>OY856414.1:52310000-53510000 GCA_963693085.1 Alisma plantago-aquatica | reverse complement strand
TAAGGATAATTATTATCCTACATTCATCATTTCTTATTATCTTACTTATTTCTTTATTAAGATATATCTTTTCAAGGATTTTCTCTTTATCTTTTATTTCCTCTCCTCTTTTCCTATTTCTTTCATTAGAAATCATATGTAAACGAATTTTACTCATTTGTGGCCATTAATGCCACTTTCTAGATATTTCTAAGTATTTCTCATAAATACTTTGCTTAATATCCATTATCTTTTATCTTTTTCCATTATTTGGACTTTCTTTTCCCTCTTTTCTTCTCTTTTATATCCATTACTGAGTTAATATAATAATAGGAACCACAAAATTCATAATGTAAGGGATATTTGTAAAGAAATCCCTTCTTTGAAGCAAAGCGTACAACCTTTACAATTAAGTCCAAATTTAGAAAATCATTCTATTTCAATTATGAAAACACATGCAAAATTGGGATTGTAACATCCTTCCCCTCTTATAAGAAATTTGTCCTCAAAATTCCATCAAGCATACAACAAATCAGGATAAGACTTTTTTATGTCCATCATTGGCCCCTATGTGGCTTTACCCTATCCATGGCACTTCCAAAGAACCTTTATCATCACATATTCTTTTCTCTAAGTTCTTTCACCTTGGCATCTATAATCCTCATAGGTGACTCAGGACATTTTATCCTCCCTTGGGGGATCACTAGGTTCATTGCTCAACACATGGCTCGGGTACCTCACATGGTGCTATAAATTGGACACATGGAACTCATCACACGTCACATCGTCCTGAGGGGTAAGGGAAAACTTAACCTTCACCACCAAACCATGTCAAAAGAACCCATGCATCGGGAACTCAGCTCTCTTAGTTCTAACTTAGAGGGGTCGGATTTTCATGTCGCATATTCCCCCACCGTGAATTGTATGTTAGTCTACTTTGCATCATCTTACAACTCATGTCATCTCTGGGCTCCTTTCAGCCATTGCACGATCAAAGCAACTTCATCTACACACACTGTGGTCCTTTCATGACCTTTGCGAGGTCCCTTCACCAACATCATCTTAATGAAGTGGTGACCGACACAACCTCCTTTGTAGAGCTTCTTTACCTCCCGATACTGGATATGGTGGTTATCATCACATCTTACAAAGGACAAAAATTGTCTCTATGTATCACCCTGAACGAGCACACATGCTCTCATCATACCCTCTAGTCTGGATCACACTTTAGTTAGGGGTGATAAATAGTACTAACATCGAGTTCTTCATGTACCTACTTCCACCTTATGGAAGTGAACCTTTAGGTCATACCCAAGAACTTTTGAACTCGCATCATGGTGTAGTTGAACCATCTCTCTCATATGTAGTTCGACCCAATATGTCCCTTAACAGTACTCTTTCTTTCTCATGTCATATAGGTAAGGCGATCTACCATAACCCATATTGCATCTCGACCTTTCTTGGTCTAGGGGAGACTTACAACATCCATAGTGATGAACTCCCAATCCCTCTCAAGGACTCTTTATCCTCTATGTCAAAACACTGAGTTACTGGTGTTCGTCCTTCACCTCCTGGCTTGCATGGCAACATACCACATGCAACTTCATCTTAGGCCTCCAAAGTACTACTATCACTTATTATCTTGGTAGTACCACGATGTATGGTGATCTTAAATCATGATCTCCCGTATTGTCATGATTCCTTCAGATTGATTCCGCAGAAACCCTAAACCACTCTTAGTTGGGGTTCGCATCTCCTTCTTCTCCAGAGAAGAGCATCTGAGGTTCTACAACCATCCTTTTATCATGATAAGCCCTAGGCCGGCTAACCAAACAACCATTAACCTGATCAACCAATATTGTTACATCAGAGTTTTGTCAAACTTATCTCTTTTTCCAACTGTGGGTTATCCTAACAACCTCTTCTAGCCTCCATCTAAACTAGGCACCTGTCTCTCATCCAGAGCACCTATCACCACTTACCATCCTTAGGTATTAGGTAACGTTGAAGATGTACACCTCCATGTATTCCACTTATTATCTCATCTCAACTCTAAGTCTATCTTCATCAAGAAAACTATGAGCTTATTCTCCTGGTTTTTCAAACTCAACCTTGTATGACTCATACCACATGATAAAAACATCCTCATAAGATGACTACCTTATTCCTCTTAGTGTTTGTAAACCATTCATGTATTGTTCACTCCACCAGAGCACATCATCATCTCTATTCTCATACCCCATAGCAACGTTCCAACTCACATCATCTTTTATGCTTGGTGTATGGCATGCGTATTGTCCTATCTCTCACTCCCATAATAAGAGGAAATAAGCATTTGGCTGCAGTCCAAATATAGAGTTCTTCCTGTTCTAAGAGTAGATATGGTACATCCTACCTTGCCAGTACACCATTAAATCTACGTTGAAATGTGCCACATATGTCTCTACATCACAATCATCTCGATATCAAAGTTACTTCCAGGAAAAAACTAGTCTCAAACTTACTTGGGTCCACACACATTCCTTGGTCATCTCCTCTAGGTCTATAGGGTGCCGGCACTTTAGGGGTCATCCCTCTTCCCTTATGCATCCAGAGAGTTCCCTTCTCATCCACCCTTTGGGTCCCATGAGTTCATGAAGGTGATCAATCTCCTAACCCATGGCCCTCATACAATGATAGTTGTTACCTTCCGACCCTATGGTCACGTGCAACTAGGGAATTAGGCAACTCCTACTTCCCTCGGTCTTATCCCTACCTTACCCTAGCATAGACTTAGGATTCTATTAAAGTACATGTCCAACTTAGAACCTTACCAAGCCTTCATCATCTCTCTCTCTCTGCATTCATGGGATGACTTCCATCCTTCCATAGGGTCATGGCAACCTGCCTACCTTGGTCAGGCTCCATTCCGGTTACCTCCATGGTAACACATCCATATGCACTTAGAGATGGTTATCTATGGGTCTACATGTTCATTCTCATACCATGTACCTTTCACTTAGCTTCTCAAGATCCTATGAGACCCCCTTTAGGTTTCCTTAAAACAACAAAACTGGTATACACCCTATAAAAGGGTTCCTCTCCCGGGATGGGAAGAAACTACACATCTTGATAAAAAAGGTCACAAACACCCTTATGTCTCGAGTTTACATCCACATGAGCATGCTTAAACTTGGCAAGCTACTAAGACACAAGCAGACCACCTACTAAACCATGCTAGGTCATACTTGTTCTCATTCCTCAACACTAGATCAAGATCTTACCTTCCCATGTCATCAACTTAGTTGTGAGGGGTCCATCAAACATACCTTAAACTTAAGGGGTTTCCCTTTCCTCTAACATGAGGAGTGCCAGGCTCGAATCTATAGAAACTCAAATCTCGTCATGAGCATCAGGTACACCTCTTCCCCTCTTAGGCCTAGGAACCCTAGGTTCACTTTTTAGATGTCCCACTGCATGCTCAACCCTTTGAACCACAAACCAAGCATGTACCAGGTATGACATGCACTTCCTGTCATCCTTCTACTCAAGCAACACTTTAGAGTTGAGTCCTCCTCAATGACAAACAACAAGGTACGGGGCCTCACAACCTGTTACTAAACCTCTCCAGGTCTAAGGAACCCTTCTTCTCATCTATATCATAGGAACATAGGTACCAGAAGCCTCATCCTCCCTCTAAGGTTTGGTTCCTCTAAAGGCAACCAAGATATCATTAGCCTCTAGGGATCAAGTACGAGGAAACCACTATCATCCACTTAGGTCGCATCATCCTCAACTCCTCACCTTTCCTCATATCTTGGAGTCTAGGCTTCCAACCTTCTAGCATGGGTCCTGCTCTCTCTTTCTAGAGCTAACTCCCAACCAGCCTTATACTAAAGGTCCTTTCTCCAAGAATATGGATCAAGCTCACAAGCGTACCTCTTCATGGTGAAGCCTATTTTCACGCTTATGTTTGCTCAAGGTTATCCATAACTCCTTATGCTTATCTCCTCAGCTATCCAACATACTTTCCTGGACAGGGTTTCGTCCTACTGTTTGCACTACTGACATATTCTGGGTGCCTACTATGCCTTGCCCACATAAGCTCATGGGGTTTCCATAGGTTCTAACCTCATCAATGAAGGAGCTATCCTTGACTCTAACATGCACGACCCTTCCCAGGGTTGGGTCGCCAAAGGTACTCGGTCATCCAACCTCTCATGGCTCATATGGCATCCAAGGCATGCCCCTCTAAACACCTGGTCTACCCTGACATCTAACTCTTCATGTCATCTCTCTCTCTCTAACTTTCACTTAGGGTTAGAGTTAACATCATCTTCAGAGCATGTGCCAGGTCTCTACTTGCAATGGAGATCTCTACCTCCAAGACGAACTCTCTTCACTTATCCTCCCGATAAGAAGGTCTAGCCTCAGGTCTCTCCTGAGGGCATGACAACTTATGTCATACGATTTAAGCATGTATCTATTCTTTTATGCTTAATCTATTAAGCTTATGTCCATGACATCTTATTTACATGTTTTTTATTAATTTGGTGGAGGATTCCTTAAACCTTATCAACCTTACCCATACCTCAAGAGGGTGAGGAAAAGAGAGAAAACCCTAATCCTTATAATCCTTAACAGCATTTGAGTTGAGAAGGATGAACAAGATGAGAGAGACCTAAAGGTATCTTATTTCGAGTCAAATCATGAGACATTGGCTAGGCAGTCACACTAATCCGGGAGTCCTCGTATTCCGACTAGAGGTACAGAGGAAAATATTGCCAGCCCCCGGATGTGATCCATTTCTAGACACATTGTCCTTCGGAAATTCCTCTAATAACTCCCTTGGGTTCTACAGAGTTTGTAAAATTTAATAATTAATAAAGATTAAATGAGAAACCTATTGTAACATTCCAGGATTTGAGGTCTCGGATAACATGATCTTAAAAGGAATGATTGGACTACCCATATCACCAAGGTGCACCTCCTTTTCTGGGAGCCCATCACTAAAGAACTCCATAGTTAAGCGTGCTCAGCTTGGAGTAGTACTAGGATGGGTGACCAGTCGGGAAGTTGATCCTGGCTTGCACGTGCATGAGGACAAAGCACGTAGTTAAGGCTAGTGGTGGTCTGTGGGGCCAGTCGTCATTCTTGAAACTCTACTAGAGCCTTGGGCAGTGGGCCCATGCATTACAAATGGTATCAGAGCCATAACCCCTCCAGTAGGTGGGGCCCACATGGGCATGTGGCATGCCAGTCTTGAGCCGTGCGGTCCAGGCAAGTTGGAAAGGGCTATCCGTAGAGACGAGATGGAGCCACCCTTGCACTAGTAGCCGTGGACGGGAGATGGGTGTCCATGGGCCATTGTGGGTCTGCACTGAAATGGGGTCAGATTATGAGGCCATATAGTTGAGCCTTCACGAGGACGTCAAGAGTCTAAGTGGGGGAGATTGTAACATCCCAGGATTTGAGGCCTCGAATAACATGATCTTAAAAGGAATGATTGGACTACCCATATCACCAAGGTGCACCTCCTTTTCCGGGAGCCCATCACTAAAGAACTTCATAGTTAAGCGTGCTCAGCTTGGAGTAGTACTAGGATGGGTGACCAGTCGGGAAGTTGATCCTGGCTTGCACGTGCATGAGGACAAAGCACGCAGTTAAGGCTAGTGGTGGTTTGTGGGGCCAGTCGTCATTCCTGAAACTCTACTAGAGCCTTGGGCAGTGGGCCCAGGCATTACACCTATGCTCTAATACCAAATGTAACGACCCCGCCTCACAGTAACCCCCAATTAAGGGAGACCAAGAGGTCAGAGCCGTTATCCCCATTTCCAGTTCAAAGGTTCGACAAATAATCAATGATAATTATCAAATTCTACTAAACTAAACTGAAAGACTGAAATAAATATTAACTTTGCAAACCTTTTTCAAAAACTTGGATATATACTTTTATCCATATCTGGAGTTTATTCTAACTAATCCTCCTTTGTACTTTAATTCTCATTTAATTCCAGATATGCCACTTTACTGTTTGTTCTTTTCACTTCAACCTAAAATGTCGACAATCAGAACATCGGTCAGCATAAATGAATTGTGATGGTATGTGGGGGAAATAATAATCGTGCAATTAACTGTAACCACATATAGCAGTCAAATATGATTTAACAAACAACTTTACGTTTTCAACATAATTGCTCAATCCTTACATACCCTAACCTCTGTGATGTCCCTGTAGTGGACCTGGATGCTACCTTCCTTATGGTAGATCCCCATTTAACCCCTCATGATCCTACCTAGCAGGTGAATCAGTTTCTAGGGTTGAGTCACATGGCACTACCCATACGTAGCCCACTCCTTAACTCATGGTATGCTAAAGAGTTGCATGGAACTACACGTAGGTAGCCCAATCCCTAACTCTTGATAGCCTAGACCTTACTATAGGTTACCCTTTTTAGCATTCACATAGCCACAAAGGAGAACCAGGATCTGAGCCAATCATGTATGCATACTTATGGTGATAGTCATAGTCACTTTATAGTTGCATGAAATAAAAGTCATCCAAGTAGTTATTTTCAGGCAACCGATAAAACGTTCAGGAATCGCCGTGAAACTAAAGTGATTATCCATAAGCGTAACCACATACCTGTGATTGCAGATTTTGAGATAGAATCAATCAAGTAGAGAAAACCCAACCAATTAGCAAGTATGCATAGAAATCTTGAAATAAACATACAAATTTCCTTTTATCAAGATTTATCCAAACTCATCTTGTTTCTTAGGATTTCTACTCCAATTTTAGGGTTTCCTTTGCAATTAGGGTTTTGCCTCCACTTTTAGTATTATAAACCCTAATTCCACAAAACTATATAAAAACTTTAACTTTCTCATCAGAACACTCCTAACAGGCTTAGGATCAACAATCATCAACCTATTTCCAAATAATTCAAATTATTCAAATGAATCTCCTTCTTTACCCTAGATTAGGGTTTCTACATGCATTATTATGGATTCATATATTAAAACCCTAAAACAAACAACTTCCCATCTAAATCAAATTCGATTCTTATTTTATCATCCAACAGGCTAATAGTGCTCGAATTAACCAGTTAGGCATCATAGATTCAATCTTTAATCACAATTAGGGTTTTTAACCTAAGTTTAATGCACATTATAATCAACTTCATATACTTTTGCAAAATGGAACGAAATCAGTATTTAAAAGTATTTTTATTGGATTCTACGTGTTCTCCTAATCAATTTTCATATATTGAATGTTTCCATCGGAGCTACCAATTTATTTCTAGGATTTATCAAAATAGCTTACCTTTGGCCAATAGTGGAGCGCCATATCAGCCCCTTTTCATTTCTTTCTTTTCCCGGCTACTTCCTTTCTCAGCCCGCGGATCCAATCTTGGATCCGGCTACCCAATCGCCCAGACCCACCTTTTCCCCCATCGTCAACTTCGTGAGAACACCCCTGTAGACGGGGAGCCGGCAGGCGCTTCGTGCCCTCGACACCTGGTCGCTTCCCAGCAAGTAGCGTCCTCCTGGTCGCCCTCACGCCGTCGGCCGCCGACCACCTGCCTCACCCACCAGCATAGCCCCCCAGGTTCGATCCTTCTGGCTGAGAGAGACACCAAGCTCGCTCCTCACTTCCCCTATTTTGCCGCAGAAATAGGGCTCCTGGTAGATGAGGACTCTGCGTCCAAAGCAGTTCGCAAGAGCAACACGCTCTCCACGAATCTTAGGGGATACGATCCTCTCCCTCTGGGAGGTATATGCCTTATATAGGCCTCGATCTCAAGAATCTAAGATGTCCAGTACATGCTTGAATGTCCTGTACAAATAGGGATATTGGAAAAATCCCAATCTCACACAAAAATAGGGGAAACCAAGGATCTTCTAGTCCGATTTCTTCCCTCGAATCCAATGGATAAACTTTTAGATTCGCACAATGATTGTCCATAAAGGAAACTGATTGAGAAACCTCCTTCTACTATTCTTCTTTCCTAAACATGAACTAAGAGCAGCCACCGTTGGATCAATGATGCAACGGCTATCAAGCCTCATATTAGAACATAAGTAACAATTGAATTGTGACATTTGTTGTTATCCTTTACACTTTAAGATACTTACAAAATTCATATCTCCCAAACCGTTTATCCAATTGATCCCAAATTTTGAGGGAAAGTCCATAATGACTTAAACTATTTGTGTGCCAAGTTTAGGACTCAAACTCGATAGTATGAGAGACTTTCCTTCATATGCAAGTTATATCTTAATAAGGCATATTTTATACATATTTTCTCTCTCTTATTCTTTTATATCACTTATTTGGATTCCTTTTACCATTAGAAACATTGCGGATTCGAAATTTCTTCCATTATGATTCCATTATCCATATTTCCACATGTTTCTTGTATTTCATTATTATCTCATATTTTCTTCTTACTAAATCAATATTTGATTGATATTTTCTCTTTCTTCACCTATTATCTTTACAACTTGGATTCCTTGGAACCCAAGGAGCCTTAAGATTTCGAAATCCTCTTTAAGGATACTTATTATCCTACATTCTTCATTTCTCACTATCTTACTTATTTCTTTATTAAGATATCTCTTTTCAAGTATTTTCTCGTTATCTTTTATTTCCTCTCCTCTTTTCCTATTTCTTTCATTAAAAATCATATGTAAACGAATTTTACTCATTTGTGGCCATTAATGCCACTTTCTAGATATTTCTAAGTATTTCTCATAATAATACTTTGCTTAATATCCATTATCTTTTATCTTTTTCCATTATTTGGACTTTTCCTCTTTTCTTCTCTTTTATATCCATTACGGAGTTAATATAATAATAGGAACCACAAAATTCATAATGTAAGGGAGATTTGCAACGAAATCCCTTCTTTGAAGAAAAGCGTACAACCTTTACAATTAAGTCCAAATTCACAAAATCATTATATTTCAATTATGAAAACACATGCAAAATTGCGGTTGTAACAGCCAACCCACTGGCTTGGCCCAATCAGGGTTAGAAAATTCATGGGTCAAAGGATCGGCTTTGACTTATCCAAAACAAAGAAAAGGAGAGAGAAAAGATGATTATGACTCAAGCTGAGAAAACAAAGGAAAGCGAATAGGGTATCCACAAGGGAGATTCATCCTCTACCTCGGTCATGCCATGAACAATGAGAGTAGCTTGTGAGAATTGGGCAAAATTATATTTGGTGATGATTCGAGAAAGTGAGAATAGAGAAAGGAAGAGAAGAAGGAACTGAACTCACAACTGGGTTCAATTTATTCAGAGGCAATGAAAAGAGGTAGCATAGGTTTCCGTAAGGTCTGGATGAAGGACTTGATCATGATCATTGTGTGAAGAAGCTTTGGCCGAATTGAAGAAGGGAAATAACTGCACATGAACCGACGAAGATGTGTAGGCCTCTATTTATAAGTGGTGTGATGATCTTGGGTTTAGTCGAGATGGCGGTAAGAAATCTCTAAGCCCAAGTTTGGGCGTTTCTTGAATCCTTGACAAAAAAATGCTAAATAGGATTAGTGGATGCAGAATCAGATAAGGAATTCATAGGAGGAAAAATCTCAAGAAAATATAGACTGCAGATAGACAAATTCAAA
This sequence comes from Alisma plantago-aquatica, assembly GCA_963693085.1. Taxonomy (NCBI): domain Eukaryota; kingdom Viridiplantae; phylum Streptophyta; class Magnoliopsida; order Alismatales; family Alismataceae; genus Alisma; species Alisma plantago-aquatica. The sequence continues at coordinate 53,500,403 of OY856414.1, read as the reverse complement.
ATCAAAATCGTGTTTACATAGCTCTTGTTTCTTATTTTGTCTCGAGGAAGAGGATGACTGTAACGCCCCGGCCCACTGCCCAAGGCTCTAGCAGAGTTTCAGGAATGACGACTGGCCCCACAGACCACCACTAACCTTAACTACATGCTTTTGTCCACTCACGCGCAAGCCAGGATCAACTTCCCGACTGGTCACCCATCCTAGTACTACTCCAAGTTGAGCACGCTTAACTATGGAGTTCTTTAGATATGGGCTCCCTGAAAAGGAGGTGAACCTTGGTGATATGGGTAGTCAAATCATTCTTTTTAAGATCATGTTATCCTAGGCCTCAAACCTGGGATGTTACAATCTCCCCCACTTAGACTCTTGACGTCCTCGTCAAGGCTCAACTATATGGCCTCATAATCTGACCCCGTTTCAGTGCAGACCCACAATGGCCCATGGACACCCAGCTCCCGTCCACGGCTACCAGCGCAAGGGAAGCTCCATCTCGTCTCTACGGATAGCCCTTTCCAACTTGCCTGGACCGCACGACTCAAGACTGGCATGCCACATGCCCATGTGGGCCCCACCTACTGGAGGGGTTATGGCTCTGATACCAAATGTTACGACCCCACCTCCCGATAACCCCCAATTAAGGGAGACCAAGAGGTTGAAGCCGCACCCATTAATCCCGGATCAAAGGTTCTACATATAACCATAAACAATTATTAAATTCTATCAGACTATACTGAAAATGGTAATAAAACTTTCTTTACATACCTTTTGAAAACTTGGATCTCTAACCTTCTATCCACACCGATACTAATCTATCTAATCCTCCTTTGTACTTTAATCTTCTTTTAGTATCGCATGTGCCACTTTACTGTTTGTTCTTTTCATTGTACCTAAAACGCCGACAAACAAAACGTCGGTCAGCCGTAGCTGGTATGTGGGGGAAAACAATAAACATGCAACTATGATAACAATGTAATCATTCAATTAATCATTTAACAACCAAGATTACGTTTTAAATATAACTCTGCGATCCAAGAGTACCCTCTCCTCTGTGTTGTCCTCATTAAACCCCTCATGATCCACCTATAAGTGAAACAGTTTCTAGGGTTGAGTCACATGGTACTACTCGTAAGTAGACCACTCCTTAACTCGGGATTTGCTAAAGAGTCTCTAACTCACGGTAACCTAGACCTTACTCTAGGATTACCCCTTTTTAGCCTTTTCAAAATAACAGAGGTGGACCCGGATCTAGCCAGTTATATATGCACATTTATAGTGATAATCATAGTCACTTTATAGTTGCATGAAATAAATAAACATCCAACAGTTTAGTTGCATTTAATGCGATTAAACATTCGGGAATCCATCGGGAAACTATAGCGGTTATTCATAATCGTAACCACATACCTGATCCATAGTAACTTGATGTCCATGCATTAACATTCAACATAATTAACAAGCAATCAACAATATCCTAAAAATAATGCATAACATCCAAGTGTCATTGTTTTATTCAAAACATCCTCAAGATCAACTTGGATTCTACCTTATGATTTCTAGGCCAACTTTAGGGTTTTAGCTTTCAGTATGCATTTATCACTTTTAATGCTAAAACTATTATCTTTATCCTTTTAGGTCATAACCAAAACATTAAGGCTAATTATCATCTTCAGTTTCTTCCAAATTGACAAATCATATTTCATTATAGTTCAACTCACATATATGAACCTTATTTATCACTATTTCCACTTTTATACACTAGGAAACACTAATTATCCAAATAATTCACATTAAAGATCTTGGATACTCAATTTATCTTCAAATCATCATATCTCTATTTTATTAAACTTCTTTTACATTAAAGCTACTATTGTTATTCCTTTTAATTCATGACAAGATCATTATGTGCATCTATCATTAATTCAAAGCTCATTAGGGTCTAATTAACATATGAATTCATTTTGTCATCATTTCTACCTTTTACTCATGAAAAGACCCTAATTACCACTTTTAGGGTATTTATCCAGGATTAAGGACTCTCATATACCAAAACTTAGAATTATCATTTAACAATCATATTTTCATAGTTTTAAATCTAAATATGATCTTATCTCCTTTTACCCTAAATTAGGGTTTCTAAATTATTTAATCGTTCTCATATGAGGTATAACCCTAAATCATGCAATTCTACATTTAAATCAGGTTCGAATCTAACATTATCATTCAACAGGTTATTAACAATTCAATTAACCCATTAAGCATCTAAGATTCAACCTTTAATTACAAATAGGGTTTTTAACTCAACTTTAATGCACTTTTCATCATCTTATAGTACTTTTACAATTAGAAACGGAATCAATATTGGATAATATTTTTAATGGATTCCTCTCGTTCTGAGGATCAATTTTCATATAAGATTCGTCTAAATCTAAGTTACGGTTTGCTAGATATGAATTTTGTAAGAAAAACACTTACTCGGCCAATCTAGAGATGCCACGTAGCCAACTCCATGCAACTTAGGCGCCCAAACTGGAAACATAATTGAATTACAATCATGCCCCCACGTAAGTGGGCTGTTTCTTCAGCCCGTGAAGGGCAATTCCGTCCAAAGCCTGCGCATCGTCTTCTTCCTTGGATCCACGGCTGCGGCCGGCGCTGGTAGCCCTACCACGGCCTGCCCCTCCTTCCTGGAGGCTCGGGGACCACCGCAGATGGGAGCCCTAGCCCCGACGCACCTCGGCGCACGCGGGGCATCCAGAAAGACCTGCCAAAACGGTCGTTTCCAAGTGAAACACCATCCTTCATTGCTGCTGCGATAGCTGCAAACTTGCAGACTTACGGCACGGGTTGCACGATGACATGGGTGTTGTGTTGGTAACCGATCACTCCTGGACGGTCGTGGAGTCTTCCCGACTCAAACCCAACCACAAACTACCTCTCGTCACTCAGGGATAGGACCATACCCTCCTGGTTAGGGTTTTTGTACTAAAACGTGGAAGAAGAGGATAGAACAAGGTGTGGGATCTTCTGGGCTCTGTCCACGATCTTTCCCTTATATAGGGAGGGTAAAGAAGCCCCAGCATGGCTTGCCCATGAAGAAACGTAGCCCCTTTCCAAAAAGGAATTTGATTTCTTCAAACCCAAGAAAAAACCTCTTTCTCTCTCTACTAAACGTGCACTTTTTTCATTAGATTTTAGGAATTCGAAATTCCTCTCTCCTTTTCTTTGTACTTTCCCTTTTTATTCATTGGCCACGAATTTCTATTCTCTTTTAATAGCAATTACTCCTTTTTATCAATATCTCAACATTCATTACTAATGTATCACATTATTCTTTTATTTTGCAACTATTGGTATTTCCTTTTTCTTTCCTTTTTATTGGGACTCCTTGGATCCCAAGGAACTCTATTATTTCGAAATTCATTTTCAAGGATACTTATTATCCTTCTTAATGCACCTATATGCATTATTTTGCATTATCATGTTTATTTCTTAATAAAATATTTCCTTTTTTTCGGATTTCTCTTTATTTCTCTTTAACTTTTCATCATTGATATTCCTTTTATCATTAGGGATCCTTGGGATACGAAATCCCACAAAGGATATCTCATTTATTTCTCTTTTTACTTGCTTTCCTCATATTACCATTATTTTCAATTTATTTCTTAATAAAGAAATACTTAGTTAACCTTTTCTTTTCTCATTACTTTGTTTTTGCAACCTTGAACTCCTTGGTACCCAAGGAACCCAAGAGGCACGAAATCCTCTTTGGATTTGCCTTCTAGAGGTTTCTACATATTTCTTTTCTTAAAATTCAATTGTCCATTTAGTAATTGAATTTTCTTTGTTATTTTCCTTTTATTGGGCCCAATAGCCAATAAAGCCCACAAATCAAACAACAAGGCTATTTTAAACGAAATCCAATTATTCTCAACCAAATATATGATTATTTGTTCAAACATCTTTAATATGAGAAATTATATTTCTCACCACTTGAACCCAAAAATTGGGGTTGTAACATCCTTCCCCTCTTATAGGAATTTTGTCCTCAAAATTCTATCAAGCAAACAAACAATTTAGGATAATACCTTTCCATGTCCATCATTGGCCCATATGTGGCTTTACCGTACTCATGGCGTATCCAAAGAACATTTATCATCACATATTCTTTTCTCTGAGTTCTTTCATCCTGGCGTCTATAAACTACACAGGTGACTCAGGCCATTTCAGCCTCCCTTGGGGCTCACTAGGTTCATTGCTTAGCACATGGTCGGGTACCTCACAAGTGCTCTAAATTAGACACATGGAAAACATCTCTCATTACTTTAATCTGAGGGCTCAAGACTGGCATGCCACATGCCCATGTGGGCCCCACCTACTGGAGGGGTTATGGCTCTGATACCATTTGTAACGCCCCGGCCCACTGCCCAAGGCTCTAGCAGAGTTTCAGGAATGACGACTGGCCCCACAGACCACCACTAACCTTAACTGCACGCTTTTGTCCACTCACGCGCAAGCCAGGATCAACTTCCCGACTGGTCACCCATCCTAGTACTACTCCAAGTTGAGCACGCTTAACTATGGAGTTCTTTAGAGATGGGCTCTCTGAAAAGGAGGTGCACCTTGCTGATATGGGTAGTCAAATCATTCCTTTTAAGATCATGTTATCCTAGGCCTCAAACCTGGGATGTTACAATGACTTGGAACTGTCCAATCGAAAATATAATGGCCCAGATCACACACAATAAATCAAAAAGGGAAATAACTTGTGTGACAGATTAAATGAAATTCTAATTAGATTCAAATAAAGTGGTGATATAATTATGTAACTTTTCTCTCTCTTCTAAAAAGGGTACAAACAAACTCCAAATTTAATGAAATTTTATCCCTAGCCTAATCTGAGCATGTAGAATCCAAATAAGCAATTAGTTTTCCTTTTGAAGATCTGTGATTTATTAGTTAAGAAAATCTTGTTTTCTCTTTCCTCATGCATTTATGACTCTAGGATTCTCCTAATTTGATGAAACTTCACTCTCAAGTCAAATTCAGTATGTTCAATACAAAACTACCATTAATTTCACATGTTGAAGTTGTCTCTACATTATTTAATGTTTGAAGGTTCTACACACTTTCTCTCTCCTAACTTCACCTTTTCAACAAATATTTTCCAAATTGGATGAAAATTCACCCAAAGGCCTATTTTAATATGTTGATTACGGATTTGACATTAGTTGCCACTTTTGGGGTCATTCAATTCATTATTTTATATTTAAGAGATAACTCCTATTTTTCATTTTCCAATTAATGTAATTATAATTACTAATTTCCCAAAATTGTGAAACTTGCCACTCAAGTAAGCTTTAACTCAAAGAAAACGAATTTGGTCTTGGAATTATCTTTTGAGTTTCCCTTTTATAAGTTTTAGGCAATTTACTCATATTTCCACTCTTTGTCAAATTAATTCATTTGATGTCACATTTTCATTGATTTAGGATTTTCTTTTTCTTATTCTTATTCTAAAAGGACATAGAAACTTCTAGTACAATTTTATTTACCATTATCCCACTTAAGTGGATATTTTGCATTTTGGATCCTTATATAAACTTTCATTGAGGTATTTGTGCATAAACCCTTATATTGTCATAAATAGCAAACAAATGTACACCAAACCTATATGAATGCTACAAATTCAACATCAAGGACATAAAGGACATAAATGAAAGGTAAACTTAGTGAAAAGGGTTAGATTAAGATTATACATAGAATTCATTTTATTGCAGCACTCCTCCCTTTAAAAAGGATTTCATACCTAAAATCTCAAACAAAAAGAGAAGGGTGAGTACACAACATCTCATATCTAAGTTCCCAAGTGGTTTCTTCCAAACCATGATACTGCCACAAGACTTTCACTAGCTCAATATCCTTATTCTTCAACTGCTTAAACTGGGAGTCAAAAATCTTCATAGGTAACTCTTCGTATGTCAAGTTCTCATGAATCTCCAGAGGTTCTATTGTAAGTACAGGATAAGGGTCTTTCACATACTTCCTTAGCACAAAAACATGAAACACTTTATGGATATTGTCATAGGAAGGAGGAAGAGCTAAACTGTATGTAAAATCCCCAACCTTATGTAAGATCTCAAACGGTCCAACATAGCAGGCACTAAGCTTGCCTTTAACTTTAGATCGTGTAATAGAACGTATAGGAAGAAAAAAACACTAGAGGGGGGTGAATAGGGTTCTATGATATTTTATAATAATTCGACCAAACAACCACAAAAATATTGGAGAAGGAGACAAGGCTTTTAGAGTGGTTCCACCCTTAGCAAACACTAAGGGAGCCAGTCCACTACCCAGTTGTTCCCAACTAGGATTTTGAAAGTATTTGAATTTTATTATCTCTCAAGGATGTTACATAAAATTACAAACACCTTCACCACCCTTTGGACAACCTTCACCCTGAAGTTGTCTCACCAACCTTGAAACAACCTTCACTTGAAGTAACTTCAAGCTCCCCCTTAATGTAGCCTTCCTCCTTGAAGTAGCTTCCCATTGATACCTTCTAGAAGTAGTCCAAAGTCCTCCGAGCTACCTTCACCACCTGAGAAGCTCCAAAAACCTCCTTTCGGCATCCTCCAACCTAGGAGTAACAAAGGAGAACAAAATACAATAAAAGGAACAAGACTGGAAGAAAGAAGCAATGTTATCAATTTAGTACAACGCTTTGATCCTATATCAAGCATTTGATCTCCTAACCAAAGTAGATGGGCGTGAATGTATAGTGGATAGGAGATATCAGCCTATAGGACATGAATTCACAGCTTGTGGAAATGTTTTGTAGGTGAAAGCTTTGTTAATAGCTAGATACAATGTGATCTCAAGTGAATTGTATATGAAAGTGATGCTTTGAGGTGTCCTATGGCTGTCCTATTTATAGGAGTGGTTTTCTAATGCTTGGGGGTGTTCTAGACACCTTCTAGGGTGTTCTTAGTGCTCAACTAGCCATTAATTGTCCACTAATTGCATTTGTAACAGCTAGTTAATTAAATCTGAAAAGTGCAGACAGAATCATTTTCGGTCAAAGTATTTGTCGACCGAGAGTTTCTCAGTCGAGGAATTTGTCGACCGAGTGGGAGTTTGAGTCAATATGTTGTAACGTTTTATTCCAACTCTCATCCACTTTTCTAACTTAGTCTAATGGCTAGGAGGGTCTATTGTCGGTCGAGGAGTTTGTCGACTGAGATTGTCTCGGTCGAAATTTTTGTCGACTGAGAATATCCCTGATTCAATGTATTCATTTACTGAGTGTGTGTATCAATGTGTAGTTGTGATACTATCTTGAGGGATGACCTATCTAAGTGTTATGAGTGGATAGGAAGATCTAAATGCTTGATTTACATGATATCTAATTACTTGTACATTATAAACTTGTACAAGTTTTTACATTGATTACAATCATGAAAATAAAGCAATTTTAGCAAGTTGATCTTCCAAGTCTTCGCTATCCACCACCTTATATGATTGTCCCTGAAACACTCAAATAGTAAGTTAAAACCACAAGAAAGAAATGTTTGTCATCATCAAAACAAAGGGATTATAATAAGGTCCAATTTAGCCAACAATCTCCCCCTTTTTGAAGATGACAAAACATTTCAAAAATATAAATCAAGGAAATATAAATCATATGAGTTTCATACCTAAATTTTATCTTTTTGCAGCTATTCTCTTGTTTGTGAATGCAAGTGTGTGCTAGCCGAGAAATTATGAAACTCATTTTACTTTATATTATTGATTTTATATTATTTCTCCCCCTTTGTCATTTCAAAAAGATAACCAAGCTAAACATTAAGTGACTGTTAATTCTCCCCCTTAATTTGATAATTTGATGCTCAATTTTAAAGTAAGGGTAATCAACACAATTTAATGCAAACCACTTATGGGTATCAAACTCATTTAATGCAAACCACTTACTTTTATGTCAAATTTAGCCACAATTTATTTCTCAATCATTTGCAAAGGATGTTAATCCTTGAAATGATATGAGATCCTTTTAGGTTCATGTCATATGTATTTTGAATTCTCAATCATTTACAAGGGATGTTAAGCCCTGAAATGATATGAGATCCATTTAGGCTCATGATGGATATATGTATTGATTTCTCATCCTTTTTACAAGGGATGTTAAGCCCTGAAAATGATATGAGATCCATCTAGGCTCATGATGGATACATGCATTTATTTATCATCCATTTTACAAGGGATGTTAAGTCCTAAAAATGATATGAGATTTTCTTTACAACATAGTAAGATCATGAAATATATCTCTAATCAATGATGAGGGATGTTAAGCCCATATTGATATAAAGAGTCCATTTTAGATCAAGATAATTTAATAATCCTAAGGTCAGAGCTAGTTTTTGAAGTTTGATTTGATCAAGATTGTCATAATGTTTACAAAGTTTTGTGAGCTCCCCCTTAATCTTATAATCAAGATAATTTAAGAATTCTAAGTTCATAATAAGCATTTGAGTCAAACTTTTATGAGAACTTTACACTAAAATCTTATTTTCAATATGATGAACGAGTTTCAGATCAATTTCTAAGATTGAGTGCAAAGAAATGATTTACAATTAAGAATTTTGTCAAGCTTATTTTAGGTCAACCTTGACTTCGACCTTGGTACCCCTCGGTTGATTTTTATTTCGATCGAGAGGCAATTTCTGCAGATTTTTAGTTTAAGCATTCACAATGATCCACTTGATTGAATATTTAAAACATAGCTTACAGAGTATCATATAAAAAGTATTCATGTATAAACAAGGATGATATCATTTTCCATAAGCTAAACACAAGATAATCATTTAACAAATATGTCAAGATGCATTTGTGCCATAGAGATTTACCTTAATGCAAAAATGACATTTTTAATGATAACATCATCTTTATGAGATGAATCACTATGATGATTTTGAAAACAATATCCATTCATATATATATATATATAGATCAAATATTATTTTAGGCAAACCAAGTAAAAGATGAAACACAATGATCATGGTGAAACAATAAAGGCATATCCATAATATAATGATCATGATAGAACAATAGAAGCATATCCATAATTACATGAAATATAATTATCATGATCATTTAAAAGCAAATTTCAAGACACATGATTTCTATATATAGATAAACTAAGGAATACTTAGGACAAACCATGTGGATTATGATAAAGTAGTAATTAAATCAACATGGCTCATAATTTTCAGTTTTAAGCCAAACCATGTAGAGGATGAACCAAAATAATCTCATGAGAAGCAAATCCATGATTTTCTTGATTAAACTTACTCAAATCATCACATTTTTTAGTTTTAAGATACACAATGTAGAGAATCATACCTTTTAAGGAAGATTTATCAAGGCAATATCTTTTTCATGATCAATCATGGTTCATCAATGTTCAAATTTAAGACAAACCATGTAAATGAATATGCTTAATCATTTCAAGAGAAATAGCAATTTAAGGCTTTACAATGTGTGCATTGATTTTAAGAAAAAAAATTGGTTTCTATTTGCATATAGTTTTTATCACATTAGTAAATTTACAGCATGTTTCATACAGATATAAAGAATCAGCATATAGATCATAATGCAAATTATCAATATGTGATTTGAGAGTTGTCTCCAAGATTTATGATTCATTCATAATTTCCAATCAATTTTGATTTATACCAAATTCAAGTTTATAGCAAACTGAACCAGTTAAACAGGTTTTCCAAAACCTTATTCGGTCGAACTCTTTCTTGACCGACTTCTTTTTGGTCAACATTCATTTCGACCAAGAAGGTTGATGTATCTCTAGTTTTATCAGTTAAAATTCGGTCCAATAAATGTTCGATCGAATTTATCTCGGTCAAAGTCATTTTCGACCGGCGGGGTTACTATTTTTCCATATTTGTTACAACCCCAAATTTTGGGTTCATTTGGTGAGAACTGAAATTTCTCACATTAAGGATAATTGAACAAATAATGATATAATTTGTTTTGAATAAATGGATTTCGTTTACAATAGCCTCGATGCTTGTGTTGTGGGCTTTATTGGCTATTGGGCCCAAATACCAAGGAAATTCAATTAAAAAATGAATAAATGAGTTTTTGAGAAAAGAAATATGTAGAAACCTCTAGAAGGCAAATCCAAAGAGGATTTTGTGCCTCTTGGGTTCCTTGGGTACCAAGGAGTCCAAGGTTGCAAAAAGAAAGCAATAAGAAAAGAAAAGATTAATTAAGTATTTCTTTATGAAGAAAGAAATTGGAAAATAATGATAAAATATGGAAAATGAGTGGAAAGAGGCATAAATGAGATTTCTTGGTGAAATTTCGTATCCATGAAGTTGCTAATATTAAAAGGAATGCCAATGAGGAAAATAAAAGAGAAAGAAAAAGAAATCCTTAAAAAGAGATGTTTAAATGAGAAATAAACAAGATAATGTGAAATAATGCATAATGATGCATCTAGAAGGATAATAAGTATCCAATAAAGATAATTTCGAAATAATAAAGTTTTTTGGGTGCCAAGGAGCCCCAATAAAGGAAAAGAAAGAGAAAATACCATAATTATAAAATAAAGAGATAATGGGAATACATAATCCATTAATTATGTAAGTTTGATAAAAGGAAGCATTTTCCTAAGGATATATATATATATATATATATATATTTGTGGCCAATAGATTAAAAGGCAAATAAAGAGAGTGAAGGATAGGAATTTCGAATTCTTAATATTTAAAGGAAAGAGAATATCAAAATGATTAAGAAGAGAGAGAAGGTTTGCTTAACCTTGAAGGATTATGATTCCTTTTGGGAAAGGGGCTCTTTGAGCCGTGTATATACAACTCATGTATTCCTTTCCTCCCCTATAAAAGGGTTGGACCCTTAGCCTCGAGCCCAAGAGGATCTCGGACTTTCCACCTTCTTCTTGCTCCCGTCCTCACACAACGCCTGCTGAGAGGACTGTCAACTCGTAGGAAGCACGGGCTGGACACCCGTGAAGCTGGTCGTCTCGGCCGTTCCTTGTAGCCTATTTGACTGCGACAGAAGGGGGCGGAGGCAGGGAAGGACTTTCCGGCCCGATCCGAGCCTCAGGGGGTGGGAGGCAACCCGCAGAGCTCTGCAGGCCGACGGCTAGGGCGTCAGCCTACGGTTCGCACGAGGAAGAAGAGCAGGGGTTGGCTTTAGACCGTTTTACCCCTCTGGGGTAAGAAGCACCCACGACTGAACTAGGGGCAACGTTGTCATTTTGAAATGTTTCCCAAACAAGTCGCACATGGCTGAGATGACGTGGCGCAATCTCATTGGCTGTGGTAAGTGTTTTATTGCAAAAATCATATATCATGATTCGTAACTTGGATTAAAATAAGTCCTATATGAAAATTCATCCTCAGAACGAGAGGAACACAAAGAAATTATGTTTGAAGCCTAATTTTGAATGTTGTTCAAAAATTAGTGTAAATTATCATATTTGATTAATTAAAGATTAAGAAACCCTATTTTGATATGATTAATGTGTTTAATAGGGTTTAATGGATCATTAGGGTTGATGTTAACCGGTTAAATGTAAAAAGGTACATAATGTTCAAAAAGGGATAACATTGCACACGAGTAGTCTAATTTAGAGTTTATGTTCTTAAATATGCATGAAATTTAAAAAGGGCATAAAGTTATCGTCTTTAATGATTTAATTAAGGAAAAACTTTAGATTTGATGATAAATGGCCTTAATGACGTAATTCAAGTTGATATTAACCTGTTGTTAATAAAAGTGAGAATAGGATCTAAAAAGATGATCTTTTTATATAATTGGTTTAATTTAGGGTTTTGTGCATGATTATGCACTAATGAGCTTGAAAACCCTAATTTCGATGAATATGTCTTTTAATCGTTTAAATGTTCAAATCCATGAATAAATAGGGATGTGATGATCCTAAGTCAATAAAAGACTATTAAAATGGATAGTTGAGAAATTAAGGTTCATAAATATGGAAAAGGATATTTTAGGGTTTGTTAACCGAAAAGGGATAAAGTTTGAGAAATTGATCTAAGGAAACCCTAATGAATAATAATGAAACCTTAATGCAGATTAGAAACCTTAGAAAGAGAATCCAAGTCAATAAAGTAGATTCTTGATAAAGTGTGTAATAAATAGAGTACATATTCTTTTCAGGAATTATGTGATGGTTGAATTACTTGCTTGGATCTGTTGAGTGGCTTGATTGTATATACATGAAGTATATGTTGAATAATCTGCATGACTCATCAAATCAGGTATGTGGTTAATTATGAATAACCGTTTTGGTTTTCCGATGGTTTCCTAGATGTTTAATCGCATTGAATGCAACTAAACTGTTTGAATGTTCATATTGCAATTATAAAGTGACTATGACTATCACATAATGTATATGCCTGCTAGCTCAATCACTAATCCCCTCTATGTCGTAATGGCTAACCTGGTATAAGTCTACCTAGAGGGTAGGTCCATCAGGTCATGAATGACTTTGGCTGCCTAGAGGGTAGGTCCATCAAGTCACCTTTATAGAGGTACCATATAAGTCCTTACAGGGACAACACAGAGTTGTGGATAGGTATGGATTGAGTAGTTTGGCTTAAAACGTAATCTTGATTGTTAAATGATTAATTGAGTGATTATATTTTAAACATAGTTGAACATTATTTGTTTCCCCCACATACCAGCTCCGGCTGACCGACGTTTTGTTTGTCGGCGTTTTAGGTACAATGAAAAGAACAAACAGTAAAGTGGCACATGTGGTACTAAATGGATATTAAAGTGCAAAGGAGGATTAGATAGATTAGTATCTGTGTGGATAGAAGTTTAGAGATCCAAGTTTTCAAAAAGGTATGCAAAATTTATTTTCTTACAGCTTTCAGTATAGTATGTTAAAATTTGATAATTATTCTTGGTTAATTGTCGAACCTTTGATCCAGAAGTCATGGGTGCGGCTTCGACCTCTCGGTCTCCCTTAATTGGGGGTTATCGGGAGGTGGGGTCGTAACATTTGGTATCAGAGCTTAGGTTCCTCAGTTAACCATTAATAATTATTAAATTTTACAAACTCCATAGAACCCAAGGGAGTTATTAGAGGATTGTCCGAAAGACAGAGGTGTCTAGAAAAGGATCACGACCAGGGTCTGGCAATATTTTCCTCCGCACCGCTAGTCGGAATACGAGGACTCCCGGATCCGTGTGACTGCCTGGCCAAAGTCTTAGGGTATTAATCAAAATAAGATACCTTTAGGACCTTATCATCTTATTCATCCATTCTCATCACAAAATTCTGTTAAGGACCTGAAGGATTAGGGTTTTCTTTCTTCTCCTCACCCTCTTGCGGTATGGGTAAGGTTAATAAGGTTTAAGGAATCCTCCACCAAATTAATGAAAAGCATGTAAATAAGATGTCATGGACATAAGCTTAATAGATTAAGTGCAAATTAAAGAATAGATACATGCTTAGGTCGTATGACATAAGTTGGCATGTCCTCAGCAGAGACCTGAGGCTAGACCTTCTTGTCAGGAGGATAAGTTAGTCTTGGGGATAGAGATCTCCATTGCAAATAGAGACCTGACACATCCTCTGAGGATGATGTTAACCCTAACCCTAAGTGAAGGTTAAAGAGAGATGAGTTGGACCAGGTGTTTGAAAGGACATGCCTTTGGGATGCCATATGATCCATGGGTGGCCTAGCACCTCTGGCGACCCAACCCTGGGAAGGGTCGTGCATGTTAGGGTAAAGGATAGATCCTAGATGATGATGTTAGTGAAGGACCTTAGAAACCCTATGGGCTTGTGCAAGTAGGGTATAGCTGGCACCTAGGGCACGTCATAGTGCTAACAGTAGGATGAAACCCTGGATAAGGAATTATGATGGAGCATAAAGGGTTGTGGATGATCTTGAGCAACCATAAGTTCGAACCTAGGCTTCACTCACATAGAGCATGCTTTTGAGGATGATCCTTCATGAAGAAAGGACCTCTAATGGTAAGGTTGGATGTAGAGTTAGCTCTAGAGAGAGCAGGAAACCCAGCAAGAAGGTGGGAAGCCTAAAACCCCAAACAATGGATGATAGTAGTTGCCTCATGATCGATCCCTGAAAGTTGATGATACCTTGGTTGTCTTTAGAGGGACCAAACCCTTGAGAAAAGATGAATCTTCTGGTACCTATGTACCTATGGTAGAGATGTTTACCTTTCGAGGTAGGAAGAAGAGTTCCTTAGACCTAGAAAGGTTTAGTAGCAGGTTATGAGGCCTTGTACCTTGTTGGTTGTCCTTAAGGAGGATCCAACTCTAAGTGTTGCTCGAGTTGAGGGATGACAAGGAGTGTATGTCATGCCTTTTTCATGCTTGGTTCGTAGATAAGAGACAGAGCATATTGTGAACCTAGGGTTCCTAGGCCTTAGAGGGGAAGTGGTGTACCTAAGGCTTATGATGAGAAGTTGAGTTCCTATAGAAGCGAGCATGGTACTCCTCATGTATAGAGGGAAAGGGAAGCCCCTTAAGTTTAGGGTATGTTTGATGGACCCCTCACAGATAGGTTGATGATAAAGAAAGGTATGATTTTGATCCAACTTTGAGGAGAGAGCACAAGTATGACCTGGCATGGTACAGTAGGTGATCTGCTAGTGCCTTAAGCTCATGTGGATGAAAACCCTAGACCTAAGAGCTTTTGTGACCTTGTTGTCAAGAGATAGTTTTCCTCCCATCCTGGGAGGGGGACCCCTTTGGTAGGGTGTATATCAGTTTTGTTGGTTTAAGGTAACCTGAAGAGGATCTTGAGAAGTTAAGTGAAAAGTACATGGTATGAGAATGAACCTGTAGACCCACAGATATCCATCTCTAATTGCATATGAATGTGTTACCATGGAGGTAACAGGTATGGGGCTTGACCAAGGTAGGAAGGTTTCCATGATCCCTATGAAAGGATGAGAGCCAGCCCATGAATGCAGAAAGAGAGATGACGGAGTCTTGGGTAGGGTTCTAAGTGAACATGTACTATAATGGAGAATCCTAAGTCTATCCTAGGGTCAGGTAGGGATAAGACCGATGAAAGTAGGAGTTGCCTAATTCCCCAGTTGCACATGACCATAGGGTCGGGAGGTAACAGCTATCATTGTCTGAGGACCAAGGGTTAGGAGATTGATCACCTTCATGAACTCATGGGACCCAAAGCACAGATGAGTAGGGCACTCTCTTGATGCATGAGGGAAGAGGGATGACCCCAAAAAGAGCCGGTACCCTATAGACCTAGAGGTGATGACCAAGGATATAAACCTTCGTAGGTTCAAGACTAGTTTTTCATGGAAGAAACTTTGATATCAAGATGAATGTGATGTAGAGACATATGCGGCACGTTGCAACTTAGATTTAAAGGTGTATTGGCAAGGTGGGATGTACCATCTCTACTCTTGGAACAGGAAGAACTCTGTATTTGGACTGCAGCCAAATGCTTATTTCCTCTTGTTATGGGGGTGAGAGATAGGACATTATGCATGCCATACACCAAGGATAAGAGATGATGTAGGTTGGAACGTTGCCACAAGGAATGGGGATAGAGAAGATAACCTACCCTGGTAAAGTGAATGATACATGGATGGTTTGTAAACACTAAGAGGAAGGAGGTAGTCCCCTTATGAGGATGTTTTTATCATGAGCTATGTGGAACTTACAAGTTATACCAGGTTGAGTTTGATCACCATGATGATGAAAGCAGAGAGTGTTCTTAATGAAGATAGACATAGAGTTTGAGGTGAGACAATAAATGAAATACATGGAAACGTATGTCTTCAATACCTAAGGATGTGAGGTGGTAATGAATGATCTGGTTAAGATGTATCTGACTTGTTTGACTAGAAGCTAGAAGAGGCTGTTTGGATAACCCTATGTTTGAAAAAGGAGAGGTGTTTGGATAACACTCAGATGTAACATGATACGTTGAAAACTTAAAGGTTGTTTGGTTAGCCAGTCTAGTCCTTGATGCAATGAAAGGATGGTAGTAGAACCTCAAGTGCACTTCTTTGGAAAAGAAGGTGATGAAACCCCGACTAGAGTGGTTTAGGGTTTTGGAGGAATCATGACTTATAGGAAATCATGATTGAAGATCACCATACACTGTGGAAAATGGCAATAGCTATTTGGATGCTTAAGATGAAGTTGCATGTGGTTTATGGCCATGCAAGCCAGGAGATAAAGGACGAACCCCCGTAACCCAGTGTATCGATATAGAGGACAAAAGAGTCCCTGAGATGGAATGGGAGCTCAACACTATGGATGTTGTGATAGGTCTTCCCTGGGCCAAGGAAGGTCGAAATACAATATGGGTTATGGTAGGTCGCCTTACCTAGATAACATGAGAAAGAAAGAGTTCTGTTAAGGGACAGATCTAGTTGAACTACCCATGAGAGAGATGGTTCAACTACACCATGAAGCGAGTTCAAAGGTTCTTGAGTTTTACCTAAAGGTTCACTTCCATAAAGTGGGAGTAGGTACATGAAGAACTCAATGGTAGTATAGTTTATCACCCCTATCTATGGTTAGTATGATCCAGACTAAAGGGTCTGATGAGGGCATGTGTGCTCGTTCAGGGTGATATCTAGAAACAGTTCTTGTCCTATGAAAGATGTGACAATGACCACCATAGCCAGTATCGGGTTTTATAAGAAGCTCTGTAAGGGAGGTTGTGTCGGTCACCACTTCAGTAAGGTGATGTTGGTGAAAGGGCCACATGATGGTTAGAAAAGGACCACGTGATGGTTAGAAAAGGGCCACATGATGGTTAGAAAAGGACCACATGATGGTTAGAAAAGGGACCACGGTGCGTGTAGATGAAGTCACTTTGATTGTGCAAGGGCTGAAAGGAGCCTAGAGACGATGAGAGTCGTGAGCAGATGCAAAGTAGACTGACATACAACTTACTGTGGGAGAATATAATGAGGATCCGACCCCTCTGAGCTGCAGCTGAGAAAGCTGAGTCCCCGATACATGGGTCCATTAGAGATGGATGGGTGGAGATGGTTAGGTTTAACCCTACCCCTCCGGATAGAGTAATGGGAGATGTTTTCCATGTGTCCAATTTAGAGCACTATGTGAGGTACCCCGACCATGTGCTGAGCAATGAACCTAGTGAGCCCCAAGGGAGGCTGAAATGGCATGAGTCACCTGTGTAGTTTATGGACGCCAGGATGAAAGAACTCAGAGAAAAGAATATGTGATGATAAAGGTTCTTTGGATGCGCCATGAGTACGGTAAAGCCACATAGGGGCCAATGATGGACATGGAAAAGTCTTATCCTGAATTTTTTGTTTGCTTGATAGAATTTTGAGGACAAAATTCCTATAAGAGGGGAAGGATGTTACAACCCCAAATTTTGGGTTCATTTGGTGAGAAATGAAATTTCTCACATTAAGGATAATTGAACAAATAATGATATAATTTGTTTTGAATAAATGGATTTCGTTTACAATAGCCTTGATGCTTGTGTTGTGGGCTTTATTGGCTATTGGGCCCAAATACCAAGGAAATTCAATTAAAAAAATGAATAAATGAGTTTTTAAGAAAAGAAATATGTAGAAACCTCTAGAAGGCAAATCCAAAGAGGATTTTGTGCCTCTTGGGTTCCTTGGGTACCAAGAGTCCAAGGTTGCAAAAAGAAAGCAATAAGAAAAGAAAAGATTAATTAAGTATTTCTTTATGAAGAAAAAAATTGGAAAATAATGATAAAATATGGAAAATGAGTGGAAAGAGGCATAAATGAGATTTCTTGGTGAAATTTCGTATCCATGAAGTTGCTAATATTAAAAGGAATGCCAATGAGGAAAATAAAAGATAAATAAAAAGAAATCCTTAAAAAGAGATGTTTAAATGAGAAATAAACAAGATAATGTGAAATAATGCATAATGATGCATCTAGAAGGATAATAAGTATCCAATAAAGAGAATTTCGAAATAATAAAGTTTCTTGGGTGCCAAGGAGCCCCAATAAAGGAAAAGAAAGAGAAAATACCATAATTATAAAATAAAGAGATAATGGGAATACATAATCCATTAATTATGTAAGTTTGATAAAAGGAAGTATTTTCCTAAGGATATATATATATATATATATATATATATATATATATATATTCGTGGCCAATAGATTAAAAGGCAAATAAAGAGAGTGAAGGAGAGGAATTTCGAATTCCTAATATTTAAAGGAAAGAGAATATCAAAATGATTAAGAAGAGAGAGAAGGTTTGCTTAACCTTGAAGGATTATGATTCCTTTTGGGAAAGGGGCTCTTTGAGCCGTGTATATACAACTCATGTCTTCCTTTCCTCCCCTATAAAAGGGTTGGACCCTTAGCCTCGAGCCCAAGAGGATCTCGGACTTTCCACCTTCTTCTTTCTCCCGTCCTCACACAACGCCTGCTGAGATGATTGTCAACTCGTAGGAAGCACGGACTGGACACGCGTGAAGCTGGCCGTCTCGGCCGTTCCTTGCAGCCTGGTCGACTGCGACGGAGGGGGGCGGAGGCAGGGAAGGACTTTCTTCCCGATCCGAGCCTCAGGGGGTGGGAGGCAGCCCGTAGAGCTCTGTAGGCCGACGGCTAGGGCGTCAGCCTACGGTTCGCGCGAGGAAGAAGAGCAGGGGTTGGCTTTAGACCGTTTTACCCTCCGGGGTAAGAAGCACCCATGACATAACTAGGGGCAACGTTGTCATTTCGAAATGTTTCCCAAACAAGTCGTGCATGGCTGAGATAACATGGCGCAATCTCATTGGTTGTGGTAAGTGTTTTATTGCAAAAATCATATCTCATGATTCGTAACTCGGATTAAAACAAGTCCTATATGAAAATTGATCCTCAGAACCGAGAGGAACACAAAGAAATTATGTTTGAAGTCTAATTTTGCATGCTGTTCAAAAATTAGTGTAAATTATCATATTTGATTAATTAAAGATTAAGAAACCCTATTTTGATATGATTAATGTGTTTAATAGGGTTTAATGGATCTTTAGGGTTGATGTTAACCGGTTAAATGTAAAAAGGTACATAATGTTCAAAAAGGGATAACTTTGCACATGAGTAGTCTAATTTAGAGTTTATGTGCTTAAATATGCATGAAATTTAAAAAGGGCATAAAGTTATCGTCTTTAATGATTTAATGAAGGAAAAACTTTAGATTTGATGATAAATGGACTTAATGATGTAATTCAAGTTGATATTAACTTTTTTTTTTGAAAATAGCTCAATATCATTAAAAGTAAGCCATACGGAATCTACAAGATAGACATCTCTCATCAAGTAAACAAGCAGCAACTCCTTTTGTGGAAAGACATAGCACAAGGCTCAGATTGGGATGCGATAGGTATGCTTCTGCACCATCCACCTCTTGTCGTGGCTGTCTAAAGCAGCTATCTCGGATGGAATTCGTCAATCTACCAGAACCTATGAGTACATCTTGAAAGGAGTATGCAAAGCCACTGACAGAGATTACCATCATGAAGACAATGAAAGATTACAAGATAAAGAGCTTGACCCCAAAGCAACAACTCAAAACTAACAACACAGACACAACGCCCCACCAAACAGGACGAGAAACACAAAAACCAGCGACACACTAAGGTTGCCAACCAGCAGACCCGGGAAGGAGGCCAAACCCCAGCGATGCAGGTACAAAGGAAGGATGGCTCATGTGGATAACAGGGCGGGGAGTAGAGAGTGTCGGGAACTCCACCGCCACTCCCAACCACCACTGCGAACAGGGGGTGGAAGACCCGCACGAAGCCCAAAACCCAGCTTCCTCCTCCTCTGCCTGGAGCACCAAGGGGTGCCCGATCCCACCGTCTGCCCAAGAAGGAACCCGAGGAGACGCTAAACAAGACGTGCTCTAGTCAGACTAGAATCAAAACGCCACTCAAACGCAAGGAAACAACTACCACGACGAAGAAGAAAGACGACAACCAAGGATGTGAACCAGCGACAACCCAACAAAAATGACCTAAACCTAAACAGAAAAAACAATGAAACAGACAGGGAAGGAAGCACCAAGCCACTTGACCGGTAGCAGGGAGAAGCGGTGAGGGCGCCGCTCACAGGGGAACTGAGGTAGGCCTCAGAATCCAAATGCAACCAGCGGTCCGACCCCCCACACCGTCAGCTCCAGCAGAACCGCGCCGCTCAAAGGAGTCCGCCGAGCCTCCACTGCCCGCTCCTCGTCGTCGGATATAAAAAGTGAGAATAGGATATAAAAAGATGATCTTTTTATATAATTGGTTTAATTTAGGGTTTTGTGCGTGATTATGCACTAATGAGCTTGAAAACACCAATTTCGATGAATATATCTTTTAATCGTTTAAATGTTCAAATCCATGAATAAATAGGGATGTGATGATCTTAAGTCAATAAAAGAATATTAAAATGGATAGTTGAGCAATTAAGGTTCATAAATATGGAAAAGGATATTTTAGGGTTTGTTAACCTAAAAGGGATAAAGTTTGAGAAATTGATCTAAGGAAACCCTAATGAATAATAATGAAACCTTAATGCAGATTAGAAACCTTAGAAAGAGAATCCAAGTCAATACACTAGATTCTTGATAAAGTGTGTAATAAATAGAGTACATATTCTTTTCAGGAATTATGTGATGGTTGAATTACTTGCTTGGATCTGTTGAGTGTCTTGATTGTATATACATGATGTATATGTTGAATAATCTGCATGACTCATCAAATCAG
The DNA here is from genome assembly GCA_963693085.1 of Alisma plantago-aquatica. Lineage (NCBI taxonomy): Eukaryota > Viridiplantae > Streptophyta > Magnoliopsida > Alismatales > Alismataceae > Alisma > Alisma plantago-aquatica. The sequence goes on along the minus strand of OY856414.1, from coordinate 53,479,624 downwards.
GTATGTGGTTAATTATGAATAACCGTTTAGGTTTTCCGATGGTTTCCCAGATGTTTAATCGCATTGAATGCAACTAAACTGTTTGAATGTTCATATTGCAATTATAAAGTGACTATGACTATCACATAATGTATATGCCAGCTAGCTCAATCACTAATCCCCTCTGTGTCGTAATGGCTGACCTGGTATAAGGCTACCTAGAGGGTAGGTCCATCAGGTCATGAATGACTTTGGCTGCCTAGAGGGTAGGTCCATCAAGTCACCTTTATAGAGGTACCATATAAGTCCTTACAGGGACAACACAGAGTTGTGGATAGGTATGAATTGAGTAGTTTGGCTTAAAACATAATCTTGATTGTTAAATGATTAATTGAGTGATTATATTGTTAACATAGTTGAACATTTTTTGTTTCCCCCCACATACCAGCTCCGACTGACTGACGTTTTGTTTGTCGGCGTTTTAGGTACAATGAAAAGAACAAACAGTAAAGTGGCACATGTGGTACTAAATGGATATTAAAGTACAAAGGAGGATTAGATAGATTAGTATATGTGTGGATAGAAGTTTAGAGATCCAAGTTTTCAAAAAGGTATGCAAAATTTATTTTCTTACAGCTTTCAGTATAGTATGTTAAAATTTGATAATTATTCTTGGTTAATTGTCGAACCTTTGATCCGGAAGTCATGGGTGCGGCTTCGACCTCTCGGTCTCCCTTAATTGGGGGTTATCAGGAGGTGGGGTCGTAACAAGATTTCTATAGGTTAGAGACAGAAACTACTCCGGTCGATAATTTTCTCGACTGACATTGTCTCATTTGAAGATTTTGTCGACCAAGATTGTTTATGTCCTGTTTTCAGTAATATGTTTATGTTAGTTTTAAACTTTAGTTATTACAATAAGATAAAGTACCAGTTTATTTAGTTGAGATGAGACATAAGATATTCAAATGAAGTTTTAGGTCAAATCTCAACTTAATCATATTCAAATTTTCTAAGTTTGAGGTTTTTGGAACCAAACTAATTCAACATCCCTTTTCTTGTATGGGCATGAAAAAGAGTAATGTCCAAGACGCAAGAAATTGTGACAACAAATAGAATCAATTTCATTTCTTTTTTAATTTTTCTTGGTTACATACATGATCTTGGTCTTGGGTTCTTGTGTTCTTCTAGGTTTAGGTTGATAGGATTTCTCTTTTAGAACATATCATAAACCTCTCCTTCCATTATATCTAGAAGAATTTTTCAGAATCTTATCAAGAACATCATTATTTCTCAAGCTACTAATTTCTCTTTGTAATTTAGCAATCTCATCCATTTTCTTTTTGATATATAACTTTGCTTGATCTAGATCAGATGATAAAGTATCTCTTTCTTTAACAATAGCATCATAATCTAGATGAGTACACAACATTGGTTGTGATTGAAGATCATTCAATTTTGCAAGCAATTCAACCTTTTCCTGACAAAGCAAATTATGATTTGTCTCAAGAGTAAGCAATTTTGTATTGCAATCATTAAAAGATGATTTCAAGGAAGAATTTTCATAAATAATACTTTCCTTTTCAGATGTAAGATTATCTAATTGTGCATACAAATCCTCATCAGTTTTAGTAACTCTTTTTAGTTTCATTTTACAATCAATATATTTATCATGTAATTCCTCAATTCTAGCAACTAACTCTTCTTTAGATAAATAAAAAAGACTTACCTCTTCTTTCTTCATTTTTTGTAGCAATAAGACATTCTACTTCTTCTTTTCCATCTTCATTATCATCACTTGAATCATCTCATGTAGATTTATATGCTCTTTCTTTCTTCTTGTGAGATGATTTCTTCCCCTTCTTAAGTTGAGGACAATCACCTTTTAAGTGTCCCTTTTTGCCACATTCAAAGCACCTAGAGGAAGAAACACTAGGAATTTTTTCAGTTTTAAAACTTCTATACTGCTTACCATTTACAATGAGTGTTTCTTCTTCACTATCTTCTCCACTTGTGTCATGACTATTCTTGGTTGATGATTTGAATGTAATGTCCTTTCTTTTCTCCTTTTGTGTTTAGATGCCAATCTTTCTTCTTCTTCAAGGATAGCTTCATGAGCCTCCAAGTTTCCTATGAGTTGTTCCATCCTTAATGTGGTGAGATCATTGGCTTCTTCAATGGTTGTTACCTTTGGTTTGTACTTTGGAGGCAAGCACCTGAGAATATTTGATACTTGATCCTCTTCACTAATGGATTTACCTAATGCATTCAACCCATTAACAATAGAAGAAAACTTTGCATACATTTCACTAATAGACTCATATGGTTCCATACGAAACTGTTCAAACTTTTTTTTAAGCATACCAATTTTGGAATTTTTTACTTGAACAGTTCCTTCATAAGTAATAGAGAGTCTATGCCATATTTCATATTCAGTTTCACAATTTGAAATTCTATTGAACTCACCTATGGAAATTGAACAATAAAGGATAGTTACAGCTTTTGCATTCAATTGGGCTAATCTCACCGTGTTTGCATCCCATGTAGCATATTTAGTTTGAGGAAGATCATAGACATTTGAAAGCATTCTCCAAAGATCCTAGCTGATTCCTTAGAAATAGAATTGCATCCACCTCTTCCAATAGGTGTAGTTGGTGCCATCAAATGGTGGAGGCCGAGCTACATGTGTTCATTCCAAGTTGAGGTTGTTTAGTACCCCATCACGCATTTTCTTTAAGACTTTGTTAAAGTTCCTTGATGCCTGCTCTGATACCAATTGAAAAAAACACTAGAGGGGGGGTGAATAGGTTTTTATGATATTTTAAAATAATTTGACCAAGTAACCACAAAAATATTGGAGAAGGAGACAAGGCGTTTAGAGTGGTTCCACCCTTAGCAAACACTAAGGGAGTCGTGCCACTACCCAGTTGTTCCCAACTGGGATTTTGAAAGTATCTGAATTTTATTACCTTGCAAGGATGTTACATAAAATTACAAACACCTTCACCACCCTTTGGACAGCCTTCACCCCAAAGTCATTGCCCCAACCTTGAAGCAACCTTCACTTGAAGTAACTTCAAGCTCCCCCTTGAAGTAGCTTCCCGTTGAGACCTTCTAAAAGTAGTCCAAAGTCCGTCGAGCTACCTTCACCACCTGAAGAAGCTCCAACAACCTCCTTTTCGCAGCCTCCAACCAAGGAGTAGCAAAGGAGAACAAAATACAATAAAAGGAACAAGACTGGAAGAAAGAAGCAATGTTACCAATTTAGTACAGTGCTTTGATCCTATATCAAGTGTTTTCTCTCCTAACCAAAGTAGATGGACGTGAATATATAGTGGATAGGAGAAATCAGCCTATAGGACACGAATTCACAGCTTGTGGAAATATTTTGTAGGTGAAAGCTTTGCTAATGGCTTGCTACAATGTGATCTCAAGTGAATTGTATATGCAAGTGATGCTTTGAGGTGTCCTATTTATAGGAGTGGTTTTATAATGCTTGGGGACGTTCTAGACACCTTCTAGGGTGTTCTTAGTGCTCAACTAGCCGTTAAGTGTCCACTAATTGCATTTGTAACGGCTAGTTAATTAATTCTGAAAAGTGCAGACATAACCATTTTCGGTCGAAGTATTTGTCGACTGAGAGTTTCTCGATCGAGGAATCTTTTGACCGAGTGGGAGTCTGAGTCAATATGTTTTAACGTTCTATTCCAACTCCCAACCACTTCTCTAACTCAGTCGAATGGCTAGGAGGGTCTATTCTCGATCAAGGAGTTTGTTGACTGAGATTGTCTCGGTCGAAGTTTTTGTCAACTGAGAATATCCCTGATTCAATGTATTCATTTATTGAGTGTGTGTATCAATGTGCAGTTGTGATACTATCTTGAGGGATGACCTATCTAAGTGTTGTGAGTGGATAGGAAGATCTAAATGCTTGATTTACATGATATCTTAGTACTTGTACATTATAAAATTGTACAAGTTTTTACATTGATTACAATCATGAAAATAAAGCAATTTTAGCAAGTTGATCTTCCAAGTCTTCGCTATCCATCACCTTATATGCTTGTCCCTGAAACTCTCAAATATAAAGTTAAAACCACAAGAAAGAAATGTTTGTCATCATCAAAACAAAGGGATAATAATAATGTCCAATTTAGCCAACATAGGATTGATATTTAGGAATGCATACTCAGCCACTAAGAAACTCACATCAGACATCTTCTTATTTGCATACATCTTCTATCTATCTTGTATAGCATTCATATGCTTCTTAATTGGCAGAACCTTCTCTATCATCATCTACATGTCATCAGTCTTCACTTGAGCATGTTCACCCACATCATTCTAGGGTAATGGACAACGACAAGGTGTTCCATACAAGGCTTCATAAGGTAGAATACCAATACTATCTTGGTAGCTATTGTTGTAAGCAAACGTAGTCAATGGAAGATACTTATCCCATTCACCTCCCCAATCCATAACACACACACAAAGAAAATTGTCCAGAATATGTATCATTCTCTCAGACTGATCTTCTATTTGTAGATGATAAGTTATACTGAAATGTAAGTCAGTTCCCATCTCTTCCTGAATCTAACTCCACAAATGAGAGGTAAAATTTGGGTCATGATCAGATACTATCACTTTAGGTACACCATGTAGATGAAAAATCCACTCCAAATATGATTGATCCATCTCATCAACCTTAGAAGTGGATTTGAAAGGCAAAAAGTGGGAAGACTTTTTAAGTAGATCAATCAATACCCACATTGCATCACAACCTTTCTTGGTATTAGGGAAACCAGTGACATAGTTCATGGTAATATTCTCCCATTTCCATTCTAGAATTTCAAGAGGGTGAAGAAGACCAGCAGGTCTTTGATGCTCTATCTTGACTTGCTGACAAGTCAAACACTTTGCAACAAATAGAGCAATATCCTTCTTCATGTTCTTCCATCAGAAACTTCATTGTAGGTCCTCGTACAACTTGGTTGTACCATGGTGTATAGTGTACTTAGACCCATGGGATTCACCCAGAACTCTTTGTCATAGGTCGCCAAATTAAGGTGTCCACAACCTATGTTGAAAATGGACAACATCATCTACTCTAACTGAAAAGTCTGATTGTGGTTTCTCAGCTAAGGCCTCCATCTCATCAAGCTCAGGGCTTTCCTATTGAGCAGAAACAACTTCTGAGATCCAATATGGTGTAATGGACAAACTAGCCATGTGAACACACAATTTCTCAGCATCATCATCATCAACAAGTTGTGGTTGCCAACAAGAAACATACTCTAAATTCATTGCAGCACAGACTGCAACTTTCTTCCTACTCAAATTATCAGCAACTACATTAGCTTTACCAGGATGATAAGTGATGGTAAAGTCATAGTCCTTAAGGTATTCCATCCATCTTCACTGTCTCATATTCATATTGTCACACCCACATCCCACAAGTACCACTAAAAATGAGATGTGGGCATAACTTTGAGGATTATACTTGATACAAAGTTCACTCCTTTACCTTTTTTTCCTTTTTTTCAAACTCTTTGTTTTCTTGCATTCAATCACATAAACAGACTTTGTAAGAGAATTAAATTTTATTACTCTAATATGATCTCAACATAATGATACACATCCATACATTCATTTTGTTTCTCACACTTCCATGTACGTATGACATGATAATCAGATACATTCTCTCTTATCAAGGAAACAAAGATACAAATGTCATTTACAACTCTCTCACATCTATACAAGGACCTAGAGTGACAGGGAATGACTAAAATAAACAAATCTCATACTTAACTCATGTGGTAGATCTACTCTGATGCATTGACCTTCTTCAAGTCCATGTGGTTTCCCTAAAAATTGTGATTAGAGGGGTGAGCCTACTCGCTCAGTGAATGAGTACTTCAAAGAAACAGTTTAAAGCACTTATATAATTAAAGATATATTGTCGAGCAACTGGTATCAATTATAACAATAGTAAGATTTAAAGAGTCTAATCATTGACAATCATAGATATTGCATGATAGATATCTACAAGAGTGAACCAATATATGAATATGCTTGACTGATCATAATGAGAACTAATAATTTAGAAACATAAAATGAATAATTGAATAACTGTGCACACTTGTTTAACCTCTCATTCATCTTGTTATTCCATGAACCCACATGAGGTGTACCACAATATCTGAAAGAATCGCAGCAAGCTACAATCTCAATGTACAAGGCTTAGAAGCATGCCCGGGTTCCTAAGCCTATCTCTTAAGTAAGACCCCATATACAGCGGGCCTCAGCACGTCTGCTTCTCGGCGTCTAATAAAGGCAGTCATATATCTCAGACTCCACCTCTCAACTTGGGTACTCAAGCGGTGAGTCAAAGCCCTCAGGCTTATTGTGCATCAGTGGACCTACTGACCACTGATCACTCAAAAAGTAACATAGGTACCACCGTCATCCCCAGTTGGTGTTGGGTACCATACAATTGTAAGGAGTCTTCCCTACTGGTCAAGATCCCCACACCATACTAGTGTGCTCTGGCTTACCTCGATCTGGACTACCTCCAATCGGGAAATCGTTCCCTCCTCACAGCGCAGGCCTCATCCTGTGAGGATTGTACAGTATTTAGGCCATCTACATGTCTAATTCACTCTTTAAATTGACATTTCAATCATCACATCAACATATATTTTTTCATCTTTGTAAGCCATTCATATCATAACCCATCTGATAACATTTACCACAACTAAACTGTTAACCATCACCACATCTCAAATTGAGAAACATTGATATCACAATAATTGTTTCACTAAACACCCTATCATTAGGGTTTCATTTATCTCATTCACTTATCACATAACTCGCATAAGGATTGTATACATCATAGCATCATGAATACATTGAATCAAGATGTCTAATTGCAAACCTTCAACTTTCCATTCATTTAGGGTTTCACCGTCCTTACTGATATATCAAGCAAACATTGATATCATCAAATGAAATCCAAGATGTTATCTAACATATATGTAATACACATACAAATAAAACAATCATTCGTAACCAAGGAGATTCAACTAAGAAAACTTCTTTATTCAATTATACAACAAATTCAGTCATACTCAAAAATCCTACTTTTCAGTATAATCATGTAACCACTACAATTAATTTAAGAATTCTCATTTAGATGGATTGCGATTATTTCTAATGTGATTTCATAGTTTGAAATTCATCATAATAGAGAAATAATCCATTTCATATCATCTTGCAAAAACTAGATAAAAAAGGCAACTTAGTGTTTGTACTCGCATACCAAGCAATTAAAGATTATAGATAATTTAACTCATTTTCATATAATCTACTATTTAAAGGAAGTACCCACTCACCCTAAGGTGTGAAAACACCCTAAAAACGTATCCCATCTCTGAAGATCTCAAATCCATATCAAATCTCTAGCAAAATCCATAGTTTCTTCTTCCTTTCAACCCTAAATGGGGTCTGCTGAAGGTAGAAGATGAAGATCATAGCTTAAACCAAACCTCAAAATTTTCAGATTAGGGATTTTGATCAATGGGAAGTAAGTGGAAGGAGGAATCGACGGTTAAAACTACTTACCAAATTGAATATATAACAATCCTTTTGGATTTTCATCGTTCTTCACATTCTTCCCCACCAATCGCCCCAAACATCTCCCTCCAGGTCACCCTCTCATAGATCAAGTTGTCTATGGTGATAGAGAATCAAATCGCGGTTCCAATGCACTTTGTTTTGTTGAAAACGGATAAGTATTGCTTGAGATATGATCCTTTTACGATTTGCTGTCCTGGGCGGCGTCGGTCGCGGTCGCGATGTCGACGCAGTGCCAGTAGCGGTCCTAACATCGCGGGTCACGGTGTTGACACAGCGTCACAAATTCTGTGTCGACACAGAATCGGTCACGGTCCTAGCATCGCGGGTCGCAGTGTCGACACAGCAGCGCGGTCGCGGTGTCTACTGCGGTCACGGTGCTCTGTATATGTTTACTAAAAAGGGCATAACTCTCTCATTTTAACTCTGATTTAGTTCATTCTTTTTTTATTTATAATTGAATTCTCTACAATCCTACAATATTATTTTTATAATATTCTTAAATGAAAAATCATTTATTACTTATTTCCTCCAATGTCATTAACTCTCTTCTTGCACACATGTATGGGTTAATGTTATCTTAACCCCAACTCAGATCTTTATCGTATGCTTAAGTTATGATTATGAGTTGCCCAAACAAGTATTTAACGTTACCAAAGTTAAGATAAAGCACAACATAGATTATTACTAACAAAAGTATGCCAAGCATTAAGATTATCTTAAAACTCGAGGATTACCAGCAAAGCTAGGAACGGGTTGTAACACATATCCTTCTATGTCAGTAGATACTTCAAACTTTTATGATATGAGAAGACTACAACTTAACTCCATATGGATTGTGTAGTCGAATCTTTAAAGCATGCACAATAGAGGCTAGTTCTAAATTAGGCGCAGACCAGTTCTCTTCATTGGGTTTCAACTGGCATAAGCATAGTAGATCACTCGATCTTCTTGCATCAAGACACTCCCTAATCCTTTCTTAGAATCATCAATGAAAATGATATAGGGTTTTCCTTCAATAGGTAATGCAAGAACATAAGCAGATGTCAAACATCCTTTCAGGTTCTAAAAATTGTCCATGCATTCCGGTGTCCACACAAACTTGACTTCTTTTTGTGTCAACTTTGTCAGAGGGAGAGCTAACACAAAGAAACTCTTGATAAAACTTCGGTAGTAACCTACTAAACTGAGAAAAATATGGATCTCAGATGGAGTCTTTAGAGCTTTCCACTTGGTCACATCTTCTACCTTTGTAGGATCAACAACAATATGGTCGGCATAAATCACATGACCCAAAAGCATCACTTCCTTGATCTAGAACTCACACTTTGACAATTCGGCATAGAGTTCATTTTCTCTTAGTGTGTCCAACATGATCTACAAATGTTCACAATGTTGTTATTCAAACTCAAAGTAGACCAAGACATCGTCAATTAACACCACCATGAATTGATCGAAATAAGGACAAAATACTCGATCATCAAGTCCATGAAAGTAGAAGGGGCATTAGTCAAGCCGAAAGGCATGACCAGGAACTCATATTTCCCATAACGAGTTTTGAAAGTTGTCTTCATAACATCTTCATCTTTTACATGCATCTAATAGTAGCCACTTCATAGATTCATCTTCAAGAACAAAGTGGTTGACTTCGGCTGATCGATTAGGTCATCGATGTGTTGTCATGGATAATGGTTCTTTATCATCACTTGGTTAAGCATACAATAATCCATGCATATATGCAACAAACCATCCTTCTTCTTCACAAACAAGATAGGGGCTCCCCAAGGTGAAACACTAGGGTGCACAAAAACCATATTGAGAAGCTCTTGAAGCTACTTCTTAAGCTCGATGAGTTCAGTAGGTACCAAGTGATAAGGTGGATTTGAGATGGGTGAAGTTCCAAGTGAAAGCTCGATGAATTTTTCCACCTCACGAGTTGGGGGCAACCCAAGAAACTCCTAAAAAATAACATCAAGATAATCCTTCACCACATCTATATGATTTAGAGCAGGAGTTGTGGCATCAAGAATGATAGATGATAACTATGCTCTACACCCTTATGAGACAAGATTTTTGTCTTTGATAACGGAGATGATGAATTGTTGATCCTCTCACTTCCTACCCTTAATACACATCCTTCCTTCATCTGGATTTTTTTTTTTGAAGTCATGAGGCTCTCTATTCATCCCACCCTCCTCGTGTAGGAGAAACATCATAAAAGTACATCTACTGCTCATAAAACGCAGGTAATCATCCCTCTAACACCAACCACAAAACCTGGAGAAAGGAAAGCACAACTCATCACCACAAAACATCTAAGCCATGGTTCTACTGAAGGTAATGTAGGGAGTATGTCTCTTGTCCAAGATGATCAAGCCGCAAATCCTCACAGGTAAGCTTCTGTAATCAGTACATATGTATGTGCCGTCAAGCATGACCCCCCACTCTCCCTATCTCCTAATAGGTTGCATTCGTAGATTTATGGATGTATGAGCCAATGATATCATGCTCCCTTAGATCATCTCTAAGGTCCCTGACATAGGGAGTGGTCTTCCAAGGTTCTTTGGCATTCTTCCATAAGATATCATGGGTATATGTATCATCTACCTCAATGCAAGAAACATTCAGATGTTGGTCGCATGCAAACTTGAGTCCCACCCAGCATGCCTGTATGTATGCAGTGGTGAAATCTGCCATCCGTATCCAGACTCTAAAGGCTAGACAGAAATCGCCATCATGATTACGAATAATACCTGCTGCCCATCTTCTCAAGTTCCCCAAAGGGTTCTGATCTTTGTCCACAGTGATGTTCATCTTAAGGTTATGGATGTCTGGGGTGGCCCATTTGACAAGCCTAATCTGTCTTAGTGTGGTACGAGGTACATCGAACCTATTCGCCTCAAGACACCTGTATAAGCCTGGATCATCACTCCAACAAAAGGCTTTCCTTTTCAGCATGAGATTGATCTGATAGGTAATGTGCTCCCATTCTCTGACTGGAAAGGGATGAGAGTCAGTGTATCTGGAAGTGCATCTCAATCTCCAGATACTGTACAAGATGAGTTATGTTGTATGTCCCGCTATACAATTTTCAAACTTTGTGGACGTGCCTCGGTTGCAGTGCATAAGGAGGGAATCTAAGTCATGCAGTGGCTCCTCATCGGTGAGATCGATGAACTTCCTCCAGAAGAAACCGGTGAGCTGACCTCAGAAAAGTAGGTGAGTGATGTCTTCCTCTTGTGGGTCATCACAGCAACTGCAGCGGGAAGCAAGAGGTATAAGGCATCTCCTTCTGATGTTGTCACCAGTAGGCATCGCCCTCATGTAGAGCTTCCAAATGATAGCTGTGTCTTTGGGTGCGTCAATCCACCACAACTGTCTGAGGCCTTCCATGTGCGTGGGAGAAGGCCCAAAAGCAGTCTTCTAGCTGATCTCAAAGTGAAGCAGCCACGAGTATCAAGGGACCAAACGATCTCACCATCATGATCAAAAATCATATTTCCAAAATGTCTAATCAGCTGGATACCCTCTTCATTGATGATCTGAGAAAGTGAGGACAAGTCCCATCCTTGCTCGTGCAACCAGAAGTCTCTGCCTAAGAAGGCCCGGTATCGATCACTCGCAAGTAAGTCATGGTCATTAAGACTTCTTTCAGACCGCAGAGAGTCCTAGAACGAAATGTCTCCTCTACCAACAACCCATCTGCATTCCAGGTAAATGGTAGGAAACTATAACATCCCTGACATGCGTTATGAACTAACCCTAGGTGTTTTGCTTAAATATGTAATTAGATACTTTTGGTTATCTTGTGATATGTAATTAAAGCTTTTGAGGAACATATATTTTTATTTCAACCCTTTTTGAACAATGTTGCAATATTGTTTTGTTAATTATGGACTAAAGTGCAAATTACCCAATTAGAGGGGTTAACCTGCAAATTGCACATGTTGAGATGTTCCTCTGGTGATAAGACATCATAAGAGTGCATATGATATGGTGGAATGGATTCCACAAGCTTAAACACTAAGATACATCTTATAGAGCAATCATTGTGCTTTAAAACCTAGTTTTGGTGTAAAGTGCAATTTACCAAAAATAGGGTGCAACATGTAAAATGTATGCTCTAGAGTATCTTTCATGACTTTTGGCATCAAGTAGGGTAAAGAAAATGAGTAGGGCGCCTCATTTGAATGATTAAGTAAGAAAGATAACCTAATATCTAAATAACCAAGTTTTAAGCAAATGGCCTTTCATATATATAGCTTATTAAGATATATGGCTTCTTTTCCTTTAACCTTGGATGAGAGAGAGGTTTTGAATGTGAAAAGGAGGAAGTAACGTGGCCAAGGGTGGAGTGAGCATGATTGGATGGGTTTAAGAAATAAAAGAAATAGCTATCTTTTCTTTGCCTTAATAATACCCAAAAATATATAAGCACCCTTTTTCCACAAAGCAAAGGATCATTCCTTTAGCTCTTCTTCCTCATCTTCTTGCTTTGTACCGACCAAGAGGGAGCTCTAGAACAGAGGAGGACTACCAAGCTGGTTTGGGTAAGCTTTGATCATCACCTAGCTCGAATTCTTGGAGGAAACCCTAATACAAGGTTGGTTTGCTAGTTTTTCCTTACACAACTCTTCTTTCTAGCCATCTTCTCCATCCAAATCTTGAAGAACGGACCTTGGACAACCCTTTGAGCTCAAGCTACCATTAAATCTACGAATCTTGGAGCTCTATATCAGTCCTAGAGGTGGGTTTTATAACCCTAACCCTTAAGTTTTGTTAATGCATCTTCTTCTCCTAGAATCGTTGCTTATTCTTCTTCTTTAGACAATTTTAAGTGTTCTTGCTAGCAATTCCGTGAAGAACAGCCCATGTTCTTTAGGTAGAATATGATGACGTTATTTCCAATGTTTATCCTAAATCTTTCTTTAGCAAACGGTCTTCCACCTCTTGCACAAACGGTTTCCCAAACCGTTTGGGAGCAAACGGTTTCAAACCGTTTGAAAGCAAACGGTTTCAACCAAGAACGCATGGGAGCAAATGGTCCAAGACCATTTGGATGCATTGACCAGGCATTGACCATTTGGAGGTCTGTTTTAAACATTATGGACTAATCACCCACCAAAAATCATCAAGTATTTCCAAGTAAATCATCAATTGAAGGCCCATTAGTCACCTAAACCCTAATCGGGTCTATTGCTGATTTCAATAATACAATCATGTTGAAGTTTGGGTTGAGTGGCCCAAACGGTTTCAAAACCGTTTGGGAATCACCCAAACGGTCTCAAGACCATCTGTTGATCACCCAAGACCATTTGGAGGTCTAGTGTTAAGTGGGGTTGACCAATTGAGGGTCCAATAATATCCAATTGTTAAACAATTAAGTGCTGATTTTGTGACCAAATCTAGGGTTCAACCCTTAAGAGAATGACTTGGTTTTTGATGAAATAATGGGCAAACGGTCTCAAGACCGTTTGGAGGATGTCCAAACGATCCCAAGACCCTTTGGGGGTGACCCAAGACCGTTTGTAAGTCTAGGGTTGACTATGGTCAAGTGATTATAAATTTAAAGATAATAAGTTGAAGTGTAATTGATTAGTGACCTAATGACCAAATCAATGAGCCAAACCTTAATAGGTTGAGTTAGATTTTGATGTTGACTTAAGCAAACAGTCTCAAGACCGTTTGGAGGATGTTCAAATGATCCCAAGACCGTTTGGGGTCAGGTTATGACCAAATTGCATGATGGTTCAATGGTTTCAATGTCAATTAGACTCATGTTGATACATGTTGAAGGGTGATCGATTCCAAACCCTAATTCAATTGATCCAAACCCTAATTTATGATCAATTGAGGGTCAATTGAGGGTCAAATCAGTTAAGGGTTTACCAAATTGACTCAATTGATAAGTGTCTAACAAGTGCATGAATGATTGAGGGGTTCAACCTTGGAAACCCTAACTCAATAGGAATGGTTGAGATACTTTTTGGTCCATGCGGTTTTGAGATGGTTTGGACCAAACGGACTCAAGACCATTTGGGTCCAAATGGTCTCAAGACCATTTGAGTCCAAACGGTCTCAAGATCGTTTGGGACCAAACGATCCCAAACCGTTTGGTGCTCATGCGGTTTCAAGAACGGTTGTGTCCATGCGGTTTCAAAGTCAACTTGGCCAAACGGTCTTCATGACCAAACTGTTTTGAAGGTGCACTTTACCAAACGGTTTCAAAGTCAACAAAACCAAACGATCAACACCACCAAACGGTTTCAAGGATTTTTCAAGACCGTTTGGAGGGTTAGTGTGCAAGACCGTTTGAGGTCTAAAAAGGTCAAGATCGTTTGATGCCTTAGTGATCAAGATGGTTTAGTAGTTGATTAACCTAAACCTTATAGATACCTAAAGTGATTAAGGGACCAAGTAATTAGTGGATTAATGCATGTAATGATCAATGGCGAGCATTACAAAAGTACTCTTGATGGGATAGAGTAACTTATACCCTTTGATCAAGTGAATCTTAATTACCACAATAGTAATGACATAACCCATGATGTCAGTATTAATTTGATTTAACCTAATCAAGAGTGATGTAAACATCATCTAATAGTAAGAGGAGAGAGAAGACTCCTAATAGGAATGAGAATCAAGTAACAAGCCCCCAATATGTATGAATACATCTAATTAGGGTATGATCCTTCATAGTGAGATCATGGAAACCCTAATTATGATGGTTAATGAATCTTAACCTAATTTGAGGGCATTAATGGAAGTAATCCTCATACATGATAATGATATGATCTTAATGCACAGTAATGTGAATAGTAAACCCTAATCTAGGGAAATGTGATGATGTGAACTATAAACCCTAATTCCGGGTTATGCTTTTAAGCATGAAACTCTATGATTGAATTCGGAAATAATTTGTATTGTGCTTATATAGACAAAATGTGCATGTTATCAATTGTGCTAATCGTGTAGGTTCTTATACAGAAGTGATCATAGCCAGGTAAGGGTTATGATGTCATATTCATTAAAAGCACTCTATGAGTTTTGAAAGTAATGACATGCTATGTTGCCTAGTAAGAGGTAACATATGAGATTAATAGGCTATATGAGCCCTGAGAAATGTCTATATTGCCATCAAGTCATCAATATGTTGCTTAATAGTAAGTGTTTTGATGATCTAAGGGTTTGAATACCCATATTCCTGAATCATAATGATGAGATGGTTAGGGATTGATATCCCAATGATAACTGGATGTGACATGAACTTGATACAATTAGTACTCTTTCTTTATAGTAATTGTCTTATTGGCTTATGTTTGAAAACATGCCTGATGCTTAAAGAATGCCTCAATGTACTTAATTAATCAAGTATAATGATATCATGTAGAGCCCTGACCATAGATCCATCCTTGTCAGAAGTTAAATGATGGTGAAATAGGTTTTCCTAAGGGAACTCCTGGAGAGCATACTTTTGAGTATGTGGGGGTTATGGACGCAAATATCCTTACGTCCTAATGTAGGAATTGATGTGAGATGTACCTTTAATCTCTCAATCCTTCATTATATGTTTATGCCGGGATGAAGTATCACTAATCTCCCGATGATGTTGTTAATGCCGCATCGATGTGAGATAAACAAGAAATCCCTCGATAGCGAAGAGAGTACAGAACGCCACTGTAACTCTAATGGCGAAGTTTCCAGAATATCCTGGAAAGCTATTATAGCAGAGACACAAGATGTTCTACATGTTGATCCTCACACTGACTGAGGAGGATGAGGTCATAGGAATCCTGCTCTTCTGATGACCTATGTATGGTACCGATTGCGATTTCATAATGGTCGGTTGGAGTATGAGAGGTGTAACTCATCTCCTCAGGGCATAAATATGTTTGAAAAATGTAATCAGTCGTATAGCATAATTGCTTAGGTTGAACTACGAGAAACAATGGTTGATGTTACATTGTTTATAATACTCTAATTGAATAACTAGTATACATGTTCTTCATATTCCTTATTGATATATGTCTTGTCATTCAATTAAGTTATAATTGAAATGATTGCTTAAAAGAATGTTGCTTCATTTAGTTTACACAATGTTAAACCTATTGTTGAATGTTTATAATTCTACTTCTTAATGTTATTCCATTATTGCAATAACAATGCTTCTGGTGGAGAGTTATAACTCTCGCTGGGACAATTATTCAAATTGTCTCACCCCCGTGGGATTCGACTTTTTAGGTAGACGTCGAGGACGAAGGAACCCATCAGTGGGTGAACAACAACAACAGAAGTAGCAGCAACATCAGGGACAACAGTGATCCTCAGGTGGAGACATTGTCTGTCAAAGTCTTATAGATAGATTGTCCTATGTGTCGTCTTTATACTCTCAGGTCCTAAGAGTCAGTAGATGTTTAAAGATAGATCTTAGATTTTTGGCTTAATGCCTCAAGGTTTTTTTTTGTATCTTTCCTTGTACAGCTAACAAGGTAGTTGATGTTTGTAAAACTCGAGGGATAATATTATAGAGATGTAATGATGGATCAGTCTGTAAACAACTTATCATGTTTCCTTATGAAAGAGTCTTATCGTTTATAGATCTCTTTACAAAAGTTTTAATTTTTAGTAGATTTCCATAATTCCGCTACTAGTTAATCGCTTCCGCATTCGTTGATCTTGTTTTCACGAGACGGTCGTCACAAGTTAAGTGGTATCAGAGCTCTAGGTTCGCTGAGTCTACAAAGACATAGGACTTAGGATGTTGAGTTTGTTCTAGTGTCTTCCAGTATGTCTGATAGTGTCTTCTTCTCATCAGGAGGATAAGATAAAACTAAGAATGTCTGGACCACAGGAGGAACACGTTGCTGAGAGTAGTGTCGCTGCACCCAGAGGAGGTGCAAGAAACACAGATAGAGAAGAACATGTGCCTGAACCACCCCAGTTCAATCCAATTGACATGGGAAACCCAGCCGTCCAAGCCATGTTTGGGCAGTTTATGACTGCCATGACACACATGACTGATAGGATGCCTATACCTGCACCTAGGGCACCTACCCATCCTGAAGGACAAGGAATCGACAAGACATTTGAATGACTTCGCCGAGTTGGAGCCACATAGTATGCTGGTACAGCTGACCCAGCAGATGCTGACTTGTGCTTAACTGAACTAGAGAAGGCCTTTAGAATCCTGAACATCCCAGAAGCTGAGAAGGTTAAACATGTTGTATATCTCCTCAAGGGGAGTGCTGGTCATTGGTGGACCATGGAAGAACAGAAAAGGCTAGGTGTGGAGGTTTCATGGGAAGTCTTTCGACATGATTTTATCAACAGATACTTTCCTAAGACGTTTCTGGATGAGAAAATCTCTCAGTTTGAGAGGTTAAGACAAGGTCCAATGAACATTAGCAAGTATGAGGCTAAGTTCATGGAGCTTTTGTGGTTCTGTCCGCACATGGTGACCACAGATGAAGAAAGGATTAGGCATTTCGAGAAAGGATTAAACGTTGAGTTGACTACTCCTATGTCTACCCTAGAGAATAGAGAAAGGTTTGCTACCTTCGTGGAGTCTGTCATAAGGGTAGAAAGGTCTATAGCAGAGAAGAGACAGACCTAGAACAAGAGGATGTATCGCCAATTCCAAGGATCTTCATCTAAAGGTTTCAAGAAACTTAGGTTTTCTACGCCTACACCACCACCTAGATTCAGTACCCATATGCAGTGGATGTCGAATAGGAGTAGAGGACGAAGCCTACCACTAGAAGGAGCTCACAGTTCAGCATCTATGTCAGTTACAGGACCACCCAGACCACAACAACTAAATAGAAGTTGTTATATATGTGGGAAGATGGGACATCTGATAAAAGATTGCAGAGCTAGAGAAGTGAGTGTGACTCAACCTCAAAGGCAAAGTCAGCAAGGATCCCAAAGAAGGCAATTCCCAAGAAATTCTAGAGGATGTGGACAAGCGTCCCAAGCTGGATCATCAACACCCAATCAACGAGCACCAAATCAACCACAGGCAACAACGAGATTTTATGCGATGAATCCACCTGATGCAGTGATCAACCCTCGGGTTGTGGCAGGTCAGATGGAATTGTTATATTCTGATATGTCTACATCTTGCGTTGTATCTGTTTAAATTGATCCGGGTGCTACGCACTCCTTTATCACTCGAAGAGTGATTCTTGACTACAACCTGACTATAAGTCATAGAGCAGATAATTTGTTGTTAGAAACTTCGTTGATGGGATCTGCTGTGTTGTAGGAAGTATGTTCTCCCTGCATCCTCTTATTTTCTGAACATCGCATTCAAGTGGATCTTATACCACTTGAGATGCACAGATTTTATATAATCCTTGGGATGGATACCTTAGAAAGGTATAAGGTTGTTTTGGATTGTGAATCCAAGCAAGTTGTGTTTGTTGATGATAGTGACACATGGATCTTTCAAGGGGAGAGAAAGATTCTACCCACCTGTCTTGTGTCAGC
The DNA here is from genome assembly GCA_963693085.1 of Alisma plantago-aquatica. Taxonomy (NCBI): domain Eukaryota; kingdom Viridiplantae; phylum Streptophyta; class Magnoliopsida; order Alismatales; family Alismataceae; genus Alisma; species Alisma plantago-aquatica. The sequence continues at coordinate 53,461,525 of OY856414.1, read as the reverse complement.
TATGGTTGCTGAGAATCTGATGAGGCAAGGATGTTATGCATTCTTAGCCCATGTCGTAGATACTACCATGGATAGTCCTAACCCTGTTGAAGTTTTGGTAGTCAGGGAGTTTGTAGATGTATTTCCTAAAGAACTTCCAGGTGTACCACCACCCCGAGAAATAGATTTTGAAATTAATCTAGTTCCGGACACGCAACCAATAGCACAAACACCATATAGGATGGCGCCTGCTGAAATGGCAGAACTCAAGAAACAGTTGCAAGAGTTGCTTGAGAAGGGTTTCATCTGACCGAGTACTTCACCCTGGGGTGCTCCAGTCCTCTTTGTTAAGAAGAAAGTCAGGTCAATGCGGTTGTGCATTGATTATAGACAATTAAATAAAGTAACAATAAAGAATAAGTATCCTCTACTGAGGATTGATGATCTCTTTGATCAGTTGCGTGGTGCAACCGTTTTCTCAAAAATAGATTTGAGGTCGGGATATCACCAGCTACGTATTAAGGATGATGACATACCTAAGTCTACTTTTAGGACAAGGTATGGTCACTATGAGTTCATTGTTATGTCGTTTGGACTAACTAATGCACTGGCTGCATTTATGGAACTCATGAATAGAATTTTCTGACCTTTTCTTGATCAGTGTGTTGTTGTCTTTATAGATGACATCCTGATCTATAGTAGAGATGCTCAGCAACATGAACAACATCTTCGTCAGGCTCTAACTTTGCTAAGAGAGCACAAGTTATATGCTAAGTTTAGCAAGTGCGAGTTCTGGTTACCGGAAGTATCTTTCCTTGGACACGTAATATCTACCTCGGGTATTCGTGTTGACCCTAAAAAGGTAGAATCTGTCCTGCAATGGGAGAAGCCGAAGACAGCGACAGAGATCCGTAGTTTCTTAGGGTTGGCAGGCTATTATCGAAGGTTCATTAAGAACTTTAGTTCTATAGCCTTACCCTTGACTAAGTTGACAAGGAAGGATGTTCCTTTTACCTGGAGTGACAAGTGTCAACAATCTTTTCAGCTGTTGAAGGAGAGGTTGACAAGTGCACTTGTACTTGTATTACCTGAGCAAGGGAAAGGATATATAGTTTTCTGTGATGCTTCTAAGAATGGACTAGGATGTGTGTTGATGCAGGATAAACAAATGATTTCTTTTGCTTCCTGACAGCTTAAGAAACACGAGGAGAATTATCCGACACACGATATAGAACTAGCTGTTGTAGTTCATGCCTTGAAAATCTGGAGACATTATCTTTATGGAGAGACATTCCATATTTTCACAGACCATAAGAACCTTAAGTATATCTTTTCTTAGCATGATCTTAATATGAGGCAACGCCGCTGGATGGAGTTGATCAAGGACTACGACTGTACAATGGATTACCATCCATGGAAGGCCAATGTAGTTGTTGATGCTTTGAGTAGGAAATCAGCAACACCAGCCCTAGATAGAGCACAACTGAATTCCTTAGTGTGCTCAAGGAGAGATATGCTTATCTCCTTAAGGCAAGACAATGTACAGTTAAGAGTATCATTGTTAGCCGGGTTGTTAGCTGAGATGCATATAAAACCTACTCTGAGACAGCAGATTAAGGAGGCACATCAAGTTGATGTTGTAGTTCAACAAATCAGATCGGAGTATGGTAGTGAGAAACGAGATGGATTCCATGACTCAGATGATCAAGTAGCCTGTTATCATGGGAGGATGATAGTGCCTGATGTGGATAACTTGAGAAAGTTAGTCCTGGAAGAAGCTCATTCTTTGATGTATGCCATGCATCCAGGAAGCACCAAGATGTATCGAAACTTGAAAGATATGTATTGTTGGCCTGGTTTGAAGAAAGACGTTGCTGAGTTCGTTATACGGTGCCCTGTGTGTCAGCAAGTTAAAGCTGAACACCAGAAGCCTGCAGGAACAATGCAACCTTTACCCATACCACAATGGAAGTGGGATCATGTAACCATGGACTTTGTAGTTGGTCTACCCAGGACAGCCAAAGGACATGATTCCATATGGGTAATAGTTGATAGGTTGACAAAGACAACACACTTCTTGCCTGTCAAAACAACCTATTCTGCTGAGAAGTTAGCACAGTTATATGTAGATGAGATAGTGCGACTGTATGGAGTCCCAGTCACCATTGTTTCTGACAGAGGTCCCCCAGTTTACGAGTCATTTTTGGGAGCGACTTCATACAGCTTTAGGCACACAGTTAAGGTTTAGTACAACCTTTCATCCTCATACAGATGGACAATCAGAAAGGACTATACAGACCTTGGAGGACTTGCTTAGAGCATGTGTTTTTCAGTTTACAGGAAGTTGGGATCTGCATCTAAGCTTGATAGAGTTTGCCTATAACAATAGCTATCAACATAGCATTGACATGGCACCTTATGAAGCTTTGTATGGTAGACGTTGTAGATCACCCTTATGTTGGTATGAAACTGGTGAATATCAACTTTTAGGTCTTGATCTTGTGCAGTAGACTACATAGAAGATTAAAGTAATACAACAACAATTAAAGACTACACATGATAGACAGAAATCATATGCTGATAAGCGTCGTAGACCTTTAGAGTTCCAGGTTGGAGACAAAGTGTACCTCAAAGTCTCACCTTGGAAAGGAGTTCTGAGATTTGGAAGGAAAGGAAAGTTAGCTCCTAGGTTTATGGGGCCTTATCCAATCATTGAACGGATTGGAAGAGTAGATTATAAGTTAGAGTTACCACCAGAGCTACAAAAGTTACACCTTGTGTTCCACATTTCCATGCTTAGGAAATGTCACCCTGATACAGAATTAGTTCTGCAACCTATGGAAGTAGAATTGAATGATGATGTATCTTATGAGGAAGGACCGGTATCGATCCTTGATAAAAGAATTAAAAAGTTGAAAAAGAAAGACATAAGTCTTGTTAAAGTCCTCTGGAGTCACCGTGGTGTTGAAGAAACCACATGGGAACTAGAGGAAGATATGAGAAGGAAATACCTTGCTCTTTTCTCTTAATATGTTTTGTTGATTTTGGGGACGAAATCCTTGTAAGGGGTGGATAATTTGTAACATCCCTGACCTGGGTTATGAACTAACCCTAGGTGTTTTGCTCAAATATGTAATTAGATACTTGTGGTTATCTTGTGATATGTAATTAAAGATTTTGAGGAACATATATTTTTATTTCAACCCTTTTTGAACAATGTTGCAATATTGTTTTGTTAATTATGGACTAAAGTGAAAATTACTTAATTAGAGGGGTTAACTTGCAAATTGCACATGTTGAGATGTTCCTCTGATGATAAGACATCATAAGAGTGCATATGATATGGTGGAATGGATTCCACAAGCTTAAACACCAAGATAGAGCTTATAGAGCAATCATTGTGCTTTAAAACCTATTTTGGTGTAAAGTGCAATTTACCCAAAATAGGGTGCAACATGTAAAATGTATGCTCTACAGTATCTTTCATGACTTTTGGCATCAAGTAGGGTAAATAAAATGAGGAGGGCGCCTCATTTGAATGATTAAGTAAGAAAGATAACCTAATATCTAAATAACCAAGTTTTAAGCAAATGGTCTTTCATATATATAGCTTATTAAGATATATGGCTTCTTTTCCTTTAACCTTGGATGAGAGAGAGGTTTTGCATGTGAAAAGGAGGAATAAATGTGGACAAGGGTGGAGTGAGCATGATTGGATGGGTTTAAGAAATAAAACAAATAACTATCTTTTCTTTGCCTTAATAATACCCAAAAATATATAAGCACCCTTTTTCCACAAAGCAAATGATCATTCCTTTAGCTCTTTTCCCTCATCTTCTTGCTTTGTACCGACCAAGAGGGATCTCTGGAATAGAGGAGGACGACCAAGCTGGTTTGGGTAAGCTTTGAACATCACCTAGCTCGAACTCTTGGAGGAAACCCTAATACAAGGTTGGTTTGCTAGTTTTTCCTTACACAACTCTTCTTTCTAGCCATCTTCTCCATCCAAATCTTGAAGAACGGACCTTGGACAACCCTTGGAGCTCAAGCCACCATTAAAGCTTCGAAGCTTGGAGCTCTGGATCAGTCCTAGAGGCGGGTTTTATAACCCTAACCCTTAAGTTTTGTTAATGCATCTTCTTCTTCTAGAATCGTTGCTTAATCTTCTTCTTTAGACACTTTTAAGTGTTCTTGCTAGCAATTCCATGAAGAACAGCCCCTGTTCTTGAGGTAGAAGATGATGAAATTATTCCCAATGTTTATCCTAAATCTTGCTTTAGCAAACGGTCTTCCACCTCTTGCACACATGGTTTCCCAAACCGTTTGGGAGCAAACGGTTTCAAACCGTTTGGGAGCAAACGGTTTCAAACCGTTTGAAAGCAAACGATTTCAACCAAGAACGCATGGGAGCAAACAGTCCAAGACCATTTGGATGCATTGACCAGGCATTGACCATTTGGAGGTCTGTTGTAAACATTATGGACTAATCACCCACCAAAAATCATCAAGTATTTCCAAGTAAATCACCAATTGAAGGCCCATTAGTCACCTAAACCCTAATCGGGTCTATTGCTGATTTCAATAATACAATCATGTTGAAGTTTGGGTTGAGTGGCCCAAACAGTTTCAAAACCATTTGGAAATCACCCAAACGGTCTCAAGACCGTTTTGTGATCACCCAAGACTGTTTGGAGGTCTAGGGTTAAGTGGGGTTGACCAATTGAGGGTCCAATAATATCCAATTGTTAAACAATTAAGTGCTGATTTTGTGACCAAATCTAGGGTTCAACCCTTAAGAGAATGACTTGGTTTTTGATGAAATAATGGGAAAATGGTCTCAAGACCGTTTGGAGGATGTCCAAACGATCCCAAGACCGTTTGGGGGTCACCCAAGACCGTTTGGAGGTCTAGGGGCGACTATGGTCAAGTGATTATAAATTTAAAGATAATAAGTTGAAGTGTAATTGATTAGTGACCTAATGACCAAATCAATGAGCCAAACCTTAATAGGTTGAGTTATATTTTGATGTTGACTTAAGAAAACAGTCTCAAGACCATTTATAGGATGTCCAAACGATCCCAAGACCGTTTGGGGTCAGGTTATGACCAAATAGAATGATGGTTCAATGGTTTCAATGTCAATTAGACTCATGTTGGTACATGTTGAAGGGTGATCGATTCCAAATCCTAATTCAATTGATCCAAGCCCTAATTGGTGATCAATTTAGGGTCCATTGAGGGTCAAATCAGTTAAGGGTTGACCTAATTGACTCAATTGATAAGTGGATAACAAGTGCATGAATGATTGAGGGGTTCAACCTTGGAAACCCTAACTCAATTGGAATGATTGAGATACTTTTTGGTCCATGCGGTTTTGAGATGGTTTGGACCAAATGGTCTCAAGACCGTTTGGGACCAAGCAAGCCCAAACCATTTGGTGCTCATGTGGTTTCAAGAATGGCTGTGTCCATGCAGTTTCAAAGTCAACTTGGCCAAACGGTCTTCATGACCAAACGGTTTTGAAGGTGCACTTTACCAAACGGTTTCAAAGTCAACAAAACCAAATGGTCAACACCACCAAATGGTTTCAAGGATTGTTCAAGACCGTTTGGAGGGTTAGTGTGCAAGACCATTTGAGGTCTAAAAAGGTCAAGATCTTTTGATGCCTTAGTGGTCAAGATGGTTTAGTAGTTGATTGACCTAAACCTTATAGATACCTAAAGTGATTAAGGGACCAAGTAATTAGTGGATTAATGCATGTAATGATCAATGGGGAGCATTACAAATGTACCCTTGATGGGATAGAGTAACCTATACCCTTTGATCAAGTGAATCTTAATGACCACAATAGTAATGACATAACCCATGATGTCAGTATTAATTTGATTTAACCTAATCAAGAGTGATGTAAACATCATCTAATAGTAAGAGGAGAGAGAAGACTCCTAATAGGAATGAGAATCAAGTAACAAGCCCCCAATATGTATGAATACATCTAATTAGGGTATGATCCTTCATAGTGAGATCATGGAAACCCTAATTATGATGGTTAATGAATCTTAACCTAATTTGAGGGCATTAATGGAAGTAATCCTCATACATGATAATGGTATGATCTTAATGCACAGTAATGTGAATAGTAAACCCTAATCTAGGGAAATGTGATGATGTGAATTATAAACCCTAATTCTGGTTTATGCTTTTAAGCATGAAACTCTATGATTGAATTAGGAAATAATTTGTATTGTGCTTATATAGACAAAATGTGCATGTTATCAATTGTGCTAATCGTGTAGGTTCTTATACAGAAGTGATCATAGCCAGGTAAGGGTTATGATGTCATATTCATTAAAAGCACTCTATGAGTTTTGAAAGTAATGACATGCTATGTTGCCTAGTAAGAGGTAACATATGATATTAATAGGCTATATGAGCCCTGAGAAATGTCTATATTGCCATCAAGTCATCAATATGTTGCTTAATAGTAAGTGTTTTGATGATCTAAGGGTTTGAATACCCATATTCCTGAACCATAATGATGAGATGGTTAGGGATTGATATCCCAATGATAACTGGATGTGACATGAACTTGATACAATTAGTACTCTTTCTTTATATTAATTGTCTTATTGGTTTATGTTTGAAAACATGCCTGATGCTAAAAGAATGCCTCAATGTACTTAATTAATCAAGTATAATGATATCATGTAGAGCCCTGACCATAGATCCATCATTGTCAGAAGTTAAATGATGGTGAAACAGGTTTTCCTAAGGGAACTCCTGGAGATCATACTTTTGAGTATGTGGGGGTTATGGACGTGAATATCCTTATGTCCTAATGTAGGAATTGATGTGAAATGTACCTTTAATCTCTCAATCCTTCATTATATGTTTATGCCGGGATGATGTATCACTAATCTCCCGATTATGTTGTTAATACCGCATCGATGTGAGATACACAAGAAATCCCTCGATAGCGAAGAGAGTACTGAACGCCATTGTAACTCTAATAGCGAAGTTTCCAGAATACCCTGGAAAGCTATTATAGTAGAGACATAAGATGTCTTGCATGTTGATCGTCACACTGATTGAGGAGGATGAGGTCATAGGAATCTGGCTCTTCTGATGACCTATGTATGGTACCGATTGCGATTTCATAATGGTCGGTTGGAGTATGAGAGGTGTAACTCATCTCCTCAGGGCATAAATATGTTTGAAAAATGTAATCAGCCATATAGCATAATTGCTTAGGTTGAACTACGAGAAACAATGATTGATGTTACATTGTTTATAATACTCTAATTGAATAACTAGTATACATGTTCTTCATATTCCTTATTGATATATGTCTTGTCATTCAATTAAGTTATAATTGAAATTATTGCTTAAAAGAATGTTGCTTCATTTAGTTTACAAAATGTTAAACCTGCTGTTGAATGTTTATAATTCTACTGCTTAATGTTATTCCATTATTGCAACAACAATGCTTCTGGAGGAGAGTTATAACTCTCACTGGGACAATTATTTAAATTGTCTCACCCCCGTGGGATTCAACTTTTTAGGTAGACGCCGAGGACGAAGGAACCCATCAGTGGGTGAACAACAACAACAGCAGTAGCAGCAACATCAGGGACAACAGTTATCCTCAGGTGGATACACTGTCTATCAAAGTCTTGTAGATAGATTGTCCGATGTGTCATCTCTGTACTCTCAGGTCCTAAGAGTCAGTAGATGTTTAAAGATAGATCTGAGATTTTTGGCTTAATGCCTCAAGATTTTTTTTGTATCTTGCCTTGTACAGCTAACAAGGTAGTTGATGTTTGTAATACTTGAGGGATAATATTACAGAGATGTAATGATGGATCAGTCTGTAAACAACTTATCATGTTTCCTTATGAAAGAGTCTTATCGTTTATAGATCTCTTTACAAAAGTTTTAATTTTTAGTAAATTTCCATAATTCCAATGCTAGTTAATCGCTTCCGCATTCGTTGATCTTGTTTTCACGAGACGGTCATCACAGAAACATTTTCCAGATTTTCTTCCAGAAGGGGGAGGCATGGCTACTGAGCTTGAGATAGCTGGGGTAAAGGTTGGATCTGTTAGACGATGTTGATGCATATTTGTTACGATAGTATTTAGTCCAAAGAGAGTTGTCCGTGATCATTTCTTAGCATGCTTTGGCAATGAAGGCTTCATTGAATAGGTGATTAGATGTGATACCTAGTCCACCATGATCAAAAGGGCAAGGCAATTCTATGCCAACCAACCCAGGCTCTTCTGTGGTGATTGTGTCTGTCAGCCCATAAGAACCGAGATAAGGCCATATCAATACGTTGTATGTTCCCTATAGGAACTCCAACTACAATAGCCAGATACAGGGTGATCGAAGATAGAACGTGATGTATAAGCAACCTTCGACCAGCAAAAGATAAAAGTCTCGCCTCCCACAATGCTATTCACTACTACATAAAAGCCCTTTAGTGTCGGTTATTTAATCTCTTTAGTGTCGGTTTCAAAGCGACACCCAAGTGGGCGCCGCTAAAGGGGGACACCTTCGGCGTCGGATCCCAACCAATGCCAAAATGTTTTTCACCACCGAAAATGCACCAGCAAAGGGACTATATGCATCGGTTGTTTAGTAAAAACCGATGCCCAAACTCTTCCCACCACCGAAAATGCGCCAGCAAAGGGATTATAGGCATCGGTTTTCTAAAAGAAACCGATGCCACATCATCTGAACCGACGTCGGTTTTGTGATAATAACTGACGCCATATCCCCTTCCTACAACCACAATCGTGCTTCCCAGCACGGCCGTGGTACCTGGTCACATAGACGTCGGTTTTAGGTGAAAAACTGTCGCCGTATAGTAGGTGTCGATTTTGTTCAAATAACCGAAGCCTATGTTTTGGTTTTTTTTCTGTCAGTCTGCAGACCTACTGTGGCTGGTTGCAGGATGGGAAACCTGCAGTTCAGTTATGAATTGCAGGTTTTACGACATCCATTGATATCAGCCAACAATAGGCCACAAACCTGCAAAATTAACATGATGGACAATATTATATATATGTGATTCACACTCATGTATAAGAACATTTAATTCATATTATTTTTTCATCACACGCATGTAGAAACCAGTAGCAACCTGTTGTTCCATTTATTTCATCTCTTTTCACATTCAGACACATGTAGAAACATTCATGTGTTGGTGATTTTCACACACATTTGACAATTCATAAAAATTCATTCACATTCACACAAAATTAATTATGAGAACAAAGTTATTCTTTATTCATCATTTTCATCATTGTCAGCAAAATCATATTGAAAAATTCCCACTCTTTGCAGGGCTTTTGCCCAATCTTCTCTTACAACATCTAATTCATCTCTCGTATAGGGAACATGTACATCGAAACGCTTTGCACCTGTGTTGAAGTCCTCAGTTTTAAAGACCTACAAAGAGAATGACATACATAATATATACATATTTATAATAATATATAATAAGATTCATATATTTCATATTATCTAACGAGATTATGTATAATACATGTTGTATGTTATCGATTTCCAATACGGCATGTTTGATGATTAGGTCCATAAATCGCATGACATAGTAGGCACATGCCCAGCTGTTGTCTTGTGTAGCACACTATAAATTGAAACATAGAAAATATTCAAAAATACAAATAAGCATAGTTCACATGAATAATATATACATTGGAGTCAGGAAATTACTTTCACATTCTCCCAAATGAGTGTCAGATTTTTTTCCTGGGGACCTTTCCTCCAGCTTTTTTGTACTCTTGTAAAGCCCAATATATGTTAATGTAACACATTAAATTGTATAATTAAATAGTAATGTAGTAATAGATGTTAACAGATATAAAAACATAAAATATTTCTCACGAGAATAATGGCCTTTTAATTGCATGTCCATATAATACATCCAACTCACTCCCCGCAGAATCTAGATAATAGACGGTGAATGTCTTGGGGACAATAACTAATAACTCCCAATGCTTAGCACTACAGGTAAGAAAGTAGAAAATTAATAACTCAATATCTGCAATAAAAATGTAATTTTCTTCAGTCCAAATTACAAGCAAAGTAAACTTACTCGACATTGAATGGAGCTATTATCACCATCTTATTATTTTTACCAAAATATTCAAAAGTATCACAACAGTATGAAGTAACTGAAGAAGGGTCTGTATCTATAAGACTAATCAAATATGGAACCAAAAATCCCACATGGGAAAACCCAAAATCTGTACATGTCTTGTGTAAGTGGCTGCAAAACATGTATTACGTATGCATTAATATATAAGAAACCAGATTGCCGTATATAAAACAAGGTATATGGATGTATAAACCAGATTGTCATATGCATTAATCTCACCATATCCACATCTCTATCATAGATGTGTTCAGCCATTCATAACTAAACAACTCCAAAATATCTTGTATAAATATGTTGTTTCCGAATGTTTGACCTGCATTAATACGTATCCAGAACTTCTATTACGTATGCATTAATATGTATGCTATACTTGTATAAATAGATTGTTATCATATGATTTACCTGCAACATTCTTCGGAATAGTAACATTTATAGGACAATTTGGATTATGTTCGCCGATCCATACTGCCACACTCCTACAATTAGGACCTATCGAGGCGTGTAGGTCCCCTGGAAGCCAACTTGGTATTCGACGAGGTGGAGGCCGAGATGTAGCGGGTCTCGTCTTTTTGACCTGTATATATAATTTCATATCACTCATATATATACACACTAAAAAATTAAAGTAATGAAAATTTATCATACAATATCAGTATAGAGGACATCCGCTTCCGGCCACAGTATCACTCCGCCTACTGCCTCGCCAAGTGTTTCAGCATCTGGGTGTGCATGAGGCAGTGCAAGATTCGTCCAGCCAGGGAGTATATGTATCGTGCTCACACGTACCATGCCATCTGGTACTGGACTCCCATGAAAGATGCACCCTTTAGGGAGGGGGGGTAAGCCAATGCCTCTGCAAAGATATATCCTTCACTTTGTAGTCGGCATGGCTTCAACCCCTACAAATTTACATAAAGAATGTTATATGCATATATACACAAACATATCATCTTGAACAGACTAGCTATTCTATATGCCTTAAAAATACTTACAGAGGACGTGTTAGGTGGGTCTATAGGATTACTCCCAACCTCTGCAGTACGAGCAGTAGTGTGGGCTCTGATCTCCAAACCATGATATAAACACGATTAAAACTTAGCGGAAGCAAATCGGTAATCAGCGGAAGACAAAAATCACGGGAAATTAAAACTTTTCGTGACTAGAGCTTGAATCCATAAAAGCTTCTTTCATAAAGAGAGATAAACTGTTTACATCTCAGGATAATTACTTCTCGAGTAATTATATACATCAAGATACAAAATCTCAAGATCACTATACAAAAGACTCCAAGACCTGAGAGTACAGAGGACACATAGGACTGACTCTAACTACACCACATGGCAGGACAAATCTCCACCTGAGATTACTGCTGCCCCTGGTGATGCTGCTGAGACTGGTCACCTGTAGGCTGGTTCCTTCGTCTCTGACGTCCACCTAAAAATTTGAAGCCTACGGGGTGAGACAATTATACATAATTGTCCCAGCGAGAGTTATAACTCTTCTCCAGAAGCTTTATTATAACATCAAAGATTATTTTAAACAGTAAAGCCTTCAAAGCATTCTATAACAGTTGCAGGTATAACAAGACCTCTACAATTTAGGAGATATGGAGAATATCAACATTAATGCAATGTAACATCAATCAACTAACTTGGAGTCATCTCTAACAAGTTATACTACATGGTTGATTATGTTTTACAAACAACATTATGCCCTGTGGAGATGAGGCTTACCACTCATACTCCAACTGATCGCTGAGAAGTCACATCAGTATCATACATAGCTCATTAAGAGAGCCGGATTCTCATGACCTTCACCTTCCTCAGTCAGTAAGCGGATCACTTGTAGGACATCTCGTGTCTCTACTTAATATATCTCACCAGGGTAAACTGGTCCTTCGCTATTCTAGAGTCACAGTGGCGTTCTGTACTCTCTTCGTCATCAGGAGGCTTCATATTTACCTACCACTGATACGGATATCTGTGCTTTCTTCATCATCAGGTTTCACGTTTACCTACCACTGATACGGTATGGAACTATAGTGAAGGATGGATGGATTCCACATCTACATCACTTTCCTACACTAGGATGTAAGGTTCTACACATCCATGTACCCCACATACTCAAAAGTATGTGCTCTAGGAGTTCCCTAAGGAAAACATGTTTCACCATCACTTAATTTCTGATAATGATGGATCTATGATCAGGGCTCTACATTATACTTGATTAGTTAGGTACATTCAGTATTCTTTAACAGCATACATTGTTCTTCAAACAATAACAGTAGCATAGCAGCTATAAAAGAAGAATACTAAATGTAACAGGCCTAACTCATATCAATCATTATTTCTCATTATCCTCATCACAAGTCATCTCTAAGGCATGACTTTGATGGTATTCATGGCTCTCACAGCCCATTATCAGCATAGGATGCCACTGGCAAGGCATCAGATTACTTTACTTATTCATAAGGCTAACAACATGCCTTTAATGAATATAACATCAACATCCCTACCTGGATATGTTTACCTTCTTATCAGAACCTGCATGGTTAATACATCTGATAAAGGTAATACAACAATAAGTAATGTACTTCCTACTCTTGTCATAAGAGTTAAATCTTTAATTCAAATCAAATAGAGTTTAATACTCAAAAGCATGCCATTACCCTTGAATTAGGGTTTACTATTCACATTCCATGTCATCACCCATGAATTAGGGTTTACTATTCACATCAAGGTGAATTAAACTCATAACATCATCATGTATGAGTAACATCTTCATTGATGCTCTTGGATTAGTTAAAGGTTCATCATTTATCATAATTAGGGTTTCTATGACCTCACACAGGTGGACCATACCCTAATTATGCTCACTTATGTGCATTGGAGATGCTTTACTAGAGTTTCCACTTTAAAAAGGGTACTTTCTCTCTCTAGAAGTACTTTCTCTCTCATCATAATGTTAGGTGATGTCAACATCACTCTAAAACAGGTTGGGTTGAGTCATCATAGGCTAACATAGCCAAAAACATCACCATTATGTGATTTAGAGTTACTTTCTCTCTCTAGGGTACTTTCTCTCTCTAGAAGTACTCTCTCTTTCATCATACTAATGGTTGATGGTAACATTAGACTAGATCAAGTTGGATAGAGTCATTATGACTAAAAACATCATTCTCATGTAATTAGGGTTTGAATTGAGCAAGGTATAACTCAATTGACCCTTTAGGGGTATTTTGGTAATTCACCCCATTGATCATCATTATGGTCAAAACCTTAGTCAATTAACCCCTTACTATCCTAGATCATCATTAGGGTTTGATTTAAGCAACATTGGACCATTTATATTATGAATTGATTGAAAGAAGTCAACTTGGAATCACATTGATTGATTTCAATCATTAATCATCAATTGAGTTGAGATCGGTTGAAAGTGTTGACCGTTTGCCCACTTTGACCTTCCAAGACCGCGAGCCTCTTTCTAACTCCAAGACCGCGAGCCCCCCTTAGGCTTCAAGACCGTGAGCCTCCTCAAGGTTCAAGACCGCGAGCCCTATCATTGGTTCAATTGATGTTGAGACCGCGAAGATCAAGTTGGAGTTGAGACCGCGAAGAGACGTTGACCGTTTGGCTAGTTTGACCTCAGGACCGCGAGGCCCTTCGCGGTCTTGAGACTGCGAGCCTCCTCTCGGTCTTGAGACCATTAGCCCCCTCACGGTCTTGAGACCGCGAGCCCTCTCACGGTCTTGAGACCGCGAGGCTCATATGGTCTCAGCCGCTTGGTCCATCAACAAAATCAACAAAGCAATCGATGATGTCAACCGATGTTGAAGCCCTCAAAAGGTCAAATCTATGTTGACCACTTATGAATTGGGTCAATTAAGATTATGCTTGATCACTTGGTCATTCAATTGACCCATAATGGTTGACCAATTATGGTTGAAGTCGATTCAATTAGGGTCTATCAATGTTCACCCATCAACACTCAACAATGTGACTCAACACAAGGTTGAACCTTTCAATTGAGCTCCAATTGGGCCCAAACTTAGCCCAAACGGTCTTGAGGTCATGTGGGTGGACCCCACATGGTCATGAGACCGTTTGCCCAAGATTTCATCAAAATCTAAGGTGATTTGATAGGGGTTGAACCATGATTGAGTCACAAAATAGAATTTTGATTAAATTGATAACTTATTTGCAATTGGGTCCTCAATTGGTCAAATTACTCAACCCTAGACCTTCAAACGGTCTTGGGTGATTGTCCTCTCGGTCTTGAGACCGTTTGGATGAGTTCCAAACGGTCTTGAGACCGTTTGCCCATCCAATTTTGGATTCTAGTGCAAATTCATCAAGGTCTGACCCATTGAGTTGATGATCATGTCAATATTTAATTGCAATGTAATTCGGTGTAATTGTACCTTCAATTGGTCAACTATCCTTGACCCCAGACCTCCAAACGGTCTTGGTTGATTGCCCTCACGGTCTTGAGACCGTTTGGTGACCCCCAAACGGTCTTGAGACCGTTTAGGTCAATCAACCCTAAAAACCCTAATTAGGTCACCATAATTTCAGTACTGATTTTATCTAGGGTTAGCCCTAGTATTCACCCTTCAACTCTTAGCCCGTTTGGAATTAGACCATCAAACTTGGTGAGTTGTTAATTAACATAATTTTGAACAGTAATCTCATATGGTCAACGCTTAGTCAACGACCTTACACGGTCTTGAGACTGTAAAAAGGCAATTTCAGACCGTTTGAAAATCAGGAATAAATTCAAATAAAATTGTTACTTAAAAAGGTCATATCTCCCGATTACTTTGGAGTTAGCCTACCAAATTTTGAGGGTAATTAGCCTATATAATTAGGAACAGGTTTCTTATACAGTCCCCGCCCGGTCAACGGGGCCAAACGGTCTTGGATACCGTTTGCCCTGTCGCGGTCTCGAGACCGTTTGCTCACCTCGCGGTCTTGAGCCCGAGAGAGCAAACTTTTGAGACCGTTTAAGAAAGTGAAAAGCGGTGGGTTTTTCTTGGAAATCACGCCTTCATCTTCTAGCTCAAGAACAGTATAGATATCCCACGGGTTTGTTTGCAAAATAGCAGGGAAAAGTAGGGAAACACTAAGAGCTATCATCAAAACGCATATAAAGATGCACATAGTAAAGCATGGGTTTAGAGTTATAAAACCCGCCTAAAGCTTGCTTCTTGAGCTCCAAGATTTCAAGATCCAAGCTCTAATGGCGTCCTTGAGTTCCCACAGGTTGGCCAAGGTGAAAACTCCAAGGAAGGTCAAGGAAAGATGGCTAGAAAGATAGGATTTCGAGAGTTAGCCATGACGCTGACCTTGAATTTGAGTTCTAACCATGGAATTAAGCAAGAAGAGGGGTTTAAACCTACCTTGCACCCCTTGGTCGTCCTCCTTAGCTCCAAGGCAGTCCTTGGTCGTCTTTGGTGAAATGAAACAGTAAGGGAACGAAGGGTGAGTTCCCTTGCAACTAAGGGAAGGAGAGCTTATATACATGGGGTAGGATTTTCAACATTAGTTCATAAGTTGTCCATAATTCCAACTAGGTCCCTCCTTCTTTATTCTAAGGACAAACCTTCTCTTAAGGTCTTAGGAAAAGAAGGTAAAGGAGAGCAATCTAATAATGAGGTACATACATAAAGAAATATTGCACATATACCCTGATTATTCAATCACAAGGCAAATCTCATAACTTGATAATTCAATTGAGGTGACTTCCTCATCATTTCTTCTCTTAATGATGGCAAGAGTCTAAAAAGATACATTCTATGACATATTTCACAATTTGTATCCCCTAATTTGTGTAAATTGCATTTTACCCCAAACTAGGGTTTCAAGCACCGGGATTGCTTCCACAGCTGCACCTTGGTGCCTTAGCTTGGGAAATCCCTCAAACTTTACCAAAAAGATTCTCATGATGTCTCATCATTAGAGGAACATCTCGACATGTGCAAATTGCAAACTAACCCTTTTAACTGGGTAAATTGCACATAGGTCCCTGTATATCAAAACAATGCTACAACTTTAAATAAAAAGGAGCAATTACTGAAATATATGTTTCTGAGAACTTAATTACATGCTCAGAGTTAATCACAAAGATTTAATTACATATTTAGGCAAAACACCTAGGGTTAACTCATAACCCAGGTCAGGGATGTTACAAATTATCCACCCCTTACAAGGATTTCGTCCCCGAAATCGATAAAACATACTACGAGAAAAGGGTAGGACACTTCCTTCTCATCTCATCCTCTAACTCCCAAGTGGCTTCTTCAACACCACGATGGTTCCAGAGGACTTTCACAAGACTTATATCTTTCTTCTTTAACTTTTTAATTCGTTTATCAAGGATTGACACTGGTCCCTCCTCATAGGATATGTCATCATTCAATTCTACTTCCATGGGTTGTAGAACTGACTCGGTGTCTGGGTGACATTTCTTCAACATAGAAATGTGAAACACAGGATGTAACCTCTGTAATTCTGGGGGAAGTTCTAGTTTATTTGCTACCTTTCCAATCCGTTCAATGATTGGATAAGGCCCCATATATCTAGGAGCTAACTTCCATTTCCTTCCAAAACGAAGGACCCCTTTCCAAGGTGAGACCTTAAGATACACTCTGTCTCCAACCTGGAACTCTAAGGGTCTACGACGTTTGTCAGCATAAGATTTCTGCCTATCCTGAGCAGTCTTAATCTTATGTTGTATAACTTTAATCTTTTCCGTGGTTTGCTGCACCAGGTCAGGACCTAACAACTGGTGCTCACCAGTCTCAAACCAACACAAGGGTGATCTACAACGTCTACCATATAAGGCTTCATAAGGTGCCATATCAATACTATGTTGATAGCTATTGTTATAGGCAAACTCTATCAAGCTTAGGTGTAGATCCCAACTTCCGGTGAACTGGAGGACACATGCTCTCAACAAGTCTTCTAGGGTCTGTATGGTCCTTTCCTACTGTCCATCAGTCTGCGGATGAAAGGCCGTACTAAACCTTAGCTTGGTGCCTAAGGCTCTGTGTAACTGTTCCCAAAAATGACTCGTAAACTGAGGACCTCTGTCAGAAACTATTGTGACAGGAACTCCGTGCAAACGCACTATCTCTTGAACATACAACTCTGATAACCTTTCAGCAGAATAGGTTGTTTTGACAGGTAAGAAATGTGTTGTCTTAGTCAATCTATCAACAATTACCCAAATGGAATCATGTCCTTTGCTTGTCCTGGGTAGGCCAACAACAAAGTCCATGGTCACATGGTCCCACTTCCACTGTGATATGGGTAAAGGTTGCATTGTTCCTGCAGGCTTCTGGTGTTCAGCTTTAACTTGCTGACACACAGGACACCTTAGAACAAACTCTGCAACGTCCTTCTTCATCCCAGACCACCAATACAGATCTTTCAAATTCCGATACATCTTGGTGCTCCCTGGATGCATAGCATACATGGACGAATGGGCTTCTTCCAGGACTAACTTTCTCAAGTTGTCCACAGCTGGCACTATCATTCTTCCATTATAACAAGCTACTTGATCTTCTGAGTCATGAAAACCATCTTGCTTCTCTTTTCCATACTCAGATCTTATATGTTGAACTGCAGCATCATCTAGTTGTGCCTCTTTAATATGCTCCCTTATAGTAGGTTTAATATGCATCTCAGCTAACAAACCGGTTAACAATGACACCTTCAACTGTACATTGTTTTGCCTTAAAGAGATAAGCATATCTCTTCTAGAGCATACTAAAGAGTTTAGTTGTGCTCTATTCATGGTTGATGTTGCTGATTTCCTACTCAAGGCATCTGCAACAACATTGTCCTTGCCTGGATGGTAATCAATTGTACAGTCATAGTCCTTGATTAACTCCATCCAACGACGTTGCCTCATGTTGAGCTCATGCTGAGAGAAGATATACTTAAGGTTTTTATGGTCTGTGAAAATCTGGAATGTCTCTCCGTAGAGATAATGTCTCCAGATCTTCAAAGCATGAACCACAGCAGCTAACTCCAAATCGTGTGTTGGATAATTCTCCTCGTGTTTCTTAAGCTGTCGGGAAGCAAAAGAAATCACTTGTTTATCCTACATCAACACACATCCTAGTCCGTTCTTGGAAGCATCACAGAAAACTATATACCCTTTTCCTTGTTCAGGTAGCACTAGCACAGGTGCACTTGTCAACCTCTCCTTCAATAACTGGAAAGATTGTTGACACTTATCACTCCAAGAAAAACGAACATCTTTCCGGGTTAACTTGGTCAAAGGTAAAGCTATAGAACTAAAGTTCTTAATGAACCTTCGATAATAGCCAGCTAACCCCAAGAAACTTCGAATCTCCGTCGGTGTCTTTGGTTGTTCCCATTGTAGAATAGGTTCTACCTTTGTAGGGTCAACACGAATTCCCGAGGCGGATATTACATGTCCAAGAAAAGATACCTCTGGCAGCCAAAACTCACACTTGCTGAACTTAGCATACAGCTTATGTTCTCTTAGCAAGGTCAAAGCTTGGTGAAGATGCTGCTCATGCTGCTGGGCATCCTTACTATAAATCAGTATGTCATCTATGAAGACGACAACACACTGATCAAGGAAAGGTCGAAAAACTCTATTCATGAGTTCCATAAATGCAGCTGGTGCATTGGTTAGTCCAAACGACATAACCGTGAACTCATAGTGACCATATCTTGTCCTAAAGGCAGACTTGGATATGTCACTATCCTTAATGCGGAGTTGGTGATATCCAGACCTCAAGTCTATTTTTGAAAAGACTGTTGCACCACGCAACTGGTCAAAGAGATCATCAATCCTCGGCAGAGGATACTTATTCTTTATTGTTACTTTATTGAGTTGTCTGTAGTCAATGCACAACCGCATCGACCCATCTTTCTTTTTAACAAACAAGACCGGAGCACCCCAAGGTGAAGTACTCGGTCGGATAAAACCTCTCTCAAGTAGCTCTTGAAGCTGTTTCTTGAGTTCTGCCATCTCGGCAGGCGCCATCCTATACGGAGTTTGAGCTATGGGTTTTGTATCTGGAATCAGATTGATTTCAAAGTCAATCTCCCGAGGTGGTGGTATACCAGGAAGTTCTTCAGGAAACACATCCTCGAATTCCCTGACTATGGGAACTTCAGCAGGATTGGTCCTTTCCTTGGTAACATCTACCACATGGGCTAAGAATGCATAACATCCTTGCCTCAACAGCTTATCAGCAACCATAGCTGATACAAGACAGGTGGGCAGAATCATTCTTTCACCTTGAAAGATCCATGTGTTGCTTTCATCAGCAAACACAGCCAACTTGGACTCACAGTCCAAGACAACTCTATACCTTTCTAAGGTATCCATCCCGAGGATTATATCAAATCCCTGCATATCAAGTGGTATAAGATCCACTTGAATGTGATGGTCAGAAAAGAAAAGGATGCAGGGAGAACATACCTCCTGCAAAACGACAGACCCACTCAACGGAGTCTCTAACAACAAACTATCTGCTCTATGACTAACAGTCACATTGCAGTTACAAATCACTTCACGAGTGATGAAAGAGTGCGTAGCACCCGGATCAATCAGAACAGATACAACACAGGATATAGACATATCAGAATATAAAAGTTTCATCTGACCTGCCACTACCCGTGGATTGACCACTGCCTCAGGTGGGTTCATAGCATAGAACCTCGTAGTCGCCTGGTGTTGAGGTGGTGCTGATGATCCAGCTTGAGACACTTGTCCACGTCCTCGAGCTGCTCCTTGATGTTGTCTATTCTGAGATCCCTGTTGATTCTGTCTCGGGGTTTGTTGTGTCACACCGACAGGCCTAGAACGGCAATCCTTCATCAAGTGTCCCACCTTACCACAGTTGTAGCAACTCTTCTCCTGTTGTTGTGGTCTGGGTGGTCCAGTAACTGACACTGATGCAGAACTGTGCGTCCCTTGAAGCGGTTGACTCCGCCCTCTACCTCTGCTTGGTGTCCATTGAGTTTGAAAACTCGATCTGGGTGGTGGAGGGTTAGGTGCAGAGAATTTAGGTTTCTTGGAATCCCTAGATGAAGAACCCTGGAACTGTGGATATCTTTTATGGGTTTGTCTTTTCTCAACCACAGATCTCTCTATCCTTCGGACTGACTCAACGAAGGTAGAGAATCTCTCTCTGTTTTCTAAGGCAGACACAGGGGTTGACATATCAGAATTCAAACCCTTCTCGAATCTTCTGATTCTTTCCTCATCCGTAGCAGCCATGTGCGGACAGAACCGCAACAACTCCATAAACTTAGCTTCATACTCACTAATGTTCATCATACCCTGCCTTAGTTTCTCAAACTGAGAGATCTTCTCATCTAGGAAGGTCTTTGGAAAATATCTATTGATAAATTCCCGACGAAACTCTTCCCATGAGAACTCTACTCCAGGTCTCTTCTGCTCTTCCATGTTCCACCAGTGACCAGCACTGCCTTTGAGAAGATAGACAGCATGTCTAACCTTCTCAGCTTCCGGAATCATAAGAATCCTGAAAGCCTTCTCCAACTCTATCAACCATAAGTCATCATCTGCAGGGTCAGCAGTTCCGAAGTACTTGGTAGCTCCGACACAACGAAGTCGTTCGAATGTCTTACCGATACCTTGTACTTCAGGCTGGACAGGTGCCCTAGGTGCAGGAATGGGCATCCTATCGGTTATATGTGTCATGGCAGTCATGAACTGCCCGAACATCGTCTGTACAGCTGGATCACTCATGTCAGCTGGGTCGAACTGGGGTGGCTCTCTTGGCGACTCAGGTGCAGGTTGTTCTATTCTCGGAACTCTTGCACCGCCTCGAGGCGCACTAGCACTACTCTCTGCCACGTGCTCATCACAATGTTCTGACATTCTTATGTATCTTCTTCTCCTGAGGAGCAGAAGATTCTATTAGATGAGGAAGGAGTACTAAAGGTAGACTCGACATCCTAAGTCCTATGCCTCTGTAGACTCAACTGAACCTGGAGCTCTGATACCACTAGTTGTGGGCTCTGATCTCCAAACCATGATATAAACACGATTAAAACTTAGCGGAAGCAAATCGGTAATCAGCGGAAGACAAAAATCACGGGAAATTAAAACTTTTCGTGACTAGAGCTTGAATCCATAAAAGCTTCTTTCATAAAGAGAGATAAACTGTTTACATCTCAGGATAATTACTTCTCGAGTAATTATATACACCAAGATACAAAATCTCAAGATCACTATACAAAAGACTCCAAGACCTGAGAGTACAGAGGACACATAGGACTGACTCTAACTACACCACATGGCAGGACAAATCTCCACCTGAGATTACTGCTGCCCCTGGTGCTGCTGCTGAGACTGGTCACCTGTAGGCTGGTTCCTTCGTCTCTGACGTCCACCTAAAAAGTTGAAGCCTATGGGGTGAGACAATTATACATAATTGTCCCAGTGAGAGTTATAACTCTTCGCCAGAAGCTTTATTATAACATCAAAGATTATTTTAAACAGTAAAGCCTTCAAAGCATTCTATAACAGTTGCAGGTATAACAAGACCTCTACAATTTAGGAGATATGGAGAATATCAACATTATTGCAATGTAACATCAATCAACTAACTTGGAGTCATCTCTAACAAGTTATACTACATGGTTGATTATGTTTTACAAACAACATTATGCCCTGTGGAGATGAGGCTTACCACTCATACTCCAACTGATCGCTGAGAAGTCACATCAGTATCATACATAGGTCATTAAGAGAGCCAGATTCTCATGACCTTCACCTTCCTCAGTCAGTAAGCGGATCACTTGTAGGACATCTCGTGTCTCTACTTAATATAGCTCACCAGGGTAAACTGGTCCTTCGCTATTCTAGAGTCACAGTGGCGTTCTGTACTCTCTTCGTCATCAGGAGGCTTCATATTTACCTACCACTGATACGGATATCTGTGCTTTCTTCGTCATCAGGAGGTTTCATGTTTACCTACCACTGATACGGTATGGAACTATAGTGAAGGATGGATGGATTCCACATCTACGTCACTTTCCTACACTAGGATGTAAGGTTCTACACATCCATGTACCCCACATACTCAAAAGTATGTGCTCCAGGAGTTCCCTAAGGAAAACATGTTTCACCATCACTTAATTTCTGATAATGATGGATCTATGATCAGGGCTCTACATTATACTTGATTAGTTAGGTACATTCAGTATTCTTTAACAGCATACATTGTTCTTCAAATAATAACAGTAGCATAGCAGCTATAAAAGAAGAATACTAAATGTAACAGGCCTAACTCATATCAATCATTATTTCTCATTATCCTCATCACAAGTCATCTCTAAGGCATGACTTTGATGGTATTCATGGCTCTCACAGCCCATTATCAGCATAGGATGCCACTGGCAAGGCATCAGATTACTTTACTTATTCATAAGGCTAACAACATGCCTTTAATGAATATAACATCAACATCCCTACCTGGATATGTTTACCTTCTTATCAGAACCTGCATGGTTAATACATCTGATAAAGGTAATACAACAATAAGTAATGTACTTCCTACTCTTGTCATAAGAGTTAAATCTTTAATTCAAATCAAATAGAGTTTAATACTCAAAAGCATGCCATTACCCTTGAATTAGGGTTTACTATTCACATTACATGTCATCACCCTTGAATTAGGGTTTACTATTCACATCAAGGTGAATTAAACTCATAACATCATCATGTATGAGTAACATCTTCATTGATGCTCTTTGATTAGTTAAAGGTTCATCATTTATCATAATTAGGGTTTCTATGACCTCACACAGGTGGACCATACCCTAATTATGCTCACTTATGTGCATTGGAGATGCTTTACTTGAGTTTCCACTTTAAAAAGGGTACTTTTTCTCTTTAGAAGTACTTTCTCTCTCTAGAAGTACTTTCTCTCTCATCATAATGTTAGGTGATGTCAACATCACTCTAAAACAGGTTGGGTTGAGTCATCATAGGCTAACATAGCCAAAAACATCACCATTATGTGATTTAGAGTTACTTTCTCTCTCTAGGGTACTTTCTCTCTCTAGAAGTACTCTCTCTTTCATCATACTAATGGTTGATGGTAACATTAGACTAGATCAAGTTGGATAGAGTCATTATGACTAAAAACATCATTCTCATGTAATTAGGGTTTGAATTGAGCAAGGTATAACTCAGTTGACCCTTTAGGGGTATTTTGGTAATTCACCCCATTGATCATCATTATGGTCAAAACCTTAGTCAATTAACCCCTTACTATCCTAGATCATCATTAGGGTTTGATTTGGGCAACATTGGACCATTTATATTATGAATTGATTGAAAGAAGTCAACTTGGAATCACATTGATTGATTTCAATCATTAATCATCAATTGAGTTGAGATCGGTTGAAAGTGTTGACCGTTTGCCCACTTTGACCTTCCAAGACCGCGAGCCTCTTTCTAACTCCAAGACCGCGAGCCCCCCTTAGGCTTCAAGACCGTGAGCCTCCTCAAGGTTCAAGACCGCGAGCCCTATCATTGGTTCAATTGATGTTGAGACCGCGAAGATCAAGTTGGAGTTGAGACCGCGAAGAGACTTTGACCGTTTGGCTAGTTTGACCTCAGGACCGTGAGGCCCTTCGCGGTCTTGAGACCGCGAGCCTCCTCTCGGTCTTGAGACCATGAGCCCCCTCACGGTCTTGAGACCGCGAGCCCTCTCACGGTCTTGAGACCGCGAGGCTCACATGGTCTCAGCCGCTTGGTCCATCAACAAAATCAACAAAGCAATCGATGATGTCAACCGATGTTGAAGCTCTCAAAAGGTCAAATCTATGTTGACCACTTATGAATTGGGTCAATTAAGATTATGCTTGATCACTTGGTCATTCAATTGACCCATAATGGTTGACCAATTATGGTTGAAGTCGATTCAATTAGGGTCTATCAATGTTCACCCATCAACACTCAACAATGTGACTCAACACAAGGTTGAACCTTTCAATTGAGCTCCAATTGGGCCCAAACTTAGCCCAAACGGTCTTGAGGTCATGTGGGTGGACCCCACATGGTCTTGAGACCGTTTGCCCAAGATTTCATCAAAATATAAGGTGATTTGATAGGGGTTGAACCATGATTGAGTCACAAAACAGAATTTTGATTAAATTGATAACTTATTTGCAATTGGGTCCTCAATTGGTCAAATTACTCAACCCTAGACCTTCAAACGGTCTTGGGTGATTGTCCTCTCGGTCTTGAGACCGTTTGGATGAGTTCCAAACGGTCTTGAGACCGTTTGCCCATCCAATTTTGGATTCTAGTGCAAATTCATCAAGGTCTGACCCATTGAGTTGATGATCATGTCAATATTTAATTGCAATGTAATTCGGTGTAATTGTACCTTCAATTGGTCAACTATCCTTGACCCCAGACCTGCAAACGGTCTTAGTTGATTTCCCTCGTGGTCTTGAGACCGTTTGGTGACCCCCAAACGGTCTTGAGACCGTTTAGGTCAATCAACCCTAAAAACCCTAATTAGGTCACCATAATTTCAGTACTGATTTTATCTAGGGTTAGCCCTAGTATTCACCCTTCAACTCTTAGCCCGTTTGGAATTAGACCATCAAACTTGGTGAGTTGTTAATTAACATAATTTTGAACAGTAATCTCATATGGTCAACGCTTAGTCAACGACCTTACACGGTCTTGAGACCATAAAAAGGCAATTTCAGACCGTTTGAAAATCAGGAATAAATTCAAATACAATTGTTACTTAAAAAGGTCATATCTCCCGATTCCTTTGGAGTTAGCCTCCCAAATGTTGAGGGTAATTAGCCTATATAATTAGGAACAGGTTTCGTATACGGTCCACGCCAGGTCAACGGGGCCAAACGGTCTTGGAGACCGTTTTCCCTGTCGCGGTCTCGATACCGTTTGCTCACCTCGCGGTCTTGAGCCCGAGAGAGCAAACTTTTGAGACCGTTTAAGAAAGTGAAAAGCGGTGGGTTTTTCTTGGAAATCACGCCTTCATCTTCTAGCTCAAGAACAGTACAGATATCCCACGGGTTTGTTTGCAAAATAGCAGGGAAAAGTAGGGAAACACTAAGAGCTATCATCAAAACGCATATAAAGATGCACATAGTAAAGCATGGGTTTAGAGTTATAAAACCCGCCTAAAGCTTGCTTCTTGAGCTCCAAGATTTCAAGATCCAAGCTCTAATGGCGTCCTTGAGTTCCCACAGGTTGGCCAAGGTGAAAACTCCAAGGAAGGTCAAGGAAAGATGGCTAGAAAGATAGGATTTCGAGAGTTAGCCATGACGTTGACCTTGAATTTGAGTTCTAACCATGGAATTAAGCAAGAAGAGGGGTTTAAACCTACCTTGCACCCCTTGGTCGTCCTCCTTAGCTCCAAGGCAGTCCTTGGTCGTCTTTGGTGAAATGAAACAGTAAGGGAACGAAGGGTGAGTTCCCTTGCAACTAAGGGAAGGAGAGCTTATATACATGGGGTAGGATTTTCAACATTAGTTCATAAGTTGCCCATAATTCCAACTAGGTCCCTCCTTATTTATTCTAAGGACAAACCTTCTCTTAAGGTCTTAGGAAAAGAAGGTAAAGGAGAGCAATCTAATAACGAGGTACATACATAAAGAAATATTGCACATATACCCTGATTATTCAATCACAAGGCATATCTCATAACTTGATAATTCAATTGAGGTGACTTCCTCATCATTTCTTCTCTTAATGATGGCAAGAGTCTAAAAAGATACATTAGATGACATATTTCACAATTTGTATCCCCTAATTTGGGTAAATTGCATTTTACCCCAAACTAGGGTTTCAAGCACCGGGATTGCTTCCACAGCTGCACCTTGGTGCCTTAGCTTGGGAAATCCCTCAAACTTTACCAAAAAGATTCTCATGATGTCTCATCATTAGAGGAACATCACAACATGTGCAAATTGCAAACTAACCCTTTTAACTGGATAAATTGCACATAGGTCCCTGTATATCAAAACAATGCTACAACTTTAAATAAAAAGGAGCAATTACTGAAATATATGTTTCTGAGAACTTAATTACATGCTCAGAGTTAATCACAAAGATTTAATTACATATTTAGGCAAAACACCTAGGGTTAACTCATAACCCAGGTCAGGGATGTTACAAGTAGGAGAAGAGAGGTTCACCACATGTACTGTCTGAGTGGCAGTCTGAGACGCCTGCCACTTGTTAATTGCTTCATGGAGTCTTTTATCAAGTACTTCCTCAACTCTCCTATCAATTAAGGAATCTAACTATACATGGATAAAAGAAATGCTAGTTTCTGATTATTGAATTCCCTTTCGCAATAACGTTCTAAAATAAGAATAAGTTACCTCATCTTGTGAAAGTCCCGCTTTTGGGACAGGTTTGCGCTGGGATGGCTCAAAGAACGCTTTGATGCCCACACCAGTGCCTACACCCCTTACACATCCAGGATGCTCTGGGTTACCCAGAGCAACTGACAGTTCATCCATTGTGCCCTGAGGGATGAAATTGCCTTCCTTCATCTGCTCATGCAGCTCCCGCTAATTACCATCAACAAAAATTTGTAAGTAACATAACAATAATCAATATCGATAGATTGCTCTAAGAGTTGATTTTTACCATTTTTGCAGTCGCCTCAGCAGTTGTGGGCTTCGGTATCTCTCCCTTCTTGTTTTGCCTCCCAGCTATCCACATAACATGACGAGGCAGAGGTGCGGGAGTAGCAGTAGAGGACTCTGCAGTCTCCTGAGTAGTAGTAGGCTGAGTAGACTCAGCCTGTAGTCTTTGGCGAATGCCTACATATCCTCTTGGACCCATTGTGTGGTCATGCACATTCAGTGCACGCCTTGCTCGTTGAGCATCGCTCTTAGCCTAGTTAGTTAGCACATTGATTTGGTTAGTAAAAGTAAAGGTTAATCTTGAATAGGTGAATACATAAAAATGTATATTAATTAAATTGGGAGTGGCGGCGCTTAATACCTTGAATTCATTTGTTTTTCTTTGGGTAACAAACTCCTCCCATTCTTTGGGGTCTAAGTAGTTCCATTGTTGTGTGGCTTCCTTCTTCCTATATTTATTTTTCAAAGAGAATACAAACAAAAATTATTAGTGTAAAGTTAGTGAAATACTGATCAATGTCTAGAATTGGAATCTATCAAGAACCTATTCTCAACATCGCGTATGTAATCTAGGGTGAGATTGGTCCTATAGTTCCTAAGGACCCTCCCACAACGTTGCATCACACATTTACAATGCAGCTTTTCATCCAGATCAAATATGCTCTGCAAATTAAATAGAATTGCTATTAACTAGTATCCTAAAAATTAGTAATCCAAAAAAATAGAATTACAAATAATAATAACTCACGCATAGTTCCTTCTATATGTGGTCTTTCTTCCCCTTAAGAACTTTATGCCATGATTCTAGGATAGGACTGCAATGGCTGCGAGTAAGAACCCCAAGATAAGAAACAAATGAGTTGCGGTTCACTCCATATGGATTTCCTACCTGATCGAAATCCACAGCCAATTTGGGTCCATTGCCCCTTTGATGTATTAACTTGTTCATCATTGTGATGCCCCTCACTTTCTCAATTTTCTTTTGCTGCTCATCAAGTGTTGTAATTTCTTCAGGGGGTACATCACCAACCTAAAATTTGATAAAAAAAACACACTTACATAATATAATTATAAATGAACATATAGATAGAAACCTCAGGGATATATTCTTAAAACTTACATTGTCAGGCGATGCAAGCACGTCCTCACCCTCACGGTGATCATCAGCACGGTCATCATGGGAATGCTCAGCCATCTGAAAGTTCACATTCAAATTATAAATTTCACATTGTAAAGTAACACTAATTGTAAAGTTCACATTGTAAAGTACACATTCACATTGTAAAGTAATTCACATTGTAAAATACACATTCACATTGTAAACTGGTTAAGACAGATATAAACTCTGGGGTGCAGCGATTGTGAATGGACATCCATGATCTATCCATTCTATGATCAAAGAGAAAACAAGCTATATATTACAATAAGATTAGGGTCTAGGGTTGACAGATTAGAGTTTATGCATGGTTAAAACTTTAGGCCAACAAATACATGTGTTGTCATTCTTATATATAATAAATGTGTACCACCTATCCCATTCTTGAATACCTAATCTCACTAGTAAGTGTATAATGTGTATTGGGTTTTCAAGAAAATTTTGGCAGCATTTCCCCGCTGTTCTTTAAGTACATATGTACTTAGAGAACAAACGGGGAAATGCTACTAAAATTTTCTTGAAAACCCAATACACATTATATACTTACATCCTAAGTGAGATTAGGTGTTCAAGAACAGTCCCAAACTGGGGACTATCCAAGATTTACTCCTAATGAGTAAATCTTGGACGGGTTTCTAGGCCAACAAATACATGTGCTGTCATTCTTATATATAATAAATGTGTATAAACTACAGGAAACATGGTTAATCATAATCTATAGAGCATTATTAAATAATAAATCAAGAAATCAATAGTTTCAAACATGCAATAATTCACAATGCAATGTTATAAACTACAGGCAACATGGTTAATCCCGACACTCTAGTAGACAGACTAACCTTAAAATATAGTGATGTATAAGAGATTGAGAAAAAAAATTCTTAGGTAAGAGTAAGATGAAACTCAACATATATGCACAATTAGCATCAAATATAGGCCAAAAGGGTAGATTAGAACCCTAATTTACTCAAACATGTATAAAAATTACCAAAATGACAAAAGGTCTAGGAATCTTCACTAGACATTATATGTATAGCCCTAATCATCATATTTAACATACTAAGTTATTATTAACATCCAGATCAGATTAAGATCATACTATGTTATAACTATTGGTTTACTAACCCTATTTCTGCATGTACATGATTATCGACTTTAAAATCCTATAATTCATTGAAATCATACTAATTCAATTTAAGATGTTGGGATCGCATAATTATATACTGACATCAAAATAAATAAAAGAATCGTAATTAACATGATTAACAACATGCTCATCAAACTAGAGTTTTCTTGAATATCATCTAATATTCGTGTACTAACTATACCTTTGTAACAAGAAGAATAATAGAGCTTTAAGTATATTTTATTCACAATCTATGCATTTTTCTGATCAAAACCATATACAACATGTCTATAATTGGAGCTAGCATTCATTTCCTACATTATTGGTAATATTAATGTGAATGGAAGCATTTTTTATTCACAATCTACGAATATCCTACATTATTTGAGCAGGAGCAGGGTACCTGCTTGAGGGCAGAGGAAAAAGAGGAGGAAGAAGAGCAGGAGCAGGGTACCTTCGTGGCAGCGTTGGGCACACAGGAGGTGTGGTTGGAGCGGAGCAGCGACCTGGAGAGCAGGGAGCAGAGCCCTAGAAGCCGCGGCCGGCCTGGAGAGCAGTGGCTGGAGAACTGGAGGCGGCTGGCGGAAGTAGAGGCGGTGGAGGAAGAAGTAGAGGTGCGTGCGGTGACTGGAGGCAGCGGCGGTGGCGACCAAAGCACCAGCAAACGGAGGCGGAAGCAGAGGCGGAGGTAGAGGAGCAGCAAGCGACGATGGAGCAGAGGAATTGTCGGACCAACAAACCCTCAATCGCGGAAATGAATGAAATAGAAGGGGAAGAGTCTGGCTCGTGCGTGTGACTTAAGTTAACATTCAGGGTCGGTTATTAAATAAAACCGACACATAAAACTAAAGGTGTCGGTTCTACACAAAAACTAACACCTTTTCTACCATAGTCGTCGGTTTTTTTAAACATCTGACGCTCAAAGGGTGTGAAAAATTTCCCGCGAACAGTGCGGGAAAACCCATAAGTGTCGGTCATTGTTGTAAAACCGACGATCAAAATGTACCCAATTTCTGTTTCGCGAATAACCTTTAGTCGTCGGTTTATTAGTTAATGACTGACGTCATATGTTAAATTTTGGAGGTAATTTTTTTCGCTGGAAATTTTGGATTTGGTGGTTAATTTTAGGCGTCGGTTTTTTATTAAGGAATCGATACCGAATAAAAGTGATACCCGTGTCTGGTCGCCCTTCATAGATTGATGTCAGTTTATTTTATAAACCGACATTGTATTGTTTAGGTGTCGGTGTACTTATGCAACCGATGCCTTTAAAAGTGACGTTATAAGCCATTTCTGTAGTAGTGATTTTACCAACAATCTTCTGTATGAGATATTCAAAATCTGTAAGCTTCATACGCCCCTTCGTGATGGGTGCACCAAGGTAAGTAAGGGATTCAACCACACTGTCTACTCCTACTTCAGCCGCTAGGTCTCTATCCATAGTCGGTTCGGGTGCACCCACTAGACAGACAGATTTTGATCTGTTGATACATTGGCCTGAGGCTCTCTCATACGCCTCAAAGGCAAGTCGGATGGCCTCCATTGTGGTCAGATCAGCATTCATGAACATTGTGATGTCGTCAGCGTAAAGAACCATCGTGGGAGCATCTCCCCCTCCTTTGGTGCGGAACCTGGCTATTGACCGATTTGCTGTCATGGCTATCATCTGTATACATAACATCTCTTCAGAGATGATGAATATAAAAGGATAAATGGCATTTCCTTGTTTGAGACCTCTCTTGACAGGGAAAAAATTGGTTGTATGTTCACCAAGGGTAACAGTAGCCCAAGTAGAGTCAAAGAACTTGAGGCAGAGGGCAATAGCATCATCCGAGAACCCAAATCTGGCTAGTACGAGGTGAAGGGAACCCCAATGGACTATGTCATATACTCTTGACATATCAAACTTGATCAGCGTGTTCAGGAAAAGGCTTCCTTGATTGATGTCATGAACCAGCTCTTTCACTAGAGGCACATGATTGGTAATGTCATTTCCTATACTGTAAGCACCTTGATATCTAGATATGAGAGGCAGCATGATAGGCGAGAGCCTGTTACTCAGAACACGTGCAAGGATCCTGAGAGCCATATTCTCAATGGAGATCAGCCTAAAATCAGTGAATAAGTTTGCAGGGTTGTCCTTCTTGGGGATCAATAGGATGTGGAAGCAGAATAAGCTACGGTGGCAATCTTGTAATCTAAAGAAGACCTCTGCCATGTTCATAAAATCTTTCTATATAATACTCCATGTGGCACAGAAGAAAGGCATGGTGAAGCCGTCAGGACCTGGTGCCGAGTGTGCATCCATCTATTACATAGCCTTCTCGACCTCTTCTAACGTAGGGACAGTCGTGAGAGCAAGGTTATCATCCATAGATAGACGTTCAGGAATATATGATAGGAACCTCTGCAAGTCATCGGTGTCAATGTCATCTTCTTCTGCAAAGAACCTCTGGAAGACCTCTGGCGTTATATTAACCATGTCAGGGTCGGACGTCGTGAACGTGCCATCTGGCAACGTGAGTCTCACCACCTTCCTCTGCCTACTTCTGGATATGACCACCGAATGATAGAAAGTAGTGTTCCTCTCACCATCTGTGAGCCTACTGATCCTAGATTTGTCCTTCCATAGGGACTCTTCAAGATCAAGGATGTATTGGAGCTCCCTCTCAGCTATCTACAAGTTCTCTTCATTGAGAGGTATGGGATTATCATCAAAGAAATCTGAGTGGTGTGGATGAAATCTTCTAGGTCTCTCTTTTTCTGGTGAATGTCCCCAAAGGTCTCCTTGTTCCAGGTATTCAAGGCTCGCCTAACCTTCTTGACCTTGTGGAAAAAAACATAAAATGGGTGACCCACTATGGAATCATCCCACACTCTATTGATAGTCTCAAGACAACCCTGATCATGAAGCCATGCCAAAAGGAAGGAAAAGCGAGGGGAAGTACATCTCTGGACAGTGTTACCAACTCTAGTAAGGATTAGGCAATGGTCAGACACGCGAAATCTAGTGAGGTGTAGTGAATCCTTAGTTGGTTTGGATGCCATCCAAGCTTCATTGACAAGGAATCCGACAAGCCGTTGCCAAATGGATGTTACAGAATAACCTTTGATTCTTTACAGAATAAAACTACCTTATACCTCTTTAACTAATTTATCCCCAGGATAACATCAAAAGTGGTCATGTCAAGTAGTATGAAATCCAAAGTATACATCTTCCCAGAGATACAAAGGTATAAGGTTGGGAGTTTGAGATAAGAAGAGCAGATTCTACCACTAAGGGTTTTGACATCTAACACGTGATCCATTTATTTTGATTCTATCTCTAACATTGAAGCAAGCTGAGTTGATATGAAGGTATTTGACGAGTTATAATTGAAAATGTCTTTAATATGATGTGCATTAAGATGTAAAGTACCTTTGATGACTTCATTATCTTCTACAGCTTCTTCAGCATTCAGAGAAAAAACTCTTCCATTTTCCTTTCTATAGATAGTCGATGACCCTACTAGTTCTGGTTGTTGTTGTTGTTCCATGGAGGCGGATTCAGTCGTTGTTGTAGCTATTGAGCAGGCTGCTAAGCTGGGGCTTGTCCACGTTGAAGCTTAGGACAATAAGGTCGGATGTGTCCATCTTGGCCGCACTCATGGAAGATAGGTGCAGGTCGATCATCTCTATGGGGTGGGGCATTGCCAACTAGGCACCTCCCAGGCAGATGAGAATGGGAACAACAGTTTTACTTGTCACGTCCTTGATTACTGCCTGAATTCTTTCTCTCGTTGTTGTTGTTGTACCCTGAAGACTGGAATCTAGAATTGGACTCTATGACCAGCGCCATATCCACTATTTTTTGAAAAGTAAGCGGTAGTTGGGGAACAAGGTTGCGTCCGACATTGTAGCTTGGTCCTTCCAAGAAAAGGGTCGATCTATTCAGCTGTGAGGTCAATGACATAATGCTCCAAAAGCAGAAAATATTGAACGTACTCAGAAACGCTCATGATTATGTCTCTTAGTCTATAAAACTATGCTTCCTTCCTCTTCAAATAGGTAGGGAAAATGTACTTCACACATAACAACTTGAGGAACTACTCCCAGGTCATGCTCAAGGTGTCACGGGTACGAGCCACACCAGTCCATGAAACCCATGTTGTCCCATCCAACACATAAGTTTCAAAGCACACATTCTGAGAGGAGGACATGCCATGCCCTCAAAAGTACGCTCCAAGGCCAACACTGAATCTTCAGCCTTATCCACCATGTTTGGCTCACTCTCGCCCTTGATGTATGGTGGTTTCATCTTGATGAAGTCTGTCAGAGTGAACTGCTTAGGTTTTCTTACAACACCTGCACCATTGGAGAGGTGAGTTGTCCCACAAAGTTAGTCAAGAGAAGTTGGTGCAACATGGTCAGCTCTTGCTCAAGGGTCGGAACATGTGTTCCTATAGGAGGAGTACAGATTTTCATGTTGTTTTGGGGAGTCACTGGGGTGTCTCGATTGTCGGTTTTGCTAGAAGAAGCACCCTTATATGAGTTGTTCATGTCCCCAAATAGATTACCCCTCCTGAAAGACAAAGGTATGAAATAAGATTTCTACGAGAAGACAACAGAGATATCTAAGGCCACTAATGGCTTTGGGCATGAAATTTTAGACAATCAGTATTAGCTCAGGCCAGGCAGGTATCTTACATGTCCAGGAGTCCTCATAAACCTAGCTAGTGGTGTGGAGGAAAGTCTTGTCAGCCACCGAACCCTAATCCTTTCTAGACACCCTTGCTTTCAACTTATACTCTAGTAGTTTCCCAGCAGACTCTGATACCATGCTGTAAAGAGGTGAGATCACCTCCTTACTAAAATTTAAAGGAATTAGAAAACATTCATCTTTTCACTAAAATAATAGATATTGTGGGATGCATGTATAATATTCCAAGTAAATGAGCATGATTTACATCAATGTAAAATGTCAAAAGCAGTGGAAAAGAAAAGAAAGTAAAGCTATTATATGGTTCATCATTATTCATTACATAAGCTTTTTAGAAGAAAAAGGTGAGAAGACTAAGGATCTAGCAGTAGTGCCTAGAAATCCTTTAAGCAAGATTTGACTTTACTCCTGATTCTAGTTTCTTTAATCTTTTTCAACACCATATTCAACACTTGGGTGGTTGGGAAGTCACCCAACAAAAGAAAGAAACAAGGTATGTGTCAATAGTGAACAAGAATAAAAGATAAAGAAATAGCATGCAAATAAAGGCTAAGATTTCATCATAAGATGAAGATATCAAGAGTATGAGGCATAATCAAATAGATGCTTGCCATAATAAGAAAATAGTAAAAGGTTTTCATGCATGATTAATATTGACTACGTTAACTAAGTAGGGTTAAGGCACCTACCAAACCTCAACCTATAGGTGAGAGGAGAGTAACATATTCCAAGTCACCTACAACAATTTTATAAGGTGGAGAGTAAACACATTCCCAGGGCAAAATACCACATGCCATGTCCATGGATGGTTGTACAAAAGTACCACTAAATTAGCAAAATAGTCTAATAAAATCAACATGATAAAGAGAAACTATGGCAATTATAAGATCATGTATTTGAAACATGGCAGTGGGGTACAAGACCCGAGAAATAGAATATCAATACTGGTTTTGAGGCAAAAGTAGCAAAAGAAATAACAATAGATAGAATAAGTTTCATGTAGTGCCTCATTAGAGAAATGAGGGTTCAATTTTCAAATATCCCAACTTAGGATGTAAGCATGCAGATACCTCTTTTATTGAGTTCAATTATCAACTTTCACCACATTTAGATGATCCCAAGTTCAACTTTGCCTATTTCAATTTATTAACATGTATTAGAGCATATAGTGCACCTTAATGGACAGAAACCCTAATTTTTGGACCTTTTTAACAAAACTCATATTTTGGCTCTAAAGATCTCACCAATCGACTTATGAGGTTCTCCTAATCAAAAAAACATATTTTATGTTAATTTTAGAGTTAATATGTTAAAGTTATAATTTTTATGGATTTTGAGAATTAAATTTATTCTCCAAAAATCATCCTTTAAAAAACATGGAAATTAGTCGTTGAAACTATTTTTATTTGAAAGATCACATTTTTTTGGATTGTAAAACATATTCATTTGTTAATTTTGGATAATTGGATCAAAAGATATGCATTTCACAAATTCAGTCAATCAAAAAAATAGAAAAATCCATGTAAGCGAGAAAAACTTGAGAAAAAGGAAAAACAGCGGGGCCGACTCAACCCAATCAGGTCTGGCCAAGTCACAGGTCAAAGGCACATCTTTGACTTATCCAAAACAAACTTAAGGAGAGAGAAAAGGCAATTATGACTTGGGGCTAGAAAACAAAGAAAGGAGAAAATAAGAGGGGTAGAATAAGGAATCCACTAGGGGGATTCATCCTCTACCTCAGCCACACCATGAACACTGAGCAGTATCTCATGAGAACTGGGAAAAATCACGTTTGGTGATGATTTAAGAAAGTGAGAATAGAGAAAGGAAGAGAAGAAGGAACCAAACTCACTGATGGGTTCAATTTGTTCAGAGGCGACAAGGAGAGGTATCACAGGTTGCAGCAAGGTTAGGATGAAGGTCTTGATCATGATAGTAGTGTGAAGAAACTCTAGTCAAATTGAAGCTGGGAAACGACTACACATGAGCCGAGGAAGATGTGTAGGTCTCTATTTATAGGTGGGGTGATGATCTAGGGTTTAGTCGAGATGGTGGTGAGAAAGCACTAAGCCCTACTTTGGCCATTTCTTGAATCCTTGACAAAACAACACAAATACAGGATTGGTGGATAAAGAATCGAATAAGGAATTTGTAGATGGAAAAATCTTGAGCAAAGATAGACTAGAGATAGAGAAAGTCAAAATTAAAAATCATGTTTACATAGCTCATGTTTCATTGTCTCGAGAAATCTAACAACCCCAATCACACATGATAAATCAAAAAGGAAAATATCCCATGTGACAGATTAAATGAAATTCTAATCAGATTTGAATAAAGTGGTGATATAATTATGTAACTTTTTCTCTCACTTCCAAAAAGGGTGCAAACAAACTATTTTAATGAAATTTGACATCTAGCCTAATATGAGCATGTAGAATTTGGATATGCAATTATATTTTCCTTTTGAAGACTTCTGATCCGTTAGTTAAGCAAAACTTATTTTCACTTTCCTCATGCATTAGTGACTCTAAGATTTGCCAAATTTTATGAAACTTCACTCTCAAGTCAAATTAAGTATGTTGGATAAGAAATTTCCATTAATTTCACATGTTGAGGTTTTTGTACATTATTTAATGTGTTGAAGGTTATATACACTTTCTCTCTCCAAACTTCACCTTTTCAACAAATATTTTCCTAAATGGAAGAAAATTCATCCAAAGGCCTATTTTAATATGTATATTATATATTTGGCATTATTTGCCACTTTTAGGGTCATTAAATGAATTGTTTTATATTTTAGAGATAACTCCTATTTTTCAATTTACAATTAATGTAATTATAATTACTAATTTCTCAAAATTGTGAAACTTTCCACTCAAGTAAACTTTAACTCAAATTAAATGAATTTGGGCTTGAAATTATCTTTTGAGTTTTGCTTTTATGATTTTTAAGCAATTTACTCATGTTTCAACTCTTTGTCAAATTAATTCATTTAATATCACATTTTCATTGATTTAGGATTTCCTTATTCTGTTTCTTATTCCAAAAGGTCATAGAAACTTCTAATATGAATTTATTTACCATTATCCCACTTAATTGGATATTTTTTATTTTAAATCCTTATATAAACTTCCACTGAGGTATTTGTGCATAAATCCTTATATTGGCACAAATAGTGAACAAATGTACACAAAACCTCTATAAATTCCACTAATTCAGCATCAAGGACATAAAGGATAGAAATGAAAGGTAAACTTAGGAAAAAGGTTTAGATTAAGATTATACATAGATTTCAGTTTGTTACACCTGATTTCCCGATTGCTGCATCATGTGGCAATGTTCGCTTTTCTTGTCCAGTTGTTGATAATTTGGTAGTTTATTCTCAAATTGGTCATTTTGGATCCCCAATGTCAACCTTCCTCTCCCCATTTCTAAAATGACATATTTTTTTTCTTAGAACGTCCTGTCTAATAGTAGTTCATTTCCATAGTCATCCTACATATCCATGACAACAAAATCTGCTGGAAACAATAATTTGTCAACCTTAACAAGTACAATTTCACATATACCAATTGGTCTCACTACCGAGTTGTCATCCAATTGAATAGTCATTTTGCTCTTCTGAGATACTTTGAGTCCCAGTTTCTTGAATGTAGTCAATGATATCATATTGATTCTTTCCCTGGAATCACAAAGTGTATCTCCAAACTTGATCCCACCAATGTAGTATGGTATGTTGAAACACCTTGAATCCTATCTCTTCTATGTAAATTTTCTTTGTATCAGTGTGTTGACTTCCCCTTTTAAGGAAATGACATCAGAATCAGCTATCCTCCTCTTCTTATTGATAACATCCTTCAAGAACTTTCCATAGGAAGGAATTTTCTCAAGAGCATCTACCAGCAGTAGGTTGAACAAAAGTTTTCTAAATATGTCTAGAAATTTTTTGAATTGTTGATCAACCTTTTTTGCCTTTAAGCTATTAGGAAATGGTATTGGAGTTAAAGTTTTTTGTTGATGGGGTGGAATGTAATTCCTTCTTATTCTTTGTCTACTCAGTTGACTCCTCTTCTGGGCTCTCCTCCTGTGGTGTGGTGTCCTATGGTTGCACTGCAAGGATAGTCTTCATCACTTCCCCCGTATCATCTATGGTGGTGTTCTTCTCTAGAGCCACATTTTGGTCATTCATCAACACTTTACCACTACCAAGGAGTACTTCTTTCGCATGTTGATTTTTAGATGGAATATGGAACATCTATGTTCTCTAGAAATCCTTGTTGGCTAGGCTTCTTAGGGGATGCCACTTTCATTGCTACCTGAAAATCTAATTTTCTATGCTACATATATGTGCCCCTTGATTCTACTACCCTCTTTTCATTTGGTCCATTATAGTCTTGTTCTGAATCACCAACCTATTCAACATGTCTTCTATCCAGTCTGTCTTTCTAGGACCCCTATCCTATAGTTATTATTGATACATGTTTTCCTATTTGTTATTTAGGTTTCTACACCTATGAAGGATCTTGTTCAAAATTGTTAGGATCTTTCCATGAGAACTTGGGATCCTTCCTCCCTGCATAATCGTTTCCACCTCGATTGTTTTGCTAGAACATATACGTGTACTCTTCCTCTTCACCTCCAAATGAGGTTGTATATTTATGCTCAAATCTCCTTAGAGGTTGTCCATATCTTTTCCATTAACACGTTGATCTCCTTTGATTACACAACACTTTTGACGATCATTGGCGAGCCACACTCTTCTCCCCAAGATTAATTATTTTCCATATTCTTTAATATCTTGTGATACCTTGTAGCTTTATTGTTTAGAATGAAATATGCTCCTTTGTTTTCAATAGTAGTTCTCTCCCCTGTGTGTTTCTCATAATAAAATGTCTTTTCCTGGCCATAAATATCAATCCCATGATGGGGAACTTTTTGAATAACACCCAAATTTAGGCATTTATGTTACATATTGATTTATTGTTTTGTATCATTATAGCCTTAATATGACTAAAATAACCCTAGATTCTTATCTTTTAGTAATCTATATCTTTACATAGATAGAGTTTCTCAACTAGCCAATTTTAGGACTTGTAGGCACCAAACTCAAGAAGACATCAATTCTCCAGATTCTACCCCACAAGCATTGTGTTATGTGCTCCATCTTAGGAGACGGTGGTCCTACTACAAGGGTCATGACTGCTATTATGTCATGACCACTACCATTGTCTCGACCTCTACCACTGTCATGACCGCTACAATCTTTGTGACCCTTACCACCATCGTGAACGGGACAACGTCTTGACCGCTACATCCATGTCAGTTGCTATGACCGTCACGACCGTGATGACATCCTGACCGCTACATCCATCTCGATCGTCATGACTGCGATGACATCTTGACCACGACGCTCACGGATCCTATAAATATCTACCCCCTATTACCAAGGAGGGGGTTCCGCTTCCCCCATTTGGTTGTTCTGTTCAATTCTGACTAGTGGTTCCCAAAGCTCTATGGGAGAGATCCAAGGTCCTAGAGGGTCAAAGAGCACACTCTACATCCATCCCTACAGCCGACCTCCATCCACCATCATCCTCTACCTCCACCCAACCATTTCCACCATCATTCACCCACTTTTCAGCCACCTTCCACCACCATACATCCACCAAGGTTGTTGTTTGGGGAAAAATCATGGAGAAAGGAGGTCAAGGAGTCCAGAAGACCAAGGAGGATGACCCAAAGGATGAGATCCATCCCTAGGAGCCAGAGCCACCTCTCCTCTATGGGATAAATCTCTTCCTCAACCTCTTTCTTCTACTTTTGTCCTTTGTTTCTGTACAAATGTTGTTCTTTCATCTTTGTTTGATGCCAACTATGCTTCTCCATGGCTAGTTGAGATCCTACTTGTCTATGTAGCCCACTTAGGCATATTTATGTACTTTTACTTTAAGCAAGTAGTTTCATTCCAGATCTAGTATGTTTTCTATTCTATCTTCTCATTTTGGTTATGATTGTTGGAATGGTTGATCTCTTTCTTGCTCAAACATTTATTTCTGCATAGATTGAGAGATTAGTGGTAGAAATTGATGAGAGAAGGTAGTTTGGATCGCAGATGAAAGGAGGAGATCCAATGGAGTGGTTCCTAATAGCTTTGAATGTTCCAGACCTGAAAGGGTATTTGGGATATTCAGGGGTGTTAATCCATAATCCTTGAGAGAGGTTTTAACTCCTTGATGGGGTTTTAGTCACACTGTGTGAGAGCGAGTGGGATGACCCTCACATGAGAATCTACCATGGTACATGCTATATTTGAATGTTAGATGCTTTCTAGGGTGTTCGAGGGTTGTCCGTGCCCGAGAGAAGATGCATGGACTCCCCAACCTCTAGTTACATTGATAAGAACCCTTCTCTCTGATTAGTAGAATCCGACAGACTCTGTTTTGGTTTCTTCTCTTTGCTTTGTTTTGTTTTATCACGTGACACTTTGCTTACTATTTCTAGTTCCTTACATATATCAACTGTCAAATTGGCTTCTCTGACTTAAGAACTAGATCTTAAGTGTCCTAAACGTACCCATGTCCCTGTGTTCAGCCCTGTATATCTACTTTGATGTTGTAATAAAGTTGTGGGGGTCCTTGACACGAATTTACCGTGCGTAGAATGCAAGTGCACGCGTCAGAGTAATATAGGCCTTTGTGATGCCCGAGTCAAACTCAGGGAAATGTAATTATTGGTAGACTACTACTAACTACTTGCAATCAGCTAGACCAATTAAAATGATTTGAGAGTTGATTGAAAAAGAAAAGAAAAATAAAAGAAAACAGAGTAATCGATTAAATGTTTGGTTTAATCAATTCAAATGGGAATCTTTAGGATTGCGGTTTCACCATAGGTTCTCATTGTATTAATTCCTACACAGTTATCCTAATTCGTCTCTCATTCTGGGTAGTGGCATGTATTCAGAATTGCTCACTTTCGTAATACAATTCACTACCTAAATCTAGGTTGGTTCCACGGTAGTAGTAACCTATACCCTAAACTAGGTGCATGAAGACCATACTCTGGGTTTCCACCATTAACTTTACATCA
The DNA here is from genome assembly GCA_963693085.1 of Alisma plantago-aquatica. Taxonomy (NCBI): domain Eukaryota; kingdom Viridiplantae; phylum Streptophyta; class Magnoliopsida; order Alismatales; family Alismataceae; genus Alisma; species Alisma plantago-aquatica. The sequence goes on along the minus strand of OY856414.1, from coordinate 53,420,629 downwards.
CCTTGTTCAAAGGATTTATTAGTTAATGTGAATTTCATCTCTTTTCAACCGTTAATTCTTCTTTCAAAGTAATTAAAGGTATTAGATTATCATTAGGTTGATCAATCATAATGATATAATGGAGAAAACAAAATCATACCATGGATTTAAGAGACAAATTATGAAATACTATGGTAAAAATGTCATACAATGATCACCCAGACTACTCCTGGTCTTAAAGATAAAGGGGATTAGCCCCGCATGTTCATCTCAATGAAAGGCATGATGAGAGAAAGGGAAAACATGGGGAAAATGTGAATAGACGTGATGTAAACCCCTGAACGGAGGAGATCTGGGCGTTCCTCGACATAGAATGAGCGATCTATAGCCTTTCGGTAGTGGGAAACTCCTTCATTAGATCTCAGAATGATCGGGGTGTGGCTCTGGGCTCCGTTCTTCTCTCCTCTCCTCCTTGAGACTTATGCAATGACTAATGGAATGATCCCCTACTTAGGGCCACCGTAATTAGGTATATGCACCACTTTAGATCGCCAAAAGATCACCACTGTCTGATTAGAAATGATTTGTAACAAAACATGATCTGACGGCGTCGATACCATCGATGCGGGTCGATGGTATCGACCCGTCATAACATTGATGATTCTTCCTTTTTCTAACATTTTGTGCTGATGCAGACTCGATACCATCGACTATAGTGTCGATGGTATCGACACCTTTAGGCGTCGCTTTTATCACCAATCCGACACTGAAGCTGGGTGAGGTCGGTAGTATCGACCTTATGTCGATAGTATCGACCAGTTGACTGTTGGATCGCTATAGGTATCTCGCTACCATCGACTTTAGTTTTGATGGTATCGACTCATCTTGGTTCCTTGTGGCTGTCTCACTGTGGCCGAGTCAATACTATCGATAGCTGTCGATGGTATCGACAGCTGCATGTATTTGTTTTTCCTGAAAATTCAAGATAATTTCCAATCAGCCTTGCTAAAACACATCAATATGATCACTTATAACCAAAAATATGAAATATAGTAAATTTGATGCAAAATCAGATTATAGACTAAAGCGAGTGAATCATGCGATACTAACCACAAATGTGACTAATAAACACATAAAACACATGTAAAACTAGTCTATAAAAGTGACTCAAAATCCTCACATCAAACTCCCCTAAGCTTAAACATTGCTCGTCCTTGATCAACAAAACTATAGAATAAAATTGCGAGGATCAACTAAAGAACATACTATAACAACAAACATTACCGTATGATTCCCACCAGACATTCACATACCGGCCCTCACTAACCACAGAATGGTAACTACCCTATAGGTGACAATGATCATCCATAATAGATATCCACTCCAAGATTGGTGAACACTATCAAATAAGGCAGTTAATATAATAAAATCTTCCGGTTCAGGCTTGGTGCATCTTGTGATCTCCTATCTACGTTGCTCATAACCTAACTACCATCTACATGGAAGCAGATCTCCTGAAATACAAAAGTGAGGAGATAATCACGGGTGGCCTACCATTTTGAGCAACGGGTGGATGGGATAGGCGGTTTATGTAATAAAAAGTAGCACAATACAGTTTGACATGCAACAGTACAAAAATGACCTACATGATGCTCATGCATATGAAAATTACCTAATGCTTACATTTTAGGTGGAATGATGAATGCACTATCATTCCATCCCAATGAGAGACAGAATATCTACAGAACTACACATGTGCTTGTTCTTCTTATTATGCATGTGAACAAGTTCCTTCCTCCTTCTGATCTTCACTTACTTATTTTTCTTTCTTTCTCTTTTTAGCTCTTATTTTGCTTAATGAACTAAGATGAAATTTTTACATCTTCATCTTGGGTTTATTCTCATAACTACTATTTTTTTCATAGTATTTTATTTTTTAGAAAGTATGAAACAAGTTCCTTATTTTCAGAAGAAGCAAGGCACATCATGTAAAAAATGATTAAAATTATGCAAAATGCAACTAAAATGACATTGACATGCATTCTAAAATTTGTGCATGCATGACTATAATGCAACATTTTTTTTCTTTTCATATATGCAACGGATGTAAAAACTAACTACAATGCAATCCTATCTACATGATATGCAATCAAGAGATGACAAACTATAAAGTGCTCCCAATTCTCATGGTGGAGTGTAAATGAGATGAGGTGGATAGATCACAAGATTAATTGACAGAACCATTAGAAGATATTATATGTCCCTCCATACTGACATGTGTAAAATCAAGGGGTTTCTCTCTCTTATTTCAGATTAAAGTCCCATTACCATTTGGTCAGTTTTAGGCTCAACATCCAATTTCGTCCACTTTCCTTGAATCATAGGCATGTACAGTTGTGGTCTTATGTTTTAAAGTTGACAAACCCAATTATTTTCATAAGTTAAATGCTCAAGTACAAACAAAGCAAGCTTGCAAGTACATGAAAAGTTTTCAAATTTACCCATAACTCCCATGTGAAAAACATAGAGATGACTAATTACATTAGACATCCACAGATACACTAGATAGCATGTGGATCCTAAAATCTAAGAAAATTGCTAAAATAAAAGAAAAGGCTATAAAGGATAAAAACAAAGGAAAATAAAATATAGAAATTTTTCCATCTCCCCCCCTAAGCTTGAATTCGACTATGGCCTCAAAGTCAAAAACAATCTCAGCTGGTGGAACAGTGATACCATTTACTGCTCAGGTGGCTGGTACTGTAGGGCACAGGGATCCCATGATGGATATTGCCCCTGGAAGTTTGGATCATATGGGGGCATCGGTGGTGGCTGTTGGTAGCCCCCGAAGTAACCTTGATTCCAATAGTGATCATAAAACGGCTGTTGTTGCTGCTCGATCCTCCCCAACTGGTAGTAGACCTGCTGTTGATTGGCGAACAACTGATGTTCATTCTCGAAGATAGCTTGTTGATTAACATACAGTCGATTTGTAGTATCCTGGATATCAGCAAATGACGCAGTGTGTTGTTATTGCATCTCCTGAATGCTCTATAGCATGGTGTACATGCCCTGCATAGAATAAACATCCTCTCCTTATTGAGAGGGTTGTGATGGCTGAGGCTGCGAGGATGATGATGCACCCGGGTAGAAGTGTGGCCGCTTCCTGGGTGCCACTCGTGAATGAAGAGGAGTAACAATCTCCTCTTCCTCCTCCTGCTCGTCACCGTCATCATTGTCGTTGTCATTGTCATCCTCGTCTTCTCCACTTTCAGAGTCGTTGATGGAAATTATGGGCTATCTGAAATGCTGGGCCCCCTAGATGTTGAAGATGGGATCTGGAAGGGCGCACTCTTGATATTCTTTGTTTACGTGGCAATGTGCATATACCACGCCATCACGAAATGTCAACAGGTTAGACCGATGCAAATGATGAAGGTTGACAGAGCTTTTACTTAGTAGGGGAGGCATTGAAGAAAGGTCTAGCCTGAGGTAGAGGGCTAAAGGAGTTATGAGTCCCCCAAAATGAATTGGGGCCCGCCGAGTACTTTTCTTCACCGCCATTACGCGCGTTAGGAAGAACGCGCCCCAATTAAGCTTGCCTCGTGTCAGCAGATTATACAGAAAGAAGAGGTCGGTCTCTTGAAATTTACTCAGTGAAAGCTCTCCTCGAGTGAAAAAGGTAATACACAACATGCGGTGTAAGACCCGCACGAAGGGATGCTCAAAATCAGCCACCGTGGCATTGTGATAGCTAATCATTTTGCTTTGAGGGGCTGTCACCAGCTGTGTGAACATGGCATCATAATCAGCTCGGTTGTCTGGACGCCGGTGTTGTTCGGGGGAGTTCCACCAGTTGTAGATGGAGTTGAATTGCTGTAGAGTAAGATTATAGTTTTTGTTGAAGAGCCGGAAAGACACTCAGCAATGGGCTCTGTTGTGGCTTCCTCTACAACATCCTCTATTGGCTCTATGATTGTGACCTCCTCTGTGGCCTCACTTGTGGTCTCTGGCTGGGGTGTGCTAGGTTCATCGGCCTTAGAGTTTAAAATCTTCTTTCCACTCCTTAACAGAATTGTTTTGGCTTGTTGATTTCCTCCTGGAACATTTGTATTTCCTGGAAAACCTTGTTGTGTTGGTTTCTTCAAGTTTGAAATCTCTGTTGCCATCTGTGCTAAAGATGTCTCAAGTATCCTCATCTGAGCCCCATGACTTTGTAAAGTTTGTCCAAACTGATTCATAAACTCTCCTTGTTGCTTGATTTGTTGATCAAACGTGCTCATGAGTTCTTGATTCTGCTTGATTACTTGATGGAGCAACTCATTGCTCTTTTCTTCTGCAGTTGGTTGTGGCTTAGCTTCCGGATCCTGTAAGAAATTGTTGGATCTTTCCAAGAAAATTTCTTATCCTTCCTCCAGGAATAGTCGTTATTCCTATATCCCTGTTGCTGATGCATGAATTTCACATGTGCTTCATCATCAGACTCTTCATTTTCTTTTGCTAAAAGTCTCTTTGCAATAAGATCCATTTTATCATTCAGTTCTTTAATGGCTTTGGCGTGCTCTATAGATCTAACTTGTTCAGGTGCATCTCTGGTACCCCAAGACTACTTCTTTGCCATGTTTTTAAGAATCTCCCAACACCTTGTATCAGTATTATTCAGAAAGAATCTGGAACCTACTGAATCTAAGTTGCTTCTGTCATGCTCATTAAGCGTGAAATAGAAAATCTTCACCTGTTTTTCCTTATCTAACCCATGATGAGGGCATCTTCCCAGCATTATCTAAAATCTTTCCCAGGTCTCCAAATAAGTTTCCCCTGCATTCTGAGTGAAGTTGTGGATTTTCCTGATTAAATCATTAGTCTTCTCAGGTGGGAAAAAATGTTCGAAAAAAACCTCGATCATCTGATCCCAAGTCTCAACAATCTCATCATCCAGATTATGAAACCACTCCCTTGCATTTCCTATAAGAGAACTTGGGAACAGTTTTAAATATAGTGCCTCCTGCGGAAAACGATCGATCTTGATCATGTCACAATTCTCCATGAAGGTGCTTATGTGGGCCACTGGATCTTCGTTCTTTAGTCCATGGAATGCTTGAGATTTGACTAGATTTATTAGTGTCGGATCAATTTTATAAGTCGGGATGTTGATTGCTTGCCTCTTGATCGGCCCTTTTGATGCGGAGGAAGAAGACTCCTTGATCTTTTCCCATATCATCTTTTCTTCAGCCATCTCTTCTTGTTCAGAATTTGAATTTACTCTCTCGGATTGATTTTGAATGTAGTGATCCTCGTCGTCTGATCCCGAAGATGGGACCTCTGGTAATGACTATGTGTAGTCTGCGCTACGCGTGCTCACCATGCACTGGTACCTACAAAATGAGGTATTTAGTTAAGTGCAGTGCTAGACGAATATAGATTTCTGAAAATAGACATTCAATTGCAAGAATTAAAAATGTAACTAAAAGAAAAAGGTAGCCTAGAGTGGCCTCTTGTAGAACTCATAGTGCCAACAATTGTCGTTTCCCCGGCAACGGCGCCAAAAACTTGACACGAATTTACCGTGCGTAGAACGCAAGTTCACGTGTCAGAGTAATATAGGCCTTTGTGAGGCCCGAGTCAAACTTAGGGAAACATAATTATTGGTAGACTATTACTAACTACTTGCAATCAGCTAGACCAATTAAAATGATTTGAGAGTTGATTGAAAAAGAAAAGAAAAATAAAGAAAATAGAGCAATAGATTAAATGTTTGGTTTAATCAATTCAAATGGGAATATTTAGGATTGCAGTTTCACCAAAGGTTCTCGTTGTATTAATTCCTACACAATTATCCTAATTCGTCTCTCATTCCGGGTAGTAGCTTGTATTCAGAATTGCTCACTTTCGTGATACAATTCACTACCTAAATCTAGGTCGGTTTCACGGTACTAGTAACCTATACCCTAAAATAGGTGCATGAAGACCATACTCTGGGTTTCCACCATTAACTATACATCGCCTTGTTCAAAGGATTTATTAGTTAATGTGAATTTCATCTCTTTTCAACCATTAATTCTTCTTTCAAAGTAATTAAAGGTATTAGATTATCATTAGGGTGATCAATCATAATGATATAATGGAGAAAAGGAAATCATACCACGGATTTAAGAGACAAATTATGAAATACTATGGTAAAAATGTCATACAATGATCACATGGGCTACTCCCGGTCCTAAAGATAAAGGGGATTAGCCCCGCATGTTCATCTCAATGAAAGACATGATGAGATAAAGGGAAAACATGGGGCAAATGTGAATAGAAGTGATGTAAACCCCTGAACGAAGGAGATCCGGGCATTCCTCAGCGTAGAACGAGCGATCTACAGCCTTTTAGTAGTGGTAAACTCCTTCTACAACTCTCGGAATGATCGGGGCATGGCTCTGGGCTCTGTTCTTCTCTCCTCTCCTCCTTGAGACTTGTACAATGACTAATGACGTGATCCCCTGCTTAGGGCCATCGTAATTAGGTATATGCACCACTTTAGATTGCCAAAAGATCACCACCGTCCGTTTAGAAATGATCTGTAACAAAACCTGATCTGATGGCATCGATAGACGCAGGTTGATGGTATCGACCCATCATAACATCGAGGATTCTTCCTTTTTCTAACGTTTCGTGCTGATGCAGACTTGATACCATCGACTTTAGTGTTGATGGTATCGACACCTTTAGGTGTCACTTTTATCACCAATCTGACGCTGAAGCTGGGCGAGGTCGATAGTATCGACCTTATGTCGATAGTATCAACCAGTTGACTGCTGGCTCGCTGTAGGTATCTCGCTACCATCGACTTCACTGTCGATGGTATCGAATCATCTTGGTTCCTTGCGGCTGTCTCACTGTGGCCGAGTCGATACTATCGACAGCTATCGATACCATCGATAGCTGCATGTATTCGTTTTTCTTGAAAATTCAAGATAAATTCGAATCATCCTTGCTAAAACACATCAATATGATCATTTATAACCAAAAAGATGAAATATAGTAAATTTGATGCAAAATGAGATTATAGACTAAAGCGAGTGAATCATGCGATACTAACCACAAATGTGACTAATAAACACATAAAACGCATGTAAAACTAGTCTATAAAAGCGACTCAAAATCCTTACATCAGTCCTTGAAGGTTTCGAGTTATAAATTTAAAGTTCGATCCTCCTTGGGGAGCCTATGAAACTCTCTTATCATGTTCTAAAATATCTCCCATACTTTTGACTAGGTTTCCCCAGCCTATTGTTTGAAATTGTAGATTCTCCTGGAAAGTCATGTGTCTTCTATGGTGGGAGTACCCCTCAATGAAAGCATCTATCATCTCATCCCTTGTCTCTGTGGATTAAAAAGGAAGATTGAGAAATCATGTTTTGCCTTGTCTAACAATGAGTAGTAGAACAACATCAAGTAAATTATTGTGGTGGGGACCCTATCAATTTTCAACACATCGTTGCTCTCCACAAATCTATTAATGTGTGCCATTAGGTCCTACATATTATGGCCATGAAATGATGGGTATTTAATAAGTGCCACCAGTCTGGGGTCTATTTTGTAGTTGACCACGTTCACTGCTTTTTGGTGAAAATACGTGTTGTTTGATGTAATAACGTTTCACACGCTAATAACAATAAATGATGCACAAATAATATCAAAATGAACAATAATGCATGAAATACATGGAAAAATAGCATGTGAAAAGTGAATAAAACGTAGTGCATTAGTTACCTACTTTCAAACACTAATATACTATTCATCTTGTTAAAAACTTGCTTTCACAATGAAGAAATAAAAGATTAAATGATTAGAAATTTCTCTTGGTATATTTAAACTCACAATTGTTAGCCGACTTTTGTAGTGTGTTATTAATTATGTTAATGATAATTCTTCCAATGTTAAAACCCATCATGATGAAGAAAATTCTAAAGCATGAATATAGTTACCAATCATGAACATGAATCAATGAAGCATATTATTATTAAAATTTAGACACAATGAAAATTATATCTAGATAAACATTACCAAGTAGAAATTGACATTGGGATACTCTTGGTTCCTAGATAAGAGGGGATTAGCCCCACATATTGAACATGGTGTCACAATCAATTTTGTAGGAGAAGAAACATGAGAATAATTCACTAGAACCATCAAACAATAGATAACAAAGATCCCATTCAAATATGAACATGAATGACCAAGTTTGGGCCTTCAAATTTCTCTTCAATAGTGAAGAATGCTCTTTTTCCACATGCATACCTTTTACTCTCTCCTCCTTCTAGCCTAGGGCCAGTTATCCACCCACCTCTGATGTTCCAATGACAAATAAAATGCCTTGGGTTTAACCCAAGTTCACAAGAAAAGATTTGGATCATTGATATTAGGGTTGAAATGTTGATAGTCCATATTTTTTACATCAACAGAACTGACAATATAGGTGGCACCAACTATCTTAAGTATGTGTCAGATCAGGAGAATATCTATACCATATATTGGGTTTCAGTGTCCTTGACAAATTAACAATGTCTTCAGGTCCTTCTCTCGGTGGCATGGAGAATGGTCTTGATGCTATCAACTATCTGGTGAGACTTTCATTTTGTTTATGGATGTTGGTGGTACCGACAGGTATGTGGGTTGCACCTCCTTTAAATGAAAGTTCTCCTTGAACCTAAAACTCAGATACATTTCACAAAGTAGAGACAAAATATGATAATTTCATATAAAATACACTAAAATAATTAAGATTTGTGCAAAAGGGCTTCAAATATTAGTTTTGAGTATTATGAACTATTTGAGAACAACTGCCATGAAAAATCATACAAAATAGCCCATGAAATCAAGAAAGTTGTATGTGCATCAAAATAACCTAAGCATGAGTGTTACTCATCTTGGAATAACACCACTTTTGGATTTGGTTGAAACAAGTCAGCTAGAAGACAAATCAAACAAGTTTTTCCTATCTGCCCTCCACAAATAAGTCCCGAATGGGCCCTTGACAACTACGAGAAAAGTAACTATTCTACATCGATAAATCATTATTATAAAAGATCTCAACAATAAGATAAACAAAAACACAATTAACTTGAAGTAAAATAACATCATGATTAGTAGGAGACACACTTAGTGCACCATGTGATCTCCCTATCTGCATTGCTCTATTTTAAAAAATAATCTACTTTGGAAGCAATTTTCCAAATAAATGTGGTAGAGTGAAATGGTGGCCTACCTTGTAGAGAAATGAGTGGAATGGAAGTGGTGGATTTGAAGATCCTATTTACAAGAATAATTAAATTGGTTTATTCATATAATAAAATATGATGTTCCTAAATGATGAAAAAAATGGAAATGTATGCCTTCTAATGACTATTTTATTTTTGATAGTTTGATGCATGCAAAGGATATCTAATCTTAATGTTGATTATAGGTGGAACGTTATATATAGATAAATAACTTCCACGGTCACCTTTTTTGTTTCTTAAATAGATATTCTATTGAATTTGCTAAATCCTTTTTCTCCTTTTTAAACTTCCCCATTATTCTAGAAATGATAAAAAAATCATGCTAAGGATTTACTTTTTATAATTAGAGGAGTAAGGATACATTTTCTCTCCTTCTTGATGAAGAAATGTTGAAGTGGAAAATAAAGATACCACCTAATGCACTATGCAAAAAAATGCAATCTATGTAAAAATTCTTTATGAAAAAGTAATTTTCTCAAATGGGATGGTATGCAAAATTCTTATTTTTTAGATGATATATAAATGAACCAACTATACTTGTTATTATGCCATGTGATGCAACAATGAGACAAATAATTTGGATCCAATTTTATCTTCATATGATGGTCATCAAGATGAATGAAGGTGTATTAAATCACATGAATAAGAGACAATTTATTATCCAATCATGATATGTCTCTTTTCTATTAACTTGTGTAATAGAGTCACCTTAAAATATATCTAAAATTCACATGAAAGATCAAGTTACTATTTGGTCAGTTTGCACTCAGAGGTCATAACCACATCACAAGCCCTAGATTTGAGTTAGGATTTTCATTCATTAAGTGTCTTTTTAAGATGACTCATCAAACAATTCCTCTAATTCAATGCACTCTTAAACATGGAAAAATAATATCAAAGAGTAAAAAAATTAGCAAAAGGATTGGATAGGGTTTCAATAGTAGACTAATCCTAGATAAAATTTTCGAAAATTTCAAACTTTACAGCCATAATTATAGTAGACAAGTGTGGAGTAAAAATAAGGCCACTACTTAAGAAAAATAAAGAAAAGACTAAATTAAGAAAGAAAAAATACAAGGGTAACCTGAAGATGCAAGATAAAGAGTGTTGATCGCATTACATACCCCCCAAGATTGATTTTGACAATGTCCTCAATATCAAGAAAAAACTCAAAGGTGGTATGGGGATACCAGAGATCATGAATCATGTGGTAAGACGATCGAGGGTGGAAGATATGGATTTGATGGGTAGTATGTGCCAATTATGTGCAATGGGTGGGCAGGATATATTGGTGGTTATTGATAACTAGAAAAAATTTCTTGCATCAAGTAATGATCTAAGAGAGGTTAGGAGGAGTGATCCACTCTCTCTAGGTAGGTGTGGATGAGATCTTGATTCTATAGAATCAAACTTTTATTGTTGAACAACGCTACTTGATGGGTGAAGATCTGCTCTTAGTTTCGGAAGATTCACTCTTGGTAGTTCAAGAACTAAGTATAAATGCATATATTTTCATATGTCCCTCCCGAAGAGAGTTGAACATGGTGTAAAAACGCTCAAAGAATAGGTACTCTCTATGGTAGAAGTGCAGATGTCAAAGAAGACACACCATGATGAAGAGGAATGTGGTGAGGCTACCCTCTCGGCCTTATTGGTGTAGATTCTTCTTATATGGCCTCATCCTCCTCGATATCTTCCTCTTTAGCAACCTAAAGTTCATCATAAGAAGGCCAAAAAAGGTGTTCGATATAACTAACGTTTAACAATGGATCAGGAAGTTCCCTCTCTCCCATCTTTGATATATCATAGACTCTTTATCCATGCTTGTAAAGAGGTTGGCTTGACTAAAAAGCTTAAATTTCAACTCTCTTTTTGACTTGAGGGGTTTGAGACTAGAGATATCTAGGAAGAATTAATCAAGTGGTGTGAGGTAACCTCCAAAGCAATTGGGAAACTTACACTTCATATTCTTGGCCACCTGATAGGTGTGGGTCAAGAAGAGGGTGCCTTTGTTAATCTTCTCACCCGCTAGAAAGTGCTAAAGAGCATATCGAAATATAGAGCATTTGCTTCCCCTTGTGTAGACCTAGAAAAAGGAGTGTTCTCAAGAGGATATGAAGAAGGTGAGTGAAGGGGTCCTTGATGTGAGTCATGGTGAAGAGATGCCAACTTTTTGTGGCACTGTCATCTTTAGTCGTGATCTTATGCCAATGCCATAATTGAAGTCATCTAGGTTTCACCTTTGGCTTTGATGGGCACATCCATATATGGCATTAAAATTGGATAGAGAAAGATGATAGGAGTTGTTGTAGATAGGGAACTTGACCCAACTATTGTTACACTCATATGTGCTGATGTGGTGGTTGAGGAAGCACGCATCAAGGAAGAGAGAAACTGAAGGCTTGTCTTTGGGTATTTAGGGCAACCACCAAAGATGGAGTGATTGCTTGTCAGCCTATTGTTCTACTACTCTGGAGACTTCCTATCATAAGTTCTCATCATGGAATCAAACAAAAACAAATGATATTAAAAATCTAAAACATTCAAGTTTTTGCGGCCTATGATTATAATAAATCATGTAGAGCAAGTGATCAATCCACAAAACATGCATTAAATGATTAGTAATGAATTAAATGATCTGATACAAAAATTGGAATAAGAATGAAACTACAAGAAATGCATGGTGGGGCTAATCCCTGGTCCCCATTGGAAGTTGTACTTGCTCCTCATGGTGAGATTTTTACATCCAGATGAAGTAGAGAGGGTAATCTTAGACATCTCTAAAAGCATGCAACAATGGGTATGGTCGACTATAGGAGGTTGTTTGACCTACTGGACTGGTTGTCGATCTTTTTTGGTCAATGAAGGCACATGGACAATAAATCGGCCAAGAGGTCAATTGATAATGAGGCCAGTGGTCCTTGACATACATAGGTAGATCACCAAGGTTGGCTCATAGAGAGATTGAAAACCTAGAGGTCAATGAATTCATAGTTGCTTAATATAGACCGTCATTGAATTATTGGAGGTCGATTTCTCCTATGGTGGGGAGGTCAATAGCTCTTGGCAAGCAGAATGGTCGATCGCTCAAGAACCTTGAGAGGGTAGCTCTCTTTAGAGAGGTTGATAGCTTTGGTCAATAGCAGTCTACAAACTTGTCCTCTCATGGAGAAACAAGTGAGACTTAACCAGCATGGAGTCCAAGAGACCTCCTTTGGGGTTGTACTATGGGGATTTATGCCTTCGCATTGAGATGCCACTAGTTGGATTTGCACCATGTGGATGATCGAGATCATTGCTTTGCGACAAAGGAACATGGGCGAGTCAATAGATTGCAGTGTGAGCATGAAGACATGGCTCAATAGGAAAAAAATGTTATGACCCTTGTGTTTTCTATTGAGAGGAGATAGGGGACAAAACCTTTTTCTCTATCGGGGAGGCCATCTTCTCTTCTTATTCTAGCCTTAACCTCCCCCCCCTCCTTCATGATCAATTGACACAGGTTGATTGAATGAAGGTCAATCTCTGGCTATCAAACTGAGAGGTTGATTGAGTGTTTCTCAAGCTAAAGGTCAAGTGTTGGATCATCAATTTTTTGGGTCATTGACCTTGAAGGTCGATGGGATTCTTTTACATTTAGGTCAATAGTCCTTTTGAGATATCGATGAAGATTAATCAATCTATAAGTCAATCGATAGAAGTTTTATCATTGTAGCTCGATAATTGATGATATTTGAAGGTTGATTGGAAGGTAGATCAGCTAGTCGATTATGGCCTTGGACACAAAAATTGTTGATCGATTTTCCTTCTCGAACTGCTCAAAATCCATTTTAGGCTGGGGGAACATCCAAGGTGTGAAAACACACAAGTTGTCCAGAAATTTCCTCCTCTTGGGAGAGAGAAATCAATCCCAAAGACGATACATGTGATGGGAGGATAATAGGAGCAAGACACGCTAGCATGTCAACAACTCCAATCTTGCTTCTTCTTGGTGACTAAGGTGGTGTACCAAGAGTTCTCACATCTGCATGGACGGTGTAAAGGATGAGGCACTTTGTACAGAGGCTTGAGGATGAACCTTTCTCCAAGGAGGAAAAGTTCTATGATGTGTTTTTATGAATATGACGACTTAGGATGCACAACAAAAATGACTTTAGATCTGGATCTAGGAGTGCGAGATTGACATCGATCTAAAACATATCTAGTTTTTGAACAACTATATGTGCAAAGGTATATCTAATATTAATAGATTGATGTTTTATGCCTAAAAGAGATCCATTGACTAAGAGTTTATTTTGGAAGAAAAAAATGTACTTTGGACGTGCCCCATTCCCACCAAACCCTAGAGGTACATGGTAATATTGGTTTAATATATGAACTCTATACATGCCAAGTGAGAAGTTAAATTACTTCAACATGCAATTATTTAAATGGTATTATGTTTCACTAACAACCACTATAGTAGGGAGGAAGTATAGATGAAATAAATGTGAGGGTAAATGGTAAGAGGTCTACTTTATATTCCCTTCCTAAAAATCCACCATTTGGAAGCCACTCTATAAGATTAGTAACCATAACTATTACTTTATTTTCTTCATCTTCATGCTCCTCAAAGTGACTAAAATGCTCGGTGTAAGTGTATGCATGAAAATTACCAAAGAGTTAGAGCTTGGACAACCATTAAGTATTCATATGAAGTATATAGTAAGACATTGTCTTGTAAAGATGATCTTTTTTATTTTTTTTATATAAAATGACATTTAACTAAACTTGTCATTTAATTACATTCATAGTGAAGGCTACGTCAGAGTATTGTATACCCTTGATCTACCTTGATTAATGACCATGTAATGTTATGTATTATCAATTATTTCTTCTTTTTTCATCTTGTCATTTAAGTTGTTCTATTTATACAAATGGTTCATATAACTCCTAGTAAAATCAATCATGAATTCTATTTGATGTTGATATGCTTGCATTTGTGTATATGAATAACTTGTATTACTTTTGCCTCGTTCCATTAACACATATAATTTGCATTGTTTATAGATATGGTGTTTTCAATAAAATAATTAAATGGGTATAAAGATGCATGAAATTAATATTAGATTCTCATTTATTATGCATTGAATGGATCTTGCACGTTTGTCTTAATCACTCCTATAGGTGATATTTTCTATGAGATATTCTTATGATTGGATTGCTTTATTTCTTGTCCATTTCTTAGTTTCTGTTGTTAATTTGACATAAGTATCACTAAGGAAATGCATTAGAGAATTTGTAATGTTATTATGAAATATTTGTTTACATAATGGTAGCTAGTTTCACACATTTGCATGTCAAGTGATTTACTTTTTGATTGCCCACATCCGGTCATAATGTTATTGGGTTGGATGATTGTTGCGTATTAGTTATATTTTGATAACAAAAATTTGCATCTTATCCAATAAAAAAATGAGCTTCCATGTTCATAACATGTCAGATCAAATGAAATAAATAAAATTCCATTTTCCTATCCAATAGAGACTTTGTAGCCACATTATGTTCTACTTGATTTCTTATACATTTTACTTATGATAATGAAAAGGAATCCATGTTTTAGGACCAGTTTTTAGTGTCCCCCAATAAGATAATCATGTCCCTAGATAATACATGTTTAGTAATAGGTCTCTGTGATATACTTTTTTCCAAATATACTAAGTGGAATTAATTGAGCCCCTATGATATTGACACCAACTGCATGGCTAGCAAAAAATTTCTTATTCTAGTTTCCAATGTGCCTGATTTGGATCTTTAAATGATTATTCACTTTATGTCACTCCAACCTCTAATTACTTCTCAGTATGATATTTTATCCAAGTGTAAGAATGTTGTGATAATGTTGATTTTTGGGGTTACTTATAAGTGGTTGGGTCCCATAGCATTGAACCAATAACACATTCTTCAGTGTGGTGAAGAGGTTTTCTTCTTGTAGATGTAGTGGTATTCTACACGCTACAACAAGCCTCTTATTTTAATCCTCACTTGTCATTGCTTCTCTTGGTATATTGTTTCAATTTGGAAACACATATGACCAACATAAGACCAAGCTCATCATTTTCTACCATCTCATCATACATTGAAAGTGTACTAAAAAAATCTACCTAGCATCCACTATATACAGGGGCAACTAACTGTTTGACCAATCATATGCTATGCAACTACATTGACAGAGAGCATATAGGATAGTTTCTAAGCCTCTATAAGCTTTCTTTTAACTTGTCTTATACTGCAAATAGGATATTTTTATTTTTGTGCAATTATCATTAGATCATTATCAAAAACCTTTTCTAGTCTGAAGTTTTTATTTAGGTTTGATGTGCACTTAAATTTAGTGATGTTTTCATAGGGGTATTGCATTTTCTAGTGAAAAACAAAGACATGTTTTACCAGAATGAAAACATGAAGCACTATAAAGAAGACTCAACAATTGGCATGTGGTATATGAATAGTTTTCTATCTTTTTTGTAACCATTATTATGTCGACTTCTGTAAGGTATGACAAAGTTGAGACGTTGTTGTCACCATAGTTGAATATAAAATAGAAATTGTTTAATGAGTATATTGATTTTTCATTTTTGTATTATTCATCCTCTGCTGTGAAGGTCCTAATATGACTTCCTTTAGAAAAGATTTCCATCTAACTGAATAAAAGATAGACCATTTTTTAATTAAGTCAAGAGGCATTTTATTCATCCTACCCTCCTCGTGTAGGTAAACTCAGGTAAAAGAGATTTACTTCTCTTCTCATAAATGTGGTTGACCCAACCCTATGAAAAACATAAACCTTCTAAAAGTCAACTATACCAAGCTATCACTATGTAAGAAAATCAATTATTTATCCAATCACTAACTATTTGTGGTATACCCCTCTTCTCCAAGTTAGTGAGTCCTCTTACTTACATAGACAGTAGACTTGATTCACTCATAACATAAGAGTCTTTCATGTTGGCACCCCATACACCAAGCTCTTTTAGGACTGAGTTCATAATTTTATGGAAAGAGTGTCCAAGGATAGAAAATTCATCAACAAGGTGTTTGATTTCTCAAACCCATGCAGTCAACTTCCATGGGTAGGATCATGTACCCCAAATACAATCAACAAAATGTTTCTCATCAATTTCCATAATAGATATTTTGAGTTTGTGATCACCATCAGTCTTAAGTGCAATAACATAGCCCTTTAAACACTTCATACATATCACTTCCTTTAACCCAATAGTGAAAGGAAAGATTGGTTTAGCAATGGCAATTTCTCACACAACCCGCCACCCAGTGTCTATGATGTCATCAGGATGATTTACGTGCACAGCGGTGAGATGGAGTTTCAAATTAACTATGTATGGGGGTTTCCATCTGAGAAGGGTAAGTCTTTGGACCTTGACAGTAAAGAGTTTGAGATCACCTCCTTACTAAAATATGGTAAACAAAACACATTGGAAAGCAGTGGAATAAAAATTTCTGACTCAATCAGTTTCATAAAAGATTGTACAAAAATACATCAACAATCTCCCTTTTAGGGTTACATCAACATACATAAACTAGGATCTAGATAGAGGGAAGTCTAACTACCACATTCTTATCTCTAAGAAACAACTCCATCAACTAAGTCCATGCCAAAGCTAAGATCTTCAAGTCTTATCCATCAACTTGCCCATCACCTAGGTGATTGGGAAAGCACCCAATAAAAGGAAAAGGAAGAAAAAGTATATGTCACAAAACTATTCTAGGATAATAAGATAATAAAAATATGTAAAAATAGGCTAGCGTTCATTATAAGATGAAGATAACAAGAGAATGAGGCCATATATAAAGCAAGCTTTCAATAGATGCTGGCCATAAAAACAAGTATAACAAAAGAATTGCATGCATGATTAATATTGACTACCTTAACTAAGTAGGGTCGAGGCACCTACCAAACCTTCAACCAAAGGGTGAGAGGAGAATAACACAATCCCAGTCACCTACACATATTTTATGTGTGGGGGAGAATAACATGTTCCCCACGGGAGAAATAACACATTCCCCAACTATGGGTGGTTGTACATAAGTACCGTTATTATAGCTAGTTAGTCTAATAAAATCATCATGCTAGAATCAATGGCAAGTAATAGCATCAATCAAATAGAACATGGAAGAGGGGTACCAAGACCCAAGAACAATATTACAAAACATATTATGAGGAAAGTATAGCAAAAGAATCATGAATGTAGGATATATGGTTCAAATAAGCCTCATTAAGGAAAATTATAGGTTAAGGCACAAATATTCCCAACTTAAGGTGTAGATGCACATACCTCTTCCTTAGAGATCCAATTATCAACTTGTTGCACTTTAATTGATTCCAAGTTCAACTTTTCCTATTTTCAATGTATTAACATGTTTTAGGGTTTTGCACATGCAATAAGGTGAAGGAAACCCTAGTTTTGGACTTTTCACATAAAATTCCAATTTAGACTTCGAGAACATCACCATTGTCTTAGTTAGGGTTTTCTGATCAAAATAAAATATAATATTATGTATTTTGAAGATATGGACTTTTAGGGTTATTTTTAGTGATTTTTAGTTAATTAAATCATTTTTAGAAAACAACCTTCGACAAAAACTCAAAGTCAACCTTTTGAAATATTTTATTAAAAATAACATATTTTTCTGAGATCAGAACATATTTTATTTTTATTTTTGGACAATCGAATCAAAAGTTACAATTTTTGCAATCTCAACCAATCACAAAATGCTATGTAGGCAAAATTATTCAAAAAAACCAAGAGAAGTGAGAGAGAGTCGGGCCCGCCTACTGAATTGGCCCAACAAGGAGCGACCAAGTTACGTGGCCAAGGTTGGGTCAAGCTACGGTCAACACCAATCAAAAGGGAGAAACTACCCTTCGTGCGGATAGAGAGAGATGAAGAGAAAATGGAGGGGAATAAAGGTAAAATGACATGGGGCTTTCTTCCCCAACGCAAGACAAGCCATGGTCAGTGAGTATCTGCTGCTACATGCGTGGGTTTTGGGTGAAAATGTTATACTCAATGAAAACCGACACACAAGTACTCGCAATAAAGAGAACGAGAAACTGAACAAGGTGGTACCTTTTATTTGGCCGGAGACAAAGAGATGAGAGTGGAAAAGCCTCCACAAGCTCAGTGGCTTCGGCCGCTCGGCGGGGGTCAAAATGATGATGAAAGTTGAAATTAATGGGTGTGTTGTGTTGCAAAGACGATGGAGATGCTAGGGGTACAAGTATTTATAGATGAGAAGATGTGGTTTAGGATTCGTGTAAGTTTGGTGAGAAAAGAAGTTTTAGCCGGTTTGAGAAAGCTCAGATAATCGATGAAAACATGAAAATTTTGGGATAGTGTTGTGTGAAATCACGCAAGGAATCCATTGAGCCTAAGAACTAGTGATTTGGTTGACAAACGAGTGAGATAATGCCAATCGATAATCACACATATCTAGTCTATCTTTCCTAGTCCAAACCAAGGTAGAAGATGACCGGCCACTGTCGGATCCAAGATCTACGGTCAGCGATCCACGCAAATACAGCCTTATCCAATTATGATTTCGATTATAGTAACATATGCATAATTTAATGAATTTCTCTCTCTTCTTTTGAGGTCTCAAATGATTTCCAAAATTAACCAAAATTGATACCCTAATTGATTTTGATGTGTAGAATCCAAATATGAAATTAGTTTTTCCTTTTGGGGAATTTTAATTGGTTAAATAATTAAAAACCCATTTTCTCTTTCCTCCTTCATTTATGACTCTATGATTATCCAAAAATAATATAACTTCACCCATAAGTCATATTAAGTATGTTGGATACGAATTTGCAATTATTTCCATTTATTGAAGTTGTTTGTTATTTTAAATAATGAGTTGAAAGTTTTACACATATTCTCTCTCCTAAATGCACCTTCTCATCAAATATTTTCAAAATTGAGTCAAAATTCATCCAAAGGTTTATTAATATTAGCATGTAGAACACGAATTTGGCATTATTTTTGTTTTTTTGAAGACTTTTTCATTTTATTTAATTCATTTAAATTTTATCACTTATTTATCCTTCTAATTTATTAGAGGCATCTAGAAACTTTCTAAAATATAAACTTGGCTTATAAACAATAATAAATGTGCGGAACATGATTTTTACATTAATTAATGTTTTCTACATATATTTAATATTTTTTATCTTTAAAGCATTTTCTCTCTCCTGAATAAAATAAAATATTTAACGTTGATCAAATTAGATGCAAATTCACACATAGACTCATTTTGATATGTAGATTACAAATTTGAGATTTATTTCCATTTTTTTAGTCATTTAATAATTTATTTAATGATTTGGAGAAAAACTCATATTTTCCAATTCCGATTAATGCAAAAATAATTATTAATTATCTAAAATTGTGAAACTTGTCATTCAAGCAAACTTTAACTCAAGAAAAATGAATCTCAACTTATTTTAAACCAACTAGTGTTCCTTTTATGAATTTTTATCCCATTATCCAATATTACCAATATTCCTCTTATACATTAACATGTTTAAAGCAACATTATTCATTCTTTTTTTTTCTCTTCCTTGCTCCATAAGGCAAAGGAATGATCTAGAATGAATATATTTTATTAATATGTCACACGAGTGGTAAGTTGCATATTAGGCCCTTATTAAAATATTTATTGAGGTATTTGTTCATAAAACCCTTAATTGGCATAAAAGGTGAACAAATGTTCACTAAACCACTATATTCTCCACAAATTAGACAGAAAGGCCAAAGAGGATAGAATTGAAAGAAAAAGATGGGAAAGAGGGCAAAAAGGCAAAATGTCCAAGATTCGGTATGTTACATTGACGCTCAATGTTGCAATACCATGCTCTTCTAATAAGTTATAGAAGGCAGGAGGCTCAAATTTCTTGAAAACTTCACTAAGCAGTTTATGATTTACAAAAACAATGATGGAATTCCAAAGAGTGTCCAGGTTTAGTCTTTTGCCATCAAATCAGAATGCACGTCTGTATTTGACCATAAGATGAGAGGTATCATGCAAGCATAAATCCATCCTATCAGCTGATAAGTGGAGTGTGATGCTTCCCAAGACCACTAGAAGTGTTGAATATTGTCCTCACACCACTTCATATCCATCTGTAACAAGATATAAAGCCGATTCTAGAAGAATGATGCAGCATCACTTGGAGGAAGAGGTGTTCCGTCATCTTGATCATGGGGATAGCAGTTACATGAGGATACATTCAAATATTGCATCTAGTAACATTGTCGTCAGTGGCTATGGCAGAATGTAGTATCTTCCAAACAAGGAAAATGGCCTTAGGTGTGGCTACAGATGACCAAAATCATGGCCTGATGGAATCAGCAGAAGGAGCAGCAACAATCAATCTCTTAGCCGATTTAAAAGAGAAATAACCATCCTTACTATGATACCAAGCTAGTTTATCATTAGATTCAGATACCACCAATAAATAATCCTTGATCAGTCATATTCCATACCCAGTGATGATCTGTAAAAGAGTATTGAATTGTTCATCCAAAAATCAGAGATTCAGATGTCCAAAAGTGTGTCAGCCTGATCAACAACATGTTGATCGAGGGTCAGATCACACCATTTGTCATGCCAAAAAGAAAGATTTCATCTACCAATAGTATAGGTACAACATAGGAGGACTTCTAGAAAACAACGTTATAGTTTCTTCTAGTAAGGGGATGTGAAAGTGCCCATCTTCAGCTGATGAGGGTATAGACCGCTATGGTTCAAGTATGAGCTTTGATATTTTTTCCTACAGAATTTTACCGAACTAGAATCTCCTATCAAAATCTCCCAACATGCTTTTATTTGGAACTCCTTAGCAATAACATGGAGGGATGGGAGCCCCAAACCTCCCAATGACTCTGATAAGGAGACTTTGGCAAATGCTACCCATGCCATTCCGCTATGATTGTCTTTATCACTCTGTAGAAAAGATGACAGCATGTGGTTTATTTTCTAAATCACTCCCATCTGGGAATAAGTTGTTTCCATGTTGTGAATGCTAGCAATGGATAGTGTGTACGCAATAAGGATCTTGTGTCCAACAAAGGATAGGAAATTCACTTTCCGTGCAGAAACTTTATCTTTGACCTTCTCTAATAAGGGATCAAAATGGTGAAGTCTCGTGCATCCTCCGATAGTAAGAAATCCTAAATAGGTGAAAGAGTCATTAAGGTGAGAAATTTGTAACCTATCGGCAATACTTTGTAGTACCTGAGGCTCATCGGTGCCTCCCATAAATCCAGACTTATACTTGTTGACTCTTTGTCCTAAAATAACTTCAGATGAAAAAGATAACATTGTCAATATGAGAGAGAGATTTCATAGAATCTTGAGCAAAAAGGATAACTTCGTTAGCATAAAGTAGAATTCTTGGAGCTGCTCCATTTTCCCTGGTTTTAAATCTAGAAATAAGATTCATGTCCATTGCTCTCTTAATCTTATGGTAGAGATTCTATTTAAAAAGAATAAATAGGAAGGGATAGAGTAGATTTCCCTATTTTAGGCCCTTATACATCTAAAACAAACTTGTTGTATAATTTTTAATCATAACACTCATCCATGTATTCAAAAACAAACTAATACACAGGTCAATAATCTCATCCACCATCCCAAATTTTAAAAGACACTCATGTAGGGTTTTAGGGGAGGCAAAGAAGGCAGCGGAAACAAAAAAATTTCTCCTCCCCAAACCCAGAACAAGGAAACATGTCAACGTCTATACAATAGGAAAGGGATGGTTTGTGGAATCATACCTTGTCCCGAGGCTTGCTCGGCGACAATACCTCGCGGCTTGCACAGTCTTCACATCCGGTCTTGGACGGTGTCTGTGCAGCTCCTGGTCGCACCGGGACTGACGACTCCTGGTCTCACCGGGCTGTCGGGATTGACAGTTGTCCTCCGAGTGGCAGAACTCTCCCGCCTCTGAAGTAGTCCACACAGACCACCTGGAACTCCAATCTCCTTGTCCCACAAGGAATTGGAAGGAGTCACATTCTCCTGTCAGCGTACTAGTCGCCAACACACTCTCCTGCCACCAATCGCTTTCTACAATTGTCTTCCCCTTGTTGTGCCTCCCTTATCGGGTAGCACTTGCTCGGGCTCTCCCGGTTACCAAAACCAGAGAGAATGACAACTGGTTGCACTGAGTTGTTCTTTGAGAAGCCCCCAATACCCCTATATATATAGGAGGTTCATGGGACAGATTTCTCTATCCCAGGCAATGCGGGACTAAAGCAGGAGTAAAAGGGTTCGAGAATTTTCCACAAAAACAACCAACTCGCAACCTAAACTGATCTTTTCACAACTGAAATGGTCGGTTGGGGACCTGAGCCGGTCGGTTGACACCTCAACCGATCGGTTGGGACCCATGAAACGGTCGGTTCACTTCTGAACCGGTCGGTTCGTGGTCCTGGTCAGTTCCCGATCGACTTTCCATCTTTTGTTTCTAATTGGTATCAAATACCAATCCTTGTTCCAATCAAATTGGGCAAGTGAAACGAAAGGAAATTTCTCACCAATCCTACTTTCCCAACTTGCTTGGTTGCACCAGTTGAACTGATCGTTTCAACACTTGAAGCAATCGTTTCACCCTGTCCATGAGCCGATCGACTCACAACCTGAGCCGATCGGTTCACCAAGTTGAGTCAATCAGTTCATCACATGAGCTGATCGGTTGGGAGTGCAGATTGTACAGAATCAGTCAATTGCAGTTTCAATCAATCCGATACTCCAATTAATGTGTCCAACACCTTGAACATTATGATATTGAGCTATCAATTAATTGAGTGTTTAATTGAACTACTAAACTCCTTTAGTAATCAATCTAAACATTGTTTGTGGATAAAACTCCTTTTCCAGGTTAAATCCTATGTGTGTGACCCTATAGGTCCATTTCAGATTGACAGTGAAAGTCCATAACACTTATGACTTCACAAGCAAAGAGCGGTTCCTAGTCACACATCAGTGCTACCCAAGTGAAATAGAAAGTTGGAGAACAACTTTCAATCCTACAATCCGTGAATGGTGTTACAGTGAATGTATAATTTCTTTGTCATTGATATCCTGAATGAACTCGAGGCATGGAACAGTCATCCGGTCAACGTTCATTCACTTTCTTGATCTCAGAGTAGATTGGAAGAGATATGTATGACAACAATATCACATACTGATTCAAACATGCGTGCACGCCTTTCTCAATCCTACTCATGAAGTGGCCATGGATATCAAACTCCCTCAGGAGGGACAAATCCCATATCTATCACTCACCCCTCAAAAGCCCCATGTGTCAAAGCCACCCAATCATCACCTTTATAACAACCCATGTTTCAAGACTGCGTTTGATGATGTCAAAGTGTGCCCAATGACATGTGTTGAGTGTAGTGATTTCAGGTCAAAGAATCACACTCACCACCATCACTGTGAGTACTGACTGTGACTACCATGTCATGGTTCCATGTGTCAAACTCACGGTGGGTCTGTCCGGTACACTTGTTCTCTAACAAGTACCTATGTGTTGGGTTTGATATCTCTATATCATGACTAATGAGATTCTGTCATCAACCAACACTACAATCTAGTCTTGTGTGTCATTGCTGTCTATCTACCTTCCACAATGACATCCGACTAGGGACATAATGAGAATGTAAAAACTCTTAGCATCCGTATGATCTCATCGTTCAGGTCCTTAACCTAAAGGCATACGTCATTGAGTATTGTCATTCTCTAGACATTCAATCTGTTCTATTACTATCTCATATGACTGAACCAGAAAGAATTGGAAGCTTTCCTTTTATGTTTATCAAATCAATCTCAATGTATCCCACAAATCATCCCATGATTGGCTCTCAGGGCATACATACCAACAGACTCCCACTTGCACTGCGAGCCAATCACCCTTGAATCATATTCATAGTGATCTTCAAACATGTCCCACGTGATACTCTGCTCTAGTGTGATCATAGTGAGTAATGGCAACACCTTGCCAAAGTCAGTATAAATTGCATGTCTCTCATCTCTTCGTTGTACGTCACACGTATGAGATGGAGTTGCCATAATATGCGATCTAGTATTCCTTTGCTAACCTTTATCCACATTGCATGATCAAGGATTCCATACTTGTCATCAATGAGTGGAATATCTATAAGTTCATCTTATGAACTTCTAGATCCATATAGCATCCACTGTTGTTCTCTAACGCATAGATACTCGGCATTTCCTTTTAAATGGTTTTATTGGAACACTTCCAATTATCAACAAACTTTCACTTTTATATATCCTATATATATTTTGCGATTAATTTTCTGTCCCTTCGGAAGTTCGCATCAATGTAACTCTTTACATTGAACTCTTCCTTATCTCCATAGAACTAGTACTTCCCAAGTACTTATCAAGTTCTCATGGTATTTTAGTAACCCTTACTAGAAATAGACAAACATTCACTCGTCATGTCCCACATATGAGTTATCAGGATGAGCACATCATATTGCCATGTCCTACATAAAAGATGATGATGAATGCATTTTGTTCTTGCCATGTCGATACATGCAATATAATGGGATGATTACATACATAATAGATCCATATCTATTCTTAGTGTTGCATTCTTCATAAGAATTGGACACTTGGCCTTGGGATACTAACTCCATGTAACATGGACAAGTTTTCTCCCACTGAATCTGTGCATACTGAACCCTTCAGTACAGATTGCCAATGTATGCTTTCTCTTTTCAGGTCAAGAGGTTTTCGAGAACTATCTCTATAGATCTCTATTCCTATCACATAGGAAACATCTCTATCTTCCTTAAAGATAATTTCCACTTTTGGATTTCCATTCTTGAACATTTCCATTTCACATCAGCATGTGGAATGTGAACACGCTCCCACTAAATCACAGATCCCTTCTTTATCTTTGACATATCAGTCAAACCCTTTGACTATATCATCAAAGTAAAGATCCAATTCTGAGTTGCTTGTACTCAATCAATCACATTGATTAGTCCATTGTAACTTATAGACTTCATTTGCATTAGTGGATTCATAAACCTTATAGGTTGTGTCACGTACACATTCTTGTTTCATTCCTCATAGGAATGCGGTTTTAGTATCCATATGCCAAATGTCTTAGTCATTAAGTTGCAATCAACAAGCATCATCCTTCTCAAAATGTTATCCATGTATCTTAACACTTAAGATTCATTTGCACTTATGGATTTCATCCAATGGGTGCTACCATCAAGGTCATACCTTATGGTTCTCATGGATGTCATTTAGGATGTAATGGTCATAACCATAACTCAAAATTCGGTTCCTCATATTCATCTAGATAGTTGACTCATCACATGAAAATTGAGGTGTATCTGTTAAGGATATAAGAACTCACAACCCTTGTGATTCTTAATTTCTTTTATTAGTGTGGGGTATTCTTTTATTAAGAAGAATTCAGTTATTTGATAATCATTCTCTAACTCCTTAGAGTATGATTCTTTCTTGATTTAGACATCACCACGCCTTAATCATGAGTTCACTATGATACACTATCATAATCACTCATAAGGATCTCAAACATTTGGTCCAAGTATTTCATTCATTGATCTCATCAAGAATTAACACTTTACCAAATTTTTACTTCATCTATGATAATCTTGAACACTTCAAGATATTCATATTGGTATTTCTCTAAACACCATTTGAAGTATTAGCATTTGTTCCAATAGGTATGTAAATACATCACATGTATCACACCTAATAGGATAATCATTCTCCCACTACCTTTAGTGAAGATTGATTAATCATGTCCAAGATATTCATGTCTCTTACTGGTTCTCTAACCAAAAGAGTCTAGATTTATCCATCATATGGAAACTAGAAATGAATTTCTCATGATTGATGCTAACCAGTAGTACTGATACAGTGGGATTAGGCATATCTGGAAATCATGTTTGATCTGACGGTTGATAATTAATGATGCCCTAAGTCACTTCTATGACTTAGGGGGATTTTGACCAAACTTAGGTATCTCATTCTATTCCATTATGCAATGGAGAAAAGCAAGGAGAGGAGAAAGCAGAGAAGAAAGTCACATTTCGAAATATTCTGGCACCTCCGATGGACGGATTTGTAACCCAAGGTTAACGAATCGACACATTCGCGTGAGGGAGTCATCCAGACCATCTTTTTTAGGGGTTCTTTTAGTTCTCTAATGTTCCCCACGTTTTTCTTCTTCTTGCTTATGTACTTGTTCTTTAGGACCCAAGAGTAGCCTGATTATGCATTGTAATTGACTATTACACATTAATATATATTTTTCTCTTAATTTCTGGACATATTTCTATGAGAATATCACGAATTATCTATGCTTGATCACTATAGGTAGTTGTTTAGGCCGTTACTTACTTCAAAAGATGTATTAAGGTTGGAAAACTCATAGATATACACATTTTATATTGCGCTTCAAGAAAGGCCTATGAGTGTGAAGAGAAGGCACAAAAGTGCACGGTGGTGGTGCTCAGTGATCAGCATGACCCTGTTACCCATCACAGTCGTGGAAGCTACCTCCCAGGACAGTCATTCTTCAAGACATGGCCCTTATTCAACCCATTCACCATGAACGTGGCACCCACCACTGTCCTACTACCTTAGACCCAACATAGTCATGATGCCCACCATGGTCATTTTACTTCAACTCTGAAACCCAAAAAAATATCTGATCATTTTACATTCACAACACACTTGCTTTCCATTACCATTGACATTCCCACTTTCACCCATCACGGTTGTGGTGACCACCATGGCCATGCTTCCCACCTAACTCTAATGTTATCCTACTATCATTTTACCATCTTAACTCCACTTGACCCTATGCTTCCCTAGCCACTATATAAATATTAGTGGAGGTTGGGAGCACGAGGTTAGCTCCCTTGGGCATTTATTTCCTCCACTAACCTACCTCATTCCACTTCCATTTCATCACCTTCCACTCCTTTGTTTGGGATATGGTTAGGATTAGATTTTGATTAGAAGCTGTTTGGGATTAGAATGGGCAATAGGGTAGTGTTAGTCATGTGTTGTTTTGCAACCTGATTGGCACCCAGACCGGATGTCCCATTTTCAGTTGCATATAAACAAAATAATTTGTAAGACATTGCTAAATCCAGACTAGGATTTGTAATATTTCTCAAAGTAGGACTAAGTTGGACTAGATTAGATTTGATTTCAATAAAATAGTATGGATTTAGATCCCGACTAGGTTGGTCAAGTTTATATTTGTATGTGTCTACGTAGCATAAAACTATAAGCTCTGGTCCCATTTATATTCCATGCCAAATAGAGGGTTTGGCCACTTTGCATCTCCGTTTTCATGTCATTCCACCTATTTGCACTACAACAAACATTCACATTAGTGGCCTTTTAGAAATGTCACTGAAAAAAAATAAACGCCACTAAACATGTTTAGTGGCATTTGTTGACACTTAAAAAACTGCCTCTAGTACCAATGCCACTAGAAAGATAGTGGCATAAGTTGTAAACGCCACTAAACGTTTGTCTTTAGTGGCATCCAATAAATGCTAAATAAAGGCCACTAAAATATCATTTAGCATTTATAAAAAAGCCACTATCCATCAATTGGTTTTTATACAAATGCCATTATTTTGTATTATGTTGGTGTATGAAAATGTTCTTATTGAGTTTAATGGCGTATAAAAAAAGCCACTAATGACTACTAGTTTTGTATTACTACATTTTCATGGGTTTTTGTCATTCAGTTTTCAATTTATTATCATGATTTCTAAATGACTGTCAATTGTAGATGAACTCACTTGTTTGAAAGTATGAATATTTTTTATTTATAAACAATTGAGAATTACATGGGGGGACATTTTACCTTACCCCTAATATTAAATACAACACCAATGATATACTTTCATACAACATTTTACCCTGCCCCTTATATTGAATTAAGGCATTGCCACAAAGATCATATCTTTATAAATTGAAACATCTCTTTATTGATTGCCATCATTGTCATACAATATGCAAAAATAAAGTGTTTCTATCTATTGGCAAATATGAAATAGCAGTTCATAATTGTATTACATGCCTTTTAGGCTGAAAATAAACTGAAGTACTCCTATCTATGACGGCAAAACTTGCCCCATTTATTGAGTGCTTTACACTTTACATCTTGGTATCATATACCTCAAAAAGTGTTACAAGTTTACTTTCATGACACCTTTAAGTAGAGACGTTTGTCGCCTCCTTCTTCTTTTGTTCTTCCAGATAGAGAGGACAATTCCTTTTCTAATGTCCTGGCTTTTGACAATGGTGGCAATTGCCTTTCTTGGTCATGCCTCCCTTGGCCTTGAGAGCTGAAGACGACTTGGGCTCCTGGCTAGCATCAGAACCTTTCTTAGCTTTGCCCTTGCACTTGCACTTGGACTTGCCTTTCTTGCTCGTGATCACCATCACAGACTTAGGCTTGTCCTTCTTCACCTGTGTCTTGACTGTCCTCAACATGCCCAACAACTCTGACAGTGGCCTATCAAAGTTGTTCATGTTGTAGTTCATCACAAACTGACTGTAGGATTCTGGCAACGATTGCAGTATCATGTCACTAGCCAACTCTTGGCTCAGTGGAAATCCCAGTCTTGTCAGGTTCTCCACATACCCAATCATCTTGAGTACATGAGGACCAACTGGATCTCCTTCTGTCATGACACACTTGAACAGTGCCCTTGAGACATCATATCTCTCTTGTCATGCTTGATCTTCATACATGTTCCTGAGATGCTGAATCATCTCAATGACACCCATGTTCTCATGTTGTCTTTGCAACTCGTGGTTCATAGAGAACAACATCAAGCACTTTGCATCAATGGCATCATCAGAATGCTTCTTGTAAGCATCCCTTTCTGTCTTTGGTGCATTAGGAGCAGGTTCCTGTGGAATTGGAGTATCCATGACATAGAGATTTCTCTCTTGAGTGAGAACAATTCTCAATGTCCTATACCAGTCGTGGAAGTTTGTCCCATTTAGCCTGTCCTTTTCAAGGACTGATCGCAAAGAAAAGTGATTGTTGTTTGTTTTCATTTTCACTACAAAAGGAAATATGCAATTTTAGTCCAAAAACTCATTTTTGACTTATTTGATTGATTTGAAAAGTTGACGATATAATTAGGCCTTTAATTAATTATCGCTCCCACTATTTTACTTCAAATTGATAGCCCTCACTATCAATTCAAAAGATTGCAGCTTACAACCTTCTAGTGGGCAAGATCCTGAAATCATCTAAGTCATGGACCAGCTTGGGCTGTCACCCACAACTTAGATCTCTCAGGTAGGCAACTCTTGCCAATTGCATCATATGCAACTCTTGATAAGATGTCATATGAAACTCCTTGCCATGATCATCTCCATGCCTCAAGGTGCTAGATCCTATCTAGGTCACCTTGTTAAGTCCGACCCAAAGCAAACACGATGAATATGCACCCTGCTAGGACAGACCCACACATTCATCCTTCACGCTTCCACGAGATAGACGGTGCACCACGCTTGGGTGTGCCCACACTTGGTCGATCAAGTTTTTCACGTGTGTTGCATTTGGAAGGCATCTAAAACTTAATATTTTAATGAGGGATTTGGTTTTATATACATACATATCCAATCACCATAATACATAGTACGTATCATATACATGCTATATCCCACAGAAAACATACAAAATGATAAAAGTGATGATTATGGCCATCCTAATGTGATTCCTCGAGCTAAGAGGAATCACGGTCATCTAGGTCTACATCACATGCAACCTGTACAAGATGAATTTTTTGCTTTGCCTTTCTGGGTTTGATCAACTCATCACATGACTGATCGGCTCGCCATCAGGCTGGTCGGCCGGGTGCCACCAGCCGATCAGTTGGCTCCTCCAACCGATCGGTTTTCCTGGTCGTCGTGCATCTCTTCATGGCCGCCACCTGCTCGTCTCGTTCCTCGAACCGGTCATCAACCGATCGGCTCACTCCTTGAACCGATCGTCTCGAACGTCAACTGATCGGTTCACGCCTTGAACTTATCGTCTCAGCTGTCGTCAGGATGTCCTCCGTTCTTTGACATAACAAGAAATAAAATTCTATCCTATTTTACATTGTAAAAAGAGAAACCTCGAGTTACATTCGAGGGGAGTAAAGGTAGGAAAGAAATCTCGAATTATTTTGAGTTACATCAGGAATAGGAGAAGGAAGATCGGTGCGCAGACCGAGATGCAAGCAACCACATACAACCATACACAGATAGGGTTTATTGGCCATAACCACACTATACATCCACCACAAAACTCGTTTAAGGGTGGCGCGTATCGAGTGCATTAATAATACATATCATATATGTAATTGGGATTTGTGGATTTAGGATTGGACATGCATAGAGCCAATTTTATTCGCATCGTATGCAATAAATAAAGGTGACAAACCAAAATCGATCATATCGATAATCCCTAAAGTATAGAGCAGTTGACGTGGCTCTGATACCATTGTAGGGTTTTAGGGGAGGCAGAGAAGGTAGCAGAAATAAAAAAAAATTCTCCTCCCCAAACCCAGAGCAAGGAAACGCGTCAACGTCTATACAATAGGAAAGGGATGGTTTGTGGAATCATACCTTGTCTTGAGGCTTGCTCGGCGACAATACCTCGCGGCTTGTGCGGTATTCACCTCTGGTCTTGGACGGTGTCTGTGCAGCTCCTGGTCGCACCGGGACTGACGACTCCTGGTCTCACCGGGTTGTCAGGATTGACAGTTGTCCTCCGAGCAGCAAAAATCTCCCGCCTCTAAAGTAGTCCACACGGACCACCTGAAACTCCAATCTCCTTGTCCCACAAGGAATTGGAAGGAATCACACCCTCCTGTCAGCGTACTAGTCGCCAACACACTCTCCTACCACCAATTGCTTTCTGCAGTTGTCTTTCCCTTGTTGTGCCTCCCTTATCGGGTAGCACTTGCTCGGGCTCTCTCGGTTACCAAAACCAGAAAGAACGACAACTTTACAGAGCAACTGGTTGCACTGAGTTGTTCTTTGAGAAACCCCAATACCCCTATATATAGGAGGGTCATGGGACAGGGTTCTCTATCCCGGGAAATGTGGGACTAAAGAAGGAGTAGAAGGGTTCGAGAATTTTCCACAAAAACAACCAACTCACAACCTGAACCGATCGTTTCACAACTGAAACGGTCGGTTGGGGACCTGAGCCGGTCGGTTGACACCTCAACCGATCGGTGGGGACCCATGAAACGGTCGGTTCTCTTATGAACCGTTCGGTTCGTGGTCCTGGTCAGTTCCCGATTGACTTTCCATCTTTTGTTTCTAATTGGTATCAAATACCAATCCTTGTTCCAATCAAATTGGGCTAGTGAAATGAAAGGAAATTTCTCACCAATCCTACTTTCCCAACTTGCTTGGTTGCACCAGTTGAACCGATCGTTTCAACACTTGAAGCAATCGTTTCACCCTGTCCATGAGCCGATTGACTCAAAACCTGAGCCGATCGGTTCATCACATGAGCCGATCGGTTCATCACATGAGCCGATCGGTTGGGAGTGCAGATTGTGCAGAATCAGTCAATTGCAGTTTCAATCAATCTGATACTCCAATCAATGTGTCCAACACCTTGAACATTATGACATTGAGCTATCAATTAATTGAGTGTTTAATTGAACTACTAAACTCCTTAAGTAATCAATCTAAACATTGTTTGTGGACAAAACTCCTTTTCCAGGTTAAATCCTATGTGTGTGGCGTTGTAGGTCCATTTCACGTTGGAAGTGAAAGTCCATAACACTTATGACTTCACAAGTAAAGAGCGGTGCCTAGTCACACATCAGTGCTACCCAAGTGAAATAGAAAGTTGGAGAACAACTTTCAATCCTACAATCCGTGAATGGTGTTACAGTGAATGTATAATTCCTTTGTCACTGATATCCCGAATGAACTCGAGGCATGGAACAGTCATCCTGTCAACGTTCATTCACTTTCTTGATCCCAGAGTAGATTGGAAGAGATATGTATGACATCAATATCACATACTTATTCACACATGCGTGCACGCCTTTCTCAATCCTACTCATCAAGTGGCCATGGATATCAAACTCCCTCAGGAGGGAAAAATCCCATATCTATCACTCACCCCTCAAAAGCCCCATGTGTCAAAGCCACCCAATCATCACCTTTATAACAACCCATGTTTCAGGACTGCGTTTGATGATGTCAAAGTGTGCCCAACGACATGTGTTGAGTGTAGTGATTTCAGGTCAAAGAATCACACTCACCACCATCACTGTGAGTACTGACTGTGACTACCATGTCATGGTTCCATGTGTCAAACTCACGGTGGGTCTGTCCGGTACACTTGTTCTCTAACAAGTACATATGTGTTTGGTTTGATATCTCTATATCATGACTAATGAGATTCTGTCATCAACCAACACCACAATCTAGTCTTTTGTGTCATTGTTGTCTATCTACCTTCCACAATGACATCCGACTAGGGACATAATGAGAATGTACAAACTCTTAGCATCTGTATGATCTCATCATTCAGGTCCTTAACCTGAAGGCATACGTCATTGAGTACTGTCATTCTCTAGACATTCAATATGTTCTATCACTATCTCATATGACTGAACCATAGAGAATTGGAAGATTGCCTTTGATGTTTATCAAATAAATCTCAATGTATCCCACCAATCATCCCATGATTGTCTCTCAGGGCATACATACCAACAACTCGTAGGAAGGACCAATCAGCAAGGTTATTCACCTTTGACGTATCATAATTAATAATGAGGTTGTAGCTATTCACATATCCTATGTGAAGATCATGAACTAACCCCTTAGCCATCTAGATGTTATGAACTATGTCTCTGACTCTCACATAGGCACCTTGTTCATCTGAAATAAGATGAGGTATAATAGTCATCATTTGATTATTGTTGCTCCTGGCGAGGATCCTAGGAGAGACATTCTCAATAGATATAGGCTAAATCCTTTGTGAGCTCTTGAGGAGGATAGACTTTAGGAATTAAAGCAATTGGACAACAGAAAAGTCTCCTATTGCATTGGTTCCCTTTAAAGAAGAATTTAACAACTTGCACAAAGACATTTTAACAATGTCCCAGGCTGCTAGATAAAATCTCATAGAAAGGCCATCTGGGTCAGACATAGCATGAGGATTCATCATCTTGATAGAATAAATAATTTCATTACTAGAAGGAGGAGCAACATGGTGAAGTTTTCAACACTTGAGATGAGATGAGGGACGTTGTCAAGGAAAGAGTCATCATACAAGATGTTCCTGGAGGAAGGAGCGCTGAAAAAATAGCAAAAAATTTGTTGCCACCTTTCTAATGTGAGGTTGGCCAACAATATGTGGACCATCATTAATTCATTTGTAGGTTATGGCCCTTATCTTCTTTCTATATCTAATCATAGCATGGTAAACCCTTATATTTTAATCATCGCCTGCTAGCCAATATATGTTTGCTTTAGCCTTGAGGAGAGATTCCTCTTGCTCTAGAATCTCATGAAGTTCACACTCAGCACTGATGAGTAATTATTTGGTGTCTAGATTTGGGAATCGTCAAAGGAAATTTGAAGTGTATGAGTATTATATTCTAAGTCCTTTTTCTTTTATGTCAGATTGTCAAAAACATCTCTATTCCATCTTTTTAACGTTGTTCTGAGGTTCTTAAGCTTGGCAAAAAAAAGATCTATAAGAGGGGTCTCCCCATCATGTCATCTCCCATACACTCATTATGGTGTTGAAATCATCTTTGTTTGACAGCTACATCTCAAGAAACTAGAAAGGAGTGGGTTGCTTGTAACCAGACAATGTATTATTTCCAAAAAGATAAGAAGTGGATGATGATTTGATACTATGAAGTGGGTCAGATGAGAAGCCAGAGTTAGAGGCACACAATCTTACCATGCCTGGGTAACAAATTTTCTATCCAACCTTTCCCAAGTAGTAGGTGTGAGTTTTTGTTTGTCAATCAAAGTGAATTTGCTATAGGAATTTCAAAGACATTAAATGATTAATAGTGTCATTAAATCATTCATATTGTTGCAGTCAAAGTTTCCTAGCCCCCTCTTTTCATCCTTCCATCTAATGATGTTAAAATCTCCAATAATTTCCCACATTTGGTCTCCTATGATATCCGGTATATGGATGAGGGATCTCCATAGATCCTTTTGAGCATAAGAGTTGCAGTGCACATAGACCATCGTGGCGAAGGATGAGTTCCCTAGATTGTCTTCAAGTTGAATAGTTAGGTGTCGTCGATGAGATAGAAAAATGCTCAGTTTCAAAGTGGTGTCACCATATGCCCAGACCTTTCCTCCTACATCGGAATTGTCACCCTCCCAATCTAGACCCACAATGTCAAGGGGCTCCTAAGCCCTGGTGGCGTGTATGAAAGGTTTAAAACTCGCTACTACGACCGGAAGGTGTTTTCTGCATAATCTATTCAACACTTTTCTTGTTCTATTATTATTGGCGCCTCTGACATTCCAATATAAATTCTTTAACATGGTTAAGTGTTGTTAATCGTGAAGTAGAAAAAAGCCTCTAATCAGCAAAGCCTCACCTCTCTCTCTGCCCTTTGAAAGATGTATATCGTCAACTAACCTATCATTAAAATTTGGATGATCTCAGATTCTATCTTCCCATTCACCAACGATTGTTCAGAGTAAGCCCTAGAAGTATCTCTACTATAACAAGTCCTTTCGACAACTTGTTGATCTTCTACTGTATTTGTTAGAGATTCTCAGTTGTCCCCTTCTTGCACTTCTCCTATAAAGAAGGTGGTGGTTGTAAGGGATGAAATTCCCCAAGCTTCAGTTAGCGAGAGGCCTTCAAAAACTATCATGGTCTTGAAACATTCGATCTAGTGACTTGCCACACCTATTGTCATCATCAGGACCCTCGATGTCATGTTTAATCTTATTTCTAGCAGGAGCCTGGATCAAGAGTTGTGGGGGCGAATGCGATGATCGAGATTTGATTCCTACCATGATTTCACATCGAATAGCTTTGCCAGGGAGGTTCATCTCTCTACCAGGTTCAGTGAGCCTAGATTTGATATTGTCATGTGCTCCAAAAATTGCTACCTTCAGCAACCTAACAAGACATCATTTGTTGAAAAGACATACCAAAATAAATTGAGGGTTATCTTCATTGAAAATTTCCATCAACACCAGAACACCTATTGCTTCATCAAGGTTGTGTCTCCATTTGGAAATCTATTGAACTTTATCGCATACTTGGAGATTTTCATGGAGGGTTTCATCATCTCTATAGATAATTGGGATGTTTGTAATCCAAAACCAGGATGATTCCTTAGAAGCTTCTTTTTTCATAACGTCGCGGTAGTTCAAAGTCTTTTTGTATGTAACAGTCTTTTTGTCGATCAATACTTTGGCATCATCATTTGAGGGAAAGAAAACAAGTTCCATTTTCTATGCATACCGGTGATAGTCAGTCATCTTGGGACATTTTTCTCGAAGGAAGAGAGAGAGATCACTCCAGTACATGTTCTTATTCCTGATAACTTCAGCAACATTACTAAAAGACTTTGCTCTACATCGTCTCTCCAAGGATGGAGTGAGAGTCATCGATATCTGTTTAGGAATGTGTTGTAGTGCACCTCTCGCCGTCCATCCTTGAGGTGTCAGAAGAAACGGAGGAAAATAAGAGGTGGATCTGATGTTGGGGATAGGTTGGGGGTTTGCGAGAGGCTACATGACTGCTCAGGTAGCACGTGTAGCAAATCTTTGGCTTGTTACACTGGCGTTTCCAATGTCCTCGACCGAGACTAAAATGGGTATCCTTTGATATGTTGAAGTCTGTTATAATTCTTCAAAAACCTGGCAGGTGTGGCCTATTCCGCTCTCCATCCCCATAGATCTGACCATTAAGGGAGGACTGTGATGTACCACCATGATCTGTTTTGTTCAACCTGCCTATCCAAGAATCCTAGCACCTGACACGAGTAGCCCCGGGATGATGCAGAGTCGCTAGAGGAGGATGGAGGGATCACTAGAGGGACCGCCCAGTGGCGGCGGATGGAGAGGAGAAAGTCGTCGATTGCCCTAGTTGTCGATCTCCTTAGTCTTCGTCAGCCCCCTATCCAATCAAAAGAGGGACCATTTAGTTTCCCAAACTCCACTTTTCTCTTTTGCTTCGATAAGATATGTACTTGTAGTAACTTAACTTGTCCTAACTAGAGCTTGATATATACAAAGTACCAGTAAATAAATCATTGGAATTGTCATACCGCGTTTGAGAAAATGCATATGCTTGTTTTTTTTTTTTGGATAAGGTAAAATATTACTATTGATCTCAAAAAGTATAGGGTATGAGGCCCGTATACTATACACAGGGGTGAGTTACAAAAGGCTCCAATGCTCCATCACCGCTTGGTCCAGACCCTTAGTCATTTCGGGTCTGACCTTACAAAGCCCTTTTAAGTTATTTACAATGTCATCAAAAAACCCCAACTGATCTCTATCAGGTCCGCCATGGAGCCTAGAGTTGTGCTCCTTCCAAACAAAAAACAAAATGGCAGTAATACAAATACTACCGAGCCATCTAGTGGGTTTACAGTGCTTTGTGTTATCTAACACCCATTCAATAGAATCATCCAGCTCGTATGGAGGACTGCCGCCCCAACCCATCTTGAGGGTGGCCCTGCACCAGATGTATCTCACGTAGGAGCAGCTCCACATGAGGTGTGCGTGCGACTCTTCATGCTGTTTACAAAGCAGACATGAGCCCACAATGTTCGCACCCCATTTCTTTAAGCGATCATAGGTTGGAAGCTTGCCATAGATTCCTCTATACAAGGTGAAGCTCCACTTGAGAACATGTAATTTGTTCCAAAGAAGCTGATCCCATGACACCTTCGGGCCGATGACAGGTAGAGCCCACGACATCTTGCAACCTCTGAACCAATCAGCCCCAACACAACTGTAGTCTGCCTTCACTAGACACCAGCTTTGGGCCATGCGCCTCCAGCTTCTAGAGCTGCAATGTTGATCACAGATTTCTAGGCAGCTGCCATAGTGTTGTTTCATCCAGGAGGTCCATGGCTGCTGGTTATGGCATAGGAAAGTGTCAATCCTTCTCATGTAGCCTTCAGTGCCAAGTGGTCCAGATTAGGGAGATTAAGTCCTCCCAAATGCAGCGGCTTCGTGACTGTTGTCCATGCAATCGCATGTCCTTTGCCAGCCCAAAGAAAATTGCTAAGGATTGATTTGTCTTTGTTGAGGATGAACGTCGGTATTTCAACTTGCCTGCACCAGAATATCAATTTGCTGCCAAGGACAAACCGAATTAGTACATCCCTCCCAGCCATGGAGAGGTTCAACCCTGTCCATCTCTCCACCGTCTTCCTTAAATCATCTAGTAAGGAGGCGTAGTCCTTCCCGCATCCTCTACCACCTGCAATAGGTATGCCAAGGTAGGTGACAGGGAAGCTCCCTATCTGCAGTCTGGCTGCCATCTTGAGACGCCCCCTTCTAGCATCACATGATCTAGAGATAAAATATATGGATTTTATGTCGCTTATGTACAACCCTGTTAATCTCCCTAAGCTGCTCATAATCTTTCTAGCAGTTCTTGGATATTATCATGACCCGCCATAAAGAGATAGTGGAAGAATAATGCATATGCTTGTTGCAAAAGTGAAAGAGATAGATGTTACTCGTCAAAAGATATGCTTACATTGACAATTGAAGCACACAACAACTCAAACCCTGAATCTATATACTTTTGGTAGTTTCAGACACTATAATTAAAGCATTTTGTAGCAAACAGATAAGAAATAAAAAGAAAGAAGCCACCCGACCAGTGTAGCTCAAGTGGTTCGGTCCGGCTTGTCCTCACTGGGGGACTCGGGTTCAAATCCCTTGTTCCGCATTGTTTACCAACTCTTGGGTCATCCGTGCTCTGGCACCTGTTTGAGGGAGGGGGGGGACTAATGTCTCTTCTAACCTAAAAAAACAATATACCAAAAGGAATGGTTATACCATATAACAATATTCTTTCTTTTTTGCATCATTGCATAGAGAATTCACACATGCAAAATAGTTATAGCAACAGTCTAAAATCTAGTGGTTCTTCCTGACATGCATGTGTTTAAATTAAGAATGATGGAAACAATAACTACAGGCCGAATGGCCATGATGGAGGACGGTATGCTATCAATCTTCGCCGGCAATCCCAGGGGCTGCAAGAGATTTCGGTTGGCGACCAAGGAGGTTGAAACGGGAATGGGTCCAAGAATTTTTTCATCACCCCGAACCTAATATCATACTGGATGCCAGGTGAAAACAAGGATATAACATGATTCGGTCCAACAAACATATACTTTCTTCTGCAACAATTTATATCCATAGTCAAGATTTGTACTCTTTGTAACTTCAACCACAGCTGATCCACAGGGGCAATTTGGTTGATGGCAGTTGCCCAACCTGGAGATTTAGAAGCATCTTCACGAAGCAAGAACACCTCCATCACTTTGTAGTCATAGACACCACATAGAAGGGCTCCAGAAGCATCTTCACCGAAACAAATATAAGCACACTGGCAGGGCTTCGGTAGGGGTAGAACACCCACCTGTTTTGTCTTTGGGTCAAAGACCCATATAACGTTACTTTCTGATGTCCAGTAAACTTTCCCTCCAGCAACAGCGACCGTATCGTAACAATTCAACGGCCAGTAGGTCCAGTACCCTATTCTCTGTTGGATAACAGGCCACTCCGTCCACTGGCAGGTGTCTGACGAGTACAACTTAATCGGAAATTCACAACTAATTACGCACGCAGGTACGATCACCACTTCGAACGCATAGTCAGAACCACTATGTTCTCCTCCCTGAGGCTCATGGCAGATGAAAGCAACCGATAAACATGGAGGCGGCGCCGGAGGCAGCGGCACCTCGGTAGTTGCTCCGTTGAGGGGGCTGTAGACGATGAAACAAGAACGTTTGAAATGAAAAAGTAGCAATAGGCCACATGAAGATGCGACTAGATCTCCATCAAGAGGTTGGAAATTGTAGCAGCCACAGATCTCGTCCAGTTTTCCTTGTTGTTCGGGACATAAACTGATGAATTCTGGGAATCTAAGGAAGCGACCTTCTCCTCGGAGTCTAGGGGACATGTAGACTAAAGAGCGGACATCTCTACTAATAGTAAGATACTGATTGCGAAAGCATGGGTCGGATATGGCTGCTTTCCAGGATTTGCACACGCTCTTGCATTGGAACAAGGTCTTCAAAGGTAATTGCTGGAGCACCAACCACAGCAATTCATTCCCGTAACTCGAAAAGCTATTCGGCCTGTCTGCGGAGAGGCGATCGCCGCCTCCACTCTTCCCTTCTGCACTATCGGTTCCAACGCTGGCCGTGTCATTGTCTAGAGTTTTGCTTCCTCGCTTGTTCATCTCTTGCCGGCCGATCGAGTTGTCAATAGCGTAGGGTGTATTCTTTTGCGAAAGGAACGGTTGCGTTTCAACTTTGAAAGCAGACCTCCGCCGCGGAGAGGACCGCCCGATGATTCGGAGATTGCTGATTAGAGATTCTAGGGCTAGCGGCTGTTGTATTATTCTGCAGGAGGGGCGGAAGTCCGGTTTGGGTTTAACCAAAAGTAACTTGATCCTGGGCCCTTGTTTTGTCGGCCCAAATCTGTACGATTGTTTCCGAGTTCGAACCGCCAACTCCGAAATTCATGTCACTGCAAACGATATGTATGTTTTCTTATACTTTCGCTACTAAGGGTTAGTTTGGTAGGGTGTAGTTGGACAACAAACTGTATGTTTGATGTATACTTTTACATTGTGAGCTCACTAAAGTACACCCCATTACACCCAACCAAATTAGCCCTAAGATTTGTCAAGTGTGCCTTAAGTACGTAATAAGATATAATGTCGGATTGTCGGTGATTTTTTCCACAAAACAGTGAAGAATTTTCTATTGTATGAATGTAAGGAAATTGCAAACAACTCCAACATATCAAATTTTAGTTCTATCTTCTCACAATTGTTCCAAAGTTAGATCTCCCAACTAAGTAAATTCATGTCAACTATAAGTGATATGTATATTTCCTTATACTTTTGTTGCTAAGACACATCAAGTATGTCATAAATTCGTAGCAAGGAATAATATTAGACCTATCAAACTGGGTCAAAATCTGTAGGCACCCACGGGTCGACCCATTTAAGTTGGGTTTAGGTAGCAAAATATGTCACCTACTGAAAATCACCCAAACTCATATCTACCCGTTTATATAACAGGTTTCACGGGTGACCCAAATAACTAAAGTAAATATATTTACATACATAATATCCACATACACCTATTAAAAATGTTACTTATTTAATATACAAGTTAACTCTTTATCTTTACCAACAACAATTGTATTTTCTTTATTTTGTCTTTGCAATAGAAAAAACAACTACTTGTAATCTTAGGTATGTCTAATGTTACATAAAAAAATTATGTGTTGGTTTTGTGATATTTATCTATGAAAACTACAATAGTTTTCATATTTTACATCATCATACAATAACTAGTTGTGATTTTTTTAAAGTTTGTATCAACATATGTTGACAACTAATGGAAAGGTTGATGTCAAACATAATAGTTAGTTGGTCCCATTGTACTATATTTGACATTAAAAATGTAGTTACAAGTTGTTTTAAATGTTGTTTTTAGTATTAAGGAAAGCAACTGGCAACTTCTTGCTGATTGGACACATTTTATATGGGCACCCATGGGCAACCCGCAACTCATTGGGTCGTATTTAGATATGGTTTTTTTCAACCGTTTAGAAGTATATCTTTTTGACCCAAACTCGCCTTACCCGCAGCTGCAACGACCCAACATAAACCCAACCCACCCACCCATTTGACAGGTGTAAATAATATATCAGTGGTTTTCTCCAACAGACAATAAAAAATGTGCCATTACAAAAATGTAAAGATATTGCAAATAACTCCAACATACCAAATTTTAGGCCTACCTATTTTTCTGAATAATCATACAAAACCCAAGCCAAACCCGCAAAATTTTCCTATTTTTTGTAATTTGAGTGTTAGATATATGGTTGTTAGCCATGTATATAGCATGGGTTAAGCCCAATGTAGCGTAGCTAGTACATGGAAGAAATGTAGTTTTGTGTCTAGTACAAATGGGGAAGAGTTTTATCCTACATTGCTCACTCTAAGAACTTTTGTGGTCCTTATATGTAGAATCACTTGTGACACTAGTGTCTAAATGGTCCTAGGGGAGAGTATGTTCACCTCCTTGTTGGGTATGGTAAGTGCAACACACACGCACACACACACACATGTGAGACCACACATCGTCTTGCCTGATTAGGCCAAACACGGGCTCGGGCTTGTGGGTTATTGGTTGTGAAAATTGTCTTTTATCTACTTTTTGTATTAGGATACAACTATGTAATTAATTTAGGGTTAATTTTATAAAGAAACATAACGTGTTATCAACTTAACAAATATATCACAACGTTGTAAAAATTACATCCGTATCTTATATTGACATAATGTTTCACATTTCTATCATCATCAAAACCCCGTTAATCCAAAGTTTATCGGGCAGTCAACAATGGAGTTGTTCATTCCCCCTTCCGGTTGTTTGGATCTTTCTTCTCGTCTCTGATCTCCCACGCTATGACGCGACGCGGTGGAAGCAAGACAGTCATATTACCAGGAATTTTCAAGAAAGCATTGGCCACAGGATCGCTTTTCTTTATTCTTGTGTTGTGTTTCCAAAGAACCCCCTTTATCTCAACGGTGTGTACAAAATAAAAGTAAGGTTGAGGTGTCCAATTTCTGCTGCCCATCGGTGTGACGACTGGCATTTCCCTAATCGCCTAACTATGGCGTGATGTTTGTCCGAATGGCAAGTCTAGTTCCATCTCTGTCTAGGCCTAAAGGCATGAATATGGTTGCGCAGGCCATAGACAGCTCCATCTCCGTCCAGGCCCGCCAGCGCACTTGCACTTTCTTTTCCTCCCCAATGTACGCCTTTAACCGCGATGCGCATGCCTCGTCCATGTACACGAGCACAGCAGACAAAGAGAGAGATAGGAACGTCCATGCGGGCACCAAGCAGGAAATACAGTAGCACGAACAATCGAGAAGATCAATAGTGTGACTCATCAGATGATGTTGGGTTTGTATGACGAGGCGATGCTGGAAGGAGCGGATCCACAGACCCTTGTTAGTCATCGAACCCAACATGCCGTTCCTGTAGGTCGCCATGCTGGGGTGTAGAATGAAGCGTCATTGTAGTCTGGGTAGTGGCACATGATGCCCACTGAGCTGGTTTGGTAGTTTCCTTTGCTGATCTTAGGAGTCAGAATGGTAGAACTTTTCGGACTGCCGATGAATTCTTATATGTTTCCTTCTTGCTCGTTGCGGTGACAAAGACCTGGCAGTCGTATATCTTGAATGATCTAATTGTTCAGCGGCAATAGGATGGGAGGCGAAGAATAGATATGGTTTGATTATTTAATGTGATTTAAACAGCAGAAACTTTCAAGCATAATCCAAAAGAACTCAGTGTACTGGTAGAGAACGGAGCAATTGTTGAAAGCTTGCTAATTTTGGGCAAAGGAATGAGATTGATATAAATAAAAAAAATATAAAGGTTTCTTATGATATATACGTAATGATTGAAACATTCTGTTAGAATTGTTAAAAAGTGAAAACGTGATGACTAATTTAACGAAATTAACTCATTAATTTATTATTAATTTAATTATTGTTTCTTTCTAAATGGATTTATTAATTTTAATTGGAAAGTATTTTCCTTGTGGAATTTTCTGCAACGTATATAATAACGATCAAATGATTACGACTTAATGGGAACAGGATTTCAGTGTGTGTAAGGCTATAAATAATCATCTGGTCATTAGGGTTAAACACATCTCAAATAAACATCACTCGTCATCCTTTTGGTTCGCATTTTGCAAACCTTAATCGGTGTCTTGTGTCGTCTCTCTAGAGTTGCTACATGGAGACTTTCTCCTGGGCAAAGCAAAATCATTTCTCGCTTCTG
This sequence comes from Alisma plantago-aquatica, assembly GCA_963693085.1. Lineage (NCBI taxonomy): Eukaryota > Viridiplantae > Streptophyta > Magnoliopsida > Alismatales > Alismataceae > Alisma > Alisma plantago-aquatica. The sequence goes on along the minus strand of OY856414.1, from coordinate 53,377,167 downwards.
AGATGTGATTTATCAAGCAGTGGTTCTTACGCTCGTTGGGCTGCACTAGTAGTGCATCTCGTTCTTTGTCTACATCATTCATTGACAACGCGAGTGAGATGTTGTCTTCATCAGGTCCGTGACTGGGTCAACTAGAAGAATGATGCCTATCCAGAAGGATTGCGGGTTGTTGATTTCTTTAAGTAATACATTTGTTTCTCAATGAACGATCTCGTTTGAGTTCCTAATTTTATTTTTATTTTATCCCATATTGTTTATTCTTCTACTTCTTATCTGGATTTGGCATGAACCTATTAATTTAATTTCACCTGTTGTTGTTGAATATAATTACATAAAGTTAAAAATTTCAACAGTCTTAAAGAAGTCATTATATGTCGTTAATTAACAATGGTCGGTTATGTTAGTTTTGCAAATAAAATTGATACTGCTAATATGTCTGAGAAGTTTAGTGGTACCAACTTTGCCTATTGACGGAGTCGGATGCAAATTTGGCTAAACATGGTGGGTTACGATCAGTCATAGAAGAAGATGAACCTAAATCTGACGAGTGTGTCCCTGATAATGCAAATATAATTGCAAACTGGAAGAAGGGTGATAAGATGTGTCGATGGTCGATTTTGTTTGCTTTAAATAACAAACTGTATGATTCATACTCAAAGCCGCCTGATACTACTTTTAAGGTTTTGTCGGAGGCACTAGTAAAGAATTTTAGTACTAAAAATAAGGATGTTGGAAAAGTATTGTGTGTCTAAATTTCTAAAATTTCAGATGGTTGAGGGTAAGTTCATTCTGATCAAACACACGACTTTCATCTCTTGTGTCATAAACTCTCATATGCAAAGATGGAATTTTCTAAGAAGTTCATTGTTATGTCCATCATAGAATAGTTTCCTAAGTCCTAGGAATCATTTGTCATGACTCCTAAGCATCATAAAGGAGACTTGTCAACGAATGATCTAGAGATGGATGTTAACATACAAGAACACTTAAAAGAGAAGTTTGTCAAGGTGCCTACTGATGTAAACTCTAGTGCCAATTTTATCACTTCTAAAATTAGAGATAAGAAAATAAAGAATATGTATAAAACTAAGGCCAAGATCCAGAAGAAACTGAAGAACAAATCTTGTTGGACTTGTAGACAGGTTGGCCATTGGAATAAGGATTATCCTTCAATGAAGGCAAAGAAATTTGCCGCATCTACAACTGAGGAGGTGTGGTCAACATGATGACTACATCCTTGAACCTCAATGATGGGTATGTGTCTATTAGACCTAAAGTTCATTCTATTTTTGAACCACTACATTGGATAATAGACATTGGGGTTAATGTACATGTGTGTACTGACAAGTCCTTGTTTGTGTCTTACCAGGCCTCCAAAGGTCGATCAATGACTTTGGGTGATTCCAACGATGTAAAAGTCAAAGAAAAAGGACGGGTGGAGTGGAAGTTTCCTTTAAAAAAGGTTCTTACACTCCATCGAGTTAGACATGTTCCACCAATTCAACGCAACATTCTTAGTGGTGCAATTTTAGTTAGAGATGGTTTTAGAATAGACTGCAAATGTAATAAAGCTATTATTACTTGCCTTTGTGATTCTTTACTTTGTGGCAAGGGGTATCTATGTGATATGGATAACATGTTTAAGATTCTTGTTGATCATGTTACAAATTAAATTTTTAATTTGAATGATAATATTTATGTATGCAAGAATCTTGTATCATCTGACGTTCAGCATTCACGTTTGAGACATGTTAATGTTGGATCAATAAAATATAAACTTTGTTTTACTTTTTTTCATCATTTTATTGAAGTTCAAGATGGAGATATTACTCTTGCAAAGATTATATACAACCATTGTAAGTTTTCTCATTTTGTTCAAGAACTTATGTTCTAGCATACAAGTCACCAATAATTTTTCCCAGTCTTTTCTTTTTAGACTTGTGTTTATACTAAGAAGAACGAGAAGCATGAATCATGTCAATAAGAGCATCATTGGAGAGTTAATTTAGGCTTACCTCACTAACTTCAGTCACTTACTCACTTGTGCTTGCCATGAGAGACATGTGGCACTCACCTTCATTGGAGCTTCAATCATTTAAAGAAGACTCTTCCCAAGGGGCACGAGTTGTTTCTTCACCCTTCTATCCTTCTTGTATTTCTTCTTGTATCTTTCCTCCTTGTAGTAGTCCTACTTCTTCATATGGCTTCTCTTATAGTGTTATTTCTTGACTTTTGAGCTTTCATTTTTGTAAACCCCTTTTGACCACACTCATAGCACCTAGGAGTAGAGGAAGAGGAGGGTTTCCTCTTGAAGTATTTTCCCTTGGAGTAGTGAGCTTCAAGATCACTTAAGGAGGCATCTTCATTTAAGGAAGGAGGAGATTTTCTAATGACTTATTGTTTTACAGTAGATTCAACTTGGACTTTGAATGCAACCTTGTTCTTTTTCTTGTCATATTTCTCTTCTTCTCTTTCTTCTTACTCTTGCTTGTCAAGTCTCATTTCATAGGGTTGGATATTTCCTGTGAGTTATTCAATAGGAATGGAAAATAGGGACTTTGTTTCTTCTATGGAAGCTATTTTCATATCCCAATGATGAGGAAGAGATATAAGAATCTTTGAGTTGATTCTTCTTGGGTCCATAGTATGACCCAAAAAGAAAGGTCATTTACAAGAGTGTTGAACCTAGAGTAACTTTCCTCCACACTTCTTTCTTCCCCATCTTGAAGCCTTCAATGAGTTCGTTGGGCATATATACCTTTCTTTATTTGACTTTCTATGTACCTTCAACATGTCAAAGATCATACCTTGAATTTATAATATCATCCCCCTTTTCCAATAGAGTAATTGTATACCATCAAATATAGGTGGACACATGGAGAGGCCACCCTATATGTTGAGATAACCAAGAAGATTTTTGCCCATATTCTCTTACTCGTGGGAGTTGATTGTTGGAGAAAAAATCTTTGATACCAATTGTTGTATTAAAGGGATTTAGAGGGAGGTGAATAGAGCTAAAACCACTTATACAAATCCATTAGACATTTAAGATACTTGCTAAAAAGGTATTGCACATATGAAAAGAAAGGAATATTTAGATTGAGTAAACATTAAAGAAGGCTTTCATTTATAGTGTTTCAAACCTCCAAACTAGGAGATGTACATCCACTACTTAGAGGGGTAAATCTCTAGAATTTTCAACCTTGTCTCATTCTTTATATTTAATAAGAAGAGTTACAGCAAATGACCATAGTTTTCAAGAACAAGGGCTAAACTAACATTCCTTTTTAGATGAAGGAGCCAAAACCACTACAAGGACTTGCATAGCTACCTACCAAGACTCTTCATCCTTCACCTAGGTTTTACCCTTTCTTTTAGAAGATCTTCAGCCTTCACTATGTCTTTACTCATTCTTGTAGAATATCTTTAGCCTTGAATCCATCACTTCCTTCTTCAAGGAAGAAATATTCAAATCACCACTTTTCTAGAGAGATTTTGGATAGAAGAATTGAGAGATTTGACAATAGTATAATAAGGTAGCTCTCTTATAGAAATCTTAACTCACACATTTGGATATAGATAAGTAATCAAGATTGAGGGAGATTAGGGGCTCTTGAAGGTTCAAGCACTCAATTATAGAAAGGGAGCATGGACGGCAAACTTGGAATGAAGTTTAAGGGCCCCTTTTTATAATTGATTTTTCTTACTAGCCAGTAGAGACACTTGGATTGAATTCTATCCATTCTTTGGGGTTATAACAGATCAATTTTGAAGTTTGCAACCTTCAAAATAGCTAGATACAGTTTTCAGTACTTTACATCACAGTGTTGTTGATCGAGTTACCTTTTGGGTAATTTGACCGATAGTGCTCACTAACAACCTTTTTGCACTTATTAGATGAGTTTCTAATTGATAAGAAACTCGGACTATGATTGCTTTATCCTAGCCAATGGTAAGCTTTCACTCAAGTTACAACAAGGTAAACTACATTGATAGTGAGTTCTATGAAAAAACTAAATTGGTTGGCGGTCAAGCTACCTCAGGGGAAACTCGGCATATAAGACTCTGTATGAGGGCTTATGACAGATACCCAAAAAGTGTATAAGCATTCAAATTAAGTCCTAAATTTCAATTAATGTTGGTTACAAAACATACATACACCATAAGTGATTTACAACATAGTTATGATAGAGATATCATATATTCTTCAATTCTTGCATTTGTGTTGAATTTGACTTGCTTTCAACAAACTAGGGTTTTCTACTTTCATCCTTTTGATGTACCCGACATCTAAAATTGGTCTCAAATTGACATATTAGAAACACTTGAATGGTATGGTTAAGTCATCATCCAAATATCTATGGTTAGGTCAATAGCTAGCCCCTAGAGGACCCTGCACCAATGAACCCAAACCTATCACCATAACTAATTTTCTCAAATTGAATCCAGAATCATTCTATGGCAAAGACAACGAGGATGTTCCAGACAAAGTCAGTGCATTGAAAGTCTCCATGGAGAATAGTTTCAAAGTCTAAGGTTGCCCTGAGAATAATAAAGTCACCTTTGCTACTTATCAACTTAAAGGGGTAGCCAAAGTATGGTGGGAAACTACACCAACTCTTAGTAAATCATTCCTTCAAATTGGGATGCCTTCAAATCTATATTTGTAGCCCTTTTCATGCCTAGAAATGAACTGCGAAGGAGAAGAAGAAGTAATTCCTATCTGTGTCTCAAGACAACTCCTTTGTGACTAAATACAATCTCCAATCATGACTCTTAGAGTGTCATGCTAAGAACTTGACTCGAGAAGAAAAATTAGACCGTTACATCGAAGGACTGAATGTGGCATTGCAAACCCTGATTGCCTCCTATAGGCCTGCTAGTTTCCAAGATGCTTTTAGGCATGCTTTGGAAATGAAAAGGACTATGGGTATGAATCAAGCAATACCAACTAGCATATCCTTCTTGGGTTTGATGGGTGTGGTTATTAATAAGCCAGAACAGAAAAGGAAGCATGGAAAAAAAAACAAGAATCAAAATAATGTGCACATAAATCCTTCTACTTAAAACAATAATCATGGACCCAATTATTACGACAACCAAGGAAAAACGTCAATCATGAGATTAACCAGTATTACAACTAGGGCCTGAAATAGAACTAAAACAAGGGCCCGAACTAGAACTACAAAAAGGGCCCCAACCACAATACTAACACTTTTCTGTGTTGCAACTACCATAACCACCATGTTGTCCAGCCAAGCCCTTTTCCAATCCCAATCTGACACTTCTGCAAAAAGTAAGGCCATGTAATGACCCCACACTCGGAAACTCTCAATTAAGGAAGGCCAAGAAGCAAGAATCGTTATCCCCAAAACTAGATCATATGGTTTTGCAAATAATAAAAATAATTCATAAATTCTACCACAACTAAGATTAAAATAGGATAAAAGATTTCTTTTCACATACCTTTCAAAATATAGGAATTGAGGAATTTTACCCCGTATATGAATCTATCTATCTCCAATCCTCCAATCTTTATTTATCTTTATTCTTTCAATGTCACTTTGAACAATTATCCACTTTCTAATCAGCATATAACTGCATGTAACCCTAAAATGCCAACAAACAAAATGTCCGTCAGTATAATGAATTATACTAGTATGTGGGGGAACCAAAAGCTTGCATCTATTTGTAATAACATATTCCAACCAACTCATTGCTTAATAGATCAAACATTACATCTTAAACATAACTACTCAATCCTAACATATCCAAGCCTCTGTGTTGTCCATGTAGTGGACATGGATACTACCTTTCTCATATGGTAGATCCCAAATAGCCCCTTTTGATCCTACCCTATAGGTATACCAATACACAGACTTGTTTAGTCATATGATCCTAACCAAAGGTAGACCAAACATCGACTCGTGATAACCTGATGATCCTACCCCAAGGGTAGACCAATAGCTAGGTCATCAATTTCTCACATGTACTCAAAGTTATAGAGGAGGACTAGGATCTGAGCTAGTCATGCATATATATATGATGATAGCCATAGTCACTTTATAGTTGTAAGAATTAAAATTCATCTAAGCAGTTAATTTCAAGCAACCGGTAAAACCTCATAAATCATCATGAAACTAGAGCGATTAGCCACAAGCATAATCACATACCTGATTTAAAGTCTCAAAAATATGCAAGATATCCAATCCATTAAAAAGTCCAATCAACGAAGTCAAGCAACCAATAAAGAAAATATTGAACCTGAACTAAAGACCATCGAGGGGCAAGAGGGTAAAATCCCTCCCCATCGTCTTCTACCTCTCTTTGCAAATAGTTGTCCCCTTATGGTCAACACCGTGGTTGAATCTGGGATCCTTGCTCCCTCAGTCACCGACGAGGTTGTAGTCACCTTTGACGGACCCCGACGAGTTGGTTTATGGTCTCAATTGCTTCTCCCACACTCTGGAGTGATGGGTCAATGACCAAGCAACTTTGGTGAGGTGCTCATCCGATCAGGGGTGAAGGTTGAGACAAAATGAACAATTTAGTGTTCCAAGGAGTTCGCGGGATCAGGGCAAATCTTTAGGAATGATATGTGTCTTCGCACAGGGGGTATGTCCCCCTATTTATACCTGAGGTTCATGGCTTATCAGCAGTGATTTGGGGAAATCACCAAGGATCTCCCAAACCCATTAGAACATGGGATCAACATATCCCTCTTGCTCTCCTGAAGATAGTGGGACTCCTCCCAAGGTTGCTCATCCTCTAAGCACCGAGAATTCCGACCTTGAGTCCATCCTTTCCCTATTCCTTGTCACCTTGTGTGACTGGAGGTGAGAGATGAATTAGAATCATCATATATGACGGTCCTTGTCTCACACACATCTGATAATAATTGAATAAATTGATTTTCAATTTGATTCTAAATCGTGACATTTATGAATATCCCTCTCACTTTAGGGAACTTTCAGAAATCCATAACTCCTAAACCACACATCATTTTAATCCCAAATTTTATGGGAACCTCTTTGATAACCTTATTTACTTGTGTGCCAAGTTTGGAGTCAAAACTAGAAAATAAGATAGGATTTTATTCATATGCAAGTTATCTATTCAAAAGGCATATTTTATTCATATTTTCTCTCTCTTCCTATTTATTTCCTTTATTTGGATTTCTTTTCTAATTAGAGACCAAGTGGATTTGAAACATAATCAATTAATGTCATTCATACCACTTTCTAGAAAATTCTACAATATTCTCACCATTATCTTTAATTATTTTTCCTTTTATTTATTATGAGATTTCTTTTATCTTTTCTTCCCTGTTATCACATTGGACTCACTAAATTAGTAGGATCCATGAAAACATACATTCAAGGGAAATATTTCAAAATAAACCCACTCATTGAACATAAATCATACAATTTCCATGCATATATATTTTATTGGGAAAATTGTATTTTAAACCATACAAGAAAAAATTGAGGTTATAACATCCTCTCCCCCTTATAGGAATTTTGCCCCTCAAAATCCAACCAATCAACTAAACAAACCAGGGTAGGCCTTTTCCATGTTTGTCTTCATCTTTCATGTGGCTTCATCCTCTCATTGGTGCTTCTAGAGAACCTTTACTATCTCTATCTTTTCATTCCTGAGATCTTTCACCTTGGTATCTAGTACCCTCACAAGTGACTCAGGGTATGTTAGCCTTCCTTGTAGTTCAATAGGTTCAATGCTCAGCACATGGATCGGGTCCTTCACATAGCACTTCAGATTGGACACATAGAAATCATCATGCGTCATACTATATTGAGGGGGTAAGGCCAAATGATAAGTAGCTTCACCAATCCATTCCAAAATCTTAAATGGACCGACGTATCAGGAACTCGGCTTTCCTTTGTTCTTAGCTATAGCTCGGAGGGGTCAAATTTTCAAAAACATGTGTTCACCCACAGTGAAATGTAAGTCAGTCGGCTTCACATTAGCATACGACTTCTGTCGATCCTAGACTCTCTTCAGCCTTTGCTTGATCAAAGTGACTTTTTCAGAATACAACTGTAGTTCCTATGACCTCAATAAGGTCCTTTCACTGACATCATCCCAGTGAAGCAGCGATTGACACGGCCTCCCATAGAGAGCTTCATACAGAGGCATCCTGATATTGGCCCAGTAGCTTTTATTATAAGTAAACTCGGTGAGAGGCAGGTATTGCTCCCATGATCCACCCCAATCGAGCACACATGCTCTCAATAGATCCTCTAAACTCTGGATTGTCCTTTCTAACTGTCCATCAGTTTGGGGGTGATAAGCTGCACTAAACTTTAGTCTAGTGTCGAGCTCTTCTTGCACCTACTTCCACAACTTGAAAGTGAACTATGGGTTACGATCAGAAATAATCAAACTCGGAACACCATGCAATAGTACAATCTCTCGGATATAAAGCTTAGCTAGATCTATAACTTTGGTAGTGGTCTTTAAGGCAAGGAAATGTGTTGACTTGGTAAGGCAATCTACCACAACCCATATCGCATCATGACCTCTCTTGGTCTAGGGAGACCCATTACAAAGTCAATGGTGATATGTTCCCATTTCCACTCAGGAATTTCAATCAATTGTAGCAATCCACTGGGTCGCTAGTGTTCAGCCTTCACCATCTGGAACGTGAGGCAACTGGCCACATGTGTCACTATATCTCTCTTCATTCCAGACCACCAAAAGTACCGCTGCAAGTCCTTAAACATCTTGGTAGTGTCGGGGTGTACCGTGTACTTAGAACCATGAGCTTCTTTCAAGATATGATTCTTTAAGGGAGAATCTTTAGGAACCCAAATATGATTCTTGTAGTGGATTCCACCATCTACTCCCACTGAGAGATGTGTTTGAGGTTTCTCTAACAAACATTTCATCTTGTCAAGTTTTGGACTAGGTAACTAGGCAGCTACTAACTCGATCAACAGGTGTGGTTTAATCTAGATGTTATCCACTCAGATCCGATCTTCTAGTGGATGTGGAGTCTACCTAGAAAACTCTTCCAGTCCTCTCCACTGGTTAGACAAGACAGCTACACACCTGAGTTGTTTTCGACTAAGAGCATCTGCTACAACATTCGCCTTTCTTGGATGATAGGTAATGGTGAAATCATAGTCTTTCATATACTCCATCCATCGTCTCTGTCTTAGGTTTAGGTCCTTCTGAGTCAGGATATACTTCAAGCTCTTGTAGTCGGTGAAGATTTCAAAGGTGGATCCATATAAATAGTGTCATCAAATCTTCAGGGCATGTATAATCACAACCAACTCTAAATTGTGTGTCGCATAGTTCACATCATTGGGCTTGAGCTGTCTGGAGGCATAAGCAACAACATGCCTATTTTTCTCTAGCTCACATCCAAGCCCCATATTCGATGTGTCAGTGAAGATCATAAAACCTTCATTATCGAACAGTAGAGTCAACACCGCAGCTGTGGTCAACTTCTCTTTCAACTCTTGGAATTGAGCTTCACATAAGTATGACCACACAAACTTCTCATCCTTTTAGGCGAGCTTGGTGAGTGGAAAAGCAGTCTTTGAGAAATATTTTATGAAGCGCCAATAGTATCTGGCCAATCCTAGGAAGTTGCAAATCTCTAAAGAGTTATTCAATGTTGGCCAATCTTTCACGGCTGATACTTTAGTAGGATCCACTGAGATGGTCCCTCTGTATATGATGTGTCTAAGGAACATGACATGATCTATCCAAAACTGGTACTTTGAGAATTTCCCATAGAACTTTTGCTTTCTCAGAATATCAAGGACTCTACCCAGGTAGTCCTGGTATTTCTCTCGGTCATCAGAGTAAACCACGATGTCATCTATGAATACTATGACAAATGAGTCGAGGAAAGGTTGGAATACACTGTTCATAAGGTTCATAGACACAGTCGGGGAATTGGACAACCCAAAAGGCAAAACCACAAACTCATAGTGGCTATAACGAGTTTGAAAAGTGGTTTTCAAGATGTTCTCACTCCTAAATCACAACTAGTGGTACCCGGACCTCAGGTCAATCTTTAAAAAGATTCGAGTAGACTTAAGTTGGTCAAATAGGCCATCTATATGGGGCAAAGGATACTTGTTCTTAATGGTATCCTAGATCATCATTTGGTACTCTATGCACATTTGAGCGACCCATCCTTCTTCTTCACAAAGAGGACTGGTGCTCCCCATGGTGATGTGCTAGGTCAGATAAAACCTTTTGTCTAGCCATTCATGTAGTTACTTTTTTATCTCGAGCAACTTAGCAGGGGCCATCCTATAAGGTTCTCTCAAAATAGGGTTTGTCCTGGGAGCTAGCTCTATCGAAAAGTCTACCTCTCTCTCAGGAGTAATCCCAAGCAAATCATCCAGGAACACATCTATGTAGTCCCTGACTACCTCTATTTCATCTAGGGGTTGCACCTTAGGCTTTGGCTCAGTAACGACTGCTAGAAAAGCTTGGCAATCCTTGGTTATCATCCCCTCTACCTTCAAGGCCGACACATACAGGCTGGGGGTCTAGCATCCTTCCTACCTCATATGGTGAACGGTGGATGACCTAGTCTCCTTATTATTATTTTCTTTTCACTCCAATCGATATTTTCCCTATAAGTATAGAGCCCATTCATATCGATGATCACATCAAAGTCATTCGTGTCGAGGAGGATAAAATCTATAGGGAACTCATGATCTAGATACTTAACATGTATTATTGTGGTTTTTAAAAGAGATGTAAAGATCCGACCACTTGGGGTTGTGACATCCAAAATATATCCTAAATTCTTGATATCCAAAGAAAGCATAGTTGTGAGATTTCTCAAAATGAAAGTATTAGTAGGACCAGAGTCAAAAAGAGATTTTACATTGTGTCCCATGATCTCAAGCATGCCTACTTTGTTTTTCATAATATGTCATACTACTACATGCTTATCTTAAAATAGGAAAGAAAACTCTAAGGGTTATTACCCTCTATTAACTTATTAGCTTGAGCCTTTTCATTGTCGATGGCGAAAACTCGAGCTTGTCTTTGTTCTCCAGCAGGTGGGGCTATGACTACTGGCTAGACTACTACATATTGGGATGATATATGGCCTGAACCTCTCAGGTCAGGCAAATAGCAGTTGGCTTGGAAGTGTCTTTGATAGAGTAGATTTTTGGGATCCTTAATTCTCCAATGACATAAGTAAATTCATGCATGTTGAGTTGTTTTTAGAGTCCCAAGTGTTTTTTCAAAGTTTGGTTGTCAAATGATATTTATATCATGATTAAGATCCCTATATTTAATGTCCTCTGAGAAATTTAGTTGACCAGTCAAATAGCTGAGTTTGTCACCAAATTTGAGTAGGATGTTTCTTGATAGGTAGTAAAGCTATGGTTAAAATTTGGTGGCATATGGAGTATCCTAAAAGAAGTTATTTAGGTTTGAAGTTTGTGAAATGATGTGTTTTATTTGATGTTTGATGGACCAAAGTTTAATGTTCCTACCCTAGGTTGGCTGTGTCATGTGTCCCTTTCCAAGTGACGGGCTGTGTGGCCTCTTGTGAGCCTGAGATTCCCGTGATGGGTGGTCTTGCACATAAGCAGTGCCACGGATTGGCTCTATGCAAGGATTTTCACAACCCTTGGATTTGTTTGATCGAACGGGGACAAAGTCATCTGTTACACAACAGTTAACGCAAAGTCAGGTACACAAGCTCCCATAATGTTGATCTCACTCGACGTGGTACCATAGGTGGTTTTGACCCAGTGGTTGGCTTCGGGGTGATACAAGCTTTCAAATGAACCACTACTCAAGGTTGGAGAGTGAAAGGAGCAAGACTTAAACCCATCACTCCTTGTACCTCTTCACAACATTTATATTATAGATTCGAGATTAAAGATACAAAGGGTGAAGTAGAGAAAAGAGGATACTAGAGGGAGATGAGCATGTGGGAAGGAAGGTCTGGATCAATTGAGTCATGTATGGTTGTTCTTCAATCTCATCATCGTGTAGGTGCATGCCGACGGAGACAATCCTACTGGAGAAAATTCAGGCTCTAGGTTAGCTTTCTTTAGGTTTCCCTGCCTGCAATTGAAGTATTTAATCACATCCAGTGGGATATGGCGTACCTTGTAAGTCCAACAGAGAGGATCTGATATAGAGGAGAAGGAAGATCGAGGTCTGAGGGGATGAGAGCAGGCACTTGTGTGCCCTATGATGGTGGTTCTCCTGGTCGGCCAACCCTTTTTGGTTGGAGCTTGAAGATGAAGCTCAGTGCCTATGTGTAATGCTTCTCACCAAGAACAGTGATTGCGGATGAGTTTGGTGGGATCTTGTAGTGCTTTTGGAAGCACATCTGTGAAGTTTGGGTGTGAGAAGGGGAGTTTCCCCCTTTCCTGGCGCCACAGCGGCTTCCATGGCCAGAGATTCCACCGATCCAGAGCTCTAGAGATAGAGCACCAGAGCCGAGTAGCCATGGATGTCTAGCTTGGGTGGTCGGAGTTGGTGATGGCCAAAGGGGAGGACGGGGAGTTCACCCACGTCTTGGATTCCAGACTGGGGTAGAACCCCAAGGCGACGGCCATTTTTAGGGGGCATCGCAAGCGAGACTATGTAAGAGAGAGAATGTGCATGAAAGAGGGGAACTAACTAGCCTAAATCCCAGATTGGGCCGACTGGAATCCGCGTGAACCAGACCTAATCCCAGGTAGAACAGTGTATAGGCACCCCGAACGGATTGGCTGAAGCACCCTCAATTGTTGATGCAAGGAGCCACGTGGTGGCCAGCGATTGGCCCAGAAAGATAAATATTCACAAAAATTCCAAGAACTTCAATAATTCATAATAAATAGCTCGTTTGTCCAAAAATTACAAACACGATACACATTTCTCAAGAAATTATGTAGAACAATATGAAAATATAATATTAGGCTTTTGTTGTATTAATCTTAGTGATATCATGGAAGTTGTGAAAATGCTTGTTTCATGAGTAATAAATATCAAATTGTGACCTAAAATTATGAGAATACATCAGTAACTCTAAAATATGATATATAATTCATATGGTATCAGAGATTATGATGTTGATGCAAGAAACCATGTAATTTGCTCCATATGGCTAATTAGGACTAATAACCTTAATTAATGTGTAATAATTACAAAGATGCTCAAAAAACCTTGGAAATTACAGAGTAAGCTCATATCAGTAATTGGAAATGTATAAGTAATTTTGATAACACAATGATTCACATAAATTATGGTATACAATTATGGTTGCTCTTAATGTGATACAAATCCTAATATGCTTAATGAATATGATCTAGGGTTAATACATGCACAAAATGAAATGGAACCTGATGTTCAAATATTGAACCCTATCATGAGGAAATAATTTGGAATGTGACATTAGTAAGGTACTTCCAAGAGGATAATACAAGTAGTGATGGAAATATCCTAATGACTAAGCAAACCCTAATGGATATAATTAGGGTTATGATGATGTGAACCTGATGGTGATATGTAATATTGTCTTAATCAGGGTTGACTAAGGTTAGAGTTGACATCCAGGAATATGTGATGATTAGGATATCTTCATAAAGGTACGCCATTACCTCTTACTTGGATTATTATACAGTATGCTTGTAGTATATGTGTAGTAAACACTTGGCATATGATATTGATGATTTTTTTTTGTTCTTATAGATATGTTGCATGATTTTCCATACTTATTGCTATGAACACATGAAACATAATATATTTGTTCCATTATATCTAAGCACTTCAACTATTTGGTAGTAAAGTGCTAGAAAGTAAAGTACTTCAACTCTTTGGTAGTAAAGTACTTGGAAGTGATCTCAAACTCTTAGGTAGTAGATTACATGTACAATGATCTCAAGCTCTTTGGTAGTAGATCATAAAGGCCTTAATTCATTCAAATCTCAGGTAGTAAATGCATGGAGGATATAATGGAAAATGAGCTTAAAATATGTGTTCTCTTTTGTTATTGAACATCTGTGTACAAGTATATGCTTTTTCTTTTATTTCTTTATAACTACCAGTATTAGTTTTATCTTATTGCCAATCTTAGTAATGAGAGGTATATAAAAAGACACGTAGGCGTACTCGGTAAAATATTCTTGAATATTGTGTTGACGTGTACCACATGTAATCTTTTATTTAGGTGATGTGGACATATGATCTTGAAGAACCAGGATAGTTGAGAGTTGTGTGATGAGATGATGTACAGGTGGACCTGTTGTCTTAAGATCCTATTGTTTAGTGATAGTACATGTATATGTAGAAGTTTGTTGTTCAATATGTAATATCAAATGTTGTAACGATTCATTTTGTAATTATATGTTGAATGGTGAACATGTGTTGTATGGTTTTATTATTATTCATGTGCATGTGCTACTGTGTTTCCTTCTGAATTCCTTTGATTGTCTTCTTCTTAGCCTAGTGTGGGGTGTTTAATTTGGGATTCTTGCTGAGGTGAGGTTTCAATTTGGACATCACACATTAGATTAAGTTTTAGAAAATATGGGGATGTCACAGTGCCCCTCTTGCTGGCAATGATAACACACCTTCTTCTTGTAGCGACACTCGCCTGAATGCCATTTTCTACAGGTGTGACACCTAGGACGGTTATTCTTGTTGCAAGGTTTTCCTTTGCCTCCATGTTTTACCTTAGCATGATTGCGTCCCTGTCCTTTCTTGTGATCATTCTTCGGGCCAGAGGTTCCTTCAGTGAAACCCAAGTATCCCTTGGACGGGTTTTGAGCAGGTATCACCGTCTTTTCCATGTCCAGGGCGGTGTTGTAGGCATCGGTGAAGGTTGTTGATTTGCTCACCATCACATGAGGCTTGATGGTAGGGTGAAGACACCTCATAAAATGTCCACCCGTCTTTCCTCAGTCATCATGTATCAGAATTGTTCCAGGAGGCGAAACTTGCTGCCAAAGTCCGTGACGGATAGGCTACCTTGGATCATGTTGGTGAAGTCCATATCCTTCTCCTTCTTGGCTGAGATCGGAATGAATTTTTCTGTGAAGATGGTCCTGAAGTCAGTCTAAGACATCAGGTCATCATTCAGATCTTGATCCATGATGTGGTTCTCCCACCAGATCTTCGTTGCTCCTTCCAAGAGGTGAGCAACAAATAAGACATTCTTGTTCGGTTGCACCTCTCCCCAAAACTTCTCAATGTTCAGATTTATGAAGTCCATAATGGTGAATCTAAGACGTGGACGAACATGAAGTGGCTCACCATTTTCATCTCTAGATATATCCTAAGGTCCAGGGCACTAATGGCCTCGGTTAGTTTCTTCTGGTACTCCATCCAGACAACATTAGGGGTATGGGCTACTATTGTAGGTCCCAGGTCATCAGTTGGGTTCTCCTCGGACTTGACTTCATCTTCGAACATTAGTTCTTCCTCCTGGTTTGTCTCTGGATCGTCGAAGGGAACTGGCTTAGGGTTTGATCCTTCCTCTGAGGCTCCATCGAGTCTCTTCCTCTTCCTTGAGGACTCATCACCGTGGTCTCTCCTCCTGTTCTTGGAAGATCCCTTACTCTTGCATAGGGACCTACCTCCATAGGGGTTCTCGGTAGCATCGTAGGGAACAACAACGGTCTTGACACGATCCATGTTGATTCACACAAGTTGACATCTTTAACCATAGATTTATAACTTGGAACATATCAGCTTTAAACTTACATCCCTGTCATCTTATTTACATGCATTTTATTGTTTGGTGGAGGATTACCTAATACTTAACACCCTGAATTCCCCAAAGACAGGAAGTGGTAGAGAGAGAGAACACCCTAAGCACTTAAATTTTCTCCAGAGGGGAGGGGTAAAGAAGGGACGAAAGCAGATGAGAAGACGTAGAGGTATCTTATTTTGAGTCAAATCCTTTGATTTTGTCCAGGCAGTCACACGGGTTCTGGGAGTCCTCACAAACTGACTAGTGGGGCATAGGAAAATCTTACCAGCCCCCAGATCGTGATCCTTTTCTAGACACCACCATCTTTGGAAAATTCTCTAATAACCCCCTTGGGCTCTAAAGAGTTTGTAAAATTTAATAATTATTAGATATTATATGGAAAATCATACTCTGATACCAAATGTAACTACCCCACCCCTCGGCAACCCCCAATAAAGGAAGGCCAAGAAGCTAAAACCATTATCCCCAAAACACGATCATATGCTTTTGCATATAATAAAAAACAATGAATAAATTCTACCACAACTAAGATTAAAATAGGATAAAATTTTCTTTTCACATACCTTTAAAAATATAGGAATTGAGGAACTTTACCCCAAATGGGAATCTATCTACAATCCTCCAATCTTTATTTAGATTTATTCTTTCAATGTCACTTTAAACGATTATCCACTTTCTGATAAGCATATAACTACATGTAATCCAAAATGCAGACAAACAAAATGTCGGTCAGTATAATGAATTATATGGGTATGTGGGGGAACCAAAAACTTGCATCTATTTGTAGCAACATATTGTAGACAACTTATTGCTTAACAGGTTAAACTTTATGTCTTAAACATAACTACTCAATCCTGATATATCCAAACCTCTGTTGTGTCCCTGTAGTGGACATGGATACTACCTTTTTCATATGGTAGATCCCAAATATCCCCTTTTGATCCTACCCTACAGGTAGATCAAGACATAGAGTTGTATAGTCGTAGGATCCTACCCAAAGGTAGACCAAACATCAACTCATGATAACTTGATGATCCTACCCCAAGGGTAGACCAATAGCTAGGTCATCAATTTCTCACATGTACTCAAAGCTATAGGAGGACTAGGATCTAAGCTAGTCATGCATATATTTATGGTGATATCCATAATCACTTTATAGTTGCAAGAATTAAAATTCATTCAAGCAGTTAAACCTCGAAAATCATCGTGAAACTAGAGTGATTAGCCATAATCATAACCACATACCTGATTTGAAGTCACAAAAATATGCAAGATATCAAATCCATCAAGAAGTCCAATCAACCAAGTCAAGCAACCAAACAAGCAAATCTTCATCCTGAACTGAAGGTCGTCGAGGGGAAAGAGGGTAAAATCCCTCCTCATCATCTTCAATCTCTCTTCCTGAATAGCATACCTCACGCGGTCAACTCCGCGGTTGACTCTGAGATCCTTTCTCCCTCAGTCACCGGCGAGGTTGTGGTCACCTTTCACGGACCTCGACGAGTCAGCTGATGGTCTCAATTGCTTCTCCCCTACTCAGGAGCGATGGGTCGATGATCGAGCAACTCCAGCGAGGTGCTCATCTGGTCAGGGGTGAAGGTCGAGACAAAACGAACAATTGAGTGCTCTAAGGAGTTTGTGTGGTCAGGGTGAAGCTTTGGGAATGATCTGTGGCTTTGTAGACGGGGTATGTCCCCCTATTTATACCTGAGGTTCGTGGCTTGGTGGCAGCAATTTGGGAAAATCACCAAGGATCTCCCAAACCCATTAGAACTTGGGATCAACCTATTTGTCCTGCTCTCCCAAAGACAGTAGGACTCCTCCTAAGGTTGCTCATCCTCTAAGTATCAAGAATTCTGGCCCGGAGTCCATACCTTCCCTGTTCCTTGTCGCCTTATGCTACTAGAGGTGAGGGATGACTCAAAGCTGTCAGATCTCATATCTGATGGTCCTCATCCCACGTTCAACTGGTAATAATTGAACAAATCAATTTCCAAACTTGATTCTAAATTGTGACATTTATGAATATCCCTCTCACTTTAGGAAACTTTAAAAATTCATATCTCCTAAATCACACATCTTTTTAATCCCAAATATTAAGGGAACCTCTTTGACCCCTTATTTACTTGTGTGCCAAGTTTGGAGTCAAAACTCGAAAATAAGAGAGGCTTTTCTTCATATGTATCTATTAAAAAGGCATATTTTATTCATATTTTCTCTCTCTTCCACTTTTATTTCCTTTATTTGGATTTCTTTTCTTATTATAAACCAAGTGGATTTGAAAATAATCAATTAAGGTCATTCATACCACTTTCTAAAGAATTCTACATAATTCTCACCATTATCTTTATTTCTTTTTCCTTTTATTTATTATGAGATTTATTTTATCTTTTCTTCCCTTTTATCACATTGGACTCACTAAATTAGTAGGATTGACAAAAACATACATTCAAGGGAAATTTTCAAAAGAAACCCACTTATTGAACATAAATCATACAATTTCCACGCATATACATTTTATTGGGAAAATTTCATTTCAAACCATACAAGCAAAAATCAAGATTATAACAGGCAATGTCAGATACAACTACCTTTTCCTCCTCCTAATTGGGATAAGAAAGCCAAGCATCAAAATACTCATGTGTTTGCCATGAATCTAGTGAAATGAATGACACTGGGAACCAGCCGATGGAAGGTTTCTCTCATTTTAGACTTTCTCATAATGCATATACTTTTGCACTCCATTAATTTACAAAATCCTTATATTATATACGTGTATATAGGTACAATTTTTATTCATGAGAACTCTGTTGTTACACTCTTTGATTATAGGTCCATAAATACCTTCATGTCCATAAGTCTTGCTTTTATGCTAAATCTAAAAGTACGAGATTTAGGGTATGTACGGGATGGTAACTACCCCTAGTTAAATTTGCAAATCTCTTACTAAATTTGATGTTGAAATATTTTCCTGCTTTGGGAACAATTTCTAAATTTGGTACTCTATAATGTTTTCAATGATTACAAACATATCAATATCATTTTAATTTTCATAGTAAGTAACAAATAGGTATGTTTATCATGGTGATTTCATATCTGAAATCTCTGTATTTATTTCTTATGGGGGTAATCACTTTTAATTATAGACATCATGGCTGGTATTGAACATCCACAAAAAACTGATGACATTATACAACTTTTGGATCTTATGTCTGGTTCAGCTAATGCCATTACTAACGCAATAGCCGACCAAATAGCAGACCAAATATCACACAATATCATGTACAATTCAACTGATGAAGCCACACAACAACCAATACTGAGATCGGTTAGTAGTAGGAGTGGCCATCAAAAGGTTTTAGAAATAATAACTGGCCATGGAAGGAGGGCGTATGACCTGTACCGCATGCTACCTGGAACGGTTTTAGCCTTTGTGGACAAACTTGAGGAGCATGGTTTGTTGAAAAGTACTAGAGGTGTGTCATCAGTGGAGGCCATATGCTACTTCCTTCAAATGGTTGGACATGGCCATACCAACTGTGTTTTGGCTGAGGACTACATTCATAGTGGTGAGACCATAAGTAGAAAGTTTAATGAGGTAATGGATGCAGTGTGTGCTTTGTGTAATGAATATATTATGATGCATAATGCATCCACAACTCCGCACTGATGCATACTTGAGAGTACAAGATTTTACCCTTACTTCAAGGTATGACCATCAATTTGTTGACCATGTGGATTTTGTTGCTAGTATAACCACTTTCGTCCTCACTAAATTTCATATATACTTGTCTTAGGATGCCATTGGCGCAATTGACCGGACACACATCCCCATTTTGGTGAAGCGCGATAAGAAGAACAGTTATAGAAATAGAAAAGGGAATGTTTCTATGAATGTCATGGTTGTAGTAGACTTCACAATGGAGTTTACATATATCATGACTGGTTGGGAGGGCTCTGCAACTGACCAACGAGTACTACATGCAACTACAACCACAAGAGGTTTCAAAGTACCCGCTGGAAAGTATTATCTTGTTGATGCAGGTTGCGCCAACACCCACCATTTTATTGCACCATATCAAAATGCAGCTTACCATATAGCAGAGTATCAGGGTAACAGAAACTCATACACCAGCAAGAAGGAGATATTCAACCACCAACATGCTCAACTCGGTAACACTGTTGAACGAGCCTTTGGTGTGTTGAAGAAGAGGTTTTACTACTTTTGAAAAGGAGCAACTTTTCCTATGCATTCACAGTCTCGCATAGTAATGGCATGTTGTATCATCCACAATTTTATCTGACGCCAAAATGATGGCGATCCTTTGATGGATGAAAACTTGGATGATCCTCATAATACCTCTGACATCTTGAATGATTTCAGTTCTCTCCAACAAACAAGCCAGGTTGATGCTAGGGAGGGAGGTGTTTTGTGTGAAAGACTTGCCAATTCTATGTGGGAAAATCATTGAATCTCATATTTTGTTTAACTTTTAGACATTAATACATGTTCTACAACATGTTTGACTTATTCCCTTTTCAAATTTCATACACAACTTAGATGCTTGGTATACCGCCTACTTCTGAGTTTGTTGTTATTTTTTTTATCAATAGGTTTGGTTCAAATGGATATTGAGATGCATGTCTACCCATGTGGAATCCATTGCACCGTGTGAGTGTATATGGATGGAAAAGATGTGACAAATGGTAGTTTCGAAGATAAAAATCCACACATGTTGTATTTTACGTGTGGCAGGGGTCTGGTTGAAAATAGGTGCCATATGATGTTACCTACACAACGAGTACAACATACTGTTACAACCCTAACTGCAATTAGGGATTCTATGGTAACACAACTAGCATATGCATGAAACAAAAGGAAGCATTGGTCTTCATGTTGTGATTTTGTATGATCCACAAGAGCATATGCATATAGGTATTTCAAGAAGATGTGACTATCTTCGTGAAAAACTTCACATGCTGAGTGATAGTGATTCATCAATAGAGGATGAAGGTTACAATACGGCATAATGTAAAATCCAATTAATTGCCGATTATGAATTATGTTCTATGTTTAAATTTGAAGATGCATGAATAATTTTTTTTAACTAAATCCCTACATGATTGTCTTAATTTCAATTATACTATTACATGTATTTAGATGTCAAGGGATGAATCTGAAGGTAGGAGGTGGTTTTGTGGTCTTCTGGCCGCATTGCGGATAAATACAATAGATGTCGAGTTGTATTACTTCGGCATTCTTAGCAAAAAAATTGGGAGAAATGTATTACACCTATTCTACCAAAGAGGTTAGACACGTAACGGCCGTAAAGACAAGTTATTATCGACTATGACATGAATATATGTTCACTAACACTAATCCACATATTATAATATAGGGAAATGACTGTTGCAAATACTTTCATTAGGCAGACGGTCTCCTACCAACAGCTCCTTCTTTGAATGCTGAGATTAAGTTATTGACTGATGAGTGCAAGTCTGTCTGGGGTCAGGCAATGAACATGAAGGATTTTTTTGAAATCCATCATGATGCTGAAGAGGTTTACAAATCATACTAGTACTAGTGTGATACACTTTACACTAAGGTTAACAAGTTAGAGGATAGCTATAATCTTCTATTGGGTACACCATCACCTCCAATGACTCCATGACATTTATGTTTCATTTATATTTGAACGATGCTGATTGCAAAATTTTATTCAAACGTCAAACATGTTGTAATAACCCATGCTTAGCTTATGTACCCCAACTTAATATGATATGTGTAAATGTTAAGACAAAGGCGGTTGCCTTTTATTTTTGAATTGTCAAACTTTATCATAATGTTTATCCATGTGTTTTTGACCATTCATTTTGGAACAACCTATAGATGTCGTACAATAACAAATTCAAAAAAAATTATGTGCGCTTCACAAAGCGTAATGATAAGTCGACGAAAGTCATAGTAGATTGGTTAAAAATGGAATGTGATGTCGATGGGATACCCCTAGACTGGTCAAAGTATATATGCTATGTCAATGGCAACTCAATTGATTCTTCTTCTTCACCAACACCTCGTAAACATCAACACATGTCGCTACTTTTTGACTGGCCAATGGACGAGACAAACAAATTAAATAAAGCAAAAATGGCAGCAGCACAAGCTCAGTTTGAAGAATACAACAAGGCTTTAATGTGTATCTATAGCGAGGGGTCTACGTCAGATGACCAAATTTGTTAGACAACCAAGAGAGTGGTAAAAAAACCCTTCTTCTTCTGAGTAGTGGGTGGGTTTTGTTTTAAAAGTCATTGTATAAGGGAACAATTGGGTGTGCAGATGTAGTCATGCACTACGAGATGGTTGTGTTGACCAAAAGAATGCAATTGATACATCTGGTAGAAAGAGACTACATTTTTGTCGCAAAACAAGTGGATTCCAATTATCATGATATGAGTTGTATGGTTCACACTGGTCATTCAATGAAAAACCTTTGTTGATTGCAAAATTTAGCTGGAATAGACACAGGATGCAGTATGGTTTAGTTTGGCTACTGTTACAGTTGCCAAATTAAATCAGACTGCATCCTGTGACTATTCTAGTTGAATTTACTAACCAGTCTAGGTTTTTCAGTGCTTGACCAAACGGAACCCGAACAAATCATATCATGCCAAATTGGACTTCATTTCCTTGATGACAAAAATACAGTCCTCTATCTACTGGATGTTTCCATTGCCTTCTTTAGGCCAGCGCAACAACTCCTAAAGCATGACGACTCACTGAATGGTCATCTACTTCCCTTGCTACACTACTCTATATGAATTTGTCTTTATCAATGTATTACATGTTTATTTCACTACGTACTACACTTAGTACGAAACAATGTATAATTGGAAGGTATTTTCCTGCTACCATCTCGAATGTTGGACATGTACTAAGATTATTCAGACCGTACTTCATTTTAAATACCATTTAGCTATACAATTTTTCATTCTAGATTATATATATCATGAATGTTTCTTTACCGACTACACATGTATTTTTCAATTTAACAGATACAATGAATCAATTTGTATGAGATCCAGAATGTGATGCAGCCCTAGGAACAATGTTAGTCAACAATATTACTTGCACAAACTATGTGGTCCTTCTGCACGGTAGGGTTGGCGTGATGCCATAGCCGAGTTCCATGAGATAACTGGAAGAACTGATATTAGCATGGGTGTGTTTAAGGCGAGATGGAAAATTTTATAAATTGTGGATGCAATTCTAAAGACTTCTGGACTAGCCCGCAAACTTATCTACCAGGACTACAACAACATCCAGTTCACTAACAAGACACATCTCATAATTGCACAATATATTCAAAAGATACATGTAAAGTACCTGAGGATGTTGGTACAACTTGAATAACTTAGTGCAATGAATGCCAGTTTGGATTTGATTGACTATGTTTCCTTCGTTTGCAGTTAACTACACAAACAATGTTATGTATTCGTATGAAACAATTTCCTTTTGGCATGTTGTTGTAATAAACCATGTTGTTTTGCTTGTCAGACGTGTCATTGTAATAACCCATGTTGTTGTTTTTTCTTATTAGTATGTACATTTATATTACTTTTTCTCAACATTATTTTATAATGTTGTAGGCATAACATCTCATAAATTGTTTAGACTCTCTCCAACCACATTAGTCACTATGACTTGGGCCTCTACTCCAATGTTACTATTCCCTGGTGAAGAATAGTTGGACATCATCATAGACAATTGTTCCTTAGAACAACTAACTATACCTAAACATTGGCATTTTCTAAACGGAAGACATTACAACGCTGGTGAAGTGCACCTAAATTTTTTAATTCTTCATCTGTTATCGAGGCTAAGTATAATGTTTCCAGAAATATTGTATCCACATCTGGTTGGTGCGAGTGGGTTAAGAAGATGTTATTGGACCGTAGCGACAAGATTTTTCTCCGTCCAGTTGACCATAATACCATCAAGATTTGGATAACTGACACCAACAACGAGACACCCGATCATCTCAGCAGGTTTGAATACTCAATAGAGGATAGGAAAAATTTCGACGAATCTGATGATGAGAACACAACCGACGAGATATGTTGCAATTTCTACAAAGTGCCTTTTATTCCTTTTGGCAACATCAATTTCCCTATCACCATCAGTTCATATTCATCTAAAGACAACGAAGAGCTCTGTGATACAACAACATCAACAAAAAAACAAGGTAGGTCCAAGTGATAATTTTAGTTTGTTGTCTTGTTTTGTATTTACCGAAAGTAATCAATCCTCATAGCTACTTTTTGTTGAACTTCAGGAGAAGACCACCATAATGAAAAGGGCCTCACAATTACTGATTTCGTACCATGTTGGTGTAGTTTAAGTTGTGCATATAGACTAGTTGTGTCTCTATGTTCCCAGTTATTTTAATTATACGCATGTTTAGGGGTACACCAACCCCCTTGTTTAGTTATTGTTTTGGACAACAACATCGGTGCATGTTCATAACTATGCCATTTGTCATTCATCCCTTGTAGTATTCATAGATTCGTTACAATTTTTTTGCGTTTGCATTTGTATTACCAAAACAAACTAACTATGACTTAAGTAAGCCTACAAATTTTTATGTTAAAATTTGTTGTGTAAAGAATATCATATAATCAGTTTTTTATAATGCAAACATATTTGTATTGAAATCAGTTCACAAAAAACAAACAGTTCAAATCCTGACCCGGTTGCCAAATAGAATTAGATTGAATCTTGACTGGCAGCCGAACAGAATCGGACTGAAATAAGACTCAAACTTAACCAGCTGACCAGAATCTGACTGGGTTGCCAAACAAAATTATACTTCATCCTGACTACCCCAACCCAGATCATCAGACTAACCCCGGATAACCCAGTCTAGATTCTAGAATCCCAGTCCCGTGCCAAACCCAATAAAATGTGGCATGTTCGAATGATGATCACTTTTAAGCCAAGCTTAGGATGGGCAGAAATGGGGCAGGGGACATCAGCGTTGAACTAAAGCACTATAGAACCCCCCACCATAGCGAGAGGGGAAGGAACGACCCACGGCCACGCCCTACTCATTCTTCCGCTCTCGCTCAGAATACCCCACATAACTGACCACACAACTCCCTTATTCCACTACTGCTCTGATCAGTGGGCATAAACCACACATGGAGAATTTTTTTCCTAGGGATCGCAAGTGTTACCTACTAGTAGCTCTATTAGGTAGCTATGCAATTAGAATACACTAACTATTAGATTATACAATAGCTAATGATAAAAATGAAGAAGTGTTTGAGATCATGGATTTATGGAAGTATTATGTAGAAGTAGCAAAATAGGGTTGAACTCCTAGATAGTGACCTACCTCAAACTCAAAGTGGCAAAGTTGAAGTATAGCTTGAAAATTGACCAATAAATGGTGTAGTGACAACATGTATAGAACACTTCCATGTTATTATAGGGCCTCTAGTAAGCACATCAAAGAAATCTGAATGAAAGCACTGCAAAATATCGATCTTAAATAGGAGATAATTTTGTGAAAAGAACTGAAGAACTGGAACTCTAGGGCGCACACATTTCCTAGACTAACTATGGCTATGTCATGGAATCCGATGAGAATTCTCTTTAGGGGATTTTTAACTAACGTATAAATAGTTAGATGTGTGAAAAACCAGTCTCACTTCCAAGAGTCATAGTTGGAGGTGTTAGAATGAACAAAATCTAACCACGCTGGTATCTACTTCAGGTAGCAAGCAAGGTAGGTGTAATACAAAAATGACTCATTTAAGCATGAATAAACATATGGAACAGCCCGCAACAAAGAAATTGCATTGATATAAATACACAATGACAAAATTGAGATATAGATATTCCAAGAAAGTAGATGGACAATAAAACAAACAAAAAGAGCTTGTGCAAAAAGAATGCATTATTGTCAAATGATGAAACTTGATTTTGGTGATTGTCAATGATTGTTTTCTTTGTTGATATTGTTAATGGGGGATAGGTAATATGAACAAGACAATTCATATGAACAGAAAAAGGAAGTATTTCTAAATGTTAGTTTTTGAAAGAAAATGATAACTGAAGAGCTACTAGTTTTGTTATGAAATAATAATGGTGACTTCTCTCTGTTACAAAAAAGTTAGAATGTTAGTCTCATCAAGTATGACAATGCAACATTAAGTATTTGCTACATGTATTGTTGCAATATGTTATTGTTCTATTGGTTAATGTCCATTGTGAAGAAGGTTACATCACTTTCTCTGGTGAACATTTTTGTTCATAAGATAAGAAGAAAGCCATTTGTTTTCCTAATTGCACTTTTTTCTCTTTGTTTAAACAAGTTAGACAATTGTAGTGGGCCACTAAGAAAATTGTGATTCACACAATGCACAGTTTGATATATTCATACCTGCAGGCTGCAGACCTAATAAAAAAGGCAAACATTTCTTGTAATAGTATAAGAGATGGCATACTATTTAATGCAATCTTCTTAAATGACAAATGAATTAAGCATCAACCTAAAGTGTTATTCAAATTATACCTCACTAGTTTCAGCACACCTACGATCTCTTGGACAATAAAGTATAGCTTATATGTAGATTTTACTTTAAAAAGTCAAGAAAGAAATCCTCATATGCAACACAAGTAACAGGAGATGGCTATACCATTGTAATGCTTCTTCTTTTTTATGCAGAAGCCCATTCATCTTCACATGTAGAATTCCAGAAGACAAAACTTCACCATTGAAATAGGCGCATATTCCATTAATAAGATGATATTAACAAGGACGAATTATAGGTGTTATGGCCATGAGGATAGACGGTAAGGAATCCATCTTCATCTCAACTCCCCAGAGATAATCTCAGACAGTGGCCAAAAAAGTTGGAACGGGAAGCGATCAATGGTTCTTGTCATCTCCCCACTCCTAATATCATATTGGATGCCAGGTGAAAATGAAGGTGCAGCATGATTCGATCCAATAAACATAAACTTTATTGTATGGTTCTCCATGTCATGGGAGAGCTTCCGGGTTGAAACCAAATAGCTCACCACTCTTTGATATTCTTCTGTAATATTGAAAAATTCCACTCTGTGTCCCTCAACCACAATTGCTATGCAGTGGCCTGTTGGTTAAAAGCGGTTGCCCAACTTGGAGATCCAGGGGCATCTTGATGGAGCAACAACACATCCATTCTATCATTGTCATAGATGCCACAAAGAAGAGCTCCAGAAGCATCTTCACCAAAACAAATAGAAGCAGACTCTCGCAGTGTTGTTGTAGAGGAAAAACATCCATCTATCTCCACCTGGGGTCAAAGACCCCTATAATGTTGACTTTAGACGTCTAATTAACCTTCCCTCCAATGGCTGCTACGCCATGGTTCATGTCTACTAGCCAGTACCCTCTTGGCCACTGGATAACTAGAAACTTCAACCACTGGCGGGTTATGGATGAATACATCTTAATATGAACTTCACAAGTATCTGTTTGTGTAGGTATGTACACCACTTCGAACTCATAATCATAGCCACCATGTTCTCCACCCTGGGGCTCATGGCAGACAAAGGCGACCAAATTTGGATCCAAGGATCGAAAAGGGGGAAACTTTAACATCCCTGACCTGGGTTATGGCCTAAACCTAGAAGTTTTGCCTAAATAAGTTGTTTACAAACTTTATTTAATCTTTTGAAAAGTAATCAAGACTCTTTGTGAAGTTTATTTTCAAGTTTGAGCTTATTTGCAAACTATCTGTGCATTATATGATAGTCTGAGTGTAAAGTGCAATTTTCCCAAGATGAGGGGTTATATTTGCAAATGTCATATGTTGAATGTACCCAAAGTGTTATAACATCAAAATAGAGAGAATGATGCTAAGTGGTGGCTTGAGGAAAGCCTAAAGTCCAAAGTGAGAACTTGTTTGAATAATGCTAAGTGCTTTGTGCACCAATTTTGGTACAAATTATAAATTACCCAAAATATAGGGTTGATGTGCAAATTACCACTTCTAGAGTATCCCTACTCTCTCCTAGTGTCATCTAGAAGAGATAGAAAGAAGGAGACACCATGATTAAATCATGTTGAAGAGATAGCATTCTTGGTGATGAAAAGACTAAGTTAAAGCCCTTATATGAGTCATATCAAGTTGAAGACTTGATATAAGGAGTCCCTATCGGCCAAGGAGCCATAGAGGAAATCTCCTATCGGTTTTTTTACTCTTGGATTTTCCCATGACGTGCTAAGCACCTCAAGGAAGTCATATATTTCGGTTTTCAACTTTTCTTTGGAAAAGGTTGTGTTGAATATAATAATAAAGTGAGTGGAAGTAACTTGCCCTAGAAGATAACTAAAGGGACGACCCTTATCCTTTGAATTATCTGTAAGTTTTTTTTTTCATGGAAAAATAAAGATGGGATGCATGCAAATACACGTGTCAATCCATGCATGGCCATATGGCACTTAGTAGCTTAAGGTAATGACACCGCTTACACTCGTTTTCATAAACCACAAGTATAAATACCCTTCTCTTCACCTATTAGTAGAATTTTCGGATCTTGTTACCATATTTCCCTTATATATCATACATACCATTCTAGTATCATGCATAAGTGGAAGAAGTGTCGAGTTTAGAGCTTTTTATCGGCCATAAAGAAAGGATATCAGCCAAGCAAGGTGATATCAACCTAGCAAGGCAATATCGGCCACAAGGAGTGAAGATATCGTGCAAGTGCTGTAGGAGCTCAAGCCTTGGACCTTGGATAAGCTCATTTTCAACTTGGGAACGTGAAGAGTTGGAGCTTGAAGCTTAGAAGTGTTCTAAAGTTGGGTTATATAACTTGAACCCAACTATGTTATTATTCACTTTTAATATTGTTGAACTTGTTAAACTAATTTTAATTTTGAAATCCTTTGATTAATTGATGTTCCTTTAAGTTCCAATAAGTTATTAGGACTTATGTCCATGACTAGAATAAGCAAGAAAAAGGTCTTGAGGTTGATGATGATGACATCATCATGGTACAACCCGATATGGGGTGAAGTACCTTAAACCTGATAGGAAACCCAAGATGAAGGGTAACCCAATATGGAGATGGGAATACCTCATGAATGATAAAAGGGATATGTCATGAATGATATGAGTGATACCTATAAACACCTTGTACACGATATGAGGTCAATTCCATATCTCTTGCACAATATGGTATACTCTAACCAATATGATGTTGAATCCGTAGATGAGGAGGTGAAATCCAATATGCTTTTGAACCCGATACACCCTATCTTTTATGTGAAGGATTGTTGTGAGAGAATCCAACCTGATATCTAGCTTGTTGTGCAATTATATGATACAACTGATTCTTGTAAGGAATGAAAGATTATGAGCATAAGGGTCTACCCAACATGGTAACTCGATATGTTACCCAATATGCCATTTCGATATGATAACCCAATATGGGAACTTGATATGGCTACTAAAATGATACCATGATGAGACATATACTACATGCACGATATGGTGCCAAATATACTCTTATACCTGATATGAAGACAGGCATCTAGCTCATACATGATATGAGGTTAACTTGAGATGATAAGAACTAAGTGATAGCCAATCTGAGATGGATACACGTTATGGTGTTGGAGGATACACCCTAAATGATATGATGATGTGGTTATACCACATGACCGATATGGATACATGATAGGATGTGAAGGTTGTATCTCAAACACAATATGATAGCATATATACACCATGATGCCCGATATGGTAGGTATGCTTCAATCCAATGTATTTGACTAAGTGATATATGTTAAATGCAACATTAAAAGGTAATGAGTTTAATGCAATTTGATAATGGTGATTTAATGTACCCTAGAGAGGAGAATTATGTCAAATTAATAAAGTATGGTATGGGCAATATTTTCAAGTGAGGTAAGGATGTTACACCCAATTATAGTGAAGGTGATACACCATATGATTGGTAAGATTAATACCTTAATGGGTAAGTGATGAGGAATATGATGATGCCTAGTTTGATATACACCTAACTCAATACATGTGTTCAACTTGACATATATGAGTCAACCTGATACACCTTGAAAATGTGAGCATAAAACATTCTTAGGAGTGATGAGTATAACACCAAGTAATGGTGTGGCTAATACCTTGATAGGTGAAACACCTAAAGTGGTTGATAATGGTCAACCCTATATCAACAATGCCTTAACCTGAGATAAGTCCATATCACTTGATGATAGTTGGGTAATTCAAGTGTGTGATTTATGGCCAATACACTACAGGGTAAATGTGATGAGTTAGTGCATAAAGTATTAGGATGGGAAATACCCTAATACAAGATAAGTTGATGAACTTAAGTAAGTTAAAAGTGATGAGGGAAGTGATACACCAAGGCATGATAAATATTACATCCAACACCTTCAGGCTGATACACCTTGATACACCTCAAATCCAATATATTTGGATGAGTAATACATGAAGTGTGTCATGTCAATTATTACATTAAGATGTAATGGGTTTAATGCTCTTTGATAAGTGAAGGCTAACATGCCTTGAGAAAGGGGTTAAGCCAAGTTAATTAAGCATGATGTAATCAATATCCTAGTGAGGATGAGAGAGAAACTCATACTTTGTGTTGATAATCATTTAATGATAAGTGATGAGAATAAATAAGTATGATTGAATACTTATGATATCAATGTATGCTCCTAGATGTGTGGAGCAATGAATTAGGGTTTGGATTGATAATATGAACTTGAAACCCTATTCGTCTATAAAGGGAAACCCTAACCTAAATAATGAGAAAGTTGCATTTCCCTTATTGCATAAGCCTTGTGAGACATGTTAAATACTTGTGTAACAAGTATAATGTTTATGTGGTCTGATAACCTAAAAAGATATTTGTTTCCTAGTGAGAGGTGACAAGATATTTAATGGGCCTTGTGAGCCATGTGAATAGTTATTTCCTAGGGAGAGGTGACAAGTTATTTAATGGGCTTTATGAGCTATGCGAATTATTTGTACAATAAGTAAAATGTTTATATAATATGATATCTTAAAAGATAGGTGTTGCCTAGTGAGAGGTGACAAGATGTTTAAAGGGCTTTGTGAGCTATGTGAATTATTTATGCAACAAGTATAATGTATACCTTGGTCTGATGAACTAGAGGTAATGGTTACCTAATAATTGGTAACGATACTCAGTGATGAATTAAGGGTTTAAATACCCAAGCATGATGATGATAAGAGATTGAGATCCTAAGTGTTATATGTGTTCCAAAGAAACATGAAAGTACTTGATAAACATATTATACCTTTCTTTGTAGCATCTGATATAAATCTTGTTTGCAACTTGATTGATGCTAAAAGATATTGTAATGCACTTAATTAATCAAGTGGAATCTTATCATGCAGTTGCCCAGACCATAGATCCATTCAGTGTCAGAATTTGTTGAATGGTGAAACGAGTTTGACTCGGTATACATATTATTGAATATGTAATTATATCGGGGTGCTCAGTGGACTCCACAACTAAATAGAGGTGCTCAGTGGACTCCTCAATTAAACCAGGATCGCTTAGTGGTCTTCCTAATGAAACAAAACTAGGATCGCTCAGTGGTCTTCCTGATGAAAAATAATCCGGGAAAGCTCTGTGGTCTTCTTCTGAAGAGAGTACATGCTACGGTTGTAACTCTATAGCGAAGATACCAGTATACCCTGGTAAGCTAATTGCAATAGACATTATATGTCCTTCTAGATATCTCGTACTGACTGAGACAAGTAAGGTCTTGACAGCCGACTATGCCATTGACCTTGTATGGTGCCGATTTCGACTTAGCAGTGGTCGGTTGGAGCATGAGCGGTATACCTCATCTCCTCTGGGCATAAGTGTGATTGTAAATATGTAATCAGTAGTGTAGCGTATTTGCTTAAGGATCGAATACAGAAGACATTGGTTGATGTACACTTCTTTTATACATCTTAATTGGATAGATGTTATACATGTTTCTTTATATTCCTTGTAAAGTGAATAGATGATTTATTGCTCTATCATAGATAGTTGCATTACTTTAAGAGAAGAGATTACTCAGTTCGTCTTATAGCAATGATTAATCTTGCTTATTAATGTAAAATAATCCTCTGATCAGTTTTATTCTGTTTATCCATGATAATAATATTGTTGACGGAGAGTTATATCTCTCGTTGGTACAATCGTCTCACCCCGTGGGATCCACAATTTTTAGGTGGACGCAGACAAGGAAGTAGAAACCGGATTGCAGAGGAAGGACCACATCAGCAGGGATAGCAGTAGTAGCTCATGTTGAGTATACTATCGATCGTGTCTTGTAGATATAAGTCTTATATGTCATCTTTGTACTCTCATGTCCTTGGGAGATAGTTCTTAGTGATTTTTATGAATGACTTGAGATTTTGGTTTGATTACCTCGAGGTTTTATGTTGTTGTTGTATATATATGAGTAAAGCAACTAGTACTTGTTATCCTCTAGATGAGACGGTACAATGTATGTACAATATGAACCATGATGAATATAAAGTTTTGGTTCTTTCAGTATGAGTTTCCTGGAAGAGGATCTATGTGCAAAAATGGATTTAATTCTTAAGTGATTTTTGTTAATTCTACTGCTTATGGTTATTCCGCAATTATTATTGGTGCTGGCTTGATTTGTTATCAGGTCATCATAAAGTTTTGGTATCAGAGCTTAAGGTTTGCTGAGTCTACAGAGACATAGGATTAAGGTGTTGAGTTTGTGTTAGTGTCGTCCAGTATACCCTATAGTGACTTCTGCTTATGCAGAAGAAAGGGTGAAGTTTAAAAATGACTGGAGAACACGAGGAACACATTGTTGAGAGAAATGTTGTTGCACCAGCAGAGGGTGCAAGGAATCAAGCAAGAGAAGAATGAGTGCCTAAGAATTCCCATCTTGACTCAATCAGGATAGAAAATCCTACTTTTTATGCTCTTGTTGGGTAGGTTAGGACAACAATGATGCATATAGTAGACTGGATACTAGCATTACAACCTAGGTTACCAGTCCTCAATGTAGAAACTTTGGGTTTTGAAAGGGTTCCTGAATGATACAGTCATGTCGGAATAGTGGAAAATGTGGGAAGTATTAACATATGGCAAGAAAATAGACTCTTCCATAAGTATAGATAGATAGTACATCTGTGATGGCAATGCCCAAGAAGGGGAATGAGCTAAGAATTAAGGAAAGGTCTCTACAATTCTAGATACATTTGCCTAGTTGTTCTAAAGAGCCAAAGTTGTTGGTGCCACCAGTGCAATGAATGCCTAGTGTACCAGTGCAGCAGTCACTAAGTAAAGGCAAAAGTCCTAACTTTCCACTTGTAAGAACTCACATCATATACTTCTGTAAGGAATATTAAGAAGGTGTATAACCTATTAGCAACTAAAAAATATAAGAAACTGGGAAAGGGTAAACATCCAATGTGAGTTGTGTTTAACCCTAAACAAATTTACTACACAATTGTATTACATCTTTAAGCCTTGTAGAGATGAGGTATACCACTCATACTCTAACTGACCATTGCTAAATCAAAATCGATGCCATACAAGATCTAGTTGAATTGAACTCCTATGATCTCTTCTGCCCTCGGTTAGTACAAGTCTACCACAGCGACATATGGATTCCACTATGTAACAGCCTAGTTTGCCTTGGTATATAGGTCACACAACTAGTAGCCTGGGTATAAAAACCCAATCATCTGAGGTACAACCTCAGTTTTCCTCTATCACACCACATATACAGAGATACAACCGCATATGTTCTCTTGCCAAGGCATGCCTATAGTCATCATCTAAATCATAGATCAAGATGTCAAGGACACTTGGTCACTTACACTTTGCATACTCAATAGTATGCACTCTGAGTTTCCCTTAGGAGTACCCATTTCACCATCCAACAAGTTCTAACACTGGAACGGATCTATGGCACATGGCATCTACATGATTAGGGTTTCACTTGGTAAATTATTGCCAATTGGTATCTTTTATTGCATCAATCAAGTTATAACGTACAAAACCTAAACAGATTCTACAAAGATAAGGGTAGATTACAACTTCAGAAGATATAAAATGTAATAAGTATAAAGTTGATCACATCACCACATGATATTGTCTTACTATCATACACAAGGTTATCACCATTCTCACATCACTATGGGATAACATATCCCTCATCACATCACTAGAGGATATCACCTCAAATTTGGCACTAAGCCTATGCCTAGGTCATAAGACCTAATCACATAGTTCCTACATAACATCATTATCTCATCATGCCTCATCAAGGCTCATAATCACCACATATGTGTCGTATAAGGGTTACCACAGCCATCATTAGCTATGATGTTTATTCAACTTGCAAGTTAGGTTACAATAGGTAGGAGAGAGAAAAGTGATTCATCAACATGCTAATTACTCAAGCAATGAATCATTATTCACCATGTTACTCAAAGTAAACCAATTGGGGTTTTCATAACAACACATAACATTCTATCCTATTGTTTACCACTTCCTACATTCTTGGAAGCCATCAGATCAAGCATCACTATCATAGCCAAACAATCATGGAAACCAGTATAGTGTAGCAACCATACAAGGTGCAACACCACTAGCGATCGATAGACATAGGTTGCCCTAGAAACCTCAAGGGTTAGATGTTGGATCCTAGATGGGTTATTAGATGCTCTAGAGGGGGGGTGAATAGAGTTGAATGCACTTAAACAAAATTCCTTAGACCTTCAAGATATATCACAAGATAAGGTTTCTAAATAGGAAGTTTGAATGAAACTAAAGCATGCATAGAAAGGGAGAGAGAGATTGAACACACACCAATTGACAAGCTATTTAGAGTGGTTCCACACTTCAAACTACAAGTGAGTCAGTCAACTACCTAGAGAGGTCAACCTCTAGGGTTTCTTAACCATTGCACTCTTATATTCATTCAAAAGACTTACAATACATGACCACCAAAGGACTTACCCATCCAAGCACAAGGAGATATCCACCTTACCAAGGACTTACCCACTTTGCTTAAGTCTTCAGCCTTCACCAAGGTCTTACCCACTCAAGCAAAAGTCTTCTGCCTTCAAGGACTTTGACACTCCTCTTGGATCTTCAGCCTTTTCCTTTGCCTTCACCTTCACTCGGAGAAGCCTCCACCAAGGACTTAGCCACTTGAGCAAGGAGTCTTCTGCCTTCACCAAGGGCTTACCCACTCTTGCTCCAAGTCTTCAGCCTTGATATTCACCAAGGGACGCCTTCCCTTGTTCTTCTTCACCTCTCTTAGCCAAGAGAGAGAACCTTCATCTTCATGGTTGAAAAGAGAGATATGGAGGTGGTGGAAGTGAGAGCCTCACAAGATATACATGTAGGACTAGCTATCTTACAAATCTTCTTCTCACTCTAATGGATATAGCAAGTCATTAAGCTTAGAGAGAGAGAGGAAGCTGTAGCATTACTCAACTATAGAATAGGGACCTTCATAGTGCTTGGCTAACCATGGGATGAAGCCCAAGGGGTCCTATTTATAGTTGGGGATGCCTCTTAGCCTTTTGGAACACTTAAGAATGAAAACTAGCCGTTTTGTGGCTTGCAACGGATATATTTTTTTATTGTTGCAACTCCACTATGGCTAGAAACACTTTTCTGCACTTTTCTATATAGTGCAATCGGTCAAGTTTCTATAAAAGTAACTCGACCGATCCCACTAAAAGACAAGACCAATTTAGTCCCTCGGTCGAGTTTGTCCTGGGATAACTCGACCGATTCACTTAAATTAGTTTTGGTCAGTTGAGGGATCGATCGAGTTTTGTGACGTGCAAACTCGGCCGATCAAAAGTCATTTTCAAGATCTAATCAGGATCGGTCGAGTTTGCAACTCGACCGATGAACAACTTGATGTGAATTTTGGGAAATGACTTTTGAGTGCTTAAACATTCGATCTAAGTTCTCCTGATTTTTTCTAAGCTTAATTATAAGTCGTATAGTCATTACAAGTGATTTACAACATGATTCTACTAGATTTACATCATATTACAAAAACATGCACTTGTATGGACTTTGACTTGTCTTTTCTCCAAGTTGAGATGCGCAAGTTAGGGCATTTGGAGTGTGTCTATACCTAATCTGAAATCACTCAAGTAGAGACATTAGACACAATTAATTAGAATGGTTTAGTCATCATCAAAACAAGGGTTTAGTCAATTTAGAGCTTGAGTCAACATTAGGGTCAACTAATTTTACCACTAAGGTCATGGCAACCACAACACCATAGCAGCCAACTGAACCATCTCCACTATGCATAGAGATCAGGAATCAACCATAGAGACCACGACAAAAGTGCTCTATGTATAGAGACCGCAAAGAAGCATCCTCTTCATAACAGCCAAGACAACTAGAGAAACATATCGACCATTCAAGGTCAGAAACCATAACGACCCTTATGGTGACATGACAACCAATGGAGTTAGGGTTAGGGTTATAGTGACCAAACCAGAACCCCATACTCAACCACTATCATGTTCATAGCGACCACAAGGGATCAAAGAAAGATGGAGACCAAAACATATGTAAAACATTAGGAATTCAAAGAGTCACTAAGGTGAAAACCACATGAAGATGATAAAAACTAAAACCCTAAAGCATGATCAACACAAGGTCACCAAAAACACCATGATAAGAGAGAGAAAACTAAACATTGTACACAAGCATGTGAGAATCAAAACCTCCATCTTAAAGAGAGAAATAGAATCATGATCATGGTGATAAAACTAAACACCCAAGATGTGCATATGAGAACCAACCACTCCACCATCCATTAGATTTCAGGTACATGAATTCGGGTTTATGAAAAGGAGTTAAACTATGCAAGTTCACCACATAATCATAAACCCTAGCTCAAGATATCATCATAAAACAACTTGTAATCACATTTTTGAGATAGATAAACTTGCATGTAAGATTAAGTACAAGAATAATTGAGGAGAGAGTTATATAATCCACCTTGGATTGTGAATAATAGATCCAAAGCCAAGAATCTCCAATAGAGAGAAGAAAGCCAAATCTTGGATCAACTCCAAGGCCGAGCAATATAATCTCAAGAGAAGAAGAACAAACATAGGTCAAAAGGTGCACAAAGAAGAGAGGGTACAAACCCTATGTGATGATCCGACATCAAATCAAGTCATCACTAGTAATAATTGTGGAATAACCATAAACAACGGATTAACAAAAATCACTAAAAATTAAAACCATTTGTAAAGAGATCTATTTCCAGGAAACTCTTAAAGAAAGACCCAAAACTTTATATACATCATGGTTCACATTGTACATACATTGTACCATCGCATCTCGAGTATAACATATACCAGTTGCTTTTCCCAAACATATACATAAGAACATAAAACCTCGAGGCAATCAAGCCAAAATCTTAGATCGTTCATAAAACCACTACGCACTAACTCCCAAGGACCTGAGAGTACAGAGATGATACATAGGACTTCTACCTACATAACATGACAGACAATACACTCAACCTGAGCTATTGCTGATGTCCATGCTAATGTTGTTCTTCCTCTGTAGTACGGTCTCTACCTCCTCGTCCACGTCCACCTAAAAATTGTGGAACCCACAGGGTGAGACAATTGTCCCAGCGAGAGATATAACTCTCCACCAACAATATTATTATCACAGGTAAATAGTATAAATCTGAGTAGAGGATACTTTATGTAAATAAGCATGTTTATTTGTAGTGCAAAGCAATAGCATTGATAACATAGTTCAACTATCCATAATAGAGCTATAAATCATCTATTTGCTTTATAAGGAATATGAAGAACATGTATAACATTTATCAACTAATATGTATAAAAGTAAATGAAGCATCAACCAATATCTCCATATTCGATCCTTAAGAAAATACACCACACAGTTGATTACATGTTCACAATCACACTTATGCCCAGAGGAGATGAGGTATACCACTCATGCTCCAACCGAACATGGCTACATAAAGCCTTGGTACCATACAAGGTCAAAGGAAGAGCCGACTTCCAAGACCTCACCTGTCTTGGTCAGTACGAGACTACTGGCAGGACATCTTGTGTCAACTGCAATTAGCTTACCAGGGTATACTGGTATTTTCTCTATAGAGCTACAGTCGCATCATGCACTCTCTTCGGGATGGTCACTAAGCTTTCCTGGTTTATTTTCATTGGGATGGTCACTGACCTTTCCCAGTTTATTTTCATCGGGATGGTCACTGATCTTTCCCAGTTTGTTTGGGGAGTACCCTGAGCAACCCATGTATAAGGAAGATTACATATTCAACAATATGTATTCGGAGTTAAACTTGTTTCACCATTCAGCAAATCCTGACACCAAATGGATCTATGTTTTGGGCAACTACATGATAAGATTTCACTTGATTAATTAGGGGTATTACGGTATCTTTTAGCATCAACCAAGTTACAAACAATAATTATAACATGTGCTACAAAGAAAGGTGTGACATATTTATCAAGTACTTTCATGTTCTTTGGAACACATATAACACTCAGGATCTCAATCCCTTATCACATTACTGGGAATTCTCATCCCTTAGCATTATCATCATGATTGCTAGATCTGGGTATTCAAACCCTTAGTTCTCACTGAACACTGTTACCACTTATCAGGTAACCATTATCTCCAGGTCATCAGACCAAGGTATACATTATACTTGTTGCTCAAGTATTTCACATAGCTCACAAATCCCATTTAAATCTATACCATATGAACATAATAGCTCATACCTGGCTATGCTCATCATCTCATAATACCTACATGGTTAGTATTTCATGATAACAACAATATCAGATACATATCATCACCATGCAATACAAGAAAAATACAACCTTCCCATTATTAGGGTTATGGTTTCCCTTCCTTACTGATTAGGGTTTCAAGTGCATACCATCATCCATTATTAGGGTTAGGGTTTCCCCTTATTAACCTATTAGGGTTTCAAATCATATCATCACCCTTCTTTAGGGTTAGGGTTTCAAATCATATCATCACTCTTCATTAGGGTTAGGGTTCCCCTATTTAACCGATTAGGGTTTCAAGATCATATAATCAAGAATCAAACTCTAATTCATACTCCACTCATATTAAGAGTATTAATGTATGCTCATTACATGATTATTACACAAGTATAAGTTTCTCTCTCATCCTCACTAGGATGTTAATTGCATCATGCTCTATTAAATTGGCCCAACCCTTTCTTCAAGGTACATTGGCCTACTTACCGAAATGCATTAAACTCCTTACATCTTAATATATTACTTGACATAACACACTTCATGTGTTACTCCATCAAGTACATTGAATTGAGGTGATTCTACCATATCGGGCATAGAGGTGTGTACTTGACACCATATCGTGCTTCCGTATCATGCTTGAGGTGTATTCTCATCACTGTATTGTGCTCCCATATCGGGTTGCTCAACATTAGGGTTTGCATATCGGGTTAGACCCTTATGCTCATATCCCATCAAACCTTCATGGTATCATCCTACCCTTCATCATGTAATAAGTGATAGGATAGATATCAGGTTAGTCTAAACTAAACCAGGTGTACAAACTAATAGGGGTTTGGATTTCAAAGATATATCAGGTTTCACATTACCATGTGGGGTTTCAACACCATATCGGGTTAGAGTATGTACTTGACTCCATGTCGTGCATAGGGTATGTGCTTCACCCCATATTATGCACAAGGTGTATGCTTGACACCATATCGTGCACAAGGTGTGCACTTTATCATCATATCGTGCACAAGGTATAAGCTTCAACATTGTATCGTTCTAGTGGTATGTTCACCTCACCATATCGGTTAGAGGTGCTTCAACCCGATATCGGGTTGGACCATGATGATGTCATCATCATAAACCTCTAGACTCTTGTTCTTAATATTCTAGTTCATGGACAATAGTCCTAAACAAATTTTAGAACTCATAGGATCATCAATTATTCAAGAGAATTCGAAATTGAAAGTAGATCAACAAGTACAATAGAATTGAAGGTGAATAATAACATAACTGGGTTCAAGTTATATAACCCGCCTCAAGAACAACTTCAAAGATCCAATATCCATAGCTTCACGTTCCCAAGTTGAAGATGAGCTTCAAAACTCTTCTATGTGCAAAGAACCACCATGGTTAAGAACTTGGTGAAGAAGAAAAGAAAAGAAGATCACAACCCTAGATCCATGCTTTAATCCAAGGTTGAAGATGATTGTGGCTTCACCTTAGGGTTAAGACTTGAGATCCTTCTTGTTCCTTAGCACCATACACAATACCTCACCATTCATGCACGATATCCCCTTACTTAAGGCCGATATCACTTCACTAGTGGCTGATATCACTTCACTATGGCCGATATCACCTTGCTATGGTCGATATCTCTTCACTATGGCTGATATCACCTTGCTATGGCCGATACAAAGGCTTCATACACAATACCCCTTTACCTATGCATGATACCAAGACTGTATGCATGATATCTAAGAGAAATAGGGTGGTAAGATTTGAAAATTTTCACTAGTAGGTGAAAGGAATGGTATATATAGTTGTGGTTCATGAAAAAGAGTAGATATGAGGTGTCATTGTTTTACACTACTAGGTGCCACATGTCCATGCATGGTTGACACATGTCCCTACATGCATATTTATATTGAAATGAAAAACACTTGAGGATAATCTTGGGATAAGATTTTGTCCCTTAGTTATCTTGTTGAGCAAGGTATTTTAACTCAACATCACTTTATTCACAAACCGATACACTTTTTCTAAGGAAAGTTGCAAACTGATACACATCACCTCCATGAGGTTCTTAGCCCGTCATGGACAAGGCCAAGAGTTCAAAAACTGATATTAGGATCCCCCTATGTCTCCTTGGCCGATAGGCACTCTCATAATAAGTCTACAACTCGATACAACTCATACAAGGGCTTCACATTCAACCCTTTCTTGGTCTTTTCATCACCAAGAGTACCATCACTCAGATATGATTCAAACATGGTGTATCCTTCTTTCTCTCTCCTCTATATGATACTAGGAGTGATTAGGGACACTATAGAAGTGTTAATTTTCATATCAACCTGACATTTTGGGTAAATTACAATTTGTACCAAAATTGGTGCACAAGGCACTAGCATTATTCAAACAAGTTTCAATTTGAAATTTAGGCTTTCCACAAGCTGCCCCTTCGAATCATTCTCTCTCTTATGATACTAAAACACATGAGGTATATTCAACATGTGACATTTTGCAATATAACCCCTTATCTTGGGTAAATTTCACTTTACACCCAAACTATCATATAATGCACAAACAATTTGCAAATAAGCTCAAACTTGAAAATTAAACTCAAGGAGAGTCTTAATTTCTTTTCAAAAGATTAAAACAAGTTTATAAATACTTACATAAGCAAAACTTCCAGGTTTATGCCATAACCCAGGTCAGGGATGTTACACCCTAGGCTGAAAAGAAAAGGAAAAGAGGATATCTTCATCTCACTTAGGTACTACCATGGGAGAACCATGTATTCGACCTCTAATAGAGAGAAGTTCCTCAAGAGAAACACCATGGAGAACCATGGATCAACCAATGGAATAAAAGATAGGGGTAATATTGTAAGAAAATGAAATCAAGAAGGATAAACCACTTACCAAGATCAATGATCACTAAAGCATCAACAAAAGAGAGATGATCCTACCCTAGATCACCACATGCAAGGGTTCGACCTCCATGCACCAAGGTTGAGCTCCTTCATCAAACACCAAAGAGGGATGAGCTCCAAGGATGAGAGAGTAAGAGGGTGCAAAAAAGATTACTTGCATGTGAAGAGAGGGCATAAATACCCAAGGGTAGGAGAGAGATGAGTGAGATGATGTTTCAAGACATTAGTGACATTTGTCCCTCCAAAAATCAGACATGCAAGCACTCAAGAAATGAATGCAACAAAGGGTGATAAAACCAAGGCAGGGTGGCAACCACTTGACCACCCAACCACTTCGGTCAAAGAGGATCCATGGTGGCCAACATGGTAGTGAAAGCTACACCATGTCAACCAAAACATAGTGACCAAGATCAAGAGCAAGCAATCACCACAACCAAAGCACCCATCCAAAACTCCTTCGACTGTAACAAACAAGGTCCAAAAAAGGCACATTGACTGCTAAAAAAAGACCAAGGAAAATACTTTGGTTGCAATACACAAAGGATCAACATCAACATCAACTCAAGCATGCATGCAACCCATGCAGACCCTAATTTCAACACTCATGATGTCACCTCAACAACCAAGGTCCAACAAGGCACCCCTGAACATCATTCTCTCTCTCTCATGATGCTAAAACATAGGAGGCACATCCAACATATGACAAATTGCAAGATAAACCCTCAACTTGGGTAAATTGCAACTTGGTCAAAAAAGCGCACACATAGCATAACTAGCTCAAACATCAGGAAAATTGGACCAAGTGA
Organism: Alisma plantago-aquatica; assembly: GCA_963693085.1. Taxonomy (NCBI): domain Eukaryota; kingdom Viridiplantae; phylum Streptophyta; class Magnoliopsida; order Alismatales; family Alismataceae; genus Alisma; species Alisma plantago-aquatica. Next base: position 53,334,818 of record OY856414.1, on the reverse strand, counting down.
AAACATAAGAACGTCACATGTTATTAAGGTGCATCACATGATTAGATTAAGGTTTTAATCATCTAATCATTCTAAGCAAGCAAGATCAAGCAAAAAGCTAGGTCAGTGGTCTTATAGGATTAGTCTAGGGGAAGGCGATATCGGGTGAGAGGGGGTCGTGTTCTTCTGAAACTAACAATGGGCATTATGTTGGGGAAGATGTGAGGCACCATTAGGCTTGGCAACACATTGTTGTTTTGAGAATAAGTAATGGTGCATGTGTTACCTCTGAGTCAGATCAGAATAGCTCCAAACAAGGCTTGAGGGGATTGTAAGATGTTATTTCGTAGGCACAAAAATTCCTTAGGGCCAGGTTGTATGAGGGACAAAGGAGGAGAATGTCCATGTTTATCTTTGTAACTATTGGGAGTCTGAGCCGCCTGACGAGGAAGAAGAGGGGGTAATTTGCTACCCTAAAAATTATGAGTAGACATTTAGCAATAACCCCTTAGCTACTTAAATTCTTATAACATATAAATGGTGTATTCAATTGTTCTAAGATATCAACCAACCATTCATATTTTATTAAGATAGTTTATAAAAATATTATAACTCTTAATTATCATTATGAGATGCCTAATTTTTTAACCATATAAATATATAACCATAAAAGTGTATTTAGTTTTATTCCAAAGTTGTTAGTAAAAAGAGTAGGTGTAGTACTAGAATACAATTCAAACTAAAGTTTTCAAGGTGAAGGATGTCATATTGTATTTAATGATGTCAAAGTGGTTCTCGAGACTAAATTGAAGGACTTCTTCATAAATATTTCTCATGTGAGGAAGATGAACTCATTTATACACAAGGAATTCAAAAGGATACAAACTAATATCAAGGGACATGATAATTGACCAAAATAATCGAATGAGATTTTTGACTAAGAGACCAATTTACAAAAAGTACTCGTATTTTGAGAGAATTGTGGATTATAGCTCAATATAAATTTTATACCCAAAATTTGATATGTTACAATATCTACTTAACTTTCACACAGTACACACATTGTCTAGAAGTGTATTGTACATTGTATACATTACATTTTAGATAATCTAATAGTATCTCAATGGAGACTTAGAAATACCTATTTTATTCTGGAAAAAAAATCTTTAAAATGATCATATGGAGTTTCAATATGTCTAGAAGATGTATAGTAAAAAAAAGATGTATAGTCAAATCTCTCATATCTTTCTCAACATAATGAGATTGATAAAGTCCTATGCCATATGTACATCTAATGATTTTAAGCTCTAAAATCGTATATGCAAATCCCATGTCCTTATATCAAACTTACATGAAAATAATGATTTATCTCTTGAAAAACTCTCATATTGGATTGAAATATAAGAATATTTATTAATATATAGATAAATAATGACAAACTTATAACTGAATAGTATACACTAGACAAACTTATCAAATTCATTTGAATTGAAGTCGAAAGATGATATAGCATTATCAATTTTTTCATGCCAATTATTTAGGGTCTTGCTTCAATCCATACAACAATTTAACAAGTTTACACACTTTGTATACATTCCCATTCACCAAAAATCCTATAGATGATCCATATGTATACACACACACAAATATATATATATATATATATATACATATACATATATCGTCCTGAAGATCACCATGAATGGATGCAATCTTCACATCCATTTTGTGGATAGTAGTGTCATATCTGGATGTCAGTGCAATCCACACTCAAATTGTGATCATACATTAAAGACTTAAATATGTGTCAAAATAGTATATTCCCTTCTTTTTTATATACCCCTTGAAAAATAATATTGCCTTGCATTATTAATAGACCCATTTGAGTGCAATTTATTTTGAAACACCATTTACATTTAGTTGTAGTACAACCTTGGGGCCTTTCCACCAAAATCCCAATTTTCGTTTGTAAGAATTGATTAGATTTCATCATTAATGGATTCCTTCTAGAATTTAGATTCATAATAAGCCATCACTTGATGGTAGGAAATAGGATTATCCTTAACAATGTAAGTAACAAAGTTACTTTCAAAATCTTTGGAGTCCTTGCATGTTTACTCTTCCTTGGTTCAGTTGTTTCCTCATAATCATTTGATATGCAAATAGCACACTTGGTACTACCCCCTATAGTCAAAATCCTTTTCACTTGTTCAGGAATGAAACATGTAGGGTCAAGATTTAGTAAAATATCACTTTAGGGTACACCAATTTTCATAGAGAATGAGTTTTCAAGGAATTTTGCATCACGAACATCAACTATTGAGTTGACATTCATGGTATAAATCTAAAATCTATGATTTGCATATCTTTTATTATCCCTAGTGACTCACATATGTTAATGTGTACCAAATCTACTATATCAGATTTTTTAACAAAAGAATAGAGGTTTCCTAAGATTTTTAGCTTGCACACATACAACACATATGTATTTTATATCAATGATAGTATTAGATATAGGATTAAGATTCATCATTCTTTTCATAGAAGTAAAATTTACATGTCCCAACAGTTCATGCTGATTTGATGATTTAAGACTTAATAGAACTTTCATTGTTATTCAACAAAAAAATAGAAACAAGTTCTACATGAATATTAATCAACAATGAAAATGAAAAAGGTTCTATGTGAATCTTAAATACATCCCCTATATCAAAATAAAAAATAGGTTCCAAGTAATTAAAACATCACAAACCTAAGTTAATAAAACTGTATTGCATTTAAAGTCTTCTCCCAAATCATTCCTAAATAATATAAGACCACTAAGGATATTGCTATGATTGTTTTGATGTGTCTTACTATGTGAAGTATAAGAATATTTCTACAAGAAAATTTCAACTCCACACAGCCTTGGATTTCAACTGTAATGTAAGAGTTATCTCCCAAAGTCACTAAAATACAATGACAACATGATAAGATATGAACAAGGACCTGTCAGCAAACACATGCACATCTTCTCCATTATCAACTATCCAATATAGTGATTTAGATATGTTAAGAATTTCAAAGAGATACATACTCATCATTGTTGGATGAAGTCCCAGTCATAATGTTGACCGCAGCTCCATCAACAGGCATAGGGTTCTTGTATTTCAGGGAGACATACTCATTAGCCAATGACCATCCTATCAACAAATTCAACATAGATTGATTTTCATTTTCTTTTCAATCTTGCCTTTTAGTTGTTGGTTAACATTTTTTTCCAATATATTCTTGACTACTCTTCTGAGATTGATTTACAAGAAGTTCTAAATGACATTGTTTGCTTATCCATCCAATGTTGTTCTTACATTTCGATGTTGGTCATTAGATCATTCAAAGAAAAACATCACCCTTATTGTGCTTGAGATCTAGAGCATGCTCCTCCCAAGATTTAAGATATCTTTCAAAGAAAGATATCACTACAAAAGGGCCTGGTAACTACAAATCAACCTCACACAAACCATGAACAAGGAGTAAAATCTCATTCTTTTTGTTCAGGAATAGGTCTTCCCTCAACCAATTTGAATCTCGAAAGTTTCACAATGAGTATTTCTCAATACCAAGGTCTTCAATATCATATTCTGATCCAAACTATCCCAAAGCTCCTTATAAGTTTTCGCATGAGAGAAATTGATGTGGAAGAGAACATTCTATAAAGTTGACAATAATACAACATTGGAACATTTGATCTGTTACAACCCCAATTTTTGGGATCAATTTGTGAGAAATACAATTTCTCATATTAAAGATAATTGAAAAAATAATGATATGATTTGTTTTGAGTAAACGGATTCCTTTCACAATAGCCTTGATTGGTTGCTTTGTGGGTTGTATTGGCTATTGGGCCCAATAAAAAGGAAAATAACAAAGGAAATTCAATTAGTAAATGGATAATTGAATTTTAAGAAAAGAAATATGTGGAAACCTCTAGAAGGAAAATCCAAAGAGGATTTCGTGCCTCTTGGGTTCCTTGGGTACCAAGGAGTCCAAGGTTGCAAAAAGAAAGCAATAGGAAAAGAAAAGATTAATTAAGTATTTCTTTATGAAGAAGGAAATTGGAAAATAATGATATAATATGGAAAATGAATGAAAAGAGGCATAAATAAGATTTCTTGGGGAAATTTCGTATCCATGTGGTTGTTAATATTAAAAGGAATGCCAATGAGGAAAATAAAAGAGAAATAAAAAGAAATCCTCAAAAAGGAATATTTAAATGAGAAATAAACAAGATAATGTGAAATAAGGCACAAAGATGCATCTAGAAGGATAATAAATATCCTTGGGAAAAGGATTTCGAAATAATGGAGTATATTGGGATCCAAGGAGTCCCAATAAAGAGGAAAGAAAGAGAAAATACTAAAAAGGCAAAGTAAGAGGATAATATAATGCATTATTAAGGAATTATGAGATATTGTTAAAAAGAAAGTAATTTCTATTAAAGGAAATAGAAATTTCGTGGCTAATGGATTAAAAGCAAGAATAAAGAGGATAAGAAAGAGGAATCTCGAATTTTCTATATACTCAAATATTAGAAAATATCAAAAGGTTTAAGGAGAGAGAAAAGGATTTCTTATCCTTGAAGAAATAGGAGTCCTTATGAGAGTGGGACTTGTCCTCACTTAGAGGGCCATGTTAGGGCACGTATGAACTCCCCTATAAAAGGGATAGACTCCTAGTTCGAGCTTAAGGAGAAATCCACGTCTCTTTCTCCTCTTCTTCTTTCTTTGTGTTTGAAACCCTAACCGAAAGCTTAGTGCTACCCCTGGGGCAACAAAGGATCTTGGAGCCATCACGATAGAGGTAGGGTGTTGCACGTCATCCAAGGGAACCGCAGCCACCATCCTCATGCTCCAGTCTTCGCGCAAGGGCTGCAGCACAACCTGCAATACCGGTCAGGGATCACGAGCTGCCCAGCTCGAGACGACGGCCCTAGTCATGCACGAAGGACTCCCTAGGTGCGTGAGGGTATGGCAGAGGTAGTGAGAGCCTCATCGGAGGTCAGCGGGGTGCAGAGACGGAAGGAGAGACGGCGCGGTCGGCTGCTAGGGTGGCGGCCAGCCGCTGGCGCAAGGTTGAAGAAGGTCGGGTGACCATGGATGGAAATACCCCTCTGGGGTGTGAAGGAGAGCTCACTTACGCAGGGGCAATATAGTCAAATCGTTATGTTTCCCGAATTGGCAAGCTAACGCTGCATGGACGAAGACACGTGGCCTCTTCTTATTGGTCCAGTAAGTGATTTAATGAAAAATTCATATTTATTTAACCGTAGCTCGGATTAAAACAAGTTATATATGAATTTTGATCAGGAGAACACAAGGAATCTAATAAAAATAGTTTTATAGCCTGAATCTGATCATAGTTCGAAATATAGTGTAAATTACCATCTTTAATGAATTAAAGATTAAGAAACCCTATTTTGATATGATTAATGTGTTTAATAGGGTTTAATGGATCTTTAGAATTGATATTAATTTGTTAAATGTAAAAAGGAACATTGAGTTCAAAAAAGGAAGAACTTTGCACGTGATTAGTCTAATTTAGAGTTTATATGCTTGAAATTGGAAAAGTACATAAAGTTATCATCTTTAATGATTTAACTAAGGAAAAACCCTTAGATTTGGTGATAGATGGATAACTCAAGCTGATATTAACCTGTTGTTAATAAAAGTGAAAATAGGATTTTAAAAGATGATCTTTTTATATAGTTGGTTTAATTTAGGGTTCTATGTACATGAATATGCCTTAATGGGATTAGAAACCCTAATTTATGTTGATATGAATTCTAATGGTTTTAATTGTACAAATCAACGAGTAAATAGAAATATGATGATTCGAAGATAAATTGAGGATCAAAGATCTTTAATGTGAATTATTTGGATAATTAGTGTTTCCTAGTGTATAAAGGTAGAAATAGTAATAAATAAGGTTCATATATGTGAGTTGAACTATAATGAAATATGATTTGTCAATTTGAAAGAAACCGAGGATGATAATTAGCCTTAATGTTTTGGATATGACCTAAAAGGATAAAGATAATAGTTTTAGTGTAAAAGAAACATATTAAACTTAATTGACATTCAATTGTGTCTATGATGCAGAAATTAAGGTTTGTAACTAAAAGAGCATTAAAAGTGATAAATGCATAATGAAGGCTAAAAACCTAATAAAACCCTAAGGTTGGCCTAGAAATTATAAGGTGGAATCCAAGTTGATCTTGTGGATGTTTGAATAAAACAATGACACTTGGATGTTATGCATTATTTTCAGGATATTGTTGATTGCTTGTTAATTGTGTTGAATGTTAATGCATGGACATCAAGTTACTATGGATCAGGTATGTGGTTACGATTATGAATAATCGCTTTAGGTTTTCCGATGGATTCCCGGATGTTTAATCGCATTGAATGCAACTAAACTGTTGAATGTTTATTTATTTCTTGCAATTATAAAGTGACTATGACTATCATATAATGTATATGCCTTCTAGCTCAATCATTAATCCCCTCTGTGTCGTAATGGCTGACCTAGTACATGGCTACCTAGAGGGTAGGTCCATCAGGTCATGAAAGACTTTGGCTGCCTAGAGGGTAGGTCCATCAAGTCACCTTTATAGAGGTACCATATAAGTCCTTACAGGGACAACATAGAGTTGTGGATAAGTATGGATTTAGTAGTTTGGCTTAAACCGTAATCTTGGTTGTTAAATGATTAATTGAATGATTACATGGTTATCATAGTTGCATGATTATCTGTTTCCCCCACATACCAGCTTCGGCTGACCGACATTTTGTTTGTCGGTGTTTTAGGTACAATGAAAAGAACAAACAGTAAAGCTACACCTTGTGAATTCAAGAATTAAAGAACAAGGAGGAACTAGTTAGACTAGTTCAGCTGAGGTTAGAAGTTTAGTTTGTTCCAAACTTTTCAAAGGTATGCAAAGAAAAATTTTATTACCATTTTCAGTATAGTCTGTTAGAATTTAATAATTGTTTATGGTTATATGTCGAACCTTTGATCCGGGATTAATGGGTGCGGCTTCAACCTCTTGGTCTCCCTTAATTGGGGGTTATCGGGAGGTGGGGTCGTAACATTTGGTATCAGAGCATAGGTTCCTAAGTTAACCATTAATAATTATTAAATTTTACAAATTCCATAGAACCCAAGGGAGTTATTAGAGGAGTATCCGAAAGACGGAGGTGTCTAGAAAGGGATCACGACCGGGGGCTGGCAAGATTTTCCTCCGCACTTCTAGTCGGAATACGAGGACTCCCAGACCCGTGTGACCGCCTGGCCAAAGTCTTAGGGTATGAATCGAAATAAGATACCTTTAGGACTTCTCATCTTATTCATCCCTTCTCATCACAAAAATTCTGATAAGGACCTAAAGGATTAGGGTTTTCTTTCTTCTCCTCACCCTCCTGAGGTATGGGTAGGGTTAATAAGGTTTAGGGAATGCTCCACTAAATTAATGAAAGGCATGTAAATAAGATGTCATGGACATAAGCTTAATAGGATAAGCGCATAATAAATAATAGATACATGCTTAGGTCGTATGACATAAGTTGTCATGTCCTCAGAAGAGACCTGAGGCTAGACCTTCTTCTCAGGAGGATAAGTTAGTCTTGGAGATAGAGATCTCCATTGCAAGTAGAAACCTGGCACATCCTCTGAGGATGATGCTAACCCTAACCCTAAGTGAAGATTAGAGAGAGATGAGTTGGACCAGGTGTTTGAAAGGACATGCCTTTGGGATGCCATAGGATCCATGGGTGACCTAGCACCTTTGGCAACCCCAACCCTGGGAAGGGTCGTGCATGTTAGGGTAAAGGATAGCTCTTTATATGATGATGTTAGTGAAGGACCATAGAAACCCTATGGGCTTGTACCAGTAGGGCATAGCTGGAACCTAGGGCACGTCATAGTGCTGACAGTAGGATGAAACCCCGGATAAGGAATTATGATGGAGCATAAAGGGTTATGGATGATCTTGAGCAAACATAAGTTCAAACCTAGGCTTCACCCATGTAGGGCATGCTTTTGAGGTTGATCCTTCATGAAGAGAGGACCTCTAATGGTGAGGTGGGATGTAGGGTTAGCTCTAGAGAGAGCAGGAAACCCAGCAAGAAGGTTGGAAGCCTAAAACCCTGAACAATGGATGATAGTGGTTGCCTCATGATCGATCCCTGAAAGTTATTGATATCTTGGTTGCCTTTAGAGGGACCAACCCTAGAGAATGAAGATGAAGCATCTGGTACCTATGTGCCTACAGTATAGGTGTTTACCTTCTGAGGTAGGAAGAAGAGTTCCTTAGACTTAGAAAGGTTTTGTAATAGGTTATGAGGCCTTGTACCTTGATGGTTGTCCTTAGGGAGGACCCAACCCTAAGTGTTGCTCGAGTTGAAGGATGACAAGGAGTGCATGTCATGCCTTTTTCATGCTTGGTTCGTAGTTAAGAGACAGAGCATGCAGTGAACCTAGGGTTCCTAGGCCTAAGAGGGGAAGTGGTGTACCTTAGGCTCATGATGAGAAGTTGAGTTCCTATAGAAGCGAGTATGGTAATCCTCATGAATAGAGGAAAAGAGAATCCCCTTAAGTTTAAGGTGTGTTTGATGAACCCCTGATAGCTAGGTTGATGATAAAGGAAGGTATGATCTCGATCCAGCATTGAGGAAGACAAGTATGACCTAGCATGGTACAGTAGGTGATCGGCTTGTGCCTTAATAGCTCGCTAGGGTTAAGTAGGCTCATGTGGATGTAAACCCTGGACATAAGAGCTTTTGTGACCTTGTTGTCAAGAGATAGTTTTCCTACCATCTTGGGAGAGGGACCCCGTTGGTAGGGTGTATATCAGTTATGTTGGTTTAAGGTAACCTGAAGAAGTCTCATAGGATCTTCAGAAGCTAAGTGAAAAGTACATGGTATGAGAATGAACCTTTAGACCCATAGATATCCATCTCTAAGTGCATATGGATGTGTTACCATGGAGGTAACCGGTGTGGGGCTTGACCAAGGTAGGCAGGTTGCCATGATCCCTATGAAAGGATGAAAGCCAGCCCATGAATGCAGAAAGAGAGATGATGAAGACTTGGGTAAGGTTCTAAGTGAACATGTACTATTATGGAGAATCCTAAGTCTATCCTAGGGTCAGGTAGGGATAAGACCGATGAAAGTAGGAGTTTCCTAATTCCCCAGTTGCACATGACCATAGGGTCGGGAGGTAACAGCTATCATTGTCTTAGGGCCATGGGTTAGGAGATTGATCACCTTCATGAACTCATGGGACCCAAAGGGTAGATGAGTAGGGTACTCTCTTGATGCATGAGGGAGAGGGATGACCCCAAAAGAGTCGGTACCCTATAGACCTAGAGGAGATGACCAAGGATATAAACCTCAGTAGGTTCAAGACTAGTTGGATATCATGATGGTTGTGATGAAGAGACATATGTGGCACGTTACAACTTAGATTTAAAGGTGTACTGGCAAAGTGGGATGTACCATCTCTACTCTTGGAACAGGAAGAACTCTGTATTTGGACTGCAGCCAAATGCTTATTTCCTCTTGTTATGGGGGTGAGAGATAGGACATTACGCATGCCATACACCAAGGATAAGAGATGATGTAGGTTGGAACGTTGCCACGAGGAATGGGGATAGAGAAGATAACCTACCCTGGTAAAGTGAATGATACATGGACGGCTTGCAAACACTAAGAGGAATGAGGTAGTCCCCTTATGAGGATGTTTTTATCATGAGCTATGTGGAACTTACAAGTTATACCAGGTTGAGTTTGATCACCATGATGATGGAATCAGAGAGTGTTCTTATGAAGATAAACATATAGTTTGAGGTGACATGATAAGTGAAATGCATGGAAGTGTAATGTTACCTAATACCTAAGGATGAGAGGTGGTAATGTATGCTCTAGTTAAGACTTGTTTGACTAGAAGTTAGAAAAGGTTGTTTGGCTAACCCTAAGTTTGAAAAGGAGAGGTGTTTGGATAACACTCAGATGTAATAAGATGCGTTGAAAAGTTAAGGGTTGTTTGGTTAGCTAGCCTAGTTCTTGATACAATGAAAGGAGGGTGGTAGAACCTCAAGTGCACTTCTTTGGAAAAGAAGGTGATGGAACCCTGACAAGAGTGGTTTAGGGTTTCGAAGGAATCGATCTTGAAAGAATCATGACATACAGGAAATCATGATACATTGTGGAAATGGCAATAGCACTTTGGATGCTTAAGATGAGGTTGCATGTGGTTTATGGCCATGCAAGCCAGGAGGTAAAGGACGAACCCCAGTAACCCAGTGTATCGATATAGAGGAAAAAAGAGTCCTTGAGAGGGAATGGGAGCTCAACACTATGGATGTTGTGATGGGTCTTCCCTGGGCCAAAAAGGTCGAGATACAATGTGGGTTATGGTAGGTCGCCTTACCTAGATAATATGAGAAAGGAAGAGTTCGGTGAAGGGACAGATCCAGTTGAACTACACATGAGAAAGATGGTTCAACTACACCATGAAGTGAGTTCAAAGGTTCTTGAGTTTGACCTAAAAGGTTCACTTCCATAAAGTGGAAGTAGGTACATGAAGAACTCAATGTTAGTATAGTTTATCACCCCTAACCATGGTTAGTATGATCCAGACTAAAGGGTCTGATGAGGGCATGTGTGCTCGTTCAGGGTGATATCTAGAGACAGTTTTTTTCCTATGAAAGATGTGAAGATAACCACCATAGCCAGTATCGGGTCTTATATGAAGCTCTGTAAGGGAGGTTGTGTCGGTCACCACTTCAGTAAGGTGATGTTGGTGAAAGGACCACCTGATGGTTAGAAAAGTACCACATGATGGTTAGAAAGAGGGACCCCAGTGTGTGTAGATGAAGTCACTTTGATCGTGCAAGGGCTGAAAGGAGCCTAGAGACGATGAGAGTCGTGAGCAGATGCAAAGTAGACTGACATACAAGTTACTGTGGGAGAAAATGTGACATGAAAATCCGACCCCTCTAAATTATAACTAAGAGAGCTGAGTCCCCGATACATGGGTCCATTAGAGATGGATGAGTGGAGAAGGTTAGGTTTAACCTGACCCCTCAGGATAGGGTGATGGGAGATGTTTTCCATGTGTCCAATTTAGAGCACTATGTGAGGTACCCCGACCATGTGTTGAGCAATGAACCTAGTGAGCCCCAAGGGAGGCTGAAATGGCCTGAGTCACCTGTGTAGTTTATAGACGCCAGGATGAAAGAACTCAGAGAAAAGAATATGTGAGGATAAAGGTTCTTTGAAAATGCCATGGGTACGGCAAAGCCACATAGGGGCCAATGAAGGACATGGAAAAGTCTTATCCTGAATTGTTTGTTTGCTTGTTTGTATTTTGAGGACAAAATTCCTATAAGAGGGGAAGGATGTTACAACCCCAATTTTTGGGATCAATTGGTGAGAAATACAATTTCTCATATTAAAGATAATTGAACAAATAATGATATGATTTGTTTTGAGTAAATGGATTCCTTTCACAATAGCCTTGATTGGTTGCTTTTTGGGCTGTATTGCCTATTGGGCCCAATAAAAAGGAAAATAACAAAGGAAATTCAATTAGTAAATGGATAATTGAATTTTAAGAAAAGAAATATGTGGAAACCTCTAGAAGGAAAATCCAAAGAGGATTTCATGCCTCTTGGGTTCCTTGGGTACCAAGGAGTCCAAGGTTGCAAAAAGAAAGCAATAGGAAAAGAAAAGATTAATTAAGTATTTCTTTATGAAGAAGGAAATTGGGAAATAATTATATAATATGGAAAATGAATGAAAAGAGGCATAAATGAGATTTCTTGGGGAAATTTCGTATCCATGTGGTTGTTAATATTAAAAGAAATGCCAATGAGGAAAATAAAAGAGAAATAAAAAGAAATCCTCAAAAAGGAATATTTAAATGATAAATAAACAAGATAATGTGAAATAAGGCACAAAGATGCATCTAGAAGGATAATAAATATCCTTGGGAAAAGGATTTCGAAATAATGGAGTATATTGGGATCCAAGGAGTCCCAATAAAGAGGAAAGAAAGAGAAAATACTAAAAAGGCAAAGTAAGAGGATAATATAATGCATTATTAAGGAATTATGAGGTATTGTTAAAAAGAAAGTAATTTCTATTAAAGGAAATAGAAATTTCGTGGCTAATGGATTAAAAGCAAGAATAAAGAGGATAAGAAAGAGGAATCTCGAATTTTCTATATACTCAAATATTAGAAAATATCAAAAGGTTTAAGGAGAGAGAAAAGGATTTCTTCTCCTTGAAGAAATAGGAGTCCTTATGAGAGTGGGACTTGTCCTCGCTTATAGGGCCATGTTAGGGCACGTATGAACTCCCCTATAAAAGGGATAGACTCCTGGTTCGAGCTTAAGGAGAAATCCACGTCTCTTTCTCCTCTTCTTCTTTCTTTGCATTTGAAACCCTAACCGAAAGCTTAGTGCTACCCCTGGGGCAACAAAGGATCTTGGAGCCATCACGATAGAGGTAGGGTGTTGCACGTCGTCCAAGGGAACCGCAGCCACCATCCTCATGCTCCAGTCTTCGCGCAAGGGCTACAGCACAACCTGCAATACCGGTCAGGGATCACGAGCTGCCCAGCTCGAGACGACAGCCCTAGTCACGCACAAAGGACTCCCTAGGTGCGTGAGGGTATGGCGGAGGTAGTGAGAGCCTCATCGGAGGTCAGCGGGGTGCAGAGAAGGAAGGAGAGGCGGCACGGTCGGCTGCTAGGGCGGCGGCCAGCCGCTGGCGCAAGGTTGAAGAAGGTCGGGTGACCTTGGACGGAAATACCCCTTTGGGGTGTGAAGGAGCACCCACTTACGTAGGGGCAATATAGTCAAATCGTTATGTTTCCCGAATTGGCAAGCTAACGTTGCATGGACGAAGACACGTGGCCTCTTATTATTGGTCCAGTAAGTGATTTAATGAAAAATTCATATTTATTTAACCGTAGCTCGGATTAAAACAAGTTATATATGAATTTTGATCAGGAGAACACAAGGAATCTAATAAAAATAGTTTTATAGCCTGAATCTGATCATAGTTCGAAATATTATGTAAATTACCATCTTTAATGAATTAAAGATTAAGAAACCCTATTTTGATATGATTAATGTGTTTAATATGGTTTAATGGATCTTTAGAGTTGATATTAATATGTTAAATGTAAAAAGGAACATTGAGTTCAAAAAAGGAAGAACTTTGCACATGATTAGTCTAATTTAGAGTTTATATGCTTGAAATTGGAAAAGTACATAAAGTTATCATCTTTAATGATTTAACTAAGGAAAAACCCTTAGATTTGGTGATAGATGGATAACTCAAGCTGATATTAACCTGTTGTTAATAAAAGTGAAAATAGGATTTTAAAAGATGATCTTTTTATATAGTTGGTTTAATTTAGGGTTCTATGTACATGAATATGCCTTAATGGGATTAGAAACCCTAATTTATGTTGATATGAATTCTAATGGTTTTAATTGTACAAATCAACGAGTAAAATAGAAATATGATGATTCAAAGATAAATTGAGTATCAAAGATCTTTAATGTGAATTATTTGGATAATTAGTATTTCCTAGTGTATAAAGATGGAAATAGTAATAAATAAGGTTCATATATGTGAGTTGAACTATAATGAAATATGATTTGTCAATTTGAAAGAAACCGAGGATGATAATTAGCCTTAATGTTTTAGATATGACCTAAAAGGATAAAGATAATAGTTTTAGTGTAAAAGAAACATATTAAACTTAATTGACATTCAATTGTGTCTATGATGCAGAAATTAAGGTTTGTAACTAAAAGAGCATTAAAAGTGATAAATGCATAATGAAGGCTAAAAACCTAATAAAACCCTAAGGTTGGCCTAGAAATTATAAGGTGGAATCCAAGTTGATCTTGTGGATGTTTGAATAAAACAATGACACTTGGATGTTATGCATTATTTTCAGGATATTGTTGATTTCTTGTTAATTGTGTTGAATGTTAATGCATGGACATCAAGTTACTATGGATCAGGTATGTGGTTACGATTATGAATAACCGCTTTAGGTTTTCCGATGGATTCCCGGATGTTTAATCGCATTGAATGCAACTAAACTGTTGAATGTTTATTTATTTCTTGCAATTATAAAGTGACTATGACTATCATATAATGTATATGCCTTCTAGCTCAATCATTAATCCCCTCTGTGTCGTAATGGCTGACCTAGTACATGGCTACCTAGAGGGTAGGTCCATCAGGTCATGAAAGACTTTGGCTGCCTAGAGGGTAGGTCCATCAAGTCACCTTTATAGAGGTACCATATAAGTCCTTACAGGGACAACACAGAGTTGTGGATAAGTATGGATTGAGTAGTTTGGATTAAACTGTAATCTTGGTTGTTAAATGATTAATTGAATGATTACATGGTTATCATAGTTGCATGATTATCTGTTTCCCCCACATACCAGCTTCGGCTGACCGACGTTTTGTTTGTCGGCGTTTTAGGTACAATGAAAAGAACAAACAGTAAAGCTACACCTTGTGAATTCAAGAATTAAAGAACAAGGAGGAACTAGTTAGAATAGTTCAGCTGAGGTTAGAAGTTTAGTTTGTTCCAAACTTTTCAAAGGTATGCAAAGAAAAATTTTATTACCATTTTTAGTATAGTCTGTTAGAATTTAATAATTGTTTATGGTTATATGTCAAACATTTGATCCGGGATTCATGGGTGCGACTTCAACCTCTTGGTCTCCCTTAATTGGGGGTTATCGGGAGGTGGGGTCGTAACATGATCCCTCTCCCAAACAATCAATCTTCCAAAAACTTTCAAGGAATGTATCATTTGTTTTGGGACAGTCTAATCTAAGCCATGAATTAATCCTATTATCATCCATGATATCTTCATTTGATGTTTCCAATAGTAATAAGAAAAACTCGTCAAACTTCTCCAACAGGGTAGACATGTCAATTTTACCATAGATGAAAGAAATGCATGCCAGTTTGAAGAGGATGCAAAAACTATCTTCTATAAGATTATTGGATACAGTAATTGCATATCATTCAAGATTAACAAACCAAGAAACAAAGGCAGTTAACAAACATAAGGAACACAAGGAAGTATATAACATGAAATAGTAAAACAAGCAACATACATATCAAAAAGAACAAACAGAGATCAGAACTATGTCTCAGAATGAGTCATCCACGAAAGATGTTTCTTCAAGAAAATAGTATCTTGCCTACAATGCAAGCCATTTTCTACACTTTCTTCTCCTGTATAAAATTTTCACATGGTCTAGACACATATTTTATCGATCAAACTTCTACCACACAACATCAAGAGAATGTAGGAGACAATCCGACCATACTTGAGTTGTTGCTGCAATAGTAATAGAATTGAATAATAATGATATGAGTGCCCAACCCTAATCACTTTGGAGGCTTATATAAGAAACCTGAGTTTAGTCATCTCTCCCTCACACACGATCACACCTTTTCCAAAAAAATGTGTCAAATGAATTGATTGTGTGATTAAACAAGATTCATAACTAATTAAAGACATAATTTAGCAGCTACTTGAATGCAGTACAACTGGTCAACTACAGCTCGAGTACGACACATTCTCGAATCTAGTTTCAACTGGTCAAATAAGGGTACAACTGGTCAATAAAATTATTTATAGACTTTATAGTATAAAAAACTGAAGATCATTCTCTTGAGGCTAGATGCTTGTGCATATAGTTGTGCACTTACCCAGGGGCGGATCTAGGGGGAATCGGGGTTGAAGTCCTCAGTCTTGAATTAATATCTATGTATTTATACATATATAACATGACCATACTTTAGATGCTATTTAGTAAGAACAAAACTTCCTTATGGTCAGGTTGTATGAGGGACAAAGGATGAGAATGTCCATGTTTATCTTTGTAACTATCGGGAGTCTAGTTCACCCAACGAGGAAGAAGAGGGGGTAATTTACTACCCTAATTATCATGAGTAGACATTTAGTAGTAACTCCTTAGCTACTTAAATTCGTATAACCTATAAATGACATATTCAATTATTATAAGATATCAACCAACCATTCATATTCTATTAAGATAGTTTATAAAAAATTATAACTCCTAATCATGGTTATGAGATGCCTAATTTTATAACCATATAAATATTCAATAATAAAAAGTGTATTTTCATTTTATTCTAAAGTTGTTAGTAATAAGAGTAGGTGTAATACTAGATTACAATTCAAACCAAAGTTTTCAAGGTGAAGGATGTCATGTTGTATTAAATGATGTCAAAGTGATTCTTGAGACTAGATTGAAGGATTTCTTCAAAAATATTTCTCATGTGAGGAAGATAAACTCATTTATACATAAGGAATTCAAAATGATACAAACTAATATCAAGGAACATTATAATTGACCAAAATTATCAAATGAGTATTTGGACTGAGAGACCAATTTACAAAAAGTACTCATATTTTGATGGAATTGTGGATTATAGCTCAAAATAATATTTATACCCAAAATCCATTATGTTACAGTATCTACTTAACTTTCACACAACACACGCATTGTCTAGTTGTGTATCGTACATTGGATACATTACACTTCCAATAATCTAATAGTATCTCAATGGAGACTTAGAAAGACCTCTTCTATTCTGGAAAAAAAAATAGAAAGGATCATATGGAGTTTTGATATGTCTAGAAGATATATAGTCAAATCTCTCCTATCTTTCTCAACATAATGATATTGAGAGAGTTCTATGCCATATGTAAAACTAATGATTTTAAGCTCTAAAATCATATATGAAAATTCCATGTCCTTCATATCCAACTTACATGACAAAAATGATTGATCTCTTGAAAAATTCTCATATTGGATTGCAATATAAGAATGTTATCAATATATAGACAAAGAATGACAAACTTATAACTGAACAGTATACACTAGACAAACTTATCAAATTCATTTGAACTGAAGTCAAAAGATGATATAGCTTCATCAATTTTTTCAGGCCATTATTTAGGATCCTATTTCAATCCATACAACAATTTAACAAGTTTACACACTTTGTATACATTCCCACGCACCAAAAATGCTCTAGATGATCCATATATGTATGTATGTATATATATATATATATATATATATATATATATATATATATATATATATGGGTGTTCATTCAATACCCGCATGGGTAGTCTGGATTTGGCTACCCGTCAGTCCAAAAGGTGACTATATGGTCAGAAAAGTAACTCGTTGGACAAAAAAGTAACTATGATGATAAAAAAAAGTAACTATACGACTAAAAAAGTAAATGTGGACAGAATACACAACATATATATATATATATATATATATATATATATAATTGTATATATGTTACAGTTGTTATAAATGTAACTATCTATGTATGAAAATTAACAGTTTGCAAGGCAAAGTAACCCTCTACATGTCAAAAGTAAGAAACTCCAAAAAATAACCGAAATAGGGGGCAGATAGCTACCTGCACGGATATTAAATACATGCCATATATATATATATATATATATATATATATATATATATATATATATATATATATATATATATATATATATATAGAGAGAGAGAGAGAGAGAGAGAGAGAGAGAGAGTCAGGCTAGAATACACTCGAGTGTATTCGGAGCAGAATACACTCAAGTAGTTTTTCATGATGAAATATTTTTTTCAAAAATCTAATCCATTGATCTTCTTAAAAATCGTGTGAATAGCTCATACACAAAATTTGAGCACATTTGGACATTTGTAGGTCATGTTATAAAGACCGCAAAAATTATGCATTTCAAATTAGTTTCACACGTCAATTTTGTTGCCCTTGGATGAGTGACTTACACTCATCCAAATGAGCTCAAATTTTGTACGTAGCCTAGTTATAGTATGGCAGTGAAGATCGATGGTTTACATTTTGCAAAAAATAGTTTTGATATGCGAACACACTTGAGTGTATTTGTGCGATATGTACACTCAAGTGTATTCTAGCCTAACTCTCTCTCTCTCTCTCTCTCTCTCTATATATATATATATATATATATATATATATATATATCCTCCTGAAGATCACCATGAACGAATGAAGTCTTCACATCCATCTCGTGGATAGTAATGTCATATGTGGAAGTCAGTGCAATCCACACTCAAATTGTGATCATACATGAAAGAAGAAAATATGTGTCAAATAGTATATTCCCTCCTTTTTATATACCCCTTGAAAACTAATATTTCCTTGCCTTATTAATAGACCCATTTGAGTGTAATTTATTTTGAAACAACATTTACATCTAATTGTAGTACAACCTTGGCCCTTTCCACCAAATCCCAAGTTCCATTTGTAAGAATTGATTAGATTTCATCAGTATTGGCTTCCTTCTAGAATTTAGATTCATAATAAGCCATCACTTGATGATAGGAAATAGGATTCTCCTTAATAATTTAAGTAACAAAGTTACTTTCAAAATCTTTGGATTCCTTACATGTTTACTCTTCCTTGGTTCAGTTGTTTCCTCATACTCATTTGATATGCAAATAGCACACTCAGTACTACCCTCTATAGTCAAAATCCTTTCCACTTGTTCAAGAATGAAACGTGTAGGGTCAAGATTTAGTAAACAATCATTTTAGGGTACACCAATTTTCATAGGGAATGTGTTTTCAAGGAATTTTGCATCATGAAGTTCAACTATTCAGTTGACATTCATGGTATATCAAATCTATGAGCGGCATATCTTTTATTATCCCTAGTGGCTCACATATGTTAATGTGTACCAAATCTACTATATTAGATTTTTTAACAAAATAATAAAGGTTTCCTAAGGTTTTTAGCTTGCACACATACAACACATTTGTATGTTATATCAATGACAGTATTAGGAATAGGATTAAGATTCAACATTATTTTCATAGGAGTAAAATGAACATGTCCTAATAGTTCATGCCGATTTGATGATTAGGACCTAATAGAACTTTCATTGTTATTCAACAAAGAAATAGAAACAAGTTCTACATGAATATGAATCAATAAAGAAAATGAAAAAGGTTCTACGTGAATCGTAAATACATCCCCTATATCAAAATAAAAAACATGTTCCAAGTAATTAAACCATCACAAACCTAAGTTAATAAAACTTTATTGCATTTAAAGTCTTCTCCCAAATCAATCCCAATCCATATAAGACCACTAAGGATATTGCTATGATTGTTTCGACGTGTCTTACTACATGAAGAGTAAGAATCTTTCTATAAAAAAATTCAAATCCACACAGCCTTGGATTTCAACTGTAGTGTAATAGTTGTCTCCCAAAGTCACTAAAATACAATGACAACCTGATAAGATATGAATAAGGACTTATCAGCAAACACATGCACATCTTCCCCATTATCAACTATCCAATATAGTGATTCAGATATGTTAAGAATTTCCAAGAGATACATATGCATCATTGTTGGATGAAGTACTAGTCATCATGTTGACCGCGGCTCCATCAACAACCATAGGGTTCTTGTATTTCATAGAGACATACTCATTACCCAATGACTAGCTTGACCACAAATTCAATACAGTTTCATTTTCATTTCCTTTTAGATCTTGCCTTTTAGTTGTTGGTTAACATTTTTTTTCCAATAAAGTCTTGACTACTCTTTTTTCCTAGTGTAAGATTGATTGTACAAGAAGTTCTAAATGACATTGTTTTCTTATGCATCCTATGTTGTTTTTATATTTCGATGTTGGTCATTAGATCATTCAAAGAAACATCACCCTTCTTGTGCTTGAGATGTAGAGCATGGTCCTCCCAATATTTAAGAAATCTTTCAAAGATAGATATAACTACAAACTTGTGTGGTAGCTACATATCAGCCTCACACAAACCATGAACAAGGAGTAGAAACTCATTGTGCTTGTTCAAAAATAGGTCTTCCCTCAACCAATTGGAATCTCAAAAGTTTGACAATGAGTATTTCTCAATACCAAGGTCTTTAGTATTATATTTTGATCTAGACTATCCAAAATCTCTGTATAAGTTTTAGCATGAGAGGAATTGATATGTGGAAGAGAACATTCAATAAAGTCGATAATAATACAACATTGGAACATTTGATATCTCTCCTCCCAAACAATCAATTTTCTAGAAACTTTCAAGGAATGTATCATTTGTTTTGGGACAGTCTAATCTAAACCATGAATTAATCCTATTATCATCCACGTATCTTCATTTGATGTTTCCAATATCAATAAGCAAAACTCATCAAATTTCTCCAATAGGGTAGACATGTCAATTTTACCATAGACGAAAGAAATACCTGCCAGTTTGAAGAGGATGCAAAAACTATTTTCTCTAAGATTATTGGATACAGTAACTGCATATCATGCAAGATTAACAAAGCAAGCAACAATGTCAGTTAACAAACATAGGGAACACAAGGAAATATCCAACATGAAGTAGTAAAACAAGTAATGTACATATCAAAAAGAACAAATGGAGATCAGAATCATGTCTCAGAATGAGTCGTCCACAAAAGATTTTTCTTCGAGAAAATAGTGTCTTGCCTACAATGCAAGTCATTTTCTACACTTTCTTCTCCAGTATAAAATGTTCACATGGTGTAGACACACATTTTCTCGATCAAACTTCTACCACATCTCAGTCGTCTGGAGCATATCATTAAGCAAAAGCAGTAGCAGATCACAACATCAAGAGAATGTAGGAGACGATCCAACCAGACTTGAGTTGTTGCTGCAATAGTAATAGAATTGAATAATGATTATATGAGTGTCCAACCCTAATCATTCTGGAGGCCTATATAAGCAACTCAAACTAAGTCATCTCTCTCTCAAACAATCACACCTTTTCCAAAAAAATATGCGTCAAATGAATTGATTTTGTGATTAAATAGGATTCATAACTAACTAAAGACATCATTTAGCAACTACTTGAATGCAGTACAAATGGTCAACTACAGCTCACATTCTCACATCCATTTCAACAAGTCAAATAAGGGTACAATTGGTCAAAAAATTATGTTGTAGACTTTATAGTATAAAAAAATTGAAGATCATTCTCTTGAGGCCAGCTGATTGTGCATATAGTTCTGCACTTATCCAGGGACGGATCTAGGGGACAATCGGGGTTGAAGTCTTCAGTCCTCAATTAATATGTAACATGACATAATATTGATATATATATAATATTTTTCTGATATAACTGTAAGTAAAATGGCTAGTTGGAACGGTTTTCGGATGCTACTTGTAGGCAAAGTTGTCGAGGTAAGAGTCTCACCTAAAGCATATCTTTCAAACTCATTAAACTTAACCCCTTGTTAAAATTAAAACTAAGTCCTTCTAACTCAGCCCTTGACATTTTATGGATCTGCCCTTGTACTTACATATGCATGACTCAACTGGTTGTGACGTGCACATGTATGGGTCCATTGTCGTTGTTACATGTTGATGTTCCGGGTATGTTACATTTATTTCTTTGTGAAAACATTCTATTGTTTTTTTAAGGGGTGGGTTTTTAGGGGTAAATGAAGAGTTACACTACCCACATTAACTTACATATCCGTTCACATACCATACCTGATTCTTGGGACCCTACAAAAGGATGGCCCAACCATTTTCTCTCATACGCATTAACTGCACACCAATTAACTCCATGCAGAAGTTGAAGAATCCCAAAATTCTCTCTCCACTTCTCTCACCAGTCCTAATTTTCAAATTTTTGTTTTTTCTCTTACAACTACACTCTCCAGCTCCATTTCACCCCATTAACGGTCCCGTACTAGTATTGTATTTTTTGTACACACTTTTGTCAAATGTTGTATTTTGAATGTATACAAAATGTGGTGGTTAGTATTGTATTATTGTACAATGTGATTGTTAGTATTGTACTTCTTGTGTACAATTTTGACAAGCGTTACATTCTAATATATGTAAAATGTATTCTTGTAATATACACGTTCATATTGTACGTCTAAAATGTATTGTCAAATGATATTAATATTGTACTCTCGCACTGTTCGTTTTGTACTGTACCAATACAAATATATGATGGGATGGAAGTAACAAGATTTGAAGGCTACAGGTAATATATTGTCGCTAGTACTATACGTCTTGTATTGTACATATTTTACTATAAATCGTTTATTCTACGTAAAAATTGAGTTAGAATGATAATCATTATGCATGAATGTAATATGTAACGTTGGGTAAAGTATTGTATATATGATTAAAATTTAAAAACTATATTGTTGTGTATATATAAGGTATTAGACACAACATATGAAATAATTTCTAACAAAAGTATCAATAAATATTTATACAATATGCACATTTACAGTACGTGATTACAGTACGTGAGTTGAAAGAAAATTACAAACAAACAGATATTTAATTCTAAACACTTTTCGTAACCTGTGGTGGAGTTAAGATATGACATGTGCAATTATTTGAAAAATGAATACAATAACTACACTTTATATGTACTTTGCATGATTGTTACATAGACAACAATAGCTGCAGGTGAAATAACTCTCAGATTTTTCCCCATATTTCGGGTATGCCAACGAGTGGCAAGTTGAGTGTGGCTAGAATTTTCCTAAATGAATGGTTAGAATGGTTCGGAATAGCATAAACATCCTATTATTTAGAATAGCATCCCCACCACTGCATGTTTGAGTTGAAGATAGCCTCGTACCAACTATCTTCCTTTAATGTTCACCATCAAGAGAAAGAAAAGAATATCCAATGTGCCTACACATTCTTCTCCTCCCGACAGCAACTTCCTGACAACTCTCCCTCTCCCGTAAGGCTGCGGTCAAGAGAAAAGAACATGAGGTGGAGTAACCAACACACGACGAGGAGGTGGACAGAAAGAGGGTGGGGATGGAGTTGGCGCTCCGGATAAACCGTCGGCATCGTCCTCGTTACAGGGTCATCCAGACGCCCGCCGCGTTCCTCCTGCTCGTCTACCTCCCAGGTACGCCGCCGCTCCCGCGCGCATTAAAGAACAACTCACACTGACTCTATGTAGGCTAATTACCGCGTGAGTCTCTTATACGCTCGCTTTTGTTTTGGACGTTCTGTCTTTCTAGGCGTGGAGAGGGACGAGCTCGAGGTCCGCATCGACGTCGACGGTGCCACAGGTGTGGCGGAGCTGGGCGTGGGAGTTGGCGGGGGAGGTCGTATCCTCCTTGACGGCGCGGCGGTCCGGAGCGAGCTGCGGGTCGCCCGCTCACCTTGGGGCGTATTCCGGATACCGCGCAGTGTGGTGCTTGACGGAGTTGCCGCGAGGTTCTGTCAGGGGCGCGGGGTGCTTGCCGTCCGCATGCCAAAGTCGGTGAGTTCCGTGGTGGATGTTGTGGCATCTGCTGGAGAGGAGGAGGAGGAGGAGGTAGAGAGGGGTGACAGAGAGGGCGAGGAGGACGACGAGGAAGGTATACGGAAGGGCGAGGGAGAGGGTCCGGGAGTGCAGTCAGATGAAGAAGCCAGCGTGGTCAATGCTGACTGGGAGGACGCAAAGTCGATAACGTACGCCTCCGATGAAGACATACCGCCTGGAGAAAGTGAAGGATCCGACATGGATGACACCGTTTATTTCTCAGAGCACGACGAAGAGGAAGAAGGGGTTCTACCGGTGCCCTTAAACGATGGTACTGATGTGCGTTATGAGGAGGAAGAGGAGGAGCATCAGCTTCTGCCATTGGCGCTCTCGGATGAGGAAACCAAGAGTATTGTGGACGGGGAGCACGGAGACGATGACGAGGAGGAAAGTTCTGGTCAGAGAGAGGGAGTTCCGGCTTCAAATGAGCAACCTGGGACATCTGGAATACCGGAGGACCAGAACAGAGGACTTGGCGGGAAGACGGAAGACCAAGATGACGCTGCAGTCACAGAGACTCCGCCAGGACCGCCCCCGCCCGGTACCATCACCACACACGGCAAAGAAACAGGTTCAACCAGAGACCAGCCAGAAGAAGACAAGGAACTGAAGCATTCCCCTGCCGACGAGCCCCATCCTGATCAAACCAAAGCAGATGTATATCAGGAGGAAGAGGGAGGACCATTACCACCACCTGAGGAAAAAGACCACCGCCCTGAAGAAGCAGTCAACGGAGTCAAACCGAGGGAGAGGCTTGAAACCGACGACGAAGCGCCGCCTGAAGTATCCGAAAAGAGGCCTACCAAACCGGATACTGATCGTGAAGAAGTGGAGGTTTCGAGCGAGCCACCAGAGGAACAAGCACCAAAACCAAAACAGATAGAGGTCGAGGTACACAAACCGACACAACTCGTCCCGCCTATGCCTGAAGAGACGAACAGCAGTGCTGAGTCAAAGGGAGATCACGAGGAGGCAGATGGAGGAATGGAGGATCCCCAAAGTCAGCTTCGGGAACCTGGGAACCATGGTCATGAAGAGACAAGACCAACTCAGCAGGAAGAAGAAGAACCATCGACTAAAACACCTGAGGGAATGCCTAGCCAGCTCAAAAATGATCGGGACGAACCAGAGAAGCTGGGAGAGCCAAAAGAAACCTTACCGGACGTTTCTGGCAAGGAGGAGACTGCGTCCAAACACTCTCCCAAAGACAAAGACCCGGACGAGCAAGACGGAGAGTCGAGGGAATCGTCAGCGCCGCCGAGTCCACCACCGACCTCATCGGAAGACTCGAGAAACGGCACTTCCCGTCCAACCGAGCCGGAGCCAGAACTTCCGAGCCTGCCAGCAGATCCGGAGCTGGACGGTAGCAAGGAAGACGCCAGACTTCCCAATGAAGCGCCAGCGGAGGAGCAAGAGATGCCTAGTGCTCCAGCGATCGGTCATGGAGAACCTGAGGTGTCCGGCAAGGAGGAGATTACATCTCAACACTCCCCTAAAGACAAAGAACCGGACGTGCGAGACGGGGACTCGAAGGAGTCGTCACCGCCGTCGAGTCCACCACCCGTCTCATCGGAGGACTCGAGAAACAGCGCTTCCCGTCCAACCGAGCCGGAACCGGCACCAATTCCAGAACATCCAAGCCTGCAGCCAATGGATCCAGAGCTGGACGGTGGCAAGGAAGACGCCGAACTTCCCCATGAAGCTCCAACGCAGGAGCAAGGGAGCAGCGGGGAGGAAGAATGGACGAGCGAGGAAGGGGAGGGAGTAGATGACGGGGAGGAGATAGGGGAGACAGGGACACCAGTGGCAATGGGAGGAGGGAGCAGGAGGCGGGGGAGGAGGAGGAGGAGGATTGTGCCAGGGGGTATGGCGCCGTCAGGGCTAGGCGGAGTGTTGGCAGGTTCGTTCCTCGTGTTGTCGCTCATGGTGCTTATGCTGCACTTGGTCAAAGGGAAGAAGAAAGCGCGGGGAGGTGGAGGATGATAAATTTTCAAGCAAACATATGGCTAGTCATTGTCATAGTATTTGATTCCTTTCATTTGTGTAAATACTGAGGTCACAAATTCAGTCGTATATATCGGTATACTAGTTTCTTTTCATATTCTGTGTGTGTTTTATTTGAGTGGGTTTCTAATTGTATGGGTTCATTACTAGAACACAATCCTCATATGGCTACAAGCCCAAATAATAGCTACCAGCCTCATAAGTTATTTGCCACGGGTTTCAAATCTCGGCCCATTGAGTAGGCATTGGCTACCAGATGATGCAATTGAGCGGGCTCCTAAAACATAAGGCGCGAGAACGAAATTTTACAACCCTACTTTTCTTCAAGTACTTTACATGTCCTGCCATGTAGGCCACAAGGTGAGAATACCAAGCTTTTTCAGCAGGGAAGGGAAGACACAACCGTGGGAAGCAAACGGTTGCAATTCCTGTTGTGTGTTGGAGCTGCGTCCAACCAAATGTACAGAAACGAAACTCACAATGAATTCGAACTGGATGCCGCCTTCAAAAGCAACACAAGCAAACGAGAAGCATATTGGGAAGCTTGGAACCCGACAGAGCGACAGAGCGGAAAACGCTTCCACTCCCGGCTTCCACCTCTGACTCCCGATTTTGATCAATCTACTTGGAGCGGTTACCAAATACCAAGAGACGCCGCCCGGTCAACCTGGAGCGATTGGTAACGCCTCGGGTGTGGTCTCAGTGCCTAGATTGTCGGCCGATCAAGGAGCTGCTCGCCCCCTCTGTCCCCTTCCTCTACTACTGCCCTCCTCCATCAACCCCCCTCTTCCCTTCTTCACCTCTGCTCCTGGTGGTTCCCTTCAACTCCCTGGTCGTACTCCTCCTTTGCATTTCCCTATACCGGCTCATGCTCTGTTTCCCCATGCCTATTTCCCCCTAGTTTTGCCTCTCGTCGTCACTTCTTCAACCCTACTTTTCTTCAAGTACTTTACATGTCCTGCCATGTAGGCCACAAGGTGAGAATACCAAGCTTTTTCAGCAGGGAAGGGAAGACACAACCGTGGGAAGCAAACGGTTGCAATTCCTGTTGTGCGTTGGAGCTGCGTCCAACCAAATGTACAGAAACGAAACTCACAATGAATTCGAACTGGATGCCGTGTCAAATCCTCACTTGAATGACAAAAGTTTTCAGCATTTTGTCAAATCCTCACTTGAATGTACGTGTTGATTACTCCCTTTTGGTCTTCATTTTCCATTTAGTTGCCAAATGAAATATATTTGCCATTTGCTTTACTTGTACTTGTTTATGGCTTCTTTTGCCATACGTATGTCTAGGATGAGCCAAGTAGTGGAAATTCAAGCCAAATTATTGGAGGTGAGTTAGTTTGTTCGTGAAAAGATGGTAAACATTATGGCTATAAAATGTTGTTTCTGCATTATAACCATATTTCCATCAAGTTTCGACACCCTTCTTAGGACCTTGCAAGAAAATATATAATTCTTGTTCTATGTTTCAATTAAGCTTTCGGACCAATAGCTTGTACTATTCTCCGTTATTAATCTTGTACCTTATTGTGTTTCATTGTATATGTCTTATTGCCTACTTCATACATGATATTCTTGTAAATAGAAATGTATAATTATTTATTATCATTTAAAGTAAACAACATACTATATCAAACTATTGGATTCCTATGAATACTTGGATGAGTATGAAGCATTGATACATAAGTCGGTACTTGGATACAACAATTTTTGAAAATATAGTATACGGATATGATGTGGGCACGTCGATCAATTAAAAAATATATTATGACAATTTAGTACTAGTAAGATACCTATTTTGGAGTAACATTGCTTCATAGGGGGAGACACAACATTGGGGATGCAATGTTTATCTTTAAAGAAGATGAAATAGATATTGTCTAAATAGAAATCCAAAATAACCTACATTGACAAGATTCACGTTAACCAACATATTAAACTAAAGCTTTTCAAAAAATGTGGAGGACATCAATGTGCATAAAACTTGCACCTTAGTAAGGGAAAACATCCACAAGTACCATGTAAAGGTGAAAGAATTGGTTTGCAATAAGAACAAGTATATATCCATGATTAGACATGAAAATTCATTGAAAAAGAGAAATCCCCAACAGTAGAGGAGGTAGAAACAACAAGTAGAAGGAAGATGGCATTTAGATAGGGGAATGGTGACTAACCTCAAATTGATTTCAAGGGAGGAACTGTCTCAACTTTGTTGCTAGCAGCTACTTAGCAGAGATGGTTGATACATGAGTTGTTGTCAAGTGCTAAGTGAGGCATGCCATATCTAGATTTTTTTTCTAGTTCTACTAGCTAGATGTGGCCCAGATACGACTTAAAAGTATATGATACGTATCCATGAGTATTAAATGCTCTTGAGTTTAGCAAATGCTCCCTCCGAAGCTCACTATAACCAAAGTTGTCAGAACCGAACCGGGGAGGCCTCTGGTTCTTGGTTCATTGGTTCAACCAGTGGTCGGATCGGTTCAATAGGTGACGTCGACATGATGTCACAAATAGTTGCATAAATATAAAATATATGAAAATAATAGCAAATATACATATATATGATATGGATAAGAGCAGAAATTTCACATAATAATTAATAGCATATTTCTATGACTAAGATTATTATATCAAACTCCCACAATCCATATACAAATATAATTCCATATACCAGATATCAAGCACTACCGCAAGAAATAGTTATGAAATTCTAATTCTAACACATTCAAGTATTCAACAAACCAATATCAGGAACTATCACAACTTATTAATACAAAGCCAAATACTAGACCTATACAACATTAATCAACCGCAATCATGTAATAGTCAATTATGTGCAACCGACAAATTAGGGTGTTATAAAGATACAACAAAAAGACCAAATTAATCATGATTGTGTTGGTTATGAAGAAAAAATTGAAGGACCCATAATTGTCTAGCAATCATAGCAACGATTTGTATATGAGTGGAGATGTTACCTGATAGTAGTACTAATCAAATTGCAACCGATTAGTATTTAAATAATAACAATCAATCAACAATACTTGGGAGTTGAATGCTTTAAAACAATCCTTCTATGGGATCAATAGGAACTACAGCTGTGAGTGTGACCAAGACATGGTTATATAGAGAGCATTAGAGATACAAGTCAGAACACAGAGCATAGAAAAGGAGTCGTGCATGGAGTAGAAAGAAGAGAATCTAAGAAAAGGGGGAGAGGCATAGAAGTAGAGGAAGATAGAAGAGGACGTGAAGGAAGAGGTGCGGAAGAATGGGAGTAGAAGAAGAGGAGGAAGAGCCATAAACATACAAAAGTAGAAAAAGAGGAGCAGACAAAGAGGAGAGGAGGTGATGAGTTCACCTGGTGCTGCAGTGGGTGACTGTAGGGAGAGTGGCACTAGGAACTCTCGACAGTGACGGTGATGGCGGCAGCGGGTGACTACAGGGAGAGAGGCGAGGAGTTCACAGCGGCTTCATGGCAGCCTCGGGTTGGGGCGGCGACGAGCCTCTCGACAGTGATGGCGATGACAGTAGCTGGCTTCATGGCAGTCGGTGACCCGGGGGAGAATCACGGGGTTTAGGGCTTAGTGGGAAGTCGGGAGAGAAACATGGGTGTGCACATTGGGCAGACTTGGTCGGGGTGTTTTATCATCTTGGGCCGCTTAAGTGGCTGGGTGAGAGACTCGGCCGGTTGGAGTGTAACTGGACTGGGTCACCGGTTTATCGGTTGAATCGGTCGGTTCACCGGTTTTACTCCGGTCAGATGCTATTTTTGGCTTTCTGGGTGAACCGAACCAGTAGGGTGTTCAGTTTGAGTCTGATAACCATGACTATAACACATCCCCTCTTCGGCTACAAGCCTCAAAAAAGGCCACCGGTCTAAAATCTAATCACCATAGACAAACAAATTGCGGCCCATTATTATCTATTTGCTACAAACTTCTCTTAGGCCGGCTCTCACAAAAAAGCAGTGCATGGATTCTAATGGGGTATTGCTACCCAACGTGAAAAAACTACTTCCAATTGCACATTCTCCGCCTCCTCTCATTTTCCCCTCTTCACGATTGTTCCACGTGTTCTCTGCTTCTACCCGTCTGTGTCTCCTCCGTAGAAGTTGATCCTCCACTCCGCAGCACCACAATGAATAGTACTGCCGACCGAACAGAGGTCACTTCCTCGACATCCCACCTCCTACTCACCAGTTAGCTACATGCAATCTGTATTTTCCTAATTCCCCTTTCCGCATCTACTGATCCTTTTCTCTGCAATAGATATCGATCCCATCTCCACAATGTCGTAGCCCGCTGACTGTGCAACACCACCACCGTTAGACACCCAATGTGCTCGGTTTGAATTAGCAATGACGTCGCATGCATTCTGGTGGGAATCATTTTGAGGACAACTAACCCTTAGTCATTGGCCATTTTTTTGCTAATACCAGAAGGTTTGAGATTTGACTATCAGTTGTTGTTGCGGTGAAGCATTTGCTTCCAGCTTTCCCTGTCGTCCTCCAGCTTCACTGGCATGTCTTCTTTGCAACCAGTGAAGAGGAACGAGCATGGAAGTTGGTTGTGAAAAAAGAAAAAAAGAAAGTAGTCAGACATCACTTTGTTATGCCCTGTCTCACCTAATATAATGTTGTAATATCTATTTTTTCCACCTCGATGTGCTTCTTTGATACCCTATCTCATGTTCTCTATTCTCTACCTTATTTTATCTTCATCCCCTGCAACTTTCTCTTACTCAGGCTTCTTATTTCCCCTCTCTTTTTAATTTTCCTTGCTCCTCTGCTCCCCAGATACCCACAAAGCAAGATGAATCATACTAGAGACCGAGGTGGAGATCACATGTGAATCAGGTTGCGCCTACACATGCAAATCCTAGAAACAGGTATTTTATCTTTGTTGTTCTCCTTTTTCCCAATCTTCTTCATGTTCTCTGTGATCCTAACAATTCCTTCCACACAAGTTGTTTTATTATATAATAACAAATATATTGAATTTATATTGTTTTATCCCATATATTAGTGGCCTTACTCACTCTTCAATTCTCTACTGTCTTCATATGGAGGAGATGTTATAACCTCAATTTCTTGAATATGTAATGAAGAATGTAATTCTCTTTTAAAGAATAAAAGAAATCTATTTCTTTGATTTGCAATGGATTTCGTGTGAAATGGCCTTGCTTGATTGATGGTGGGCTTTGTTGGCCATTGAGCCCAATTGAAAAGAAAAGAGAATTAAAAAGGAAAAGGAATAGATTAATAAAAGAGAAATATGAGAAATTGACAATTAAAAGAATATAAAGGCAAATAGATGTTCCCCAACATGGGAATCTGTGCCTTTGGGATTTCTTGAGGTCCAACGGACCCAAAGGATAAGATAATGGCAAAAGGAAAAGAAATAACAATTGATATTGAATAAATTAATGAATAATTTGGGAGAGAAGGAAGCCTTCTCATCCATGGCAATTTGTTTCTCAAATTTTGTACAAAGCTATATAATGCCAAGACAAACCTTCCCTTAAAATTTGAGAAAGAAAAGAGTTATGGTTTGGGAGAAATCGATTTTGCAAGTCATCTTCAATTTGGGAATTAATTCTGAATTAAAAGAAATAAATCTTTCCTTCGTTTGAACACGAGCGATGAGGTCTGTTGGATCTTAATCCAACGATGGACGCTCATCGTCTAGTCCCAAGCGGACTGGGAATCTGCAAGTTCCAGGGGAACTTTCCCATCCATTTTTCTCATGGTCCAGTGGATGAGCCAGCCTGGTTTTTGTCCCATTAGATTCAGAAGAGAGAGACGAAGGGAAGCATCCCTATTTTGGTTGAGTTTTGTCGCCAATACAGGAAACACCCAACTTGGCAGATGCTTACCCCGGCCTTATATATAGGGGAGGGTGATTGAAGGCACTAGCATCTTTTCTTGTGAGCCCAACCTTTGCGTCAGAGCACGAGCAACGTTTCTGTGCGTTCAATTGGGCCATCCAACCTGACCTGCACCCTCGAGTCAGCGGTAGACATCGCCGGAGTCCGGCGAGTTAGGGATGGCTTTGGCGCGTTCCTGGCGAAGAATTGGATCAGCAAACAACTTCGGTCGAGGGAGACGAAGCTCCCTGTTCAATCGGCTCGCTCGCAGGAGGTTTGGATCTGAGAGTCAATGTCCGAGTTGACCGCAGAGTTGTTGTACCTCGACGCGAGGTTGAAGACGGAGTCTCGTGGTCTTTGACCAAAATACCCCTCGCTCCCTTAAGTTGTGACGAGGTTAGAATCGTCTTTCGTTTGTTTTGATCGCTAGCTAAGGCGCGCGCATCCATGGCCGTTGGATCCTCAGTGGACCGCGGACCATGGATCAGACGATCCACGTTTTTCTAGAATTTGCTATTAAATCGAATAAAAGGAGTTTTCTTATAAAAATCGTATCTTTTAATAGAAAACTCGGATGAAGAAAATTAATACATGAAAAATGATCAGAAAAATATGAGGAATGCATTAAAAATGGTTTGAACACCTAAATATGTATATTTTTGCAAAAGTGCATATTTTGAATAGAAAAGGGATTAATTTGTGGTTAGAAACCCTAATGGTTGATAAAATATATATTTAATCTTGCAAATATGTTAATTCGAACATGATTTACTTGATTAATGATTAAGATCATTTTTAACCTGTTTTGATGATAGAATTACAAGGTTTAGGATTTTTAACTCAATATGTTGATTAACAAGTTTAGAAACCCTAAATTAGAGAAAAAGAAAAGAAAATATATAGTAATCTGAAAATTAGGGTTTTCGTGGTCCACACCTGATCTTAAGGACCTTAATGGAAAATAAGACAAGATAATTAGGGTTTGATGGATATTTGATAAAAGTAAGGTAAAAGTAATAAAAAGGAAGTAAAACCCTAATTATGTTCAAACCCCTAAAAAGGAGTAATAACCCTAGAAGACAACTAGGAGTAATAGATCATGATGACATGATTAATGATAGAGAAATTGGATGCCTTTTTCAGGAACAAATTGTGTGTGTGTTTACTTGATTCCTGATTGATTGAGTTATTTCTACATTCAAGTCTGCTTAACATGTATGTGGTTAATTATGAATAACCGCTTTAGTTTCCCGAAGGATTCCCAGAGTGTACATTGTCAAGAGCGTCCAATGGTTATAATGCAGGATGGGAAGCAAAATTTGGCTAGGGACCCCACTCTCCAACTCTGCCAGAAAAAGCATCTTTGCTCCTATTTCATCGGCTAGGCAAACGTCGTTGAACAGCATAGGATGATCTATGTATGCGTGTTCGAACCTTAGCTGTAATATTTGGATGTAAGAAGCCGCCACACATACAGACAAGCATCCTCCTTCTTTTACCATGTCCCTTAAATCATCAACCGGGACTACGACATCGCCTGCCTTGTAAATGACATTTATCGGGGTAAAATATGTTAACTTCAGAAGGATTTCATTTACCTGCTCCTGTGTGAGCGTAGCGCACGAGAAGCAGTCGAAATTTTTGATCAACCCTTCGGTAGTTTTAGGCGAAGTAGGGTCTTCCATCCCATGCACTTTCTCCAGGGTCTCCAACTGCTTGCCTGCCCCATAGGTGTCAGTTTCTATTTCTGCTTCTTTCTCTAAAAAGCTACTGGATCGTGAAGATTCGTCTTCTTGGTCACTATCCAGGAGCCTATCAGGTACCCCTACGTCTCGGAAATAGCATAAGTCTTTAATTAGTAGCATGGCGTATGTGCCCCTGCGGTGATAGAAACATGTGCCCCTAAGGGCCCCCAAGTTTCCAACTGTATTGAGCACCTCAATGGCACTTAAGACGACTAAGGCGTTGTTTCTGCTTCCCTCTTCAGCTTGGACGGGGAAGTCGCGAATAGAGTAGAAGTTCCAAATGCCGTCGTGGCGTTTGGCTCCTTGCTTGATAGCTCGTAGAAGACGCATCGATAGAAGCCTCAGATTTTTGTCCTCCGGGCAGCTGAAAGCATTCCCGGAGTGTGGCACCTCATTGTGGTTGCAGTTCAGCAGCCGAACGTCGTGGTTCCTTAGGTCTGCCACGCAGAGGAACCATATGTTGCGGTGCTTGTACGGTGCCAACACGAGGTTAGGGTTATGCTCATCAATGTGCTGCAGCATGTAGGCCACCGCAGTGGAGTCTTGTTCTCCCCACATCAGCCTTCTTGCCAAGGTCGGGGTGGCGTTGTATATTTTCTTCCGACCTGTCCTGGTATCGCTATTCTCAATTATCGCATTTTCAAGGACCCTAAACAGTCTTTTGCCGACGACGGCAGGCGAGCGGAACATGTTGCGGAGTGCTCCCCGTAGTACGGAGAAGTAGTCGTCGCTCCAGACGACGTCTTCTTCATATGCTTGTGATCTTAGGACCTTGTTTAGCAGTTTCTGGTCTCTGATCGTCAGGCAGCCGATGACCCTTCTGTCGAAGTCGGCCATCTCAAAGGAAGGTATCTCTGATGGCTCAGAGAACATGTCCGCCATCGAGCGTCTTCCTCGGGGGAGGTGTCTTTCATTAGCTGCATACACGTCCCCCTTTTCTCCCTCAGATTCATCAGACGAGTCTCCCCCGATGCTGATATCTTCGTTATCATCTTCGACTTCATCTAGGGAGACAGAGGGGTTTTCTTCTTCCAAGCCTAGAGAGCTCTCTTGTCCTACTGGAGCTCCTTCGGATGACCTTTGTTGCGTCCCTTCCTCGGGCATTGAGGATCGGCCGCTGGAGGAGAAGGACGCAGTTTCCGAGGGGGAAACTGACGAAGAAAGAGGAGACCCACGGCTACGGGGTGACGGGGACCTTCTCGGCTGCCTTCGGCGCGGATGGTCATCACTCATGTCCATCCTCTCTTCGATCTTGTCAAGGCATTGGAGAACTTGCTGAAGCGTCGAATTCAAGGCTTCTACTCCGCCGGGAAGGCGAGCCAAAGTCAGCAGCTCTCGTTCTTGGCTATTCAGCCTGTCTTGGAAAGAGGCAAACTTGCGGGTTACGGAAATACAGATAGCTGAGTTGATATCTGTTACCTCCCGCAAGTAGTCGAACTCGTGCCTGAGCATCTTTCCGAGCTACGGAGGAGTTCCAGTGGGTCTCCCTTCTGTCCTCGCGACATCTTGCTCGCACGCGGGTCTACCAGGTGAGGTAGAGTCTATCTGAATCGTTCGCGATGCAGATGTCGCCGGTCGAGGCGACGGCGGTCTTTCAGCTGCTACCGCGTTGCCCTCTCGTCGGGGTGGAGATGGCCGTGGTGTGGGCGGATACTGCTCCACCTCTACACTATCGACAAACTCTCCAGCTGCTACAAAAGGAGACTCCGGCGGCGGTGTCGGTGTCAACCGTGCACCCTCGAGCTCCTTCTAAAGGATCGCAGCGAACACCTCATTATTGGCGTCTGGTTGCGGCTCCTCCTCTGCCTTTCCAGGCAATACAGGAATTTCGGGGGTTGCGGCTGTCTCTCCCGCGGCAGCCCCTGTAGTTTCTGGCTCAGTGACCTCAACGATCACCGGGTCTTTTTCAACCACCACAGCTGTTGTTTTGGTAGTGGCTGGTATAGTCGGAGTGACGACAGCTCTATTAGCAGCTGTCGTTGGGAGCTCTGGAATGGTGTTTTCGGCGTGGGTTGTCGAAGCTTTTTCCCCGCCTTGGGTCGAGAGGAATCGGTTCTCCTCTCGTGGCAGCCTTTCCTGAATTCTGATTGTGGCGGCATAGGCTGCGTTTACCGCCAAAGCTTCAATCTTTGTGGTAGTGAAAACCAGCTTTTCTGCGTCGTAGGTGGCGCAGCGAGGGAGCGGGAGTAGTATGTTCGTCCTTGAAAATTTGTAGAAGTAGTCCCTTCCCTCCTTCTTTACGATGCTAGTCCTCATCAGGTACTTGGTGTCGATCAGCTCATCGCCTTGCGTCCTTGAAAGGCTATGCTGCTCCTTAGGGTACCCGAGCCTTGCCGCAATCAAGTTGACGATGCCACCCATACAATATTCCTTGGTGGCGTCCTTCATCGGGTGCAGTCTGTTCAGCAAGAACCGCCCGAGGTTGATCACTCAACCCTCCATCATATGCCACATGACATGGAGTTCTTATGTGTAGATGTTGCTGGACTCATTCTTGCTGAACAAAAAGCACGTCACCAGTTTGTGCACTATTCTCCAAAAACAGGAGTGCACTGCTACCACCTTTCTTCCCGGCTTGAATGATGATTCGCCGGTTAGTTTGTTCTAGAGCTCCACGGGATTGAACCCGTCTCCCTCAGTGATTCTCTCACCATTATCCATTAGATTCTTCTCCTCCTCGCTGGAAGAGAAGATCTTGTTCAGCAGCTTCTCGGAGATGGCGTGCTCCGAGTTGTAAAGTCGGGCCTGGAGTCTATCTGCTCCGCCGTATTCTTTTCTTTCTGCAGCAGAATTTTTCACCCGGTGGAGAGAAGACATGAACTCCTTCGTGAGTACAGTATAAGAGGAAGATCGGCTAAAGCAGATCTTTCTCAGCCCTGTCGCAGCTAGGATGCCTTTCAGCCTCTCAAGGATCCCCAGCTCAGCAAACGAAGCTTCATGGCAGAACCTGCTCGGCCTGTACACCTTGGTCGCTATCTCATCATAACGGCGAGCGTGCTCGTCGTCCCTAGGCACGAATCTCCCAGGCGATTATTCCAGAGGTGTCACTGCTGCTATAGGTGTTAGTATTGGAGTTGGAGCCACCACTTCTCCAACCCTAGTCTTCTTCTCTACCGTCGACGCCCCAGCTTCTTCTGTATTCAGGCGTTTCTGCCCGGCAGTGGGTGCTTCAGCTGTTGT
Source organism: Alisma plantago-aquatica (assembly GCA_963693085.1). Taxonomy (NCBI): domain Eukaryota; kingdom Viridiplantae; phylum Streptophyta; class Magnoliopsida; order Alismatales; family Alismataceae; genus Alisma; species Alisma plantago-aquatica. Next base: position 53,298,560 of record OY856414.1, on the reverse strand, counting down.
CTCGGAGTAGACCCTCCTGCCTTGCTTGTCATCAAGGACGGCGGTTTTCTTGATGCGGGCCATTCTGTTAATTAACAAACAAAGTCCTTGGTCAATTAGATGTGTCTATGTTTTGAAGAAGTTAAACTCAATGCCCGATAAGGTATGTCCTGATACAGAAATGATCCACACCCTGTATCGGGCGATACGAGGTTTTCAGCTCGAGCCCGACACGAGATATGGGTATCGCCCGGCACGTCGGAAAATAAGGCACGCGGTAAGAACAAGGCGATAAGGTGATAAATATGTGTCTGGTCTATCGCCCGACAACAAAACAGGCGAGGCGGTGCAGAGATGGGCGACACAGCTATCATGAATAAAAGGTATGTTGTGCGACATTCGTATCGGGCGATACGAGATCGCTCAGCTTACAATTGCTCAAGCCCGATAAGTCTCTCGTGAAAATAAGATCATGTTGGGTGATACAGTCTGCCAGGCTATACCTTGTTGCGTTCTTAAACTTCTGCGCGATACGAGAGTAAGGATCTTGCATGACACGGGAGCTAACTCAGAAAATCAATGCACAACACGGGTATGTAAAACAGTAAGGCAGGTAGCCCGATACGGTAAAAACTCGGCCCTTTATATAGCAATCTCAACCGGGGGTGAAACTTGGTAAATCTGGAGCGTGCGTCGTCCGTTGGGGTAACTCGTTCCAACTGCTCGATACGAGTGCACGCCGTCCAGGCATGCTAACTGACACGACCCTTGCGATCCCCGAGATTCCACTGCCCGATATGGGTGCGTTTAAGGCGCCGGTTGAGCTGCTGCTTGATACAACTTGAAAACATAGCGGTTTAAAAGCGGCTGATGAGTAAAACATCATTGGCCTAGGACTAAGATCCTAGCCTCATATGGTATTACCCATCCCGGTCAATAAAACTAAGGCGGTGACCCATAAAACAGAAGAGCCAGCGCATGTGGTGCACGCACTGACTCGGGACTTATTACAGTCCATAATGTTTGTAATGTTTTTCTTGCAGAAAAGTAAAATCATCCTAGTCTAGGAATTTAAAAGACAGCTTGGGTTGCCTCCCGAGAAGCGCTGCATTTTCCGTCTTCAGCTGGACGCATTCATCTCCTCCTTTCTGCATCTTCATCCTTGTCTCTGCGGTCACAGACCTGCCTTCTTGGCAGTCTCAGTATTCGATGGTATCTTCCCTGATGGGTTCTTCACTATCTCGGCCAACTGAACTAGCTGCTGGTCAATTTGGCGTTGGTGCATCTGCATGTCCACCAATTGTACTTGCAAAGAGTTCAACACGCCGGAATTCGATAGCGCACTTTGCGTTAGTTGATTGTTGATGGTGTCCTGCCTCTTTACAAAGTCGAATAGCTGGCCAATCACGTCTGATTGGCTCGAGCCCTTGTCCTGTTCTTTGTTCGACCCTTGATATTTACCTTGTACTTGGAAATTCCCCTTAGCTGGCTGAAATTGGGTGTTCTTAGCATACTGACTCGGCCCCCCTCTTTTCTCAAAAGCTTGCGTCGGCTTGGTCGAGATATGCAGCTGATGAGAGTTTTCAGCTGCATCTTTGTTGCCGTAGTTAAAGCCGGGGTGATCTGGCCTATTGTAGTTCACGAAAGAGACATTTTTAGTCCTTTCGTCTTCCGAGTCAAAATCACTGTCCGCGTCCAGTCGGGTGTAGACGCAGTTGTCTACCCCATGTCCTCCTTCGCCGCACGTAACGCATTTCATCACCTTCTCAACTGGCTTCTTGCCTTTCCCGCCAGCTTCTCGCAGTTGCTTAACATCAGTGGTGATTCTATGTATCTGCGAGGTGATGGACTCCAGCGCCCTGGACTCAAGAGCGGACCCTTCACCTACCTTCTTGACCTGTCCTCTGTCGGATCGATCAAAATCAGTGTCGGCCATCAGCTCAGCCATATTCTTGATGATCCTTTCGGACTTGCTTGGTTTCTTTCCGAGGAAGTCACTGCCTTCTGCCGCATTTAGTGACACCCTTTCATCGAGAGTCAGGCCATTATAAAAGGTGGTGACGAGGAAGCCCTTCTTATAATTATGATGGGGGCAATCCCTCTGGTATTTCTGGAATCTCTCCCATGCGTCATGGAGGCTTTCATTCGGCTTTTGCATAAAAGTGGTTATTTTCTGCCTGTTTCTAACAGTTCTTTCAGTGGGGTAGAACTTGTTAACGAACACGTCAGCCAAAGCTCCCCATCCGTTTAGAGATTGGTGAGGTAACCCAAGATACCATGACAGAGCTTTGTCCTCCAGGGAGAAAATAAAGCCCTTACAGTAAATGACCTCTTGGGGAACTCCCCTCATCTTTATGGTATCACAGATGTTCTTGAAGGCATCTAGGTGGTGGTACGGGTTGTCATTCCTCGAACTCCCTCTGAAACTTTATTCTAGATCATAGAGATCACAGATGGCTTGAGCTCAAAGTTTGTGGTGTTGAAACGTGGGACAATGACGGGGCATCGGAAGTTGTTGGCCTTCGTTGACGCCAACTCCCTCAACATTTTCTCTTCTTCCTCCGAGTCGTTGATGTCACTGGCGTCATGTCGTTCCTGACTACCATGATTTCTTCTGTGCCTCCGGTGGCGATGACGTCTATCGCGGCGATGGCCTTCCTCGAAATGCTCCATTTATGGATCTTCGAGGTTATCATCGTCGTCATAGCGAAAGTTTGGGGGAGGCGAATGGGGATGAACTCGCCCTGGGCGTTCTCCTTCAGACTGGGGTGACTCGATACGGGGTGGCATGGCGTCAGTGGTCGGTAGAACAGGTCACCGTTCTTTAAGGTTCCTAGAATGGCACAAAAAAAATCAAGTCAGAAAATAGAATTATTATTTTGTGCAAAGAGTAATGATAATAAAATAACAAAAGAAAAGAGTGTTGTCAAGCTCATTTCTAAGCTTGAGGCACGGGAGTGTAGTTAGTGGATTCTGATTCATCAACAGTACCGTTTCGCCTTGTCCCCGGCAACGGCGCCAAAAAGTTGACCGGCCTAATTCGCGCGTCCTAAAATTGGAGGCGGATTTGAGGTAGTCGAGCTTTTACATTTATAACCCGAATCCTTCTAGGCCCCCGTAACTTTGTTTACGGGGTCGAAGTAGATAGACGGGGTCGAACACAGGGGCAAGGGTGGTAGTGTTGAGAACTCAGAATCGACACGCTACACTCCGGCAGGTACAAAGAGATAGTAAATTCCCCAAGGGGAAACAACAAGATGTCACAAACAAAACAAAGAAAACTATCTCCAACTGGAGTTACAAGAAGGTTTTAAGATTTTAGTCATTTAGCAGTTTTTAGGGGTTTTCATGCAACAGAAACAGAAAGATAAAACTAGAGCTTAAAGCAAGGTGCGAAGGATAAACTTTGGTAAAACAAGCAGCAGCAGGAACATCCTGTACCCCTCCTCTCAGAGCGGATACCTCTAACCAAGCATCAACACCCCTCTCAAGGTTGCTGGACTTAGGTTAGAGTGGAAAGGTTACTACAACCGCTCCGATTCTGGGCACTCTCGTACTCCAGAATTGGACCAAACACTAGAGCCACAACACATCTCTCGAAATTGTTGCGACGGGAAAACATGATTCGGTAGCTAAGCGAAACGTGATCCAAACATGCAAGCTAGAGTTCAGATATTAAACATAGCAGTCATCCAACAGTTGCACCAAACATAAAGCAGCAAGTAATTAAACTTTTCCATTTCCATAAACATTAAGGGTCTTAATTACAGTGCATAAGTAAAGAATTAAATAACATAAATAAAGATAGAGGTCGCCTTCTTGATGTAGAAGGACGACAGACTACAACGGCTCTCCAGCCTGATATCGGTCGGGAGCCAAGCCCGATACAATAGTGTCAGGCGGCACACCGTGACGGCCGATTGTATGGTTCAAGGACCCTGGACGATACGCTCAAGTCAGGTGGCACGCCATGACGGGTGAAGCGTATCGGGTTCGATATCGTGTCGGGCTAGGAGTGACGCATCTAATGTCGGGCACTTGTGTCGCTCATCCACGTTGGCCGATATCGGCCTGCAGTGTCTCCTGGGACGGTCCTAAGTGAACCATCCCCTCCCTCTCAGGACGGGGAAGAGCTCACATAGAGTTGCCCGGTACGAACACTCAGGCGCGATACTTTTGCTCTCGCAGCTTCCTCTGAAGATTTGCTCAGGGTTCCAACCTGTTCCCCCCGTTCCGACCTGTCTTTTCGGCTTCCTATAGCTGTTATTTATAGGCAGCGGTTGGGGGAAGTTATGGTGCACGGGGCGCCACGTGTCCCCTTTATCATCGTGGAGTCGGTGATGGCCGATATCGGTATTGTCTGGCACAAGTACGCCGGCTATCGGTCACGTGACAAGCGGCGCCTGCCGGTGGGTGGCCCGTGTCGGGCGACAGGCTTTAGCTGTCGGGCGAGCTTGGGCTCCCTGTCGGGTAAAAGACGTATCGCCTGTCAGTTCCTTCTCGCGCGGCATCCCTATGTCGCGTGTCGTTGTGTTGCGCTTACCCTGTCGGGCAGTGATCATATCAGTCGTCAGGAAGGCCGATGCAGGTTGAACTTATTTGTGGGTCAGGACGGCCTTATTGATGACAAAAGGGTCAAAATAGGAGGAAAATACTGCAAAAGATGGAAATATTGAATTAAGAGCGTTGTTTGGCCAATTATTGTGAAAGTGCACATAAAAGAGAGGAAAATAGTTTAAAATGGCAGTTTTGATAACAGAAAAACAGTCTAAAACATCACAAAATTTGGTGTTATCAGGTAGACCAATGGGCACCATGAGAGGTGACCCCAGACACCAAGCTCGGGAATGAGAAAGTGGTCTATGATGCATGACTATGGAGCACCATGAGAGGTGACTCCCAGGCACCAAGCTCGGGATTGAGAAGGTGGCCTTAAGTCAATGGAAAAAGAGAAACCCTAAAGGGGGTAATTCCAGGGTTAGGGCAAAAGCGGTGGGGAATGTCACATGGAAAATGTAAATTGACTTGCTAAATATCTTGATTGTAATATTTAAATTGTTAGACTTAATTGTGCAATTTTGGTTGCCTCCGCATACCAGCAATTGGTGACCGACGTTTTGTTTGTCGGCATTTTCGGTGTAATCCTAAAAGCACAAACAATAAAGTGACACATCGTGAAATTAAGAAATAAAGTGCAAGGAGGATTAGATAGAATAATTCAAGCTATGGATAGATAGATTTCCAAAGTTTTAAAAAGGTAAGCAAAGTTTTATTTTTCTACCAAATTTCAGTTTAGTTGGTAGAATTTCATAATTATAATTGATTATTTGTTGAACCTTTGATCCTGTTAATTGAATAACGGCTCTGACCTTTGGGTCTCCCTTAATTGGGGGTTACCGGGAGGCGGGGTCGTTACAAGAGAGTTGTGTGAAGTCTTAGCTTGGTTGGGTTGTGGCATATTTTGGATCTTATGCTAAACTCATCTATTGGTGAAGAATATTGTTTGTTACTGTCTACCATTGTTCCTCATGCACCGCTTGTCATTCCATCCATAGAAGTTTAGTAAATTTGAATGTTTATATATCTAAACTTTGAACATTGATATATTTTGAGATATACTCATGTTGCTTATTTTTCTGGTCGGTGTTTGATTTCCCTGTCTGGTGATCAATTTACACAACCAAAAAAGTAATCTTGGTTGGTTGTGGGCAGAAAAAATCATAATTTTGTTGGTTTTCTGTGAAAACCAACTTGACTGATGATGAAATCTAGGCCGAGCAACACACACATCTTGTAAGTCAGTTTATTGACTATGTAAGTATATTCAAAACATGTCCTAACAATCCTACATACTTTATACAAATAGATTATCATTGCATTTTATCTTATAAATTTAAGTGTTTCACACAAGGTCCTTCAGTTAAAACAATATCTTACCAAGGACACTACATACATGGATATAAATTTGAACTAAAACACGGAGTGCCAGAGAGTTACACATTATAGTGGAATATCAATTTGCATTAAGTGATAACATACATTATGGGGTTCTTCAAGATATCTATCAAGTTTGATTTATATATTTAGCTCTATATTACTTCTCATGAACAATGAATCTGAACAAGGGGTTAAGTTTATGATTTTATTGTAGTTTGTGGATACAACAAAGCTTGTCTTTTGTAGAAGAGCCTTATATATTTCCTAAACAAGAAGTTCGTGTGTTCTACTCACCACATCTAGATGACTGGAATTAGACTGTGATGCATCCATAGGTTTCTTGATATACGTATTACGTGCTTGCCTATTTTTTTGAGCCAAAATTCTTCTCATTTTTAAAATATGTCGCTAGATGACACTCACTTTGATAATAATGAGGAAGGTAGATTTTGAATAACATTTGCTTTATTCGTAATATGGTTTTATTCATGACATATAAATAATAATAAAATGGTTAAAATAATGTCAATGATAGACCTATAAACGGATCGAATACAGAGCGGATGCTGCTATATCTGATATCTGAATATGGAAAAAAATGATCCGATATCTGATTTGATATTTGACGGATGTCATGTAATAATATTCGAATCCGATCTGACAAATAATATCCGAATTCTGATAAATATTTGATCCGAACTAGAAATCATAAATGTATTGTTCTAAATATATTATATATAGAAGCAACGACAAATTAACCTGGTATTTTATCTTATTGGTGGGGAGCATTGGCTATAATCATAGTTGCCTTGATATGTGATGATGTTGTATTGATGGATTGTGTAGTCTTGATTGTGAAGATGTTGTTTCGATGGATACACAAAATTGTCTTGAGGCTTACACCCCGTTGAGATGAAACACCTTGTTATACCTTCCCCATTTGAGGTTAACAATTTATAATTGCTATCTGCTTCTAATCAACATGTGTAGGGCTATTGGATTGTATGACTTATTAATGTTGTATTTTAGACTATCAATGGAAAACAACTTTTTGTTATATTTTGAGTTCCTCCTGCAAACCTCAAAGTTGTGCCCATAGACATCAGACACCACATAGTGAAATCTACCTTGGTTAATACAATTGAGTGTAATCATATGGTCCATGTAATTTATAGGATGAACATTCCATACATCTAGATACCACACCATAGCTATTTTGCCTCCTTCAATCTTGTCCTTATTAGAGCATCTTTTCCAACCATTGCGGATTAAACCCTCCATGACACACTTCTTGATCATTCTAGTCTTAGTCTCCAAACAAATAATCGTGCCATCATTCACCTCTCTAATTACCATCCTCAACCTTCTAAGGTTGGGTTTGTGCCTCACACATTCTGTGCTATGATGTACATCACACTCGTCGATGGTTTCAACTCTGTCCTGGGTTGATTCCTCCCTCCCTCATCCTTCTTGTCGACATGTTAGACACTTCTGGTGACTCTATTGGACTCCATTGATTAGTCATCATTCTTTAGTCCCTCCAGGGTCTAGAATTGATTCTCCACGTCTATCTCCTTATCCCTATAACTTGTGGTTAGGGGTACCCCCTCCACCACGCTCTGGCCAGAGCGGTTCTAAGCATTAGGCACTCCTTCAGCCTCTCCTTCCTCTGGACTAGGATGGCATCCCCTACAGGTCCATGATCCATAGTCCTCTCAACGCTCTTCTCATCATTTGGTCATGTTGCTCCCCAAACTTCTCATTCTGTGGTGTATCTTTACCCATCACATCCATCAAGTGCTCAAGATCAGGTTGTGTAGTCCTCTTACCGTTCTTGGACTTACCCCTTCTCATTGGTCTCTCGGCTTGCTTGTGGTAGGTGAGACCTGTTTCAGTTCGTGCATACTCCTAGGGCATGCCCCATCCCTATTTTCAAAAACTCTCTCACATTCATATCTAAGTCACAAGACAAATTGATAAGTCAAAATTTAAAATATCACACACAACATACTAGATAAACAAGACATAGAATAACTCAAATGGTAATAAATAAAAAGCTACTAGATTAACATAGAATAAAGTCATGATTGATGATCATGACTCATGAGCATGATGTGGCTTTTTGAATCATAATTATTAAAGATTCTAATTGGATCATCAAAAGAACACCCATGTAGGATCGCAATTAGCAACCATCATTGTCGAGAAAATCAGAAAACACTCATGTTACTCACACATCTTCTATAATGTGTTTCTTTTTGTCCTTCTTCTTGTAAGTCTAAATAGCGACATTTGCATACATGTTTTTGGATAACTTCATTACCTTTAAATTTAGCTAGTCCTCTATTTATTAGAATATGGAGCTCCAACATTAGAGGATACTCCATTATTGTTTTCCTCACTCCTATTTGCTTCAATCTTATGGGAAAGCAGGAGCAGTTAGTTTAAATCAGATCTGCTTTAGAACAAATTAGGGCAAGCTAGGCCTCATTAGGTCAATTCCATTCAAGTTAGGTCTAATATAGGTCATGTTAGGTATTGTTTTGGAGTGTTTAGGATTGACTAATCCTAGAGGAAGTCAATATAGATAAATTCTCTATGATATAGTTTTTAAGGCTTACGAACATCCACCTTGAGGCTTATATGCTATGTTGAAGAAAAGACACCATGATATGCCTTCCTCATTGAGGATGAATGCTATTTTGTTCTTATGGAAGTGTGACGGGCTGGTTGGATTGTAGTACTTACCAAATTGTGTTCTTAAGTACTAGTGGAAAATAATACTATCTTCTGTTTTGTAGTTAGTTGGGATTGGAGATGAGAGAATCGGGACACAACATGGAGACTAGTGAGTGAGTTATGTGGACCTCTTATTGTTATATATCTCCTTTTCCTACTGATTTGTGCTTCCATTTTTTCTTCCCGTTCTCATGTACCCCCCTCCCCAATTCTCTATCATTTGCTCTATTTTCTTAATAGGAAGAAAGCATCTTGGTTTGTTGTTAGGGTTACGATATAAAAATCAGGGGCTGCATGTTCACGTCCTTGGAATATAATCTTATCTAATTCAAATTGTATATATATTTTGGTGACCTACTACTTGGCTCTTTTGTAATTGGTATCCAGTACCACCTTGGTTGAAATGTGTAGTGGAGGATGCTCTCACTATGGTACAATTGGAGTGCACAGTTTTTGGCTACACCCATTGTGTTTATCCTAGACAGTTCCTGAAGGGGAAGATTTAGGTTTTGGAATCAAAATTTGATTTTGTTTAACCATGTTGATCAAACCAAATTAATGTAAATGAGTAATTCAATCTAGTCTGTTTTGATTTACTGTTAAGTATTGAACATGGAAAAAGGTTATTAATCATATGCTCTCCTAAATGATGAGTTGCACGCCAGTTTCTTTCTACTTTCTGTTTAAATGCCAAAAAATTTCCTCTAGAAAATGCTTAGGCTACTATCTTTTAGACCTAGACAGATATGTATACTATAGTCCCATGGCATAATACTGGTATTGGTGCAGTACATATCAATCATGTTAAATTATGCGATTCACCAGTTCCAGTCTTAGTCATTTTGAGGCTTAATAGGTTCGTTACCATGGTCTAATTAATGTTCTGCTTTTCTTGTAAATTACTAAGGAGTGCACTTTGCTTGAGATGGCTTATTTGGTTGAGCAAAAGGTCAAAGGAAACGTTGAGAAACTAGTGGAAGATCAAGAGGTTCCTTCTTGCCAACCCTACAGTTAATCTTTTTGATCAGCATAGCTTGTGAAAGTTCTATTACCATGTGTAGAAAAAATGACCATGCAGAAGTAGGGCAACACAGTGATTGAGCTACAATTTCAATCACACAAACATTTGAGCAGCACACTAAACTTAGAGCAAGTGGAAGACACTGAAAGGGTACATAAAGGTGATGAAATGCATGGGCGATGAAGATCACTCTTGATATATGATGAAAATAGATGAAACGAGCAAAGAATTCGCAGAAAAGATGAAAGACTTTGAAAACATCAATCCCTTGCACCAATACCTCATCATCAAGGTGAAAAAGAAACGGTGAGGAGTTGTAGGAAGGAGGCAAAGAATCAATGAAGGCATGGCCCATCTATGTCAATGTGATTTTCTTGGCTACTGGATATCTTCTCTTTCTCAAAAAATAGGTCATCGATGTTTAGGGATTATTAGAGGTTGCCTTGGACAAGCACATCCTCAGGGTCAAGAAAATGGGCGAGTTGGACGTGAAGGCATTTCTGAAGGCCTGCAAGAAGGGATTTGCAGCACAAGAGGAAGACATTAGGAGCGCAGAGCTGTGCTCACACTGGAAAAAGGAGATAAAAAAACCCAGAATGGTGCCCTTTCAAGACCACCGTTTCAGAAGATAGAAATATGAGGGTATGTGCACTTGAAGGATGTCTTGGTGTCGTTACACTTGCAACTTCTTTGTTTGGCTGTTTATACCAGTTTCTTTGTGATGCCAATGTTGTTTATAAATCTTCTTGTCTTCACCCATTCTCGTAACCAGCAGATGTATGTGTACTGCTGTAGGTGGTAGTGGAAGATGACAAGAGCTAATCACATTGAGGGACAGATTGGGTCATGAATAGGGATGGCAACGGGTCGGATTTTTACTGATCCGAACCGAATCCGATCCGACCCGCAATTATAAAAATCTGCATCCGGTTCAAACCTGAAAAATCCACAACGGAAAAAATCCGCATAGATCCTATCCTCAACTATCCGAACCGATCCGCAAAGACCCGATCCGATCCGCAAACAGTTAAAACAAAAAAGCCCACTCGGCACAGGAGATGGATAGCCGGGCGACATTAATGGGATTTGCTTCTGCTTTCAGGTTCTCACCGCCTGACCTAGCAGATGACGCTTTTCTCGATATCCCTTAGACGAGGGGCTGCCGCCGCCGCCGGTACTGGAGCCATAGACGGCACAGGGAAGTGGGACAATTGCTCTGCCTCTGACAAAGGCTTCCAGTAGCCGCTCCTCTTCCTCATTTTTCCTCCTTCGTGAGCGTCCGCAGTTGATCCACAACCACCGGAACCACCATCAAGTAAAAGTCGCGACTTTGTTAATTAGAAAGAGTGCACCACACACTGTTTTATATATGAGTGTTGGCTGAATCCATCTTTTGTGGAATTGCCTTCGTAGACCCCGACGAGTGTGGTGCTGGTGAGAGAAATCGGGTGGTTCTTTGTGCTTGCACCTTGAATACATAAAGGACTAACTACTTGGCCAAGATAAACCAATCATCAGCTCTCCTTCGGACATGTTGGAGGTCACAAAGGAAGCCAGAAACGAAGATGGGCAGTGCCCCACTGACCAAAACGGAAGCTCATCAGTACAGACGGAGGCGATCACAGGCGGTGGAGACAAGCCAAACAGCAGCAATGGAAATAAAATCAGCCGTCCCTCATGCTCGAGTGAGATCCAAATGGGCAACGAACCAGTATCAGGCCAAGTTAACGCCATGGAAGACGACGGGCTGCCTGGTGACTGTACCACGAGTTCATCTTCATCACTGATAAAACAGAGCAACTTTCTGTCAAACACCATGAAGGTCGCAGAGGAAGAAGAAGAGTTGTCTGCTTCAAACCCAGACAAAGAGCATACAACCAACTGTTCTTTGAGGACCAGTGAAATGTCGAAGGAGGAAGGTACAGAAGATGTAGTAACGCGAAGAGCCTGTGGACTGCTTCGTCTGAAAAGGGTAGCAATGGGTTTTCTTGAATTGACAGTTGCTACGTCGTGGACCCCGATGAGGACATCACAATAGAGAGTTGGAGAGGCGGGAGCGGATCGAGATGGATCGGCCTCTCGTACGTCGTGACTCGTGAGGACTCAGGAGTCGGGATTAGGTTTCTGCGGATCAAACAGGTTCATAGAGAATCCGCGGACCTGTTGGTTTCGCTCCGCAGTAAGTATGGGATCCGCAGGGCTGGTCCGCAGTAGGTGCAAAATCCACAAAAATCCGCTAATTGTGGTTCGGATCGGTTCGGGTCGGATCGAATCGGTTTTTTCTGCCATGCCTAGTCATGAAGTTTGCACCGCCGTGATGACTGCATTACTGTAGCTGAGTATTACCCTTGTAGCTGATCAACCATTCTTTGTCATTTAGAAGAGCAGAAGGCGGTGCCAAATATAGTTGCCTCCAGGTGTGTGCTCAAGCGATGGACCAAGATCAAGTCCCAAGACAGACAGACCCTCCCGTAGGTACTCTTCTAAAATAACAATCTGCACTATTAACTCCATGATGGATGGTTGATGAGCTGTGCTGGTAACAGAGGCTCCGCAACCTGACTTTTGGCTATAATCTTATATACTTTATATGAAGATGCTATTTTAAAACCCTGATGCTCACTGTCTCAATGTTAGAAGAGAGAACATAAACTTAATTAGTATCACATTATATAATAACACGTACACTTGTTAGGCTTTGGTGTGTCATTTTTCTTCCACTATTTTTATTTTAATAGGCTAGATATTTTAGCTATATGTCTTGTTTTGAAGTATATAATAAGGCGAACTTTTAACTGTATTTCAGGTGGACAACAGATGTACCAACTAACCTACTTGATTGGTTGGTGGGAGTTTCAGGAGGAAGTGAAAGAGATCAGCTTTTTTTCAAGGCGAGCAAAAGTGGATGTGTATCCACTTTTATGTAGCTAGTGTGTCTGTGCTTTGTTTTATCATCAAAATGTAGGTTTTCTTATTTGGTAGTGTATCTGAACATTGTTTTATCATCAAGCATGACAAACTCGTGTTGTATCTTCTTTGGTATATGTAAAGATGAATGGAACAACTTGTAATCCAAATACAGTTTGTACGGCGACACTTTAAATGTTAATTATTGTAGAAAATTATGCCTCAAATGGGATTCCCGGGTGCCTTGCTGTGTACATTTACAGATAGTCATAATGTGTGTGATTGTGGTTGAACTACAAAAACAGGCTGAACAGATTTAATTGGTCTCTGGCTATATTTTATTTGATGTATACATGCTGTTTCGCTACAGATTAAGATGCAGGGAATGTTATTTTTTTAATAAATTTGGTCAAGTTAGATTGGCCACAAGCTTCTCGTTGGCCACAAACTTCTTGGTAGCACAAACAAAATGGCTACCAATAATTTGCTACAGACTTTTGTTTGGCTACAAAATTACTTGTGGCTCAATTTCAAGTGGCTACAAGTTGTGGGGCGGCCCATGAAGTGTTTTCCTCTAGTGTTTTTATGTTGAGGGACTGTTTAGTTGGTCGAATTTGGATTCACAGCCGTACCTCGATTGCTTCATTTATATTGTATTTGAAACTATGGATTAAAATCAGGATATCAAAAATGGATTGTTCGTTTTTTTTTTCACATAGAAAACAATCGTAAACCGAACACGCCCAAATTAGGTTTAGTTTGTTGCTCTGACTTTTGAATTAATTGCTTCCAAAATCACACTAAAAAATAGTTTACCTCCCACACAACCAAGTCCTTAACCAAATGGTAACTCATGTTTCTTCATGTAAAAAAATACGTACTAGACAAATATTATTCTTCTCAATCGAACCGAATGTTTGTTTTCATAGAAAAATATTATTTCCCAGTTGATCCGAGTGGGACTGTGAACCGTTGGTTACAATTTTCTTTGATAAGAATAGGTGTGAACTATGAGTTTAAAAGAATAAGCAATAACATTGACAATAATTCATTTTTACAATTACACTGATAAAGAAAATCTAGATAGCAAATGGGGACCTGCATTAGCGTCCTTATGAAAAACTGGCATCTTAAAATAAGTATCGATTCCAGGTTCCATCTTAGGATAGCATCTTATAAGATCATTGGTGTTCACAACCTCAACAATAGAAACAAGCTAGGATCCACACATTCATTACATGTATTGGTGATGAAGAAATCATTAACCCCATATGTATTCTTTCACTATAATTATCTCGCTATCATCTTATTCATGTTTAGCTAGCTCACTATAAATACCAATCGACACTATGTAAATCTTCAACAACAACCTCTTGTTCCTAAAACATCTTGATTTTCTACTACAGAAATTAGGGATAATTTTTTTTTAAATATATGGGAGGAAAGATGTATTTGATTTGTTGATAACCATGCATCTAACCCAACAGTTTTGGTCTCTGGATATTTTCATTCGTCGTGATTCATAGGAATGAATCTTACATTTTTAAAGCCTCACAAGTCTAGCTAAGCCCAAAGACCACCTCCCCCACCCAGGGGCGGAGCCAGAAATCAGATGTTGGGGGGGCCAATTAGTAAGAGAGAGAAATTCAAACAACCATATAAAATTAGATAAAAAGTATCATAATGGTTACAATACATTATTTGAGTTGGGCCTTGTGAGTTTTCAAATCGTAGAAATTATCAATTATTTCATCTGTTGTGATCATTCTAGTTCCTTCTCAATATATATAATCATACAATCTCTAAAGAAGTCATCCTCCATTTTATTACGCAATCTTGTCTTCACAAGCTTCATAGCAGAAAATGCCCTTTCAGTAGTAGCAGTTGAAACTGGAAGTGTTAGCACAAGTCGAATCACTTTGTAAATCTGCTTGTAATTTTTTGCCTTTTTACTTTGAACTAATGACTGGCACAAATCTGAAATTGTGTGGAGGTTTTGCAGTTCAGGATCAGAAACTACTCCAATTTTGTAATGTTTCAATTCAAACATCAATGCATCCTTATCTTCTTCATTGAAATCTTGTGGATAATACTTATCTGCGAGTTTGTATATGTCATCAGCATTAAAAGATTTATAGTCGTCTCTTGGGTCTAATGAAGATGTAAGACGAAGAAGCTCTATTGCATGTTCATTAAATCTATGATTCAACTCAAATAGTTGAGAATCCATCACCGCAGTAAAGATTTCAACTCGAAAGTGATGCTCTATTGTAATTTCATCAGTTTGGTGTCGAACATGTGCACGAATAAGGTAGCGAGAATCCAAGTCAGGAATTTGTACTTTATGTTCAGGGCCTGTTTGGTAGGGTGTAGCCGGATGACAAAGTACGTATTTAATGTACATTTTTACATTGCGAACTCACACAACTGCACCCTACTACAACACCCAACCAAACTAGCCCTCAGTGCAAAACGTGTTGACAGAGTCCATGAATTTCACCCAACCATCTTCCCTCATCGCTTGAATAAGAGACTTAGTACTTTTGACCAACTCATGGCATTAACGATATCTTGTTCTTGACACTGCAAAGCTTGACAAAGAGCATCACTTATCCCCAAGACTTCTCTCATTAACAATAATATAAATACAAATTCAAATGATAACATGGTGGTATATGCCGCATCTGCATCTCCACGTTGAGAGTAAGTGGCTCCATTTTTTATGATATTGCATAATACAACACATGTTGAATCATACATGTGTATTAGGCTACACACTGAGGAATAATGTGAACTCCATCGAGTATCACCAAGGCGTTGTAAGGTGCACGTTTGGTTGAGTCCTCTTCCAGTTTCAAGATCACCTTTTGCTATTTTTTCAGAAATATTATTAAATTGTGCAGTGTGTAGTTCTTCATTGCGTTTGCAAGAGGCTCCAACAATATTAACAATGGTTGTCAGTTTTGTAAAAAAAATGGTGAACAGGAATAACATCTCTAGAAGCTGCGACAAAAGCCAACTGGAGCCTATGTGCAAAGCAATGAACGTAATAGGCAGATTTACATTCTTTTAAAATCAAGGCCTGCAATCCATTCCATTCACCACGCATGTTGCTCGCACCATCGTATCCTTGGCCTCGTATGTATTGCATACTCAAATCATGTTTAGACAATACAAAAGAGATCTTATTTTTCAATGAAAGGGAACTTGTATCTTCAACATATATTATGTCAAGAAATCGTTCTCTAATAAATCCATGTTCATCAACAAATCTGACAACAATAGCTAGTTGCTCTCTTCTTGATTCATCACGTGACTCATCCACCAATATGCAGAATGGTGTTGTAGATATTTCTGTTCGGATTGCCTTTTGAACTTTGGATGAAATAATCTGTAATGTCTCTTTTTGAATAGTTGGTGATGTGTACTTTGCATTTCCAGGAGCATTATCCAAGACCACCTTGGCAACATCACTATTATACTCAGATAAAAGTTTAACCATCTCGATAAAATTACCTCTATTTGTAGAAGATGAAGACTTGTCATGCCCTCTAAATGCACAAGCTTGAAAAGCGAGCCATCCAACTGTAACACCCCTGACCTGGGTTATGACCTAACCCTGGAAGTTTTGCCTAAATATGTAATTATTATACTTGTGAACACTCCCTGGCATGTAATTAAGTCCCTCAGGGACATTCACTTTCATATCTTGCTCCTTTTGCATAAAGTTGTAGCATTATGTTGTATGCAGGGACCTATGTGCAAATTACCCAGTTTAAGGGTTGAACTTGCAAAATTCACAAGATAAGATGTTCCTTTGATGTTAAGACATCATGGGGATGTCTATGATGAGGTTTGAGGGATTTCCCAAGCTTGGGCACCAAGGTGCAGCTGTGGAAGCAATCCCCAAGCTCAGAAACCCTAATTTGGGATATATTGCAATTTACCCAAATTGAGGGGTCCAACTTGTAATTTCACCATCTAGAACATCTTTTATGACTCTTGTCATCATTTAGAGTAGAAATTATGAAAGAGTTACATCATTCACTAATCAGATAAGAAAAATGATCTTTGTGGTAGAAATCACCTAAAATGGGTACAAGACCCTAACATGTATGTACCCTAGTTGAAGGTTGGATTCCTATACCCTTAGATCTTGAGTTTTTCTAAGATTTGCATAAGGTTAGATGGGCTTGGACGTGCCCTTGAGCAAGGAGGGACCTAGATGCGAATTTTGGCTTTAAAAGGTCATTATGTTAGAAAATAGCCTAAAACTATAAAAGCCTTTCTTTTGCAAACGAGCAAACGATCCTTCCCTGTTCCATTCACTTCCTTTCTTTCTTAAACGGCCAAGGACTTGCTCTGGAGAACAGGGAGACGAAGTAGCTTGCTCTAGGTAAGAAACCTCATGTCTAGCTCGAATTCATGGTGGTTTTCACTTTCTAGGGTTGGTTTCATGGTTAGCTTAACTAGTCTTCTTGTTCTAGCCAACCAAAGCTTCGATTCCTTGGAGTTTTCATCCCTGATCGAGTTGTGGAAGCTCAAGGACGCCATTAGAGCTTGGACCTCAGAGTCTTGGAGCTTTAGGATCAAACTTGAGGCGGGTTTTATAACTCTGAACTTGTGCTTTATAATCATGCTTTGTTCCTTGCAAATTTGCTAGTATATCTCCTTCTATCTCCCTTCTTCTTTGCACGATTGCAATTGAACCAGTGGAGAAACCGACCTTGCAAGAGGTTGAAGATGAGGGGCGTGATTCCCTATGTTGCTTTTCCAAACGGTCTTGGATCTTTTTGGTCCAAACGGTTGCAAACCGTTTGGGTTCAAACGGTTTCAAACCGTTTGCTCTCAAACGGTCTTGCAAGACCGTTTGGATTGAAACGGTCTCAAGACCGTTTGAGGGCGTTGACCAAGGGACGACCGTTTGAGGGTCTGTTCCCAACAGGTTGAATTTCATCCCTGCAAAGAATCAAAGCCTAATTCTTAACCAATTGGGAGTTGAAGGCACTTCAACATGGAACCCTAATCGGGTGAAAAAGTGCTGATTTAACACATAGATCTTGTTGAGTTTTGGGTTGAAGGACCCAAACGGTCTCAAGACCGTTTGGGGATTCCTCCAAACGGTCTTAAGACCGTTTGGGAACAATCCAAGACCGTTTGAAGGTTTAGGGTTGAGTTAATCTAGTGGTTTGAGGGTCCAATTGTAGGAAATTGATGCATTGATTGAAAAGTGTTGATTTTGACCTAATTGGACTTCAACCTGAGTCAAAACGGTTTGGATCTTGGTCAAACTTTGGGCAAACGGTCTCAAGACCGTTTGGGCTCAAACGACCTCAAGACCGTTTGGGCTCAAACGACCTCAAGACCGTTTGAGCTCAAACGACCTCAAGGTCGTTTGGTCCAAACGACCTCAAACCGTTTGAGGCTCCAAACAGTTTGGAAGTCAAACTTCCCAAACGGTCCTCACCTCCAAACGGTCTCAAGACCGTTTGAGACCAAACGGTCTCAAGACCGTTTGAGGATCAAACGGTCTCAAGACCGTTTGGATGGTTGAGATCGTTTGAAAGTTGGAAACCACTTGGAGATTTGTGGTGATTTATGCTTAACCATTTGATGGTGCCAATGGCTTAATGATGACTTCATCTAAACCCTAATGGTAACCTAGGTCATTAAGGGACTATGTGATTAGTGAGTTAACCCATGATGGTGATCACAGGGCAAATTACCAAAATACCCTCGAGGGGTCTAAAGGGGTAAAACCCTAATCTAATCAAACCCTAATCACATGATGTTGATGCTTTGGCTCATATCAGTCAATGGAGACTTGTCTCAACCTAATCCAGAGTGGTGTTGCCACCATCTACTAGAGAGAGGAAAGAGAAAGTGTTTCTAGAGAGAGAAAGTATCCTAGAGAGAGAAAGTGCCCTTTTTAGGAGGAATCTCTAGTAAGATACTTCTTTTACACATGAAGGTGCATGATTAGGGAATGACCCACCTATGTGAGGTCATGGAAACCCTAATGATGATATCTAATGGATCTTAATGATAATTAAGAGTCTTAATGATGATGTTTCTCTTACATGATGATGTAATGAGTACAATTCACCATGGAGTGAATAGTAAACCCTAATTTTAGGGCGATGACATGAAAGATGAATAGTAAACCCTGATTGTAAGGGTTATTAAGTGGAACCCTAATGGAAGGTGATTCCATGTGAAACACTAGTTGAGGGTGAATCCAAGTGAAACCCTAATTGGGAATGTATCCCTATTTACTAAATTATTTACAATTATCTGTTGAATTAACCATGCAGGTTATTATGAGATGATGGTCACACCCAGGTATGGAATACCATGTTATATTCATTGAAAGCATGTCTTATGCTTTATGAATAGTGAACCATCTTGATGCACTATTAAGTGACATCATTTGCGATTTATGGGCTGTAAGAGCCATAAATGTTATCAAGGTCATGCTTGACAGATGACTTGAAGATGAATATCTGATAATTGTGATAAGTTAGGCCTGCTACATTTTGTATTCTCATATATAGCTGTGTTACTGTATGATGATTGGAATACTGAATGTACCTAACTAATCAAGTGAAATGTAGAGCCCTGATCATAGATCCATCATTGTCAGTTGTCTAAATGATGGTGAAACAGGTTTTCCTAAGGGAACTCCTGGAGCACATACTGTTGAGTATGTGGGGTACATGGATGTGTAGAACCTGACATCCTAGTGTAGGTATTTGATGTAGATTCTCGTAGTCCGTCATACCTTCACTATAACAGAAAGGGAGAGTGGATGATGTAGATTCTAGTAGTCCATCAGACCCCACCCCAAAGTTTTAAAGGTGAGCTGTATCTCTACACTCCCTTAAAGACATAAACCCCGTATCGGTGAAAGATAAACAAGAAATCTTCTGATAGCGAAGAGAGTACAGAATGCCACTGTAACTCTAAAAATAGCGAAGGACCAGAGTACCCTGGTGAGCTATTACATAGACATCCCGCCAGATGTCAAACAATCAATCCTCTAACTGACTGAGGAAGGTGAGGTCATAAGAATCCGGCTCTCTTAATTACCTATGTATGATACTGATGCGACTTCTCAGTGATCAGTTGGAGTATGAGTGGTATACCTCATCTCCACAGGGCATAACAATAATGTTTGAAAAACGTAATCAATAGCGTAGCATATTTGTTAAAGTTAGCTACGAGTTATTTGATTGATGTTATCATTGAATAGCATGGAGGTTCTCATATTGTTAATATTGATTGAACTCTGCTTATCATAGAACTGCTAGTGAATATCTTGAAGGCTCTTAATGCTTTAGTTATTCCTGCCTTGCTTATAAAGCCTAATGGAGAGTTATAACTCTCGCTGGGGCAATTGTGTATAATTGTCTCACCCTGTAGACTTCTACTTTTTAGGTGGTCGTCGAAGACGGAGGAATAAGAACTCAGGTGAACAATCCCAGCAGCAGCAGCATCAGGAGCAGTAACTATCTCAGGTGGAGATCTAGTCTGCTTCATGGTGTAGTTAGAGTAAAGTCCTAGATGTCCTCTGTACTCTCAGGTCCTGAAATGTTTTGTGGTTCATTCTTGAGAGAATTTTGTAAGCATGTTGCATGTAATTACTCAAGAAGTAATTGGTCTGAGTTGTAAACAGTTAAATCCTTTTTCTATGGAAAAGGTTTGTGGTTTCAAGCTCTAATCTCGAAAAAGTTTTATTTTCCCGTGATTTTCGTCTTCCGCTGTTTACCGAATGCTTCCGCATGTGTTTAAATCGGGATTAATCCATGGTTTGGAGATCGGAGCCCACACCAACAGTGTCAATAGATGTTCTTAGACGCAATCGATTAGACAAGATTTGTTGTGATGATTGTCTTTCTATGACTTTGTCTATGTGCCCTTTTTGGTTCATTAACTCCTTGCATGCCTTTTCAGCTATGTTATGAGGAGAACAAGGGTCGAGGCCAACATGCATCAAGAATGCACAATTAACACCCCCAACTTTTTTCCAATTTTTGAATCCATCAATTGTATATGTTGAAGACCCAGAACGTGCAGATGGAGGCTTGGAGAATACAAAACATGGTAAACAGAATGCAGCATCCTTTGATGGAGAATACTCTAACCAAGTTGGGAATTTATGAAACCAAGAGGGCTGAAATCGACGTGGATGCCTCTCTGGACCTGATGTTGGATAATTTTGTAGAAGGTGTTGGTATGGACCAGCAATTATATAGGCACGTCGTATTTCATCTTGTTTTGAAGGAGGATATTCCCAAATTTGATGCCTCAGTGCTGGATCGCGAACTATAGATTGGTCTTCTATATATTCTTGTTCTAATCTTAGACGTTTATTTGAAGATTTAATATGTATTGTGTCATCAAGGTTACATGGAGGAGGATCATCAGAGTGAATACGAGGCTCTTCGGGAGGATCATCTGACCCCATATTTGAGACGGATGAAATTTGTGGTTCACAAGTTTTCTTTGAATAGAAGGCATGAATTGTTCATTTCTTCATCACTCAAATCTGAACATGAATAGTTTAATTTATAATTTACCTATAATATTATACTGAATTATCTAATGTAGTAATCTGATTGGACAAATTCATATAGCATTGACATTTAGTGGACAATATGGAGTTGAATGTAGATATATATAACACAAGTAAACAAAGGAACAACATGCTATACTGAATATAATTTTGGTAACGAACTACACAGAATTACATTAGCAAATAAATTTATTTCTAAAAAATGATAATATTTGGTTGAATTGAAGAGTATCTACGTCAGAGTAAAATAGATTTGTCCGTAGTATCAATTAAACAATCACAAATCAAAAACAACAAACAAATAAATACTTGTAGTTAGAACGATGTAAGACTTACTTGATTGTGTTAAGTTGAACTGACAAATATGACAGACCCAACTATATGCCGTCTGGTGGGTTGTAACTTGTAAGAAATATGTAGGCGCAGGAGAATAAAGAATAACTGATGTAGCCAAATGATGCAGATCCTAATTCGTGAGTCCTGACAATGATGTCGTATTGAATCCTTGTTGCTGGAAAAAGACACCTTACAGTCCGATCTATCAGTGGTGTGTACCTATCGTTGACTCGTCGGGCGGTCAGGAGAACAGAGTCTACCGTGCTGGGCTATTTGTTTTCGTCGTCCGTAAACAACATGGAACCAAACCCTTGCGTTGCAGTTTTAATTCCAGACATTTGATTTCTTGTTTTCAAATTCGTGATGAGTCTTGCTATTACACAGAACCAGACGAGCCCTAATATCAATTGCAATTCATCCTTCTTTTAGGCCTAGTCTGGTTGGGCAGAAAAAGAACTAGAGCAGTTCCAACTCATCATGTTTTGCAATTCCATTTGTTTGGTTGCATCGAATTTAAATACACATGTGGAAGCCAACTGCAAGCTCCGTCCCACTGCCGTAGAAACTGGTAGGGAATGGACCGCACCCAAAACGCTGTTCCTTTTCATCACCACATTTTCCGCTCGCAGTTCCCTGTCAAACCTGTTCTGCAACGACAAACATTTTCCGCTCGCAGTTCCCTGTCAAACCTGTTCTGCAAGGACAAGGTCGCAAATAACTGCAAACGAGTGGACGTTTTGGTATTATACATTAATTCAACCTGTTAAACACATCGTACCAAATGGAAAACATATCAAATCAATAAGATGCACCTACGTGTTTACCAAACCGTTACTGTGCAAACTATTTTCCTGTTTCGCAATTCCTGTTCTGAAAATCCTATATGGAAATGAAACCACCTACAACCAAACCAGCCCTTAGAGCGAAAATTATCGTGGCAATCACTTCGTAACAGTGGCTGCTCTGTATTAGCCCCTGCCCGCACAAAAGCTTAAGCACTTAATTTCTCAGCCAACTGCCGGTACATGAATGGGCACGTGTTTTCAGAATGGGATCTTATAGACTGGACAAATAATCTTTTACCGACTTATTTGGAAGGTTTGAAAACCGGCTAGGTAAGCCTAAACCTGTTGAAGTGTACCAGTTGAGGTGTCGAAGTGGTTATTTCAGACCGGAGCTGATTATATTGGACTGGAAAATCCAGACTGGAGCAGAGCAACCAATCGTACCACTAGGAAGTGTCTTAACAGTACATAGTACCACACGTCCTCTACTATTAATCATACGTAAACCATCTGATACCAACTTTGAAGAATCGAACTGAAATTTTTGGAAAATTGGGTTTGCTTAAATGATTAGTTATGACAAATCAATGGAAGCCAAAGAATAAGCGAACAACACAAAAACAAGCGCAGGGTAGTAAAAACACAGTGAAGCTATGAAACCAATAAAAGCTAATATACGATTAACATGAGCTAGTTAAAGGATGATATACCGGGCAAGGACCTTTGTGGAAGTTGCCCTCATGCTAGGTGGCGAGGCCTTCGAGGGAGCAGCTCTCCTTTATCTTGGAACTAGAGTCGGGGCATGTTTGGTTGCAATAACACATGTAAGGTATATCAAATACATGATACAGATATCAAGAAACCACTGAATTTGAGTATAGGTTTTCCATTGTTTTCAAAGTGAAAGAATTGCGATATGTTTAGCAATGTTTCACAATGAACCATTCGTAGGAACTCGAGACAGATGTGGAAAATTAATGTTGTGTATAACTTTAGTCCAGCCATGTGGGCCCTTATACATATCTACTTCTTACTTGGTTGAATTAATAAGTAGATTATTCTCTTTTGCATTATGGTTTTCAGTGATGGTGCATTCCACTAGCCCTTAAATAGCAGGAGGCGCACAAACATCATTTTTATTTCAAAGCTCAGTTCGTTTGTAAGCTATCTATTGCATAATAGATCCTGGGTAAGGCACACGGCTGTCCATGCCTGCATATGGCTCAGCAAATGGGGTGGTGGGGGCAATGGCGGAAGAGGGGGGGGGGGGGGGGGGGGGCCAAAGTTTTTAAATATTATCGTATACACATATTTATTCTACTGGAATCCGGAAAGTCTGGCTACATGCTGTTACGCAAAACGCCAATCTGCCAGTCCGAGAGTCTCGTTCCTGATGGTCTTCGGCTCTTCGCTGCTCCGTGATTTTCGGTCTCTGGCCGACTCACATCTAATTTTTTTGGCTCGCGTTGTTAGAAACCAAAACGGCAACTACCAGGGCAGGCAACCCTTGCTTTCTATTTTATCTGTTAATCAAGTAATATATATATTTAGGCAACACCTGCATACCCGCAAAGGAGGCGACCAACATCTTCACCGCCTCCAAAATTTGCAGGCTTATCAAGCGCCCTTAATGGCGGTACAAAAGGCATTCATAAATAGAATGTTGTATCAAGAGAAATGAAATGGAATGGTGACAAATCCAGTTATTTTCATTCCCACACCAGCTGAAGATATGACATTTCATGTGACACTCCTTGGAATAGAACCATGTGCAAATTTTAAAACAAATCTACAAGACAAACATCGACTGAGCTACTTTAAGTACTCGAAATTGTGCACAGACCAACCTCAGTTGATTCCTTAGTCCGTGGACTAAAATAACCCAGCGGCAAAGCAATGACCTAAACTGTCTACCTGTTCATCCATTTGTGGGATCGGGTCACCTTTGGTGCCCTCATTTCTTCGGCTGTAACAGGTTAGGAACTTGACGTCACGATCCACAGATTTTCCTGCAATTACTTGGTTTATTTATGATAATTTATCAAACAAAAAAGGAGCTGAGCATTCTTTGATTCCATCTTTATTCCACCACGAGTACAAATAGCTGAACATATAGTGCGAGTAGAAAACATAATTATAAAAGCAGTATCTAGTAAGAATGATCCTTGCATCTATAAAAGGCAGTTGTAGTGAGTCATGACCAATGTATCCACGTGGATGGCGGTGCATTGACCATCTGGTGGTCGCTTTAACATAGGAATTGCTAAGGCCAACACAGAAATGTATCACCGATGGGAGGAGGGAAAGACGCTGGCCAGCACGGCAGCAGAATTGTTGGAGGAAACATATAAGGCGTTTTTCGGGATGGCTTGATTGTCCAATTACCTTGGATGGGCATGAGCACAAGTAAAGGTCAAGTGTTTCTCGAGGACTCAAAAGAGGAAGTTGATAGCCAGCAATCAGGCTACCCTAAGAATTATCTGTCTAGTAAAGGAGCGCTGGCAGCCAAGCGGTGACAGGATTTCTGTTAAACACTTAAAACTGGGCAGGGCACTGAGTTTAGCATCAGAAACAAATCTGTAAGCCTAACTGAAAGGCAAACTTCTCTGCAATTAACTATCCTTCAAAAAAAAAAAACTATTCTTTGAAGAAAAACTCGGCTACAAGCCAATCACTTCAGGCATTGCAATATGCCCTGGGCAACGTTGTCCTTGTTATCTGAAGAATCAGAAACAAATCTGTAAGCCTTGAAACGTCTCCCCTTGAAATTAGAAGACAAAGGAACCGCACGCCTCGAGTCTAGAGGTTGAGCGTCTTCACCAGTACCTTCAGAGCAATCCACGAGCCCCGCAGCAGACTGTGACACAGTGTTCTTGTTCTCTTTGCTCTTCTGCCATGACTCAAGAATCTTAACCAGTGAACTTTCTTGCTCACCCTTCTTTGAGATTCCCCTACCGACTGATTCGCCAAGCTCTCCTGTGGGAATGTCGTCGTCCGATGAAGATTCTTCGTCAGAAACGTTGAGTGCATCGAATTTCGATTCATTTGCTAGTTTTCTTTCCTTATCCCTCTCATTTTCCTTGTCTATACCACCCTGGACAGGACCCAGCTCCTCCCACGAGAAATCATCATCTGATCCTAAAGGCTGAGGAGCCGTTGCTGGTAAGATTAAATGTGACTCTATTCTCACGCCAGGCATCACTTTCAGCATTGATGAAAGCGTAGGATAGCCAAGCCATTTATAATTCAAAGAATAACCATACCTCTCCTGGAACATTGCCCTGAAGGATGGAAGTAAAATGCCTGCTGGGTTTTTCTCCAAAGATTCTGTGAGCAATTTTGTGCAGTCAGTCAATATTTGCTGTCGGGATAATTGACCACTTTTGTCCTTCATCTCCTGACTCCCAGAGCATGCATCCAGTAGTTTCTCCTCACTAAAATACCCATAAAAAAAACTCTCTAGCTTTCTACCAAATTCTTTCTCATACAGGCTCTTCAAATCCTCCAATTGGGTAAAACTGTTGTCCAATTGGGTAGAACTGTTGTCGTTGGATACTTGTTGGAACCATACTTTGAGCTCTGACAAATTCTTTGGTATTTTTTTTTCCACAGTTTTATTTGAACATGTTCCAATAATTTTCGGAAATTGTTCATCAGCACAATCCGAATGTGTAGTCTGGGAGCCGCTATGTGATTCCTTATTTGGTAAGGTGTTGCTTAATTCATTAGAAGATAGATCAACTAATGGCTTGCGGGTCCTTTTGCCAGGATATACCAGTTTGAAAGGGGGTGTTGTGGATGAACACTCTTCTACCCACTGCTTAGAAATTAACAAATTTATCAAATATGATATATTGTTCACTGTAAGGGAATTGAGCACCACCGGTCCTTCCTTTTGCAGGCCTTGCGCCAAGTGAATCCTAAGGAAAAAGCACATGTAAATGACTTTCACTAAGTGTGAGCAGGCAACTATCTACAACTGAAGCAATACAAACCGCATGATACACAATCTTAGTTTAGGAAAAGGCAATTTCAGCAACTGCAGCACGAACTGCTTTGTGTGTGTGTGTCTGTTTGTGTGTGTGTGTATATGTGTGCGTGTCTGTGTGCGCGCGTGTAGAATAGAGATACCATGGTAAAAAGATCAGAAATTCAAAAACAATGGATAACACCTATCACATGTAGCAAAAGCAAAACACAACGAAAGGTTGAGACTGATATTAGATGCATATAAGCCAGTGTAATTCCATTAAATCACAGATCTAGCAAGAAAGTTTTCAAGACAATTAAACTGACTTTATATATTATATGATAGATGACTAAGTAGTGAATAGTGATAAGAACAAAATTATACTAGAGAAGTTATATATGATGTGTTGTAAAGACGTCGCATCTGCATACTTTTGTACTCAGATGCCGCCATGGAGAGGATTAGTAGTTATTATTTTACTATGCTTTAATTAGGTATCAGGGCCTATTTGGGTTAGTGGGCTTTTGTTAGGTTTTAGTCCCATATCAGCTACTGCCCAAATTCCTCCTTTTCAGGGAGCCAGGTTGAATAATCAAGGTCTTGAGCTAGAATTTTATTTCCACTTAGTTGCAATTTAATTCTTAGTCATTTAGGTTACCACTATATGGTATCATAACCAAAAACATAAAGCCGTTAGGGTCTTGCCCTCCTCCCTCCCTTTTGGGGGCGGTCTTTCCCCTCTTGAATCTTGCCAACCAACCCACCTACTAGGAAGCACGGACACTTCGCGGAGGCTGCCATGTCCGTGTCTGACACGTGTCC
This sequence comes from Alisma plantago-aquatica, assembly GCA_963693085.1. Lineage (NCBI taxonomy): Eukaryota > Viridiplantae > Streptophyta > Magnoliopsida > Alismatales > Alismataceae > Alisma > Alisma plantago-aquatica. Next base: position 53,271,489 of record OY856414.1, on the reverse strand, counting down.
AACATTGACATGCCGTGCAGATGTGGTGGACACAACCCAGATGCGTCCAAGTTTCCCATTTCTTTTATGAGGAGTTGGACACGTCCTGGACACAACTTAGACACAACCCATACTAATTGAGAAGGGAACACCCTATTGCACATAAAATTCCTCCTCACCACTCCTGATACCCATGTCCCCCCCTCCATATCACATTGCCACCCAGGCAACTACTACTCTTTCCCCCACCTATGAACTCTAACCTCTCCTCTCTCTCCACTTGTTGTTGCCGGCCTCTCCTCTTCCTCCACCTCTAATACCTATGTTATACTTATCCACCACCACACCACTCGACAACAACAACCTCGTCTTCTTCCTAATTTTGAATGTATATCAATGTTTTCACTCTCTTCCACAAATAACAACATACATCCTCTTTTTTCTTCGTTGTCCACCACCATCACTATCTTTTTACTGTCCAAATTTAGATGTGCAATTATTTTAACTGTAAGTTCATACTTGTAGTGTTCAAGTCGTTATGTTCTGCGAATAAAATTTATATTACTTTGTCTATTAGGCCTAGTTTGGCTAAAACCTTTGCAAATCCTGGTAGTTGCATGCATATTATATAGTTTCTGGTATTCGGCGGTAGAGGAGCTGAGGCAAGGGCTGGAAAGCAATCAATTCTGCATGGAAGGACACAAAATCGATGATGGTGGGAGCACGAGACTGGCATTTTCGAAGCCTACCGCTCCGGGTGTCATTCGCGATTACCATTTTTTGCTCAATCATATACACAACGGTCAATAAAAATACAAAAGGGCAACCGTTAATGACAGTCTGTTGTGTATGTCGTGCATCAAATACAGGTCGTTTGGATTACGGCGGCCAAACTAGGCCTTATGGCGTTTACGATGTGGGCTTATTTGATAGTACGTCATAGATGGCTTAATTTTATTATGTGTGCAATGCGTGCTTGAACGAACATATGAAATTGAATATAGATTGGATGAATGATCTTTGTGTTTGAACAAGCTTGTTCTTTTTTGTGTTTATACATAGAAACAATGTACACGTGTATGCATATTTTTTGACGTGTTCGACGTGTGCGTGTCCTATATTTTTGAAAATTCTTGTATCGGTGTCCATGTCGATATCCATGTCTGTGTCCATGTCCATGCTTCCTAGCCCACCTACCTACCAACAAATCTCCCTCCCTCCTCCCATACCCCCCACCCTTGCCTTCTTCACATCGTCAACCCCTAATTCCCATTGTCGCCTCCTTTACCAACAATAGACCACGAGAGCAGCCATTATCAGGGCCAGCAACTGGCTGCCCCCATGACCGTCAACCAAGCGCGAAATGTATGACTAATTGATGATATGCACATATAACAATAAGTTAGAAAGGTATCCAATAATGAGTCTATTGTTTACTGTATGCAAGTTGGGATAATAGGGTACTGTTGTAAAGTGTAATTTATACAAGTAAAATATATGTAACTATTATCTAATTTTAGAATGCATACTTTAGTTAATTGTACTGCTGTAATGTATGACTAATTGATGATATGCACATATAACAATAAGTTAGAAAGGTATCCAATAATGAGTCTATTGTTTACTGCTTAACTATGTAAACATGTGATGCAAAAATATTTCTGAATCATGTATGTGGGGTATTTTATCTATGTCAAATCTATTATTTATTATATTATGGCTATAATTATTGTCTTATAGCTATCTTATAAGCTAATTGGGTGTTTTTACTGTTGGGTAGAGTGTTTAGAATCTTTAGATATATATAAAAGTTTCAAAGAGTATTAGTATTTATATACATATATATGTAATTTTGTATAAAATTATATAGAAAATTAAAACCCGTTTTTTAAAAAATCGGCCGCTTAATCGGCCGCTTACCGCTTAACCAGTTACAAGGTGCTGTCCGCACGATTACCGCTTAACGTTTTTTAAAACATTGAATACGATAGTATCATATTAATATGTCCAATATTGTTATACAATATCAGTATTCTAATATTACGTACTGAATATGACATTACATTTCCCTTTTGGGCCTAGATCTTGGTTTTCACTTAAGTGGCCTCAGGCGGCCGCTAAAGTTTAGTGCTCAAGCGGTCACTTAAGCGGGCTGAGCGGGCCTGAAGCTGCCACTTAATGCTAAGCTGCATGACTGCCTCTGAAAGGCTAATTGGAGCAGTTAGGGGTCTAGGCCGCTTTTCAAAATATTGGTGGTACGTAAAAGTATAGATATATAAATATAGATAGATATAATATCAATATATCATATTATTGCGCTACTGAGTATACTCATGCATGTAGATATCCTGGTAAAATTTTGTAACTTAATTCCTTTATTTGGTGGTCGAAATCGTGTGTTAACAAGAATGGATTTGTCAAACAAATTCTGTAAATTGTTGTTTCTCGGCCATGAGAAAAGGTGTCCAAATTTAGAGATTTTGGAGCTAATATACAGAAACATATTGTTTGCACGATTTGGTCTTCATCTCGTCCCCAAAAATTGGATCTGGGAATGACCAAGGCGGTCCATGACAAGCTAAACTCCTAGAAGATACCGTTTCACTAAGCCCTACACTATATTTTGACAAAACGAATATCTTGGGTATATGTCATGTTATACTAGTCAAAAGACACCTTAGTACTAGCAATCCAATCAAACTAAACATGTTGTAGGATTCAATCTTACATCCAAAGGTATACATCACCTTGACTTTACGGGTGATGTCATCATGCTAAGGTCGATGGAGGTCAAAATGGTCAGTGAAGTGTAATGATTGTTGTGAAAGTTCAGGACTTGGGACACCATGGTGAAACACATTGTGAGAGGGATAAACTCATAAAAGAATGGATGTTTCTATCCTAGGTGATGACATCTAATAGAAGCGTGTGGATCCGGAGAAAGAGAGGGCCAACATCTTGGTAACGAGAAAGTATGCATCATTCTGATGTTGAGTCACAAAGTGAGTAGCTGACAAAGGATATGATTTACTGAATGACGGGAGCAGCGAAAGGTTGTTGGAGAACAGGGGAAATCTCATTATTTATAGACTGTGGAGCTAGCAAACAGAGTCGCAAAAAACCCAGGGGTAGGTAGTTATAGGAGTACACATGACAGGGATGTTTTTGTCAAAGCCAAGTGGAAAGGCATCACATATCTAAGACGGTGCGTAAGATCGTCTCATTCACTGAGAACAATGTCGAATTGTTGGCTCATTGTTTTTACATGTAGTCCATGGTTGGCTAGAGTATATGAAGCGAAGATGATTCCATAACAACATCTGGGTTTTGCTAAGGACTAGTGCTCTGAACAAACATCATGAATTACATAAGGTAAAAAGCAAAAGCACAAATAATATCAATTAAAACACAAGTTCAACAGAAAGGATAGCATTTTAAAGTAGTAAGTAAACGTGTAGACAATTATAGTGAGCAAAAAAAGAAACAGTCTGTATACGACTTGGAAAATTAAGGTAGATGTAGCTCAACAATTGGACCAGTCACGAGAATACTACAATTATTATTAGATAAGCAAGTTGCATAAGCAAACATGAGGGAACAAAGGTACCCCAAAATTGAAGTAGAACTTGATTTATCTCTAAGGTGGCATGATGTGTCTTCACTATCTAGACATTGGGTTGTGTCAATCGTTGGATGCTATCTCCGTTCGTGCAAGGATCCATGCAAATTACCAAACAGGTGTAACCACTAGTCCCTCTTACTAATGGAGGGAAAGAGGAAGTGGGACCGGATGTTATGGTTGTAGGCAAAGCAGAATTAGCATCTGACAGTAAAGGAAATCGTCTGGAGTTAAGCCATAGCAGGGGAAGGTGTTGTTCGATTTGTTGTGACGTCAACTCCTTTAGCCTACAGGAAGGGAGGGCAAGGGTAGCAATCATGGAATGAGGTTTCGTCGAAATCATCGAAATTTCGCTCGAAATTTCAATTTCGATGCTATCTGGTACCGAAACGTGCGACTGTTTCGATTTTGATGATTTCGATGAGTTTCGCCAAATTTCGACGATTTCGATGAATTTCGTCAAATTTCGATGAATTTCTCCAAATTTCGATGAAAATTTCGATAATTGCAATCCTTGTTGTTATTGTTGATTTTTGAAGAGGAGCAAAGAGGGATTGGGGTCATTTCACCATTTAGTACTCATGCATAGTATATACTTATAGTATATCATAATTGCATTGCATTTCCCTAATATTTGCTATTCAAATTATTAAATACTTATATGCTATTTTAGTTTCTGCAATGTGGATGACATGTATCCTAGTGGTGATTTATTAGACAATGAGGGTGCTAGGAAGCCAACCACACCAACAAATGATTATTTAGCTTGGAAACATTGCACTAGTATTCTTGGGACCAATGAAATGGTTGACTATTGAGTCAATATCAGCAACAAACTATAAACCCAAGTAAAATGTGTGGGATGCCCTACATATCCAATATTTGATATTATAACACGAACAAGTACATGCATGTATATAGCTCATACTTACAAAATTGCATAACTTAATTCCTGCATTTTTGTCATCGAAATCATTCATCGAAATCCTCAAGAAACAGGACAGTTCCCTTACCTCCCACATGAAGGACCCCCTCCCTAACCTACCCCCACATAAAATTTTATTGCATAAAACGATGCATTTAGGTGTAGAGATCACACCTGTAAAATTTCATAAATTAATTCATTCATTTTGGCGTCGAAACGGGCACAATTGCATTTATCGAAATTTCTGTCGAAATTTCCATAAATTTCGATTTCCATGTTGTCGAAACGATATCGAAATCGGATACCTCGTTCCTTGGTAGCAATGTCAGTTGCTAAGAGTGTCACAGTCATGAGGTCCAATCGGTTGCAGCAACGGGTTAAAGCTAAAAGCTAAGAGGAAGGCAGATCAGGGAGATACTCATCGTTGTAGTTGTGGAAAAATAAGATAGGAAACAATCGGATGTACTAGAAAAAACCCTATTCCTATATATGGGATAGGGGACTTATACAAGCATGGCTCATACCCTAATGGAACAAACACACTTAGGCCCGTATAAATAATAAACTCAATAACTAATAATTTTATAAGCACCATCTTTGGGGGGGAGGAAGAAAAAAAGGTGAGAATGGAAGCTAAGGCAAGGCATGGGAGGACAAGTTGTGATTATAGTTATTGTAGAGGCTAGAGAAGATTGCAAGAAGGAGAAGGGGACAGGATATGAAGGTAGTAAGGTACAGAGAAGTTATCACTGCGGAAGCAAGGAGAAATTGATGGTGAAGTGAAGTTGGGAGAGAGAAAAAGCAGGGGTGGACCGATGGTGGCATACTTGTTAAGGCAACAAGGCACCACAGTTGGGTGTCGCCTAGGCGGCCCTGAGAAAATAAATTTCAGTACATTTAAGGCATTATGTGTACGTGTTATGCTTTTTACAACATTTCCCCCTTCATTTATATGTTATATTTTCTTATATATACATGTTTTATGATTTATAACATTTCCCCCTCATATTTTGCCTCATAATTCATATATATGTGTGCAGGTAAATCCATGAATTTATGGTTAATCCCATAGTTGTGAGACAAATGCCTAGGCGCCTGGGCACCCAAGACAGGTCCGCCTAGGCCACCTGCTTAGTTAAACTATCATTTGGGCACTTGGGCGGGAGCCTAGACAGTTTTCTTTCTGGTTTTTTATATTTTGTATATGCCATGTTAGTATCATATTTGACATATAAATGATTTCATTTATTTTTAGGCTTCTACTTCACTCTAACATGCCTATTTAGCGATGTATTAGAAAGCGGGAAGTGGGAGGCGTGCAGACAACACCCTATAACCGAATAAGCGGTAGGCGGGCGATTTTTGAAAAAGCGGGTGCCTAAATTTTATATATTTTTATACAACATTACATGTATGTGTATATAAAAAAAAATCTAAGGAACTTTTATGCATATCTAATCAGCAAATCAGTAATTAACTAAGTAATAATCAATACTTTACTACAAATCAATATTTCTAATCACTAAAATCAGCAAGCAGATCAGTAATTACGGATACTAACCAATAGTACCAATCAGTAATCACTGAAAGCAGCAAGGAAATTAATGTTACATGCTTCCAGTAGTATTTAAAAAAAAGCGGGCAAAAAGCGGGAAAAACGGGTGAAGCGGGCAAAAAGCGTGTGATTTTCTTCAAACCTGTTAAGCGGGCGATTAGGGGCTGGATTAAGCGGCTGAGGGTCCTAGCCGCCTGAAACGCTTTTTAATACACTGCTATTTAGGGTGTAGAACACTAAATATATACCTAGAAGTACCTTATATATGTAACATTTATTACATATCATGAATTATTATAATGCAAATATTAAAAAAGGGCATGCGCCTAGGCGGTCTACGTGGCCTAGGTGCCCAGCCAGGTCAAGCCACCGCATGGCCGCCTTCAAAACTCTGGTTAATCCATTGATATACATATGTTTTAAAATCACAAAATATATCCAAATACATCTTGAATTATTATTATTAATATTGCTAGAACAAGAAGAGTAATGCTCACATGTAATAAATAGAGATACAATAAATAGATGAAGATTTATCTATAGCGACTATTCAGATAAAATAGCCCCTAAATTAAAAACTGGATTGAAGGTCAAAGGCGCAAATATTGAAAATTAGTAAACCTATATAAGAGATATATTTCTAAAAATATGATATTTGCACATAACATAGACAATTATATATATTTTGAGCATTAGGAAAAGAAAATATACCATTCAAAGTCATTAATATGCCATATGATCAACACAAATAACATAAGGCGACAAATCAAGCAAGTCATGGGGCAAGGTGCACCCCCCGCCCCGGTCCCCGCACCGTGATAGGTATGGACGGTGGTAGAGGCCAACACTATCGTGGGGGCAGCCTTTGGGCTTAAGAGGGGTCATGAGGTCACGTCGTAGTAGGGCGCATGGGGCAGCCAATTCCGTCATTGTGGATAGCAAGGGTCGATGTGGGAAGTGCTAGTCATATCCCTACTTTGCTCAGTGTCTCTCTCGCCTTTAAAATGCTGGCTAATTTTTTGTTGACCAATTTTTCTAGCATGAAATATTTATAACTAAAGTATGTGTGCATGTCGAGAGCAAGACACAGGGAAAGTCTAATCAGGGAGGGAGGGTGCAAGCAGAGGTAAAGGGTGGCGGTTGGAAAGATTACAGGTGGGGTGGCCATTTGTAGCATGACTCAAACCCTAATGACGTATAGGTTGCTAGTAACGAAAACCCTAATAATACAAATGAATGATAATAACTAAATGGAATAAAAATAGATTCAGTCATAATCAACCACTAGAGAAACCTTTCCGGAGGTGAAACAAAAACCTATTAACATATATATATATATAGAGAGAGAGAGAGAGTCAAGCTAGAATACACTCGAGTGTACATATCGCACGAATACACTCAAGTGTGTTTGCATATCAAGACTATTTTTTGCAAAATGTAAACCATTGATCTTCACCGTCATACTATAACTAGGCTACATACAAATTTTGAGCCCATTTGGATGAGTGTAAGTCACCCCATCCAAGGGCAACAAAATCGACGCACGAAACTAATTTGAAATGCATAATTTTAGCGGTCTTTAAAACATGACCTATAAATGTCCAAATGTGCTCAAATTTGCGTATGAGCTATTCACAAGATGTTTAAGAAGATCAACGGATTAGATTTTTGAAAAAAATATTGCATCATGAAAAACTACTTGAGTGTATTCTGCTCCGAATACACTCGAGTGTATTCTAGCCTCTCTCTCTCTCTCTCTCTCTCTCTCTCTCTCTCTCTCTCTCTCTCTCTATATATATATATATATATATATATATATATATATATATATATGGTTGTTCATTCGTTACCCGCGCGGGTAGCTAGATTTTTGCTACCCGCTGGATTAACTCGGGGTTAAAAGAGTAACTATTTGGTACACTGGAGTAACTTTTCTGAATCAAAAGAGTAACTGTATTGATATATAGAGTAACTCTGAGAGCAAAAGAGTAACTGCGCAGAAAATATACAGTCAGTAAATATATGGACGGGTTTTTTTATTTTGGGGGGGACAAATGATATAATTTTTGGATCAAATTTTTTGGGGAGCTAGATAAAATGCTCCTCTACAATTGCGAAAAAAAAATTTAAAAAAAATATCAGGAAGTATGCGCGGGTATTAAAGATGAGCCATATATATATATATATATATATATATATATATAGAGAGAGAGAGAGAGAGAGAGAGAGTTAGGCTAGAATACACTCGAGTGTACAAATCACGTTGTACACTCCAATGGTGTTTGCCTATTTAGACCATTTTTTTTCTAAATGTCAGTAAATATATGGACGGGTTTTTTTATTTTGGGGGGGACAAATGATATTATTTTTGGATCAAATTTTTTGGGGAGCTAGATAAAATGCTCCTCTACAATTGCGGAAAAAAAATTTAAAAAAAATATCAGGAAGTATGCGCGGGTATTAAAGATGAGCCATATATATATATATATATATATATATATAGAGAGAGAGAGAGAGAGAGTTAGGCTAGAATACACTCGAGTGTACAAATCACGTTGTACACTCCAATGGTGTTTGCCTATTTAGACCATTTTTTTCTAAAATCTAATCCATTGATCTTTTCATGGTTACAATAATAATAGGCCACATACAAAATTTGAGCTCATTTGGATGAGTGTAAGTCACTCATCCAAGGACAACAAAATCGACGCACAAAACTAATTTGAAATGCATGATTTTTGTCTCCTTTAGATGCATGACCTATAAGTGCCCAAATGAGATGAAATTTATTATATAGTATGTTCTTCAGATATTTAAGAAGATCAACGGTTTAGATTTTTCAAAAAATTACAACATCTGTGAAAATGACTGAGGTGTACAGTGTCTCCGGTACACTCGAGTGTACACTAGCCTGACTATATATATATATATATATATATATATATATATATATATATATATATATTATATTTATATATATTTATATATATATATATATATTTATATATGTGTGTGTGTATGTATTCTATTTTATCTTTTTATGTATTTCCTTTTCCTTTCTTATTTATTTAGTCTTTTGTAATGGGCCTAAATCTATTAGACCCATTAGTGGTTTTATATTTGCTTCCATGAATCTCCTATTTATAGGAGAGGGGATTGCTCTTTTATCAATAGAGCATTACACCTATTTCTAACATGGTATTAGAGCAGGAAGCATAGCCTATTGCTCTCCCTTCTCTACGTAAGTCCACGCCGCTACCACCTACACATTCATCACTGAGGCTGCTCTTCATCAACATAGTCGCTTCACGTCATCTCCGACTCAATCACTGTTGATTACACCTAGAGAGATCCCTCTCTCTCTCTCTAATCTAGTCCTCTTCTTCAACAAGAGGAACAAGTGGCATAGACTACGGCCTTTGTAGCGGTCTTATGCCATGAAGACTGGTTTCCAGAAAGTCGTATGGCTTCTACGTATGGTTATCTATGATCATCTATTACAGGGCTCTACCTATATCTATCTGATGTGATCGGATATTTCCGACACATCCTTTGCCTCTGTAGGATCCACCATGATCCCTACCTTGCCTGTCATTATTAACAGTGACTTTTAACCTTTCTTTTGCTTGTTGTGTTGCCGGACACGGTGTGCTTGCAATCAACTCGTCGTGCTCCTCGCGATCTACTTTGTTCCTAGGTTTCAAGGCACAACATGCACCAACAAGACACGGCGTGCCACTCCAAACACGATGTGTTACTTGCAGGACATGGTGTCCCTATCTACAAACCCTTTGTTCTATTATTCAAATTTGTAACACGACGTGCTTAGGAGCCCACACGACGTGCCAACTCATATTTGCCTCGACCTTCGTCTACTGCCAACTGACATGGTGTGTCAGTGCCTAAGACACAATATGTCGGTGACTTGCACGACGTACCGCTTCTAAGCCACGATGTGGAGTACAGTTCAGGTGCACCTGCTTCTTTTGAGGATTGCTTACTATGGCCTCATCTTCTGCTACCGAGGTCCCTAAAACACACTCCAGGTGTGTTATGTTTGTAATGTTTAATGGACCTAATTACATCCTATGAGAATGCTCTTTTAAAATTTATGCTCATTCTTCGAGCAAGCTCAATCATCTTACGGATCCGCCTCCATCAAAATAATAAGCATCTAATTAAAAGGTTGAATACAAGTAGGTTGAGTGTGATTCTCTAGTGTTATTCTAGATCCTATATAGTTGTGAGGCACATATTTCCACTAATCTCATCTTCACCGAGACAGCAAAGAAGGCATGGGATCATATAGCCCAGATTTGTTCCAACAAGGGGAATGCATCGCGAGTATTTGACCTATATAAACGGGTGCAAACCTTGCGATTAGAAGACACCTTATCCTTTTCTTCGCATTTTTGATAATTTTAAGGGACCTAGGGAGAATTCAAAGTTCGCATCCCTTGACATGTAATCTTGCAAAACTATAAAAGCAACAAGATGAGGTACAATTATATCAGTTCCTTGCATCTATGTCGCCCAATTACAAAGTTCTCCATCAACAAATTCTTGCAAATGAACCTCTGCCCACATTTGATGATGTTTACCTCCAGTTAGCTACATCTATGTCCGGTACTACTCCTAAGGAGTTTGTTGCTCTTGTCATTTCTAGATGAGGATGTGACGCACCAAGTCATGGACGAGGAAGAGGAGCCAACACCATTGGTAGAGGATGTGATGCACCGGTGAACTTTTTAAATGATCCAAAAGAGGGCAGATCGACACTTAGACCTGTTGATGTTTTGATTTTTGGATGGGTCGGAGGAAAACATGTGTGGATCTGACAGGAGTTTCTCCACTATTGGGATTAAGGAATAGGAATTTTACAGCGAGAGATGTTGCCCTTAAAGTTGGTTCTGCCAAAGTGGTTAAGCATGAGAAAGCGTGTATGGACAATCAACACGCCTTCATCCCTTTTGAATTTGATACTTTTAGATTCTTAGCGACAGAGGCTATGGAGCTTTTGAAGAGGGTCCAAAAAGTTATGAATAGTAATGTTATGTCTCCCAAGTGTATGGATGTGGTATTTCAGAGGATTGGTTTTGCCATCCAGAAAGGACTAGCGGCGCAGCTTGTTGCTCGTTTGTCTTCTATTTCGATGTAAATTTTGTTCCATAATATTATGTATGCAGGTTTTTCCATCAAGAACCAATGGAGAAATTACTTCCATAAGCTTTTCAATGGAGATGTTGTAAATAATGTTAGTGACTCGTGTGACATGAATATAAGAGATATCCTTTACAAACAACGAGTTTCACTACTTGAGGTCAAGAATGCTTTGAAAAAGATGAAAATGAGAAAGGCACGCGGACCAGATGGTATTCCCATTGATGTATGGAAGAGTATGGGGGATGAAGGAGTTATGTGGTTAACAAATTTCTTTAACAATATCATGAAGGCCAAGAAGATGCTAGATGAGTGGAGAAATAGTACTATAGTCCCCATCTACAAGAACAAAGGAGATGTTCAGAGCTACACAAACTACAGAGGTATCAAGTTGATGAGTTACACAATGAAGCTTCGAGAGATGATTATTGAGCAGAGGCTAAGATCTATAACACAGATATCAAACTACCAATTCGGTTTCATGCCTGGAAGATCTACAACATATGTTATTTTTCTGATAAGGAGGCTTATGGAGAAGTATAGAGAAAGCAAAAGAGATCTTCATATGGTTTTCATTGATTTGGAAAAGGCTTATGATCGAGTGCCCACAGAAATATTTTGGATGGTTTTAAAGAAAAAGGGCGTGCAAATCCAATACATTGACTTGATTAAAGACATGTATGATAGCTCTACTGCAAGAGTGAAGACTCCTGGAGGAGAGACTTCAACATTTCCTATCACAGTTGGGGTACACCAAGGATCCACACTTGGCCCATATTAGTTCGCTCTTGTTATGATGAGTTGAGAAAGAATGTTCAAGGTGATAATCCTTGGTGTATTATTTGTAGATGATATTGTGTTGATTGACGAAACTAAAGATAGATTGAACGATAATTGATATAGTTAAACTTTAGAGAAAGACATTAGAATCAAATGGACTGATGATTAGTAGGAGCAAAATTGAGTATATGCATTGCAATTCCAGCCAATCTCACAGTGTAAATGGTGGAGAGCCAAGTTGGCCGGAGTAAATATGACAAAATGTGAAATTTCGTTATTTGGGTTCTATTATTCAAATAGATCGAGATGTCCAAAATGGCGTTTGTCATAGAATCACTGCAGGATGGTTGAAATGGAGGAGTGCAACTGGAGTATTATGTGATTGGAAGATCCCTCTTAGACTGAAAAACAAATTTTATAGAACAACTACAGGCTAGCCATGCTCTATGGGAGTGATGTTAGGCAATGAAGAAACAAGGTCTCAACAAGATGAACGTGGCTAAGATGCGTATGCTGAGACAGATGTGTGGGAAGGCAAGAAAAGATCACTTGAGAATGACTATATCAGGAATAAAGTGGAGGTGGCGAGCATTGAGGACAAGTTGCGCGAGGGCTGACTCAAATGGTACGGACATATGCATGCGCCTATATGAAGCAATGCTATTGAGTTCAGCACAATTAATACAAGAAGAGCAAGGCCTAAATTAACATGGGAAGAGCTTATAAAGAGAGATTTTGAATCTCTACATCTCGACCAGAATATGACCCATGATAGAGCTGAATGGAAACGAAGGATCCATGTAGCCGACCCCAACATAGTTGGGACTAAGGTTTAGATGAAGATGATGATGATGATGAGTTGAGGTACACCAAGGATCTACCACTCGGCCCATATATGTTTGTTCTTGTTATAGATGAGTTGACAAAGAATGTTCAGGATGATATTCTTTAGTGTATGTTATTTGTTGACGATATTGTATTGATTGACGAAACTATAGATAGGATTGAATGATAAGTTGAACTTTGGAGAAAGGCATTGGAATCAAATAGATTGATGATTAGTAAGAGCAAAACTGAGTATATGCATTGCAATTTCAGCCAATCTCACGGTGTGAATGGTGGAGCCAAGTTGGACGAAGTAGATATACCCAAATGTGATAGATTTTGTTACTTGGGCTCTATTATTCAAATGGATGGGGATGTCCAAAATGACGTTTGTCACAGTATCACCACATGATGGTTGAAATGGAGGAGTGCAATTGGAGTATTATGTGATCAGAAGATCCCTCTCAGATTAAAAACCAAGTTTTATAGAACAGCTATACCGCCAGCCATGCTCTATGGGAGTGAATGTTGGCGGTGAAAAAAGGAGGTCTCCACGAGATGAACGTGGCTGAAATATTTATGTTGAGATGGATGTGTGGGAAGACAAGAAAAGATCGCTTGAGAAATGACTATATCAGGAACAAAGTGGGGTGGCGAGCATTGAGGACAAGTTGTGTGAGGGTCGAATCAAATGGTATGGACATGTGCAACGTAGACCACCTAATGTGCCTATACGAAGCAATGCTATTGAGTCAAGCACAATTAGTAAAAGAAGAGGAATGCCTACATTAACATGGGAAGAGCTTATAAAGAGAGATTTTGAATCTCTACATCTCGACCAGAATATGACCCATGATAGAGTTGAATGGAAACAAAGGATCCATGTAGTCGACCCCAACATAGTTGGGACTGAGGCTTAGATGATGATGATGATGATGATGACGATGATGATATAGATGTGTCTCTCTATTAATCTCTATATGCCTGCTAATGATAAAATGCATACTCATATATTAACTCAAGCTTTGTTCTTGGTCGTGTGCTTTTATAGCTAGAGCCTATAGGAGGGAACCATGTAGTTAGAGGTGTGATTGATAATGGCATATATCTCGCTGGTCTTGCTAATTTTGCACACTATTAACATTACCATGTGTCCTCAAAAATGAAAGCTAGTGGGTCATCATAGCCACAGATATCACTCCCACACCCATTTTTAATGATTCATTCGTAGATCTTTATAGAAGTAGGATACATAAGAGAGAGAGTTAGAATTAGGCTAGGAAGAAAAGAAACATAACTTAGATTGCCCCTAACAAGCCCAAGGAATCATATAGTAAAATCTACAGACATCATACCCCGTTTCTCGGAATAATACATGTGTTTCCCAAAATTTCGTCGAAATGCGAACACAATGGGCCCTTTTCATCGAAATTTACCTAATTTCGTCCAAATTCGAAAAAATTATCAAAACCTATTTTTTCTGGCAAAATTCCCTACATGCAGATATGTAAGGCTATTTCTGTGCCCGATGGTTGTCGACATCAAAATAATTACTGAAATTTCGACAAAATTTTGAACATTGGTCGATGGGTATTCATTTTAATGTCTTTAAATTTTACGTTTAGTGGGCTTTTGTTAAGTCAATGGGTTTTAGTCCCATTATGGCTACTATTCAAGTGATCTCATTTGTTGTGCCTATTTATAGGCTAAGAATAACCTGAATGATTTGAGATTCTTATTTCCCATTAGATTCGAATATTAGTCTTAGTCGTTTGGATCCCTATTACCATGTTCATGTCCTCGATCCTCTATCTCAGCAGTTCGTCGTTACAGTTTAGATTCTATGTTTTTCAAAAATTCTTAAGACGAGATTTCTAATGAGGAACACCATGAGGCAAAGCAAGCTAGAGCATCCGCTATCCACAACCCTATCTTCCGGTATATTCATCGCCATCTTAAAACTGGAGTTTTTACAAAGAAGGAAACCCAAGGGGTTGTTGGGAAGCAAGATCTTTTCTTCTTATGGGGAATGATGTATGAGCATCTGATTAATGTTGCTTTCTATATTCTCACACGTTTCCTGGAGATTAAGAAGGTGAAGAAGAGGGATGTGGGTGACATCATGTGTAGTGATTTGATTACTTTGCTAGCACAGAAGTTAGAGATTGATTTGACAGGGCTTGAGGCTGCACCAGGTAGAAACCTGGTAGATATTCAATATCTTCTCTCAGCATGCATATTTATAAGCATGAACAAAACCATTGAGCGCCTTGAACTCCAACAAAGGACATCATACAGATGAAGACATAATGTATTTGGGGAAACAATACTAGTTGAATAGGCAAGGGAATTTATAGACAAGAGGTCCCAATCGCTTGGTTTGTTTGGCAGACATTTTTCAGAGTACATAACAAAGAACGAATAGTACTTTGACCAATCATGTAGGGAGTAGATAAACATGGGAGAACATATATATAACCTAGAGACACAAATTGCATAGCTTATAGTTGACCAAAGCATATATCATGCCTCTCAAAAACTTCAAGAAGTTAGCACTTGAGGAGCCCAAAAAGAATAATATGAAGATCTAGTTAGCCAACAAATCAATGTCCATTTAGTGGGCATTTGTGAAGATCTGGTCATGAAGGTGGACAAGTTTGTATCACTGCAACTGCCATCTCACAGAGACAATTTATCATGGTTTCACAAAGACATTTTCTCATGGTTTTAGAAAGATTGGAAAAAACACCACTTTGCTAGGGCACCTTCTATGGCATAGGACTACCCAGGGAGATGTCAAATTGCATAATCGTCTAAAAAATTATTTATTGTTTTCTTTGTTATATTTTCAAGAAGCGAGAGTGGTATTGACATTGACATTGTATTCTTTAGTTGAAGATAATTACATCAGACAGTAAAGCAATTCTAGAAGAATAAAAAGTTTAGAAGAAATATATGCTGGTCAAGCAATATATAAAAACATGCACATGTATTTTACCTAGTCATCGATGTTGTGAAAATATCCTTTGCCTTCTCCGTACATAAAAACAGTTCTAAAGAGTCCCAAAATTGAGCCCTTGAAAACAAATCATGATATGATGCCTTGAGATCCAAGCATTTCACATCCTGTTGTTGCTCTCTATACCCTTCATTCACTTGATTGCTTTTAAGTTCACTGGTCAATCTTGAACCTTTTTCCTTCTCTTGAGCCGGATTGCTTTTAAGCTCACTGGACAATCTTGAACCTTTTTCCTTCTCTTGAGTCTTTTCAGCATTGATTTTCTTTGGATTATTCCATGTCAGAACGTTATTGAAGAATCCATGTTCAGTTTTCAGCTCACTACCAGTCTTGTGAGCACAGTCTGATGATTCATCTGTTTTGTTCCTAATACCTAGAAAAAAAGAAAGTGGGAGCGCATTAATTAGATTAGTCATCATAATTTTTGAAGGGGATTGGATTAACTATCACTATGTTCAAATTTGTCGCTTTCCTTCAACAAACAAACAATTGTGTCAAAATTATGGGTTGTGATGACAAAGAAAACAAATTTATGCTGGCTGGTAAGGTGACCGAAGGTAGACCAAAGTTACAGAATGAACGCTTGCCATTGCATATACTATTAAATAACATCTATGCACCAAAGAAAAGGATATTTTACTAACAAAACCACACCTTTACCACACTTACTAGTAGGGTCAGGGGAGCTGTTCTCGGTTGCTTGTTTGGAGCCTCTTCCTGTCAAACTTGTCCATAGCCTTCTAAAAAAACCTTTACGGGTTCCAGGATCTTCTTCCTGCAAGGGTTCAACATGGCTAACATCTTTTACACTGTTCAGATCTTTGGTAGCGGTGTCAAGGCCATCTATGTCTGCGCAGGGCAATGTCTTACTTTCAACAAAGCTAGACTCTTCAGACGAAGAAGGTTGTGACAATGCTTGAGAAGCTTTCTTGTCATTAGCAAGGTAGTGTCCTTCTTTAGCAGGATCTGATGTCAGAAGTGATGGCATCTCGTCTTTTTCGAATATTTCATTCTGACCTTCATCCTCCTGTCTAGCAGAATCACTTTCAGCAGTCTTTGCTGTAGACTCTTCTGAATTCAGTTTACACATCACCGCTTTACCACTGCGTGATGTAGTAATCTTTATAAGATGGGGTAGCGATGCAATAAGATCAACAAAGCTTTTGTGTCCAAAGTAATTATCGTCTATAATGATATCTCTCCTTTTAAGCCGTATAAGAAGATCCTTGGTAGACATTCCATTGGGGTAACAAGATAGAGACTTGACTATACCATCAACTGCACACTTGGGTACAGAAGGACCCTTCAAGTTTGCAGGCGATTTAGCATGATCTTCTGTCTGGGAAACTGCAGGATCATTGTCAAGAGCAAAAGGATCCTCAAGAGGACCCTTAAACTGACCATACCACGATGAATGCAACCCATCAGGTGGTTGATTAAAACGTTTTCCGGCAAGGCAGCCTCCATGAAGCAACTCATTCCAGTGCCACAAAATGGTTGCACAGCTGGAAAGGGCGCTTGTTGTATTACCATCCCGAGTGGCAATAAGTATGTTGTAGTTGTTCAATCTCAGACGGTGCAACATGCTGGTGAAGTCTCCATCTCCTGATATCAGAAAGAAATGTGCGGGGGGAGGATTCTGAGCAACCCAGTACACGAGATCAGCTAATATACACTTGTCAGAACTGTTCTTTCCTCCTGCAAATCAAAACAGGTAGCTAACATCCGAACAATGAACCAGTGCTGCTCTAAATTTACCTTTAAAAGCTAGATGCGAGAACTATTAACTATGTTAAGGCTATAAACAAATTGGTCAAAGATCAAAACCACATTCTCATCCAAATCAGAAGGTTTGAAGGGAATTCAACTGCAAAGCAGTTGGTCATTTTTTTCTACGGAAAGCAGACAACCGCTTCTACAAGATCCTATGATATAGATAAAAGCTCATTCATAGAGAACTGGCTCATGAAACCCAATTGAGCCCCGTCGTAGGAATAGGTGCTTGAATTTAAGCACAAAATGCTCCCCAATCTAAAAACAGTAACGGTGCTCATGTACTGAAAGTACTAAACAAGGATTCCTAGTACATTCGTTCATATTTACAGCAAGAAAAAACTAACGGCGTGGAACGTGGTTGAAAGAGACGCCAGTCGCGAAGAGCGCCTCCTGATATGTACGATTGAGAAGGTGTACATCCGCGAATGCCGTGATGGAGACAGGGCCCCTTATTCCCTCGGCCCGTAGCGCCGAAGTGATCCGCTGCACGACCTTGTAAGGATTCACGCCAGTTGGGACGGGGCAGTTTTCGTAGTCCCACCACACCGTGACGCGGACGCTCTTGCTTCCTTCCTCGTTCCGGTGCTTCCACAATGGCTGATCTGGCGCCGGAGACGAAGAAGAAGGGGAAGAGCGGAAGAAATGCGGGGAGGGCGGCGAGAGGGATGACGATGCGGAGAAGCACCGAGCGTACAGGAATTGGGCGGAGGGGCGGAGCCCAGCGCTAGAGAAGTAGAGGAGGATGGCTCTTGGAGCTCTCTTCGACATGGACAAGGCAGAATGCCTCGATGGGCAGTAAGGCGTAGGTTTGGTTGCGATGGAGGAAGAAGTGGAGACGAAGGAGGGCGAAGCATGGGGAGCAGAGCGGGTATACTTCCAACCGCCAAAGCCCCCAAAGAGGCGGCCGTCAGCCAGCAACGTTAGATCTTAAACCCTGAATCCTGAAGCTGAAGAACGTGGACTCAAATGCAAAAATGGAGAGAGTACGTCCTACTTGCACTTCAAGTTTGAATTCTTTAAGAATTGAAAAGTAACCGAGCGAGTGACATTTTTGTGTCGAGCTTTAAGCCCCTGATTAATTCGATATAGAGATTGTAAAATCCGGATTGGGTTAGTCGATCTAGATTAGTTTATTTGGATGTGGTCATGTTTATGTTTGGCGGCGATTTTATTGTAGACTAATAAAAAAGATGCGTGCTAAGCATGTGTTACAATTAAAATTAATCCTATAAAATCCTATAAAAGAGAACATGCGATTAATTTTATAACATTCTCTAATTTGTAGCATGTCATTCATAAAAATATATGTGCTCTCTTTTTTGAGTATGCGACAATTGATGACTAATTGTGGGTTCATTTACTTTTTTATCAAAATTATCATAATTGTACAATAAAAATTTATTAACTAATACTTTAAATAATATGTAGAAATCAAAACACAAAATAAAATATAGAGTGAAGGAGCTCGATGGCACGCAGTCCCAATTGAACGGTAAGAAAACTCTACCAACTTTGTCTACTGAAACTAACTTTTTCGCCAGACTTATGGTTAGCACTACATTGCATGCATAATATTAAGAAAGAGCTAATCAATTGTCATGTAATATTTTATAAACAACTTTACTACAAAAGTACATTTTGATTAAAAGTAAGTTGGGTTATAATAATCTAAATGATATGTTATTTGAGCAAATGATGCATGTGATTCTTATAGTTTTAAACTAATCGATTGGCCAAAAAAATAATGTAAATAAATCGGCTAAATGAAGCAGCTAAATAAATTGGTAAAAAAAGTGTAAATAAAAGGGAGCAGCTTGATAACACACGCAGCTAACTCCGTTTTATTGTAGGTATACTAACAGTTGGCACGTGCAATGACATATTATTTTGCACGAAGAAGACGAAGAGGAGCACGAACTTGAGCATTCCGCGTGATGTGTAGCATACTGCTATGTATTCCTAATTTGTAGTTGCAGTAAGAAATGAACAGACATGCACATTGCTACGTGTTTAGGTTATACATTATCAGAAGTCACTGGAGAGTTTCGTTGGCACAGTCTAAGACACTCATGCAATTATAGTAATAGATCATAACTACAAGCCAAGGTGCGTAGAGAAATCAATATGTGGAATAAGCCAAGTTGAAAACAACCATTTCTATTACAGCAAAACAGCAATTGGTTAAGAAATATTAAATAAAGAGGAGCAGCTTGATAACACACAGCAATAAATGCTAATTGCGCGCGTTAACATTTTTCTGAAACGTGGCAACTCCGTAGGACATCCAGTGTTGTTCTGCTTTGTTAAAATTAATAAATAAATGAATGTCCCTGAGGAATAGTTACCAATCAGCTGGATTTGTCGGGCATACAATCACGTGTTGCACTACCGCCAATGTACATGTAATGCACTACCGCCGAACAGCAGCTCGATTAACAAACACACAGCCTCCTGACTCAATATAATAACATTTTAAAAAGGAGCAGTTAAAGCAGCTTGACAGTAGCCAGCTGACTCCCTTTTATTATAGGTATATAGACACTTAGATTGGACCGATCTTCCTAACTTGTTTTTCCAATCTAGTATATAAAACAAAATAACACAAAAGACATAGGCAAATTCAGATTGGGATTTGAAATCATGCTACCAACAGGACTGAACGGAACCCAAAACAGACACATCAGTCGAGTTTCTGCCAAACAAAACAAATTTGGGTTGGGTTAGTTAGGATTAGCGCCTACGTGGCACAAAACGGCAGTGCCTAGTCCGGATTAGATCTTGAACCAACAGTACTTAAGATGAGGCAGAGTTGTATGCAATTTTGTCACTTTATTTATTTTTTAAATTACAAATTTCTTTACAATGTAACAAGTCATACATACAAGGTCAAATCCTAATGTTAGAGGAATCAATTTGTTTAATATAATTACAATGAAATAGAAGGCAAATGGGCAACAAGGTGTGATGTCATCCCCTTTTGTATGGCAAGAGCAATCATCTGAAATACTACATCCATAGACCTAGGGGTCATTACATATCTGTGCATAATGTTTTGGATCTTTTTGAGGAGTTCCACTATATCTTGTGCTAGGAATCCAAAAGTATCAAACTCAAAATGTATAAATATGTGTGGATTCTCAATGCACGCTTTCTCATGCTTAACCACTTTGACTGCAACAGCTTTCAAGGCAACATGTCCTACAATAAAATCTCCATATTTTAGGCCAACCAATGGGGAGACTCATGCTAGATCGACGCACGCATATTTTCCTCCAGACCAGCCAAAAATTAGGGAATCTGCTGGTTTAAGTGTTGATCTCCCTTCTCGTTGATCAATCAAGAAATTCACATGCGCCTCTTTTTAGCGAAAACTCCAGCATGTTTAATTACATCATAGAGAATATCTCTAACAATATCATGTTTATACTTGAAGCCTGGGAGCTCCTTGTAATGGATCACATGCTCCCTAGAGGTATCTAAACACGCTCTGTGACAAACAGGGAATGCCTCATCAACCTAAAAAAGATGGATCATAAGGCGATACTTGAGGATAGTATGATATTATATTTGTGATATATGCAGTCCAAGTCCATCAATAAGAATAGCCAGAAGAAAATCTTGAGCTTGCTCAGCTTGCAAACACCTGAAAATTACTTTCTGTCTAATAGTTATGTCAAAGTTAACATTCATGTTCTTAACAATTTTGCTAAAGACACTCGCCAAAGTGTTTTAGGCTTTAGTGGGGACTCTATCCTTAATAGCAAAACATCTAAGGTCAAATGATGAAATCATGACATGTAGAGAATCAAAAGCTTTGAAATCAAAGTTCATGCCATGTATCTCGTTGTCTTGCAAAATATAATCTTGGAGCACCCAAGACTAGACCATGGATGTAACAAAAGCATATGAAGAAACCTCTATTGCCGAATACACACTCAGAACGCCAAGTTTGATAGGTAAGGAAGCCAGCCGCCATTGAAGGTTCCCAAAGAAGGGACATTCGTGTAACACAATATCCTCAATAGACCTGTCATAGCCCCCTATCAAAGTAGACTATGACCACTTCCATGTATGTAGTTTGGCATGTCTATAAACCGAACATATGTTTGGAAATATCCATGCAGGACCGTAACAAAAGAAGCTCACTTTGTGGATCATGTAGTTGTGGGAGAAGATGCATCAACTCAACGACCTAGTGGCCATGCTCATGGCTAAACCCTCAATAAAACCTTTGTCCCTGCTAATAGCTCCTCCCAATCGCTTCACTCCCAGCAAAGACCATGCAATATCTCTAGGAAATAGCCCCTTATCAAGTTTCCTCTCATCGCAAGTAGGCCAAAAAAGCTAAGCTTTACGAATATTTAAATTAAGTCGCAACTCAAAACCCATGCACTAAATGATGCCAAGCGCCTTTGACACCTCCCTTGTATCCCTAATGATTGTCTCATCATCAAGATATCAAGCATGGAGCAAAAGGTTGCAATTGTCTCTAATCTCATGAATAAGTGGATGCAATACAAGCAGAAAAAAGTGGACCCAAAGGATTGCCTTATTGCACTCCAATGACTGACCAAATATGTTTGCCACCGATATACAACATGGTGCTTGATCATAAAGAAACTCCACCCACAAAGCAATAGATGGGCATATCACCCTCACCTCTCAGAACAACACTGATCTAACTACCAAGTTGAAAGTATTAGAGAAATCCACTATAAGTATAGAGAGAGACATGTCTTTATGTCGACTGTTTAATAACATATTGGCACTATGCAGAATAGCTTCTACCCTGCCAAGAATATATGCCAAATTACAAATGGTGACATATTGCCCTGGTAAACGCACTGAAGCATGTTGCTAGAGCGATTGATGAGGGTGGTATTAGCATCCATTTTTTTTATCAACCTACGGAGATAATTTATCCATCCTATGGTCTCTATAAAAACTAATTTATTCATTGCTACTCTAGATTATATAAGCCGCTCTAATTGTATATTTGTTTGTGTATGTGTGTCTTTGGTTGAGCTATTCACTTGCTTGATGTTAGACATTTGTAGTTTTCTTAGAGGTAGACTCCTCAGGTCGATGGGCTCCTCTCTATTAACGGCATGAAGTAGCACCGATTTAGCAAGCATGTCCCCTGCTCTGTTACATGCAACTTATCATGTTGGGCTCTTTATGAACTAATTTGCAAAGCCAAAACGTGGTTGCGTCTTCAAAAAAGTGCCATTTGAACATAATAGAGTATATCTCCAAGTTCCCATGACCCTAACAATTCAAATGTTATCACTTTTTATTGGCACACCTTCATATGTTATGTCCACACAAACTTCTAAACATGTCCACCTTGTGAAACCCCTAACAATTCTTCCTTAGGGGTTATTCTGATGGTTGTCTATTTCTCTCCCTTTAAATCCATCTGTAACCCTCTACCAAGGGCCTTCCTAATGTTAAGCTTCATAAACTTCGACCTTGTCTTATCCGATATGATTTAAAAATAGTGTTTCTCATGGCTCATGTTAAAAAATGTCTTACACTTGACTTGGCTATGTAAAAATGAGGTAATCTTCAAAAAAAAAATTGAACATCTCAGGGTATGTCTTCAAGTCCCCATGACCCTATCTCATCAAATGATAATGCTTTTTATCGGCATGCCTTCACAAAGTATGCCATATAATTGTTCATCACTCAAATCTAAACTCCAAATTACTAGTAAGGAAATATCGAATGGAATTTAGCGTCCATCCCTAGCATGGTAATATCAAAGCAAAAATGTGGAAGCCCAAAAGCTTAGCATACATAAATAGCCACAAGATGAAAGCACCAACATAGTCTCAACATTTAACAAGTATATTAGACAACATCAAGTATTACATAGTTTCAATTACACATTGAGAGTCAAATTATGTAAGTCTGATCATGTACACTAGCTAGCATCTCACAATAGGTATAGCCTAAACACTTGCTCAAAATTCAAGTTCTCCAAAGCTATCTTAGAACCTAAAACATACAAAAAAACAAGTGGGTCAATGCACAAGGTGTAGGGTACATGGATGGAAGATGCATATATCAAAGGTTTCAATAACCTGAAAAGATTTGTACAAGTTAGCGAATAAGAGTAAAGGAGTTAAGTACTTAGCAAAATGAAAACTCATGTTTTATCTATTTTACTCCATTGTACCAATAATATCATGTATCATAAGGCATTTGACCAACTTCTCATTATAAGGGGCCAGTGAGGGTGCTTAAGGATCAAAGTCATATTTTAACCCTATATATCAACATGGTCCGCCCTACCTTGACAACTCAAGTAGGACGCCTAGCCTTGTGTAACACCCCTCCCTAGGGTTTCATACGTAACCAACGGAAGCACAACCTAATCCCCAACATTATCCATAATGTGGGGTACTTGGCATTTCAGGGAGGGATTGTCACATGCATGATCTCATATCAAGAAATAAACAACACTTGGAATTCATAGAAGCATATATTCATACATAAGTTCTTGGAAAGAAAACTACATCATGGTTCTAAAGCTACACATATTCTAAGTAACATATGAAAGATAGGATCTCCATAGATGGACGTCCCACCAGGCAACAACTTCTAAGGTCTTGGATCCTTGGAATCTCCTCAAGATGTCTCCTTCACTTTAGCTCCAACGTCTGCAGACATCTCGTCCCCAGCCATGCAAAGGAAAAACAAACATGGTAATTAACCGGCATTGGCATGTTATAAAGCATAAAAATAAACTATAAAGGTGACTTGACATAAACATGGACATACATTTAACATTAATCATTTCTTGACATCTTTTACATAAGGAACTTGACTAGAAGTATATGCTCCTCTCTTAATGCCCCATAAGGAGCCCATAATGCTCGGAAAGCCCATAATTGCTCGGAAAGCCCATAATGCTCGAAAAGCTCATAACAAGGTGCATATAAATCTAAATCAATTTCCATTAACCATGATCTTTCTTAGACTTAATTATCTTCTTAATGACTTAGACTTATTCTTAATGGGATTTCTCCCTCTTGAACATAGTTGGGATTTCTCCCCGTGAAACATAATGGGATTTCTCCCTCTTAAGCATGGATGGGAATCTCTTCCCTCTTAATCTTGGTTTCATGTTCCTTAACCATAATTCACAACATAAATGTGGTTTCTATACTTAGACTTAGATTATAGCAAACAATCATTCAATAATCATATACTTGAAGGAAAACATGCATTTATCATGACTTTAACATAAAGTGCTTAACAGTATTCATAAACATTCAATAAACCAAAGGTTATCTATGCCAAGGGCATGGCCCGCTTACCTTGAGCTAAATCACCTAAGTCAAACCTAGTTTGACTGATTGGGTTCCCTTAAACACCTGAAAATATCATGTTTATCATTCATTATACAACATCAAACCCTAATTTGTTCATAAAAATTTTGAGATGTGAAAATAGAGATATCACGTGATAAAAACCAGAAAATCAGATTCCTTATTGAAAATCTTTTCCAAAACATATTTTTGAGTAATTTTCCGATAAACAGTCGATTTACTATGAATTTTTGAAGAATCAACCAATGAAAATTCAGGAAAAAGCAACGTATTTAAAACTCAACCCAACTAGTGGGCCGGGTCTGAGTTGGACCAATCAGGCTTGGCCAACTCAGCAACGAGGCTTGCCATTGAGGACTCACGATCAAAGAAGGGAGGATGGGCGAAAACCCTGAAATACCCTCACGATCGAAATACATCAAATTAGGTTGACAGGGGTACCAAGGTCATCTTGTGACCTGAATTGTTCCCCGCTCACACAGCGCGAGCCATGGCTCCAGCGCCATGGGTGAGCTTCTCAGCCATGGGCAAGGACCCTGGTTTGCTGCCACCCGAGGGTAGAAACACCTCGATCGAGTTCGTGATGAGAAGGCGAAAGCAGCGAGCCTAAGCTCGGGGTTGGGAGAGCATAGGAACTCAGAAACCTATCCTGGCCATGGCTAGAGCTGAGGACAGGGGTCGAAAGCTAAGGAGAAAAACCACGAAATCCAACAGGTAGGTGTCAACTCAAAATCGGAAGACGGTCTAGAAGGTTGGGCGACTCCTCTCTATGCCTGGCGAGGGCTGGACGACCACTGGATCGCCATGGCGATGGGTGCAGGCGGGGTCCAGGCGGCGGAGTATAGGTCTGGGTGACTCGGACGAGTTCATGGAAAACTAGGAACGGGAAAGCGGTGTGGGTGTCGTGGTGTTGCTTACCGGTCGGCCAATTGTGTGGGATCAGGCAGAGGTGGCGGAGGTAAAGCCAAGGTCATTGGGGAAAACAACTCAAGTAGGTTAAAGCAGTTGGGGGCTTTGGAGGACGAATTGAGTGAGGAGGAATGCCATTTTGGGGTCTGGTTGTGCTTGTGGGTTGCTTAAATGGAGACAAGGCAAGCGAGAGCGGTGTCTGCTCATACATAGCAGAGGGAGGCATTGAGCCCCAAATGGGCATTTCGCTTATGAGGGGAGTTAACGGACGAGTCATAGCTCGTTCGAAATGCCTGAGAGGGACAGAGATGAGGGAGGAAGAATCAGAGGGAAAGGTGGAGTAATGAGGGAGCGAGATGGCGAGGAAATAAATACATGAGAGTAACTCCCATCCGCAGAACTGTCAGGAGGAAGGAGATGGTCTAAGAATCGCCAGATTGTGGATCCCTTAGATCCTGATCGTTGGATGGCGCGAGGAAAAAGGAAAACAGATGAAATACCTGTGTGACAGAATAAATATGCGACTATATAGAAAATAAAGGGGGAATCGAGTATATTGAATACATGTGACGTTGATTGGTACTCAATAAACAATATAAAACATATAATTAACATTTGGAGGGCCATTTGAAGTCAAAATGAGTTCAAATTTCACCCATAGGTTAATGAGGTGCATTAAAACACAATGGTTCAGTTAATTTCATCTTTTAGCCCACCATTACTCCTAATTAGGCAAAAATACATTCAATACACTTAAGTGAATATATTAAAGCATATAGAGCTATTCTTTAAACACTAAATGGAGATAATTCATGTAATCAGTCAAAATATCAACAATAAGCATGTTGAGGAATATTAAGCAAGCTTCTATGTATAAAAAGCACTAATGATAATAAGAGAGAGGAAAGTTGATATAAAAACATTCATTTCTATTTTCTAAACAAGAGTGCATAAATATGCAAGGAAATACTTTCTAAAATTAAACCATGGATAATAAAGTATGTGAACATAATTTTCTTCACATGAAACGAAATTGTAAAGCTAATATGGGCAAATTGCATAAAGGTCCTCAACAATTATGTAAAGAATAAAATAGTTTGAAAATTTGCATAAAAATAATGGGACATTACAATTCTGCCCACCTTAAATAAATTTTGTCCTCGAAATTTCCTAGGGTTTCTACCCACCTTAATGATTTCACATAAACTTGCAAATTTTTCATACAAATGTTATTATAAAAGAAGCATACATAAACAAAGCATTATGATTCAACATAAATTACTTAACTACCCTTCCTAAGTCTCATACTCACTCCTTAACATTACACCTAACTCATTACACTTAGGGAATCTATCTCTCACTTACCACGACTACATCTTCATAGTTGTCTAACCTTAGGTCATATATCCTTCATCTCTTTATATGTGGTGATCAAGCACATATTTAGAAATGTTGGATCTTTTTATGCTACATCTCACCAACTTATTTGCACATGTGTCCCATACCACACACACAATTACGAAGGTAAGACACATAAAAAGTCACATTAAGTGATGTTTTCCTTAAATCTCAATTGGGTGGCCCTAACCATTGAGACAAGGAGAAACATGTCATCATTTAGGGTTTGGTTTCAACTACATGAGCATGATAACATGTAATTCTCTAATGAGGTGAGGGATCTAGTCATCTTTAGGGTTCTCTAGACATACTAGAATACATAATCATGTTCTCTACTTCTATTTCTTCATCCTAGGGTGACTTGCATGAATCCTTATTGTTGCCTTAGTATCCATCTATTTCTTGCTCTGATACCATTAATGTAACACCCCTCCCTAGGGTTTCATACGTAACTAGTGGAAGCACAGCCTAATCCCCAACATTATCCATAATGTGGGGTACTTGGCATTTCAGGGAGGGATTGTCACATGCATGATCTCATATCAAGAAATAAACAACACTTGGCATTCATAGAAACATAGATTCATACATAAGTTCTTGGAAAGAAAACTACATCATGGTTCTAAAGCTACACATATTCTAGGTAACATATGAAAGATAGGATATCCATAGATGGACGTCCCACCAGGCAACAACTTCTAAGGTCTTGGATCCTTGGAATCTCCTCAAGATGTCTCCTTCACTTTAGCTCCAACGTCTGCGGACATCTCATCCCCAGCCATGCAAAGGAAAAACAAACATGGTAAGTAAGCGACATTGGCATGTTATAAAGCATAAAAATAAACTATAAAGGTGACTTGACATAAACATGGACATACAATTAACATTAATCATTTCTTGACATCTTTTACATAAGAAACTTGACTAGAAGTATATGCTCCTCTCTTAATGCCCCATAAGGTGCCCATAATGCTCGGAAAGCCCATAATTGCTCGGAAAGCCCATAATGCTCAGAAAGCCCATAACAAGGTGCATATAAATCTAAATCAATTTCCATTAACCATGATCTTTCTTAGACTTAATTATCTTATTAATGACTTAGATTTGTTCTTAATGGGATTTCTCCCGCTTGAACATAGTTGGGATTTCTCCCCATGAAACATAATGGGATTTCTCCCTCCTAAGCATGGATGGGAATCTCTTCCCTCTTAATCTTGGTTTCATGTTCCTTAACCATAATTCACAACATAAATGTGGTTTCTATACTTAGACTTAGATTATAGCAAACAAGCATTCAATAATCATATACTTGAAGGAAAACATACATTTATCATGACTTTAACATAAAGTGCTTAACAATATTCATAAACATTCAATAAACCAAAGGTTATCTATGCCAAGGGCATGGCCCGCTTACCTTGAGCTAAATCACCTAAGTCAAACCTAGTTTGACTAATTGGGTTCCCTTAAACACCTGAAAATAGCATGTTTATCATTCATTATACAACATCAAACCCTGATTTGTTCATAAAAAATTGAGATGTGAAACTAGAGAAATCAGGTGATAAAAACCAGAAAATCGGATTCCTTATTGAAAATCCTTTCCAAAACATATTTTTGAGTAATTTTCCGATAAATAGTCGATTTACTATGAATTTTCGAAGAATCAACCAATGAAAATTCAGGAAAAAGCAATGTATTTAAAACTCAACCCAACCAGTGGGCCGGGTCTGATTTGGACCAATCAGGTTTGGCCAACTCAGCAATGAGGCTTGCCACTAAGGACTCGCGATCAAAGAAGGGAGGATGGGCAAAAACCCTGAAATACCCTCGCGATCGAAATACATCAAATTAGGCTGACAGGGGTACCAAGGTCATCTTGTGACATGGATTGTTCCCCGCTCACACAGCGCGAGCCATGGCTCTAGCGCCATGGGCGAGCTTCTCAGCCATGGGCAAGGACCCTAGTTTGCTGCCACCCGAGGGTAGAAACACCTCAATCGAGTTCGTGATGAGAAGGCGAAAGCAGCGAGCCTAAGCTCGGGGTCGGGAGAGCATAGGAACTCGGAAACCTGTCATGGCCATGGCTAGAGCTGAGGACAGGGGTCGAAAGCTAAGGAGCAAAACCACGAAATCCAGCAGGTAGGTGTCAACTCAAAATTGGAAGGTGATCTAGAAGGTTGGGCGACTCCTCTCTATGCCTGGAGAGGGCTGGACGACCACTGGATCGCCATGGTGATGGGTGCCGGCGGGGTCCAGGCGGTGGAGTATAGGTCTGGGTGACTCAGACGAGTTCAGGGAAAACTATGAACGGTAAAGCGGCGTGGGAGTCGTGGTGTTGCTTACCAGTCAGCCAATTGTGTGGGATCAAGCAGAGGTGGCAGAGGTAAAGCCAAGGTCGTCAGGGAAAACAACTCGAGTAGGTTAAAGTGGTTGGGGGCTTTGGAGGACGAATTGAGTGAGGAGGAACGTCGTTTTGGGGTTCGGTTGTGCTTGCGGGTTGCTTAAATGGAGACAAGGCAAGCGAGAGTGGTGTCTGCTCATACATGGAAGAGGGAGGCATTGAGCCCCAAATGGGCATTTCGCCTATGAGGGGAGTTAACAGACGAGTCATAGCTCGTTCGAAATGCCTGAAAGGGACGGAGACGAGGGAGGAAGAATTAGAGGGAAATGTGGAGTAATGAGGGAGCGAGATGGCAAGGAAATAAACACAGGAGAGTAACTTCTGTCCACAGAACCGTCGGGAGGAAGGAGATGGTCTAAGAATCGGCAGATTGCGGATCCCTTAGATCCTGACCGTTGTATGGCACGAGGAAAAAGGATACCTGCGTAATAGAGTAAATATGCGACTATACAGAAAATAAAGGGGGAATCGAGTATATTGAATACATGTGACATTGATTGGTACTCAATAAACAATATAAAATGTATAATTAACATTTGGAGGGCCATTTGAAGTCAAAATGAGTTCAAATTTCACCCATAGGTTAATGAGGTGCATTAAAACACAATGGTTCAGTTAATTTCGTCTTTTAGCCCGCCATTACTCCTAATTAGCCAAAAATACATTCAATACACTTAAGTGAATATATTAAAGCATATAGAGATATTCTTTAAACACTAAATGGAGATAATTCTTGTAATCAGTCCAAATATCAACAATAAGCATCTTGAGGAATATTAAGCAAGCTTCTATGTATAAAAAGCACTAATGATAATAAGAGAGAGGAAAGTTGATATTAAAACATTCATTTCTATTTTCTAAACAAGAGTGCATAAATATGCAAGGAAATACTTTCTAAAATTAAACCATGGATAATAAAGTAAGTGAACATAATTTTCTTCACATGAAACGAAATTGTAAAGCTAATATGGGCAAATTGCATAAAGGTCCTCAACAATTATGTAAAGAATAAAATAGTTTGAAAATTTGCATAAAAATAGTGGGATGTTACAATTCTACCCACCTTAAATAAATTTCGTCCTCGAAATTTCCTAGGGTTTCTACCCACCTTAAGGATTTCACATAAACTTGCAAAATTTTCATACAAATTTTATTATAAAAGAAGCATACATAAACAAAGCATTATGATTCAACGTAAATTACTTAACTACCCTTCCTAAGTCTCATACTTACTCCTTAAAATTACACTTAACTCATTACACTTAGGGAATCTATCTCTCACTTACCACGACTACATCTTCATAGTTGTCTAACTTTAGGTCATATATCCTTCATCTCTTTATATGTGGTGATCAAGCACATATTTAGAAATGTTGGATCTTTTTATGCTACATCTCAACAACTTATTTGCACATGTATCCCATACCACACACAATTACGAAGGTAAGACACATAAAAAGTCACATTAAATGACGTTTTCCTCAAATCTCAATTGGGTGGCCCTTGCCATTGAGACAAGGAGAAACATGTCATCATCTAGGGTTTGGTTTCAACTACATGAGCATGCTAACATGTAATTCTCTAATGAGGTGAGGGCTCTAGTCGTCTTTAGGGTTCTCTAGACATACTAGAATACATAATCATGTTCTCTACTTCTATTTCTTCATCCTAGGGTGACTTGCATGAATCCTTATTGTTGCCTTAGTGGCCATCTATTTCTTGCTCTGATACCTTTAATGTAACACCCCTCCCTAGGGTTTCATACGTAACCAGCGGAAGCACAGCCTAATCCCCAACATTATCCATAATGTGGGGTACTTGGCATTTCAAGGAGGAATTGTCACATGCATGATCTCATATCAAGAAATAAACAACACTTGGCATTCATAGAAGCATAGATTCATACATAAGTTCTTGGAAAGAAAACTACATCATGGTTCTAAAGCTACACATATTCTAGGTAACATATGAAAGATAGGATCTCCATAGATGGATGTCCCACCAGGCAACAACTTATAAGGTCTTGGATCCTTGGAATCTCCTCAAGATGTCTCCTTCACTTTAGCTCCAACGCCTGCTGACATCTCGTCCCTATCCATGCAAAGGAAAAACAAACATGGTAAGTAAGCGACATTGGCATGTTATAAAGCATAAAAATAAACTATAAAGGTGACTTGACATAAACATGGACATACAATTAACATTAATCATTTCTTGACATCTTTTACATAAGGAACTTGACTAGAAGTATATGCTCCTCTCTTAATGCCCCATAAGGAGCCCATAATGCTCAGAAAGCCCATAATTGCTCGGAAAGCCCATAATGCTCGTAAAGCCCATAATTGCTCGGAAAGCCCATAATGCTCGGAAAGCCCATAACAAGATGCATATAAATCTAAATCAATTTCCATTAACCATGATCTTTCTTAGACTTAATTATCTTCTTAATGACTTAGACTTATTCTTAATAGAATTTCTCCCTCTTTAACATAGTTGGGATTTCTCCCCATGAAACATAATGGGATTTCTCCCTCTTAAGCACGGATGGGAATCTCTTCCCTCTTAATCTTGGTTTCATGTTCCTTAACCATAATTCACAACATAAATGTGGTTTCTATACTTAGACTTATATTATAGCAAACAAGCATTCAATAATCATATACTTGAAGGAAAACATGCATTTATCATGACTTTAACATAAAGTGCTTAACAATATTCATAAACATTCATTCAATAAATCGAAGGTTATATATGCCAAGGGCATGGCCCGCTTACCTTGAGCTAAATCACCTAAGTCAAACCTAGTTTGACTGATTGGGTTCCCTTAAACACCTGCAAATAGCATGTTTATCATTCATTATACAACATCAAACCCTAATTTGTTCATAAAAAATCTGAGATGTGAAAATAGAGAAATCAGGAGATAAAAACTAGAAAATCAGATTCCTTATTGAAAATCCTTTCCAAAACATATTTTTGAGTAATTTTTCGATAAACTGTCGATTTACTATGAATTTTCGAAGAATCAACCAATGAAAATTCAGGAAAAAGCCACATATTTAAAACTCAACCCAACTAGTGGGTCGGGTCTGAGTTCGATCAACCGGGCTTGGCCAACTCAGCAACGAGGCTTGCCACTGAGGACTCGCGATCAAAGAAGGGAGGATGGGTGAAAACCTTAAAATACCCTCACGATCGAAATACATCAAATTAGGTTGACGGGGGTACCAAGGTCATCTCGTGACTTGGATTGTTCCCCGCTCACACAGCGCGAGCCATGGCTCCAGCGCCATGGGCAAGCTTCTCAGCCATGGACAAGGACCTTGGTTTGCTACCACCCGAGGGTAGAAACACCTCGATCGGGTTCGTGATGAGAAGGCGAAAGCAGCGAGCCTAAGCTCGGGGTCGGGAGAGCATAGGAACTCGGAAACCTGTCCTGGCCATGGATAGAGCTGAGGACAGGGGTCGAAAGCTAAGGAGAAAAACCACGAAATCCAGCAGGTAGGTGTCAACTCAAAATAGGAAGGTGATCTAGAAGGTTGGGTGACTCCTCTCTATTCCTGGCGAGGGTTGTACGGCCATTGGATCGCCATGGAGATGGGTGCCGGCGGGGTCCAGGCGGCAGAGTATAGGTCTGGGTGACTCGGATGAGGTTAGGGAAAACTAGGAACGGGAAAGCGGTGTGGGTGTCGTGGTGTTGCTTACCGGTCGGCCAATTGTGTGGGATCAGGTAGAGATGGCGGAGGTAAAGCCAAGGTCGTCAGGGAAAACAACTCAAGTAGGTTAAAGTGGATGGGGCTTTGGAGGATGAATTGAGTGAGGAGGAACGCTGTTTTGGGGTCTTGTTGTGCTTGCAGGTTGCTTAAATGGAGACAAGGCAAGCGAGAGTGGTGTCTGCTCATACATGGTGGAGGGAGGCATTGAGCCCCAAATGGGCATTTTGCCTATGAGGGGAGTTAACAAGACGAGTCATAGCTCGTTTGAAATGCCTGAGAGGGACAGAGACGAGGGAGGAAGAATCAGAGGGAAAGGTGGAGTAATGAGGGAGCGAGATGGCGAGGAAATAAACACATGAGAGTAACTCCCGTTCGTAGAACCGTCGGGAGGAAGGAGATGGTATAAGAATTGCCAGATTGTGGATCCCTTAGATCCTGACCATTGGATGGCACGAGGAAAAAGGAAAATGGATGAAATACATGTGTGACAGAGTAAACATGCGACTATACAGAAAATAAAGGGGGAATCGAGTATATTGAATACATGTGACATTGATTGGTACTCAATAAACAATATAAAATGTATAATTAACATTTGGAGGGCCATTTGAAGTCAAAATGAGTTCAAATTTCACCCATAGGTTAATGAGGTGCATTAAAACACAATGGTTCAGTTAATTTCATCTTTTAGCCCACCGTTACTCCTAATTAGGCAAAAATGCATTCAATACACTTAAGTGAATATATTAAATAATATAGAGCTATTCTTTAAATACTAAATGGAGATAATTCGTGTAATCAACCCAAATATCAACAATAAGCATCTTGAGGAATATTAAGCAAGCTTCTATGTATAAAAAACACTAATGATAATAAGAGAGAGGAAAGTTGATATAAAAACATTCATTTCTATTTTCTAAATAAGAGTGCATAAATATGCAAGGAAATACTTTCTAAAATTAAACCATGGATAATAAAGTAAGTGAACATAATTTTCTTCACATGAAACGAAATTGTAAAGCTAATATGGGCAAATTGCATAAAGGTCCTCAACGATTATGTAAAGAATAAAATAGTTTGAAAATTTGCATAAAAATAGTGGGATGTTACACCTTGTGTCCTTACATCGAGACTGTAGGTAGGTGCACAAGGTTTGTGTAATGAAGGTCTATTTTATGTGTTCAACTCATTAAATCAACGAGACAAAACACCCAGTACAATATTACAATATTACATGGCAACATGTTCAAGTAAACAAGCATACATACATATCATGGTATAAATAAGAAAATCATAATCATATAAATATTAAAGCTCGTACCTGATTCAGAGATTCATAACCTATCAATGACCATCTAGATCACAAGCTATCATCCAACAATTCCTCTTCAGGCCATAGGTGGTCCACCGGTGCTATTTGTTCTGATGCTAGCTTCCTCTAGGTTTTCTTCCACTGATCATTGACTTTTGGGTAGACATTTATCAGAGTGTCTAAAGAAGAAGTTAAAGAAGTAGCATGTGTACTTAACACTTCTTGCATGTTTTCCTTCATCTTGTATTTTTTTGTTGTAAGAAAATTTACGTATTAGCAGTGTTTGTATTTGCACGATTCTTTAAATTTTGAAATAAAAGTTTGAGTTTGAGTCAAATTCTTTTTTTGAGGTTTTGTGATATTTTATTTGGAATTGAATTTCATAATGTTGATTTTAAAAAAATCTTGAGTAAGTCTGATGGATTGACTTGATCTTTGTGTTGGCTTGAGTTGGTGAACTGCTCCAATCTATAAGGTAGTGGGACAGAGAGTCTTTCTATCTTGGGAAGTGTGTCTGCATTAGTCATATGTTGTCATTTGTGGTGGATTGTGTCATTCTTTGTGGGAAAAGGACAAAGAGTCCCCTAGTCTCTGGGAAGCAAACATGTCTTATTGAAGCATATACATAAGGATGTGTGGGTTTTTTTCCTGCACATCACGAATTTTACAATTTGTGAGCTGTTGGATAGTGGGTAATAGCCAACCCACTGACTAAATGTTCTCACTTCTTACCTTTCAAGAGTACATGGATTATGTTGTTCTCTTGCATGGGGCGCCTAGGGAAATTTTTTCTGACCAAGATCCAAAGTTTACATTCTTTTTTGGAATCGATACAAGTCAAGATTGTTTAAGACTTACACTTCAACACATCTTACCGTCTACATATGAATGGACAATCAAAGTGGACAATACATTCTAGAAGACCTTGTACGTGCTTGTGTTATCACTGGGGAGGTACTTGGGATATGTATCTTCTGTTGGTCAAATTTACCTATAACAATATCTATCAAACCAACATTGGTGTGCCACCATTTAAGGCACTCCATAGCCAACCATGTCATTCCCCACTGCACTCGTATGATGTGGGAGAACTTTTTCTAGTGAAGAATGATGATATGCAAATGATGACTGACAAAGCACGTTTGATTAAGAAGTGTATGAAGGCTTGATGAGTATATTTATACCCATCTTTTCATGTTGTCTTACTCACTTTTTAGGAGTTGTTGTGTTTCTATTTCCTAGTTTCAGATTTAGATTTACTTATTTGCAATTATCTTCTCTTTATCAGACTTTAATGCACTTTATATATTTTTAATGCAGAACCAGCCATGAATATACTTTAATGTACATATGGATGATCAAGCCCTCACGATGTCGCACCTCAAGGGAAGGAAGGCCCCAGAAGCTTTCCATTGTCCACCTTCCAACCACCTAGTCAAGCGATCAGCTTTTCCAGTCGCCAGACTTGAGTCGCTCTCTACCTAAAGTCTTCCCAATTCTTCAGTTCTGACATGCACTCCTAGCTTCCAGCCTACTCAGGTTCAATCTATGTTGGTCCACGAGAGAATCAAACACAAGGTCCAAATTTAGCAACCCATGTGAGTCGCCTATTGGACTGAGTATGTGCCATGCAAGATAGCTGCCTTCAACCACAAGTACTCAACATTAGGGTTTTGGCAGCGAGGAATGCACCTATAAAAGGAAACCACTATCGCCCATTCAAAGGGTCTCTGATCGGTGACTAGAATCCACATTGTGCAGTGCAAACCCTAGTAAAGAGCAAGGAGGCGGCGGCCAAAATGCATAGATTGGTCTTCCTACACCAGGTGTCATGGCCCCCTCCAATATTCTTTCTATCATACCATTGTTGTCTCTCGCCATGAGCTAGTAGACGTTTATGCTAGGGCATGAGGACTAGCCCCAACAACCCATATTTTATCCTAGCATGTATCTAATCTTAACAATGTTATTGCTAAATAAAGTGTTGTTCTGATTATCTCCTTGCTTTGTAAATTGCCGACTTGCTTTGCATATTTGTTATAATCGTGGATGAGCAGGTTTATATAATCATGATTAGAACTTTAGAATGATCTTATTATCCACTTGAGGTGTCATCAAGGGGTAGTGAGATGATTGGGTTACAACCTGCTAACATGCTAAGGTTGGTCGACCGTAGTGAGGGAGTCCACTCAGAATAAACTAGGAACTTAAGTGTCGAGTTTGGTTGGTTCCATAGAATTTTAATCCATGAAACGATATGTAGCTCATGAAGGTGCAGTAGCTAAGCCTCTATTTAGTAAAATGCTATCAAGGAGTTTGGTCTCGCTAGGATAATTACGCAGGCTTGAAAAGTGAAATCCCATGCCCTGGTTCTCTTCTTATCATTTATTTACCTCTTTAATCTTTGTTGCTATTAGCAACAATTTATTCCAATCATTCATCTAACTTCTCGATGTTAATATTACCCTTAATGCTTCTGAATATGTAACTGCATAAAAATGTTGTCCTTTGGGTTCGATCCTAAAGTATACTGCAATAAGGCTTCCATTCGTGTGGAGTGGGAAATTAGTGCATAACTTTTGGTTAAACATAAGAGTTATTCTTTTAGGATTTTTATTGGTGCAACATTTGGATCCCCATCAAATATTGTCGTTGTTGTCAGGGACAACGGTAGTTATATATTTTTATAAGTAGAAGTGTACTTAGGGTTTTCTTTTTATGCATGATATTATTGAAAATCATCTAGAATTTAACTCAACAACTCATGATTGTTCTGCCTCTTTTCATGTACTCTTAGCATATGTGAAGATCCAAAAGTATTGACTTGGGATTGGTGTTCGATCCTAAAATCGAGAGAACTCTCAAAAGACTTTGTAAGGAAAATACCATGACAGACGCAACAACTGTGGAAGCATCTATTCAATTATGAATTGAAGTAGCTATCACAGTCCAATGAGAATTACTTGCCATAAAAGCTAGAATGCTGGAGAAAGCCGAATTCAAGACCAACCTAGAAACCATCCAAGTAATAAAATGCACCAAAGAATTACAAGATTTTTCTATACATAAAGGCACCGACTTGACTCATCCACTCCAACCTCCAGGTGAACCGATCGAGATCAGGGTCCAGTGGGTGTGCCTCTTACAAAATTCCACCTTCATCGGAAGAATTAGAGATGGTTGTCAGGAACATCTCCTCAAAGTCATTGACCTTTACTTGATGATTAAGACATCTGGCGCTACTGACGACGTCATGTGACTACAACTTTTTAAATATACTCTGACCGACAAATATAGAGTGTGGTACAATGCTCTTTGAGGGGACCCAATCACAACATGGGAGGATATAGAAAATAAATTTCTAGAGAAATTCTACCCACTCTCGATGACATACTCGATCAAAGGACATATTACAAGATTCAATCAAGTGTTTGAAAAAACTCTATATGAAGCATAGAAATGGTTCAATAAACTCCTATGCAAGTTCCCACATCATGACATCCCCAAAAATCAAATTAATGATTTTTTCTATCAGGGTGGTAATGATGAGACGAAGAAGTTCCTTGACTCTTCTTCTAATGGAAACTTTATGAGGCATAGCTTCGACAACACATTAAAAATAATCAACCTTGCGACTGAAAACTAAACTCATTATATGAGACCCTCAGACAAATACATTCTTAAAGTAACTATGGTGGATGATCATTCCTGTTACAACCCTCTTTTTGCTTTGATGGTAATCCTAGAATTTTAAGATAAACTTAATATTTGTTATGCTTTTATTGGTAATATATTACCTTGTGCTTTATCTTAACTTTAGCAATTTCAAACACTTATTGAGATAACTCATAATCATGACTTAAGCATACCACATAGATTTAAGTTGGAGTTGACACAAAATTAATCCATACATGTATGTGAGAGGAGAATCAATAAGACTTGAGGAAATTTATAAATAATTTTTATTTGAAAATATTATCAAACTAATATTTTAGTATTTTATAAAATTCAATTATGAATCCAATGTAAAAAGAATAAACCAAATCAGAGTTAAATGAGTGAGTTATACCCTTTTTAGTAACATGTATAGAAACTCAACGACAGTCGATGCTCAGTGACCACTGAAGGCCCAACGACCGCTGAGAATGCCACCCAAGATTGCCAAATGTAAAATGATCATATCTCAGAATATACATATCTGTTTTCAACAAAACAAAGTGCATTAGAACCGTAATTTGATCCTTTATCGTCACAAACCATTAGGACAACGACATGAATACTTAGAGGGCTATTTCTAGGGCGGATTTTGGAAAAAGGTGGATAATAGATGCAGATTGACAAACCAACCATAGATTCTTCATGATAAGTAGTTCTAGATTGTAGATATCTTCTTTTTTGCCTCTTTGATGCATTGGATCATTTATCTTAATCTCTAGAGGTATATTCCTCCTCTTTTCTTTATCTTTTAGCTTCAGATGACCGTTTTAAGTCCATTTTTCCTACTGATGATCAGATTAGAATGAGATTTTGAAGTCTGAACTTTGATTTAGAGTCGTGAGCTATGATCCTGATTAGTTGGTGAAAATATTGATATTAGTAATCATGAGCAAGATCTATGAGTGGAAAATCACCTTATAGCCCTGGTTTATAGCATAAATTTTAAAATAATGGCCTTCTAGTATTTAATTATTGCTCTATGGTGATCGTGATGAAAATGATAAATTTGTGCAGTGACTTTCAATAGTACAAATGCTTATTTGATTATATGATAGTGATGTAATATCACATCATAATTTACTATGTGAGTTTCTGTAACGATCCCGCTTCTCAGTAACCCCCAATTAAGGAAGACCAAGAAGTCAGGACTGCTATTTCAAAATAGGATCAATGGTTTTACAAATAATCAATAATAATTAATAAATTATACTAAAGACTAAACTAAAATTTGGAATAAATTTTTCTTTTCTCATACCTTGCAAAACATAGGAATTGAGGGACTTTACCCAAATAAGATCTATCTATCTACAATCCTCCAATTCTTTATTAACCTTTATTCCATCAATGGCACCTTAAAGGAACATCCATTTTCTGATAAACCTAAAATGCCGACAAAC
Organism: Alisma plantago-aquatica; assembly: GCA_963693085.1. Classification (NCBI taxonomy): domain Eukaryota; kingdom Viridiplantae; phylum Streptophyta; class Magnoliopsida; order Alismatales; family Alismataceae; genus Alisma; species Alisma plantago-aquatica. The sequence continues at coordinate 53,231,661 of OY856414.1, read as the reverse complement.
AAAATGGAGGTCAGTATAATGAATTATACTGGTATGTGAGGGAACCAATAATCTTGCATTTAATTGTAACAACAAATTGCAAGCAATTATGATTTAACAAAACAAACTTTACATTTCAAACATGACTACTCAATCCTTACATACCATAGCCTCTGTGATGTCCCTACAGTGGACATGGATACTACCTCTCATATGGTAGATCTCAACTAACCCACATGATCCTACCTTACAGGTAGATCAATACATAGGGTCGTGGAGTTGTATGGTCCTACCCAATGGTAGACCAACACATCGACTCATGATAACCTGATGATCCTACCTCACGGGTAGACCGTGTACTAGGTCATCCATCTCATTATCATCAAAGCTACAAAGGAGGACCATGATTTGAGCCAGTCATGCACATATAATTATGGTGATAGTCATAGTCACTTTATAGTTGCATGAAATAAAAGTCAATCAAGCAATTATTTCCAAGCAACCGATAAAACCTCGAGAATCACCATGAAACTAAAGCGATTTAACCATAAGCGTAACCACATACCTATTTTGGAGATCTCAAAGAAGTAATATATCCAAATCTAACTAGATGTCCAATCAAGAAAGCCAATCAATCAAGCAAACATTGATCTTGAAAACATGTATAATGTCTAATTGTCACAAACATATCCCAAACAACTCCTTATTGACTTGGGACACCTTTCTAAGGTTTCTAGGTCTCATTAGGATTCATTAGGGCTTCTTAGATCAATTCCTCAAACTTTATCCTTTTTAGGTCAATCAAACCCTAAAATACTTTTCTACTCATAAAACCCTAATTGCTCAAACTATCCACATTAAGGATCTTTTATACGCAAATTGGATTAGGATCATCATATCTCTATTTTATTCATGGATTTGTACAATTAAAACCATTAAAAGTCATAATTATCAAAATTAGGGTTTCTAAGCCCATTATTGTATTTCCATTTATATTAAGCCAATTATGTTAAAAGATCACTCTTTTAGATCTAAATCTTCCTTTTATTATCAATAGGTTACTATTGGCTTAAATCATCCAAAGAACTCTACTAAAACTTATTAATATCAAAATCAGGGTTTTCCCATTACTAACACCATTAAAGGTGACAACTTTAAGTACTTTTTGAGCTATGAACCAATTCATGCTTCAATATTATTTTTAATGGGTTTCTTGAATTTTTCTGATCAATTTTCATATACAATTTGTCATGATCAGAGCTAGAAATAATTAATTACAAAATTTGCAAGATTAATTACCTTTGGGCCAATCTTTGGCCGCCACGTCAGCCAATCGAGCCCCTTTTTTTCACGCAGATTTGTTCCGTGAATCAGCAATGGCCGTGTGGTAGTCTGCCCCACGCCTCCTCACTTGCCTCCTGTCCACGTGGGTTGGGCCCAAGCAATGCAGGAAAAACACTCCTGCCCTTCTGCATCTTTACTGGAGTCGGGGGCAGTGAAGTCTTTTCCCCTACTTTATCTCCTTCCTTCAGTGCTCCTGCTCGCGAACCAACACTTGTTTGCAGTCAACCCCAGGGTTGACTCTGAGCGTCTCGCCTCCCCAGAAGCCGGTGAAGGTCGCCGCACCTCCTCCAGGACCAACCAAACACATTGGCGATCTCCAATTGCTTCACCATGGGCTCGACCAGGGCAAACGATGAATGGAGTAGTCCCAGCAGAATTCGGGAAGGAGTCAGAGCCATGGACAAACCACGATGCCAAATTGGGTGTAGAGAATAGGGTCGGAAGTCAGGAGATGACTTGTGAACGTCTGGGTGTTTGTGAAGGGATGGGTTATCTCCCTTATATACATGTTGGCCCCAACAGGATCTGACGAGAGTCATGTAGATTGGGGAAACCTGTGTTATCCTTCCAAAGGGGGTAAAACCCAGGTTCGTTTGATTCGTTTTGGCCTTGTGATCACAATGGGAAACTTCCCATAGTTGCCTGATCCTTGTGGGAAGAGAACTCAACCACAGTAAATGTCGGGTAGTACTATTCCCATCTTGCCTAACCAGGCATGAGGAAGGTGATGAGTTCTCTACCATCAGATCCACAGATCAACAATCCTCATCACGTGCATCGAACTAACCAAATAATCCTATTTGAATAATAAATTGTGACATTATTTGTTATCCTCTTCACTTTAGGAAAACTTCCAAAAAGCATATCTCCCAAACCACATGTCTAATTAATACCAAATTTTAAGGGAAAGTCCATAAGGACTTAAAATACTTGTGTGCCAAGTTTGGGATTCAAATACGAAAGTATGAGAGTCTTTTCTTCACATGCAAGTTATCACTTATTAAGGCACATTTTATACATATTTTCTCTCTCTTATTCTTTTATATTCCTTGTTTAATTTCCTTTTACCAATATAAACTTTGTGGATTCAAAATCTCATCCATGATGAGTCAATCACACATCTTTCCACATATTTCTCATACTTTCCTTATTTTCTCAATTTCTTTTCTTATTTAAGCATTATTTGATTTCCACCAATTGTATTTCTCTTTTTATCATGTTGGACTCACTAACATAATAGGGTCCACAAAATCATATATTTAAAGGAATTATCATTAAAAAAATCCATTCATTGCACATAAATCATACAATCTCATAATGATACATTTTATTGGAGAAATTGCATTTCCAACCATATGAACCCAAAAATTGGGGTTGAAACATCCTTCCTGTTACACCCCAATCTCACAATTACCATTAATCATGAGATTAGGGCATAAATTGAAGATTTAACGTAATAGAAAGATCACCCTTAACTTTTTCTTCTTTTTCAAACTCTTTGTTTTCTCATATTGAACCACATAAATGTGGTCATTACAATTCTCACCCCCCTTAAAAAAGTTTTGTCCCCGAAACATAAATACACAAACAAAGTATATTCAAAGTTTATTTTAAGCTTATGAAATCTTACATGTCATTATATTCTTGTATTTCATACTTGAATGCACTTTTCAACATTAAGTCCTTTATTTCTTTTCTAATCACAACATGTTTGAAATAGTTCCCAATGATATACAATGAATTCTCTATGCCACAATCAATCATAGAGTATATAGAGAAGCAACCATTTCAATATTTTCATACTCTTGAGGTGTTACCTCAACATTGATAATCTGATCCAACCATCTCATTTCATACGACTCAATGTGTACTATTGTTTTATATTACCTCTGAGTCACAAAAGAGAGTTCACCATGTTGTTATGAATTTTACTATTGTGCTACTCAAATAGCAAAACAGTCTTGAGTTGGAATACTAGATTCAACAACAGTTGTACAATACTACTCACGACATCCCCATTGCATCATGGATGCATAAGGTGAAGCATTACCATCACATTGCATATTATTCTCAAGTATGAACCCACACATAACTCAAGGTGTAACCATCGGGTTATAGCATACTAGGGTTTCAACAACAGTAACAAAGTACTCCATGATTGTATTAGTAATTCAAGGACTATTCATACCCAATTACCATCACTTAGTTATATTAAAGCTAGGTATAACAAGCTATACCTCATTAGGGTTACATATCAATACAATGTGGTTATCATCCCTTCTATTCATATGAGTGAATAGGTAAGACTACCTTATTCAGGGTAACCCTTCATTTGTTCCATCATTATTCAACCCATATCACCATACCACAATTGTACAATACTAAGATGGATTACTGGTATGAATGACTACAACTATCAGACACCTGAAATTAACATATTGCTTGCACATGTACACTGAAATCATACGTAGAACCAATTTACATCCCTTAATACACCTTCAACAAATTATACTTCTAAAGACAAATTCACATATTACTAAAATCCATTATTTTCTCTTATCTCTCTCCTCATTCACTACTACTTACTTTTTGCTACTTATTCTTCTCATTTTAGTCATGTAGATTAAACATTCCTAAAATTGAAACATACAAGGTACAAATAGATTATTCATCATTCTTGCTATCACTGCAAGAATTTATCTCATATCGCACTTCACTCATATTGTATTTCTCCTTTTGTTCAAAACACACTTGTTACATTTCAAATTTATATCTTACTCTTTACTCCAAATCATTTCCATATTGTTTATCTACCTTTTATATTAGCTATCTTTAAACCCTAGATTACTATTAGTGCTAGTTTACTTCTCATAGTACAAATATCATGATCTTGTTTTATAGAAATGCTAGTATTCAAGGTCAAATTACTAGTGACATCCCTTGAACTACTACAACTCTAAACATTCTAGGGTTTGGTCCTTATCAGAAGCATGACGTTATTGTGATGTGACTTTTCTCCCTTAATTTGAAATTCAAACTTTAGATCTCACAAGTTTTACTAAAGCCTTCTTTATCTTATCGATTGAATTTCCTTTCTCTTACTTGGCCATTCAGATAGATTACATTCTCAATTACCCTGCTAGGGTTTCATCATCATATTGTGTGTCATTATTACATTCACTAGATGTCTCTGCCACGATGGTTATGCATCATATATGATCAATTTTCTTATCACTTCATTCCCACATTGCTCTCATTAAGGAAGATATGAAAGAGAAGATGATTTTGAGACTTAGAATTCTTATCTTCAAACATTCAATAACACATTTCTCATATGTAGGTTTAATTAATTATCAACAAGGATACTTGACTAATTAGCACTTTCTTGAATCTCGCAACCTCTTTCTTTTATAATCTATATTACTCCATTATGTTTCAAACCCTTCTTTAATTTCCATAATCCCCTTACCATATACTACTATTCCACATGTCATTTTTAACTTCTAGTTTTCTCTTATGATCATGTTGCTTCTTTTATGTATATGATCATGTATACCATGTTGCATATATTTCCTTTTATCCTTCTACTAATGTGAAGTTGAAATTCTAAATCAATAATCTCTCTACTAGTATCACCTCATGTTTAATACATTACATATCCTTTATTTTAAACCAAACAACTCATGCATGGGTGAAACATAGTTTCTCTTTCAATCAAGTTTTTCCTTCCTGAATATAGTCTACCTTTGTATGACTTATTCATTTATTTAGCTACACTTTTGTTCTTCTTTTAGAAACTAGTTTGTTATTCTATAGAGACTTTGAATCCAAAGGCAATAAGGATGAATGTATTAAACTTATTAATAAAGGTATACATTCCATGCTCTCAATTATATCATAACCCTCATTCCTTAATCAAGCTCATTATTTCCAACATTTCTCTTTGTTTCAACTAAGTTTCTTATCCTAGTTTTATGATTTACATGCCCATCTAGTTCTCTTCACTTTAACTCTTCTAAAGACTCTTCACTTCTATGTACTTATTGTATACTTAGCTCTTTTCTTCTATTTTCCCTTCGCTTTGGAGTACATAAAAACATTGTACTCAGTTATATAATCCATTCCTCATGATTGATTCTTACTATCTTGGCCCCTTACATATTTTTCTCATATCTTTTCCATATTTCATATTTAGAGTTCATATAATACTAATAATTAAACTTAATCTTAACCTTATGTTGTGTTCCTTTATTCCCAATTAAGGGTTTCTCATATGAGGCCCCAAAGTTGGATCTTAGATATCAGTTCCAACTGATTCTTAGTTATCCCAGTCTTTCCCTGATACTTCAAAATTTTGAGTATATACATTCATACTAGAATTTGGATCTAATCTATCCAGAACTTACTCTTGTTATGTTACTAATAGGAGTCATTAGATCCCAGTAATGCATCCTGCCAGCCGGACCAGGCCGAACCTGCAGTCCTGAAGCCAAGAGCTACTTAGGATTATTCAACTCCTATTCATCTCAAATGCGTGGAAGAAAACTTATCCACTTAGGAAAGCTCATTCAAAGATCATTTATAGTCTACTTGTTTCAAAGAATGTAATCAATAAATGCTACAACTGCATATTGTACAACAAATCTTAAAGACCCATATATATTTCAAAATACTGAATATCTGAATTCAAACATATAAGAGCATTTCTATTCATCTCCAATAAAACAACAATATGAAATGAAAGTTCTATCTCATTTTATATTTATGCTCTTAATTCATGTTACTTATCTTATTTCTAACCCTAATATTTCTAGGGTTCCTCTCTAGACCATCCTTCCACTGTATACCAGGCCAGGGTATACATGAAAGAATAGACATAGTAGCTTGATACTGGTTGATCCAAGTACTCAAATATCAGACGAGGATATCCAATTAAATACTCAAATCCCCAGAGCTAACATCATAACATCTCCTATCTGCCACACTTATGACTCTAACTTACTAACTTAATGGTCCCTGACAACTCATCCTAAGCTCTGATACCAAGTTGTTACACCCTGATCTCACAATTACCATTAATCATGAGATTAGGGCATAAACTGAGGATTTAACGTAATACAAAGATCACCCTTAACTTTTTCTTCTTTTTCAAACTCTTTGTTTTCTCATATTGAACTACATAAACTAACTTTACAAGGGAATCTAAACATTGATTTTTCTAATCTAATTTCAACAGTAGATATGCATGTATGAACATTCATTATGTTTCTCATATTTTTAAGCACACAAGACTTGCTGATTCACATATATTGCTAAAAAAGGAATAATGTTATACATCATCATTTACAACTCTCTCTTATTTCTTCACATAGACATAGAGTGACAAGGACCGACTAAACTTAACTATACTCAGACGTAACTCTTGTGGCATATCTACTCTGATGCAATGATATCTTCAATCCCCACAGTTTAGATCAGACACATGGAACACATCATACAACATGTTATCCTGAGGGGTAAGGCTAATCATAAGCAACTCCACCAATCCATCTCAAATGAACCCATATATTGGGGACTCAACTTGCTCAGCTATAGCTCGGAGGGGTCAGGTTTTCATAACACATATTCACCCACAGTGAACTGCAAGTCAGTCTGCTTCGCATCAACTCATAACTCATGTCACCCCTGGGCTTTCTCAGCCATTTCCTGTTCAAAGCGACTTCATCTGCATACACTATGGTCTCTTAGACCTTCACTAGGTCCTCCCACCTACATCATCCAAGTGAAGTGGTGATCGACACAGTCTCTCTTATGGAGCTTAATACATCCCGATACTGGCTATGGTGGCTATCATAACAAGCAAACTATGCTAAGGGTAGGAACTTCTCCCATGTATCACCATGAACGAGCACACATGCTCTCATCAAACCCTCTAAAGTTTGGATCATACTCTATTGACTGTCCATCAGTCAGGGGTGATATGCCATACTCAACTTCAATCTAGCATCGAGTTCTTCTTACACCTACTTCCACAACATGGAAGTGAACTTTAGGTCATGCTCAAGATATTGAACTCAGATCATGGTGTAGTTGAACTATCTCTCTCTCCTATATATAGTTCAACCAAATCTGTCACACTAACAGTGCTCTCTCTTAGGCAAGGGATTAGATCAACTTGGTAAGGCGATCTATCATAACCCATGTTGCCTATTGACCTCTCTTGGTCCAGGGGAGACCCATCACACTGTCCATGGTGATCTACTCTCATTCCCTCTCAGGGACTCCTCATTATCTGTAGAAACTCACTGGGTTACTAGTGCTCGACCTTCACCTTCTGGTATGCATGACGACAAGCCACATGCAACTCTATATACTTCTTCATATCAGGTCTTCAAAGTACAACTGCAAACTTCAATTATCTTGGTAGTACCACGGTGTATGGTGTACTTTAAAAACCATGAACATCTTGCATTACTTGATTCCTCAAGGTTGACTCCTCAGAAACCCTAAAACACTCTAGTAGCGGGTTTCACCACCTTCTACTCCTGAGAGGTGTATCTGAGGTTCTAACAACCATCCTTCTATCTCGTCAAGCTCTAGGCTGGCTAACTGAGTATCCACCAACTTGACCAACGGGTCTGGTTGTATCTGAGTGTTAGCCATACATGTCTCATCTTCTAACAAACTTAGGGTTCACTTAGCAACCTCTTCCAGTCTCTCTACTGGCTAAACAAGAAAGCTATATACCTGAGCTATATTCAATTGAGAACATCTCGTTACCACCTAATCTTCCTTATAGGTGAAGACATAAACCTCTATATACTCCACTTGACATCCTCATCTCAGAGTTATGTCAACTGAGTCAAGAAAACTTCAAACTCATCATTTTGGTTATCAAACCCAAACTTATGACTTATAGATTCCAAACTACTTCTAGAGAGGTACGTCCTCATATTACCTTTATTCTCCTTATGCCTTCATATCACCTATCTAATATACTCTCAAAAAGGATGTGGTACTTCCTCTATACTCAAACACCATAGAAACATTTCAACTTATATCACTTTTATCCTTAATATATGGCATACGTTTTGCTCCATCTCTCACACCCATAACGAGAGGAAATAAGCATTTGGCTGCAATCCAAATATAGAGTTCATCCCGTTCCAAGAGTAGAGATGGTGCATCACACATTGCCCTTATCCTTTAAGTTGAAACATACATCACAAGTCTCCACATCATGAATATCTTCAACCTATGTTTACATCCATGGAAAGGTTGTCCCCAAACACTCTTGGGTCTACATATTACTCATACATACATAATCCTTAGTCCTTTCCTCAAGGTCTCAAGGGTGTTGGTACTTTTGGGGTCATCCCTCTTCCCTTATGCATCCAGGGAGTGCCTCCCTCATTTTCCCTTTGGGTCCCATGAACTCATGGTGATCAATATCCTAACCCAGGGTCCTCGGGCAAAGATAGCTATTACCTCCCGACCCTATGGTCTTGTGCGTCTAGGGAACTGACAACTCCTACTCCCATTAGTCTTATCCCTACCTGACCTGAGTATCAACTTAGGATTCTATCATGGTACATCTCAAACTTTAATCCTCACCCGTATCTTCATCATCTCTCTGGGCATGCATGGTTAAAATTACATCCTTCCATAGGGATCATGGTGACCTACCTATCTCGGTCTGGCCCCATACAAGTTACCTCCATGGCAACATATCCTCATGCCCCTTAGAGATGGTCATACTAGGGTCTATAGATTTGTGCTCACTATGTGCTCTCCACTTAGCTCATCAAGCTCCTATGAGAGACCTCTTTAGGTTACCTCAAACCCAACTAAAAGTTGTTACTCACCCTATAGAAGGGTCCCTTCCCAAGATGGGAGAAAAACTATCACTTGATAGTAACAAAGGTCACAAAACATTATTACCTCCAAGGTTTACATCATCATGTATATGCTTAGATCCTAACATGATACTTATGCATGTATCTAGCAAGAAGACAACCTACTAAATCATGATAAGTTCCTTGGTATGTCATACATATTTATCATTCCTCAAGGTTGGACTAATATCACATATACCTATGTCACCAACTTGTGTGAGGGGTTCATCAAACATATATCTCAGATGCGTTGGGGTTTCCTTTTACACTAAAACATGAGAGGGGTGCCACACTCAAATACCATGAACTCAAACATCCTCATGAGCATTATGTGCCCCAGATACTACTACTTCCCCTCTTTGGTCTAGGAACCCCATGTTCACCTCTTTTACATTAGTTGTCTAACTGCATGCTCAGTTGTTCAACCCTGAATCGAGTCTATACTAGGCAGAGCATACACATCATAACACTCTTCCACGTAAACAACCTTTATAGTCCTACACCATGAAACCAATTGGGTTCTAGGTCTCACAACTTGTTATCATACCATTCCTCTATATGGTTCCTTATATCTCAGAGTCTAGATCTCCAACCTTCTCCATCGGGGTCTCACCCTCTCTCTGAAGCTAACCCTATAACTAGTCCTACCACTAGAGGTTCTCTCTCTAAAGGTGGGTCAAGCTCTTAAGGATACACGTTTATCCCCACTTGGGTGAAACGTACTATCAAAACTTAGGTCCGACCCATATCATCCAAAGCTTTGCATGACTATCTCATAAACTATCAGGTATAACCCTTCTGGCCTAGGTCTAAAACCTACTTCCATCCTTACTGCCACTCTCTTCTATGCAGGTGTATGCCTCTTTTCTTCACATATATCCCTGTTAGGGTTCCTATATGGTCACCACTAACCTTCTCAATGAGGGAGTGATCCCTCACCCTCAACATGCACGACCACCCAAGGCCGGGTCACCCCAAGGCACCAGGGGTCAAAGAACCACAAATAGTCTATGTTCCTTGTGCATATCCAAAGCCTTTACGTAAAGCATGCATGTCAAACCTACGTACATGCATGTATGGACAACTATGATATCCAACTCATTGTGTCTTCTCTTTCTCTATCCACCGCTTAATGTTTTTGGGTTGAGCATTGTCCTCAGAGGATGTGTCAGGTCTCTTCTTCTTCCTAGAGGCTTCTTCCCCCAAGGCTATCCCTCTCCTCCTCATCCTACAAGAAGATCCAACCTCAGATCTCTTCTTAGGGCATGACAACACATGCCATGAAACCTAAGCATGTAACTAAACTTAGTCTGAGTTTCTAATTATCAAAACTTATGTCCATGACATCTTTCTTACATGCTTTTTATTATTTGGTGGCGGATTCCTTAATCCTTATCATTCCTAACTCCAAAAATCAGGAGGGTGGTGGAGAGAGGGAAATCTCTAATCTCTTAGACTTATTTAGTGAAGCGGGGTAGAGAAGGGATGAAGAAAGATGAGAGAAGACCTAGAGGTATCTTATTTCGAGTCAATTCCTCTGATTTCAGCCAGGCAGTCACACAACATCCGGGAGTCCTCGTAGACAGACTAGAAGGGCGGAGGAAAATATTGCCAGCCCCCAGATCGTAATCCTTCTCTAGACACCTCCATCATTGGAAAATCCTCTAATAACTCCCTTGGGTTCTAAAGAGTTTGTAAAATTTGATAATTATTAGAGATTAAATGGAAAACCATCGCTCTTATACCAAGTGTAACGACCCCGCTTCTCGGTAACCCCCAATTAAGGAAGACCAAGAAGTCAGAGCCGCTATCCCAAAATAGGATCAATGGTTTTGCAAATAATCAATAATAATTAATAAATTCTACTAAAGACTAAACTGAAAGTTGGAATAAAAATTCTTTTCTCATACCTTGCAAAACATAGGAATTGAGGGACTTTACCCAAATAAAATCTATCTGTCTACAATCCTCCAATTCTTTATTAAGCTTTATTCCATCAATGTCACTTTAAAGGAACATCCATTTTTTGATAAACCTAAAACGCCGATAAACTAAATGGCGGTCAGTATAATGAATTATACTGGTATGTGGGGGAACCAATAATCTTACATTTAATTATAACAACATATTATAAGAAATTATGATTTAACAAAACAAACTTTATGTTTTACACATGACTACTCAATCCTTACATACCCTAGCCTCTGTGCTGTCCCTACAGTGGACATGGATACTACCTCTCATATGGTAGATCTCAACTAACCCCCATGATCCTACCTTATAGGTAGATCAATACATAGGGTCGTGGAGTCGTATGGTCCTACCCAATGGTAGACCAACACATCGACTCATGATAACCTAATGATCCTACCTCACGGGTAGACTATGTACTAGGTCATCCATCTCATTATCATCAAAGCATAGAGGAGGACTAGGATCTGAGCTAGTCATGCACGTATAATTATGGTGATAGTCATAGTCACTTTATAGTTGCATGAAATAAAAGTCAATCAGGCAATTATTTCCAAGCAACCGATAAAACCTCAGGAATCGCCGTGAAACTAAAGTGATTTAACCATAAGCGTAACCACATACCTATTTTGGAGATCTCAAAGAAGCAATATATCCAAATCCAACTAGATGTCCAATCAAGCAAGCCAATCAATCAATCAAGCAAACATTGATCTTGAAAACATGTATAATGTCTAATTGTCACAGACATATCCCAAACAACTCCTTATTGACTTGGGACACCTTTCCAAGGTTTCTAGGTCTCATTAGGATTCATTAGGGTTTCTTAGATCAATTCCTCAAACTTTATCCTTTTTAGGTCAATCAAACCCTAAAACAACTTTTATACTCATAAAACCCTAATTGCTCAAACTATCTACATTAAGGATCTTTTATACTCAAATTGGATTAAGATCATCATATCTCTATTTTATTCATGGATTTGCACAATTAAAACCATCAAAAGTCATAATTATCAAAATTAGGGTTTCTAAGCCCATTGTTGCATTTTCATCTATATTAAGCCAATTATGTACAAAAATCACTCTTTTAGATCTAAATCTTCCTTTTATTATCAATAGGTTACTATTAGCTTAAATCATCCAAAGAACTCTACTAAAACTTATTAATATCAAAATCAGGATTTTCCCATTATTAACACCATTAAATGTGGCAACTTTAAGCACTTTTTGAACTATGAATCGATTCAGGCTTCAATATTATTTTTAATGGGTTCCTTGAATTTTTTTGATCAATTTTCATAAACAATTTGTCATGATCAGAGCTAGAAATAATTAATTACAATTTTCGCAAGATTAATTACCTTTGGCCAATCTTTGGCCACCACGTCAGCCAATCGAGCCCCTTTTTTTCACACAGATTTGCTCTGTGAATCAACATCGGCCATGTGGTGGTCTGCCCCACACCTCCTCGTTCGCCTCCTCTCCACGCGGATCGGGCCCAAGCAATGCAGAAAGACATTCCTGCCCTTCTACATCTTTTCTGGAGTTGGGGGCAGTGAGGTCTTTTCCCCTACTTCATCTCCTTCCTTCAGCGCTCCTGCTCATGAACCAACACTTGTCCGCGGTTAACCCCAGGGTTGACTCTGAGCGTCTCGCCTCACCAGCAGTCGGTGAAGGCCACCACACCTCCTCCAGGACAAACCGAACACATTAGCGGTCTCCAATTACTCCACCATGGACCCGACCAGGGCAGACGATGAAGGGAGTAGTCCCAGTAGAACTCAGGAAGGAGTCAGAGCCATGGACGAACTATGGTGCCAAATTGGGTGTAGAGAATAGGGACAAAAGTCAAGAGACAACTTGTGAACGTTTGGGTGTTTCTGAAGGGATGGGTTATCTCCCTTATATACATGTTGTCCCCAACAGGATCTGACGAGAGTCATGTAGATTGGGGAAACATGCAGTATCCTTCCAAAGGGGGTAAAACCCATTTTTATTTGATTTGTTTTGGCCTTGCAATCACAATGGGAAACTTCCCATAGTTGCCCGATCCTTGTGGGAAGAGAAATCAGCCATAGTAACTGTCGGGTACTATTCCCATCTTGCCTAACTAGGCATGAGGAAGGTGATGTGTTCTCTCCCATTAGATCCACAGATCAACGGTTCTCATCACACACATTGAATTAACCAATAATCCTATTCGAATAATAAATCGTGACATTATTTGTAATCCTCTTCACTTTAGGAAAACTTCCAAAAATCATATCTCCCAAACCACATGTCCAATTAATACCAAATTTTAAGGGAAAGTCCATAAGGACTTAAAATACTTGTATACCAAGTTTGGGATTCAAATACGAAAGTATGAGAGTCTTTTATTCACATGCAAGTTATCACTTATTAAGGCATATTTTTCTCTCTCTTATTCTTTTATATTCCTTATTTAATTTCCTTTTACCAATAGAAACTTTGTGGATTCAAAATCTAATCCATGATGAGTCAATCACACATATTTCCATGTATTTCTCATACTTTCCTTATTTTCTCAATTTCTTTTCTTATTTAAGCATTATTTGGTTTCCTCCAATTTTATCTCTCTTTTTATCATCTTAGAATCAATAACATAATAGGGTCCACAAAAACATATATTTAAAGGAATTATCATTAACAAAATCCATTCACTGCACATAAATCATACAATTTCATAATGATACATTTTATTAGTGAAATTGCATTTCCAACCATATGAACCCAAAAATTGGGGTTGTAACAGTTTCTATGAACAACAGGTGATGGATTGATGCTAGTAGAGGTAACAGGAAATTCAGGTTGCCCTAGTTTGGAACTAAAGAGTCGAATTGTGGTTTAAGAGAACTGCAAAAGATTTTGGATGATGTATATGCTTAATTTGTGGTGTTTAATTGACAAAAATTGGGTAATCATTAGTTACTACAATGAATCATGTTAAATCAATTAATTATCACTAGACAATAGATGCCCTAGATAATGTAGAATCCTCATAGGAGGTATGTGTTGTGAGGAGGAAACATGCTTCTCAATTGGAGGTCTCATATAGGTCAAGGTAAGCCGGAAAACATCATTGTGGGGTGCGGGGTCTAGGCCAGTGAGGGCTGACTCCTTAAATGATTGGTATCCAACACCAACTGGGACTACTGGTGGTACCTGAGTTACGAGTTGTAGCGATCTGCTAACATCTTCGATAGGTTGACTGGTAGACAATAAGCCTAAGGGATTTGACTTCTTGTTTGAGTACCCAGGTTGAAAGGAGGAGTATGAGATATACATCCACTCTCATTAGCCACCAAGAGGTGGACGTGCTGATGCCAGTTGTAGATGTAGTATTTATACTAAAGTATTAGAATCTCAACCACACTTCTAAGTCTTGTATAGTGAGATCGTAGATTGCTACGACACTTCTAGATGTTATGGTATGCTTCATGTGGATCTAATGGCATAATAAATGGATAAAAATAATGTGAATGGTTATGTTATCCTTTTATTGTATATGGTATCTATTCAACTGCCATGATGAGTGATTTATAATTTTTAAACTTCTATGCTTACATGCTTTACATTTAAGTTCTATTAAATGTATACATCAGAAATATCTTGATTACTTGTTGATTTTCTACTCACGGAACCAGTAGCTTACCCACATATTAAACAATTTTTTAGGTAAAGGATAGGCTCTTCCCAAGGATAGGGAAGGTAGTTTTTATCAAGAATAGACCAGAGGTCATGAAGAGTAAGTAGTTAGAATAGATAGATGGTCTCTTATCCTTCCTCTAGATCTTGGAAATGAGTGAGCAAGAAAAGAGAATAGATTGTAATGAAATGTGCATGATGTATATTATAGTGTGAAACTTTTCTTATAAGTAGTAGTCAAACTTTGTTGTATCCTTAATGTTATGTTTAAGTGAGATTCTTAGTTTTCTAAATGATGTTACTATACATATGATACAAGAAAAAGTTCTAATTAATTTTCATATAAGTGGATAAAACATGTTGGTTAGTAGTAATCCCTGTCTGACGGGCCCTAACCTTGGTTAGTGGATTCTGATCGCGTCAGCCACTTTCCCTTACCTAATTCATAGAATCCCAAACCAACTTAGATCACCTCATAGAGAAATACCACCACGAACCACCCTAGGAAATTCCTTTTGTCGAAACTATCCTTAGACCTCTAGCAAACTACTCCCTATACCCAAAATTATACATAAAATACTATCTCTCCCTACTAATGAAGCTCGCCAAAGTGCTTATAGCTGAATCTCAAAAGACCAACTCTAATAATCCCCATGCGACATAGAAGGCACACAACTTCTCTATGGGTTCCCAACAACCTTACAAAGATATCAATTCAATTTGAAGGAAGGTAGTGGTAAAGAAGCTAAACACTCCTTTACTAATAATGGTAAATAAAAGACCAATGAATAGCAGTGGAATTTGAAACAATGACTAATTTCAATTTCATAAAGGTTACATCAAACTATCCTAATAAGGATTTACATGATAGATACAACAAAAGGATATAAGATAGAGGGAAACTAAACTACATCAATCTATCTCCAAGAAACAACTTAAGAGATAGGTCCAAGATGAAATGATGAACTCCTTCTCCTAATGTTAAGCTAGTCCACCATGCTCCTATCGTGCACTCTGATCCTAAACTTGGGTGGTTAGGATCACCCAGCAAGAGGAGAAATAAATTATGTGTCAAATGGAGAACAAGGACAAGTATAAATGACAAAAGTAAATAAGGTGATAATGATTCAACTATGCTAAAGAGAGTCAAAAGTATGAGGCATTTAACAAATAAAAATTCTTTCAAGTCAAATAATAATAAAATTACATGCATGAATATTAATATGACAACAATAACTACAGTAGGGTTGAGACATCTACCTAACCTCAACCAATAGGTGAGGGAGAGTAACACATTCCCAAACACCTAAAATATATATAAAAGTGAGGAGAGTAAACACATTCCCCTAGGCAAAATAACACATGCCCAACTATGGGTGGTTGTACATAAGTACACTACATTAGCTATTTAGTCAATACTTCATCATGCTAGAAAAAGAGTCACATGACATATTAAAGAAATGAAATATTGCATAGGGGTTCAAAACCCAAGAATTAATTTAAATAAGGGAGCCAAAAAGGAAATGATGAGATTAAAGGATAAATTATGCCTCATTGGGAATATTAGGGTTGGATTATGAAATGCCCAACTAAAGGGTGAAGGAATGCACATACTCCCATATTCACATAAGCACATACCTCAATGTAGAGTCCTAGTCATCACTTTCACCACTAAGTTGATTCCAAGACCACTTTAACCTAATTACAATTTATACCACATGTGTTAGGTTTTTTTTTCAAGTCAGGAGGCTTTCTTATTCATCTCGCTCTCCTCTTGCGAGCATTATCAAATGAAATCTTACAATCGCTAATTAAACAGGAGTCGGAAAATATGGTAGTACTACTACCATTACATTCCTTAGCTAGAATATTAACACACCCACTGGGGGGTGAAGCATACACCATGTATGCAGTTTGGTTTTGTAAATTGGATTTGACCAAATGATTGACAATCACATTGCCTTTCCTGCTAATGTATTGAATTATCCATTAGGGTTTTGTAAACTTAAAGTATAATAAACCCTAATTTTGGACTTTCTAAGAAATCCTTCAGTTTTGGACTCAAAACATGGACCAATCAGATTTTTCTGGTTAATAAAACATATTTATTATTAAACTTGGAGTTAAAATTGTTGGTATGTATGCCCTGAGAGCTAATCATGGGATGGTTGGTGGGATGCATCAAGATTGATTTGATAAACCTCAAAGGCAAGCTTCCAATTCTTTCTGGAAGTCATATGAGATAATGATAGAACATATTGAATGTCTAGAGAATGACAGTACTCAATGACGTATGCTTTCAGGTTGAGGACCTGAACGATGAGATCATACAGATGCTAAGAGTTTGTACATTCTTATTATGTCCCTAGTCAGATGTTATTATGGAAGGTAGATAGACAACAATGACACACACGACTAGATCGTGGTGTTGGTTGATGACATAATCTCGTTAGTCATGATATAGTGATATCAAACCAAATACATAGGTACTTGTTACAGAACAAGTGTACCGGACAGACCCACTGTGAGTTTGACACATGGAACCATGACATGGTAGTCACATTCAGTTCTCATAGTGATGGCGGTGAGTGTAATTCTTTGACCTGAAATCACTACACTAAACACATGCCGTTGGGTACACTTTGACATCATCAAACGCAATCCTAAAACATGGGTTGTTATAAAGGTGATGATTGGGTGGCTTTGACACATGGGGATTTTGAGGGGTGTGTGATAGATATGGGATTTGTCCCTCCTAAGGGAGTTTGATATCCATGGCCACTTGATGAGTAGGATTGAGATAGGCGTGTGCACCCATGTGTGAATCAGTATGTGATATTGATGTCATACATATCTCCTCCAATCTACTCTGAGATCAAGAAAGTGAATGAACGTTGACAGGATGACTGTTCCATGCCTTGAGTTCATTCGGGATATCAGAGACACAAGAATTATACATTCGCTGTAAAACCATTCACGAATTATAGGATTGAAAGTTGTTCTCCAACTTTCTATTTCACTTGGGTATCACTGATGTGCGACTAGGCACCGCTCTTTGCTTGTGAAGTCATAAGTGTTATGGACTTTCAATGCCAACGTGAAATGGGTCTGCAGGGCCACACACATAGGATTTAACCTAGAAGAGGAGTTTATCCACAAATGATGTTTAGATTGATTACTAAAGGAGTTTAGTAGTTCAATTAAACACTCAATCAATTGATAGCTCAATATCATAGTGTTCAAGGTGTTGGACCGATTGATTAGAGTATCAAATTGATTGAAACTAGAATTGACTGATTTTGCACAGTCTGCACTCCCAACCGATCGAATCATATGATGAACTGATCGACTCAGCTTGGTGAATCGATTGGCTCATGAGATGAACCGATCGGCTCAGGACAGGCTAAACTGATCGGCTCAACTGGTCCAACCAAGCAAGTTGGGAAAGTCAGGTCGGCAAGAAATTTCCTTTCATTTCACTTGTCCAATTTGATTGGAACAAGGATTGGTATTTGGATCTATTCGAAACAAAAGAGGAAAAGTCAATCGGGAACTGATCAGGACCACAAACCAATCGGCTCATGCTTGAACCGATCGATTCAAGTGTGAACCGATCGATTCAAGTATGAACTGATCGACTCAGGTCCCCAACCGAACGTTTTATGCTTAAAACGATTGGTTCAGCTGACATAGTTGGTTGTTTTGTGGAAAATCTCGAATCCTTCTACTCCTGCTTTAATTCTGCATTGCCCTGGGTAGAGAACCCTATCCCATGACCCTCCTATATATATAGGGGTAGTGGGGGCTTCTCAGGTACAACAACTCAGAACACTGGTTTCTCTGCAAAGTTGTCGTTCTCTCTGGTTGTGGTAACTGAGAGAGCCCGAGCAAGTGCTACCCGATAAGGGAGGCACAACAAGGGAAAGAAAACTGCAGAAAGGCAACTAGTTGCAGGAGAGTGTGTCGGTGACTAGTACGCCGACAGGAGGGTGCGACTCCTTCCGGTGCCTTGTGCGAAAAGGCGATCAGAGTTCCATGAGGTCTGTGTGGACTACTTCAGAGGTGGGAGACTTCTGCCGCTTGGAGGACAACTGTCAATCCTGACAGTCCCGGTGAGACCAAGAGCTACACAAACACCATCCAAGACTGGAGGTGAAGACCGCGTAAGCCGCAAGGTAACGTCGCCGAGCAAGCCTCGGGACAAGGTATGTCTCTACAAATCATCCTTCCTATTGTATAGACGTTGACGCGATTCCTTTATTCTGGGTTTGGGAGAAGAATTTTTTTTTTCCACTGCCTTCTCTGTCTCCCCTAAAACCCTATAGTAGTATCAGATCCACATCAACTGCTCTATACTTTAGGATTATCGATGTGATTGATTTTGGTTTGTCGCCTTTATTTATTGCATACGATGCGAATAAAATTGGCTTTATGCATGACCAATCCTAAATCCACAAATCCCAATATACATATATGATATGTAATATGAATGCACTCAATACGCGTCGCCCTTAAACGAGTTTTGTGGTGAATGTATAGAGTGGTTATGGCCAATAAACCCTATGTATGTGTGCTTGGTTGAATGTGGTTGCTTGCATCTCAGTCTGCGCACCGATTTCCTATCTCTTATTCCTGATGTAACTCGAGATAACTCGATATTTCTTTCCTACATTTGCTCCCCCCGAATGTAACTCAGGGTTTCCCTATTCAAATGTAAAATAGGATAGATCTTTTATTTCATGTTATGTCAAAGAATGGCAGACAACCTGATGACAACTGAGACGATCGATTCAAGGTGTGAACCGATCGGTTGGCGTTCCAGACTATCGGCTCAAGGAGCAAGATGAGCGGGTGGTGACCTGAGGAGATGCACAACGACCAGGCGAACCGATCGGTTGGAGGAGCCAACTGATCAGCTGGTGGCACCCAGACGACTGACCAGGGCGAGCATGTCATTCATGTGATGAGTTGATCAACTCAGATGGCTATAGCACTTCATCATGGACAGGTTGCATGTGATTTAGACCTAGATAACCGTGATTCCTCGTGGCTCGAGGAATCACATTAGGATGGCCATAATCATCACTTTTATCATTTCGATGTTTTCTGTGGGATATAGCATGTATATGATACGTACTATGTATTGTGGTGATTGGATATGTATATGTACCTATAAAACCAAATCCCTCATTAAATATTAAAGTTTTAGATGCCTTCCAAATGTGACACACGTGAAAAGCTTGATCGGCCAAGTGTGGGCACACCCTAGCGTGGTGCACCGTCTATCTCGTGGAAGCGTGAAGGATGGATATGTGGGTCTGCCCTAGCAGGGTGCATATTCATCGTGTTGGCTTTGGGTCGGACTTAACAAGGTGACCTAGATAGGATCTAGCACCTTGAGGCATGGAGGTGATCATGGCAAAGAGTTACATATGACATATTTCAAGAGTTGCATATGATGCAATTGGAAAAAGTTGCCTACCTGGAAGATCTGAGTTGTGGGTGACAGCCCTAGCAGGTCCATGACTCAGAGGATTTCAGGATCTTGACCCACTAGAAGATTGTACGATGCAATCTTCCAAATTGATGGTGAGGGCTATCAATTTGAACAAGAATAGTGGGAGCGATAATTAATTAAAATCCTAATTATATCGTCAACCTTTCAAATAAATCAAATAAGTCAAAATTGAGATTTGGATTAAATTGCATATATTTCCTTTTGTAGTACAAATGACAACAAACAACAATCACTTTTCGTTGTGATCGGTCCTTGAAAAGGACAAGCTGAATGGGACTAACTTCCATGATTGGTTTAGGACATTGAGAATTGTTCTCACTCAAGAGTGAAAGCTCTATGTCCTAGATACTCCAGCTCCAGAGGAACCTGCTCCTACCGCACCAAAGGCAGAGAGGGATGCTTATAAGAAGCATTCTGAAGATGCCATTGATGCAAAGTGCTTGATGTTGTGCTCCATGAACCACGAGTTGCAGAGACAGCATGAGAACATGGGTGTCATTGAGATGACTCAGCATCTCAAGAATATATATGAAGATCAAGCACGAAAAGAGAGATATGATGTCTCAAGGAAGTTGTTCAAGTGTGTCATGATAGAAGGAGATCCAGTTGGTCCTCACATGCTCAAAATGATTGGGTATGTGGAGAACCTGACTAGACTGGGATTTCCCTTGAGCCAAGAGTTGGCTACTGACGTGATACTGCAATCATTGCCAGAATCCTATAGTCAGTTTGTGATGAACTACAACATGAAAAACTTTGACAAGCCGTTGACAGAGTTGTTGGGCATGTTGAGGACAACTGAGGCACAGATGAAGAAGGACAAGACTAAATCTGTGATGATGATCAACAACAAGAAAGGCAAGTCCAAGCGCAAGGGCAAGAGCAAGGCTAAGAAAGGTTATGATGCTAGCTAGCAGCCCAAGTCATCTTCAACTCTTAAGGCCAAGGGAGGCGTGACCAAGAGAGGCAATTGCCACCATTGTCAAAAGTCAGGACATTGGAAAAGGAATTGTCCACTCTATCTGGAACAACTAAAGAAGAAGGAGGCAACATACGTCTCCACCTGAAAGTGTCATGAAATAAACTTATAACACTTTTTAGGTATATGATACCAAGATATAAAGTGTAAAGCACCCAATACATGGGGCAAGTGTTGCCACCATATATAGGAGTACTTTAGTTTATTTCTATCCTTGAAGGCATGTAATAGAGTTATGAACTGCTATTTCATATTTGCCAATGGATAGAAACACCTTAATTTTTGCATATTGTATGACAATGATGGCAATTAATAAAGTTGATGTTTCAATCTTTAAGGCAATGCCTTGTTTATCTTGTGGTACTTGGTATGCATAAGATAAAGTGATACCTAAAAGTTATTGATAACTCAAACAATCAAATTAGCATTATCATGAGAAATTCATCTCGAGTTTCCATATGATGGATAAATCTAGACTCTTTTGGTTAGAGAACCACTAAGAGACATGAATCTCTTAGACATGATTAATCAATCTTCACTAGTGGCAATGGGAGAATGATTATCCTATTAGGTATAATACATGTGATGTATTTACATACCTATTGGACTTAATGCTAGTACGTCAAATGGTGTTTAGAGAAATACCAATATGAATATCTTTAAGTGTTCAAGAATATCATAGATGAAGTACGAATTTGGTAAAGTGTTAATTCTTGATGAGATCAATGAGTAAAATACTTAAACTAAATGTTTGAGATCCTTATGAGTGATTATGATAGTGTATCACAGTGAACTCATGATTAAGGCATGGTGATGTCTAAATCAACAAGGAGTCATACTCTAAGGAGTTAGAGGATGATTATCAAATAACTTATTTCTTCTTAAATAAAGAATACCCCATACTAATAAAGGAAATTAAGAATCACAAGGAGTTATGAGTTCTTATATCCTTGACAGATACACCTCGATTATCTATGCGATGAGTTGGTCATGAGTCAACTATCTAGATGAATATGAGGAACCATATTTTGAGTTATGATTTGTGACCATTACATCCTAAATGACTTCCATGTGAACCATAAGGTATGACCTTGATGGTAGCACCCATTGGGATGAAATCCATAAGTGCGAATGAGTCTTAAGCATTAAGACACATGGATAACATTTTGAGAAGGATGATGCTTATTGATTGCAACTTAATGACAAAAAGATTTGGCATACAGATACTAAAACCGTATTCCTATGAGGAATAAAACAAGGATGTGTACGTGACACAACCTATAAGGTTTATGAATCCATTAATGCAAATGAAGTCTATAAGTTACAATGAATTAATCAATGTGATTGATTAAGTACAAGCAACTCAAAGCTAGATCTTTACTTTGATGATATAGTCAAAGGGTTTGACTGATATGTCAAAGATAAATAAGGGATCTGTGATTTAGTGGGAGCATATTCACATTCCACATGTTGATGTGAAATGAGATGTTCTAAGAATGGAAATCCAAAGTGGAAATTATCTTTAAGGAAGATAGATATGTTTCCTATGTAATGGGAATAGAGATCTATAGAGATAGTTCTCGAAAACCTCTTGACCTGAAAAGAGAGAGCATACATTGGCAATCAACACTGAAGGGTTCAGTATGCATAGATTTTAGTGGGAGAAAACTTGTCCATGTTACATGGAGTTGGTATCCCAAGGCCAAGTGTCGAATTCTTATGAAGAATGGGAACACTAAGAATAGATATGGATCTATCATGTATGCAATCATCCCATTATCTTGCATGTATAGGAGATAGCAAGAATAAAATACATTCATCATCTTGTATGTAGGACATGACAATATGATGTGCTCATACTGATAACTCATATGTGGGACATGACGAGTGGATGTCTGTCTAGTTCCAGTAGGGGTTACTGGAATACCATAAGAATTTGATAAGTACTTGAGAAGTACTAGTTCTATGGAAATAAGGAAGGGTTCACTGTAAAGAGTTACACTGATGCAAACTTCCAAAAAGGACAGAAAATTAATCGCAAAATATATATGGGATATATAAAAGTGAATGTTTGTTGATAAATGGAAACATTCCAATAAAGCCGTTTAAAAGGAAAAGCCGAGTATCTGTGTGTTAGAGAACATTAGTGGATACTATATGAATCTGGAAGTTCATGAGATGAACTTATAGATATTCCGGTCATTGATGACAAATAAGGAGTACTTGGTCATGCAATGTGGCTAAAGGTTAGTAAAGGAATACTAGATCGCATATTACGACAACTCCATCTCGTACGTGTGACGTACAATGAAGACATGGGAGACATGCAGTTAATACCTACTTTGGCAAGGTGTTGCAATAACTCACTATGCTAGCACTAGAGCACAGTAACAAGTGGGACATGTTTGAAGATCACTAAGAATATGATTCAAGGGTGATTGGCTCACAGTGTAAGTGGGAATCTGTTGGTATGTATGCCCTGAGAGCCAATCATGGGATGGTTGGTGGGATGCATCAAGATTTATTTGATAAACATCAAAGGCAAGCTTCCAATTCTTTCTGGTTCAGTCATATGAGATAATGATAGAACAGATTGAATGTCTAGAGAATGACAGTACTCAATGACGTATGCTTTTAGGTTGAGGACCTGAACGATGAGATCACACAGATGCTAAGAGTTTATACATTCTTATTATGTCCCTAGTCAGATGTTATTGTGGAAGGTAGATAGACAACAATGACACACAAGACTAGATTGTGGTGTTGGTTGATGACATAATCTCATTAGTTATGTTATAGAGATATCAAACCAAATACATAGGTACTTGTTAGAGAACAAGTGTACCAGACAGACCCACCGTGAGTTTGACACATGGAACCATGACATGGTAGTCACAGTCAAGTCTCACAGTGATGGTGGTGAGTGTGATTCTTTGACCTAAAATCACTACACTCAACACATGTCGTTGGGTACACTTTGACATCATCAAACGCAGTCTGGAAACATGGGTTGTTATAAAGGTGATGATTGGGTGGCTTTGACACATGGGGCTTTTGAGGGGTGAGTGATAGATATGGGATTTGTCCCTCCTGAGGGAGTTTGATATCCATGGCCACTTGATGAGTAGGATTGAGATAGGTATGCACACACATGTGTGAATTAGTATGTGATATTGATGTCATACATATCTCCTCCAATCTACTCTGAGATCAAGAAAGTGAATGAACGTTGA
This sequence comes from Alisma plantago-aquatica, assembly GCA_963693085.1. Taxonomy (NCBI): domain Eukaryota; kingdom Viridiplantae; phylum Streptophyta; class Magnoliopsida; order Alismatales; family Alismataceae; genus Alisma; species Alisma plantago-aquatica. Next base: position 53,207,074 of record OY856414.1, on the reverse strand, counting down.
TAGGATGATTGTTCCATGCCTTGAGTTAATTCGGGATATCAGAGACAAAGGAGTTATACATTCTCTGTAACACCATTCATGGATTGTAGGATTGAAAGTTGTTCTCCAACTTTCTATTTCACTTGGGTAGCACCGATGTGCGACTAGGAACCTCTCTTTTCTTGTGAAGTCATAAGTGTTATGGACTCTCACTGCCAACGTGAAATGGGCCTGTAGGGTCACACACATAGGATTTAAACTGGAAGAGGAGTTTATCCACAAATGATGTTTAGATTGATTACTAAAGGAGTTTAGTAGTTCAATTAAACACTCAATCAATTGATAGCTCAATATCATAGTGTTCAAGGTGTTGGACCGATTGATTAGAGTATCAAATTGATTGAAACTGGAATTGACTGATTTTGCACAGTCTGCACTCCCAATCGATCGGCTCATATGATGAACCGATTGTCTTAGCTTGGTGAACCGATCAGCTCAGGATAGGCTGAACTGACTAGTTCAAGGGTTGAACTGATCGAATCAACTGGTCTAACCGAGCAAGTTGGGAAAGTCAGGTCGGCAAGAAATTTCCTTTCGTTTCACTTGTCCAATTTGATTGGAACAAGGATTGATTTTTGGATCAATTCGAAACAAAAGAGGAAAAGTCAATCGAGAACTAATCAGGACCACAAACTGATCGACTCATGCTTGAATCGATCGGCTCAGGTGTCCCAACCAATTGGTTCAGGTGTGAATCGATCGGCTCAGGTCCCCAACCGACCATTTCATGCTTGAAACGATCGGTTCAGCTAACACAGTTGGTTGTTTTGTGGAAAATCTCAAACCCTTCTACTCTTGCTTTAATCCCGAATTGCCCGGGGTAGAGAACCCTGTCCCATGACCCTCCTATATATAGGGGTAGTGGGGGCTTCTTAGGTACAACAACTCAGAACACTAGTTGCTATGAAAAGTTGCCGTTCTCTCTAGTTGTGGTAACTAAGAGAGCTCGAGCAAGTGCTACTCGATAAGGGAGGCACAATAAGGGAAAGACAAATGCAGAAAGGCAACTGGTTGCAGGAGAGTGTGTCGGTGACTAGGACACTGACAAGAGGGTGTGACTCCTTCCAGTGCCTTGTGCGACAAGGCGATCGGAGTTCCAGGTGGTCTGTGTGGACTACTTCAGAGGTGGGAGACTTCTGCCGCTCAGAGGACAACTGTCAATCCCGACAGTCCCGGTGAGACCAGGAGATACACATACACCATCCAAGACTGGAGGTGAAGATCACGCAAGCCGCGAGGTAACGTCGTTGAGCAAGCCTCGGGACAAGGTATGTCTCTACAAACCATCCTTCCTATTATATAGACGTTGACGCGATTCCTTTATTTTAGGTTTGGGAGAAGAAATTTTTTGTTTCTGCTGCCTTCTCTGTCTTCCCTAAAACCCTACAAAAATGATTTAGTTACAACTTTTAGAGCTTATTATATATAATAAACATCAAAACCGATATGCAAAACATGTCCTAAAAACCCTAAAACCAGATTCTACTCAAAAAATACTTTCCAATGACTATTTATTTATAGTGTTCTGATAAAGTATCGATTTATTATGAATTTCCAAAAACTGAGCAATCTGAGAGCATGAAACTATAGGCGTGACACTAATTTATGTCGAAGATAAATATGATGTAAATTAACACTGAATTGACCAAAGAATCTTAGTCGCACATTACATTTAGTCAGACATATGGGGGTAAAATCATCATTCAAACCTTCAACATAATTCACGGTCGACGAATCAAATGTGTATGCAAAATTACTAAAGTGTCCATGTAACAAAAATAAACGGATTTACATTGCGAGGCTTCCAGGGTCATTGCCCAACTTGGCTTCTTCTACTTTGAGCCATGGCTCGAGTAGAAGCCTGGAGCTTCAAGCTCCAACCAGAGCGGGCGACGGGCAAACACACACCGATGTTGGGATCGTCTGCGACTTCCCTGGACTGAGAAGATGTCAATGAGACAAAAGAAAGGCCATCTGATGCCCTGGAGGTCGAGAAGTCCCACAAATATGGGCAGAAATAGGGGAACCAAATTGAGATCCAAATCTCAAGGGAGGACAAGAAAAATGAGTCCTTGAGGGTCAGAAAACATTAACGGTGACCAAACAAGGATCAGGGCATTGTCCCCTAAGTTGAAGAAGCACAGAAGTGTTGAGACGCATACAAGCCGGTGAGGACTTTATCGAGATTTATAGGGTACGGTGTTAGGGACCATTTTGAGGCAAATCGGAGGTAGTAAAACATAAGAAAGGTTCTAAAGATGCTCACCGTGGAGTTAATCAGACTGGGGTGGCCGATGGTGTGCGTACTCGGCCTCCGTTGCTGGAGAGGAAGGAGGAGCAGGTCACGAAGTCTCGGGGCGTTGGAGGCAAAATTGGAAGGGGAGAAGTAGTGCCTGGGGTCCGATGGTGCTCAACCATGTCTTATATTAGCAAGGGGTGGTGTGTAGCTCTATCTGTAATGGAGGGTTGAGAGGCAGTTAAGCCCTAACTTGGGCATTTTGTCGTTAGAGCAGGAAAGGGGATGAGTAAAGGCTCGCTTGGTTCGGGAGACTTAGGCAAAATTGAAGACAAAAAAATCTCACATCGAGATGCATTGATGGGGGAGAAAACTTCGGGGGAAGGAGGACCTGAGAAACGACAATTGTTTCGCAAAGAAGATGGAGAAGGAGGATGATGATCCGATCGTTAGATCATGCCTTAAATCAGGCAATCAAATATCACTCATCACGTTACATGGAGGAGAGGTGAGTAACACATGATAGGTGAAAAATAACTAAACCATGGGGTAAATGTGTCGCATTAATGAAATCGAACTCAAAACATAGCCAAATTATATTCAAAACTTATTTTATTCATTTAGAGGGTCAAACATTAACCAAATGAGCCCAAATTTAAACCATAGGCTAATATTAATGTCTAGAATAATGTATACACTTAGATTTTTATTTTACACACACTTTGACCCATAACTACTATATTAGACATTAATATATATATATATCAATATATAAAAGGGTGAATTAATAAGAAAAGACTTTCTAATTAAATCTTTGATTAGAAATTCGAGATATACATCATTTACTAACTCAAGAGTCATTACTCACCGCAATATTCTCTTTTATGCTATAATTCCATCTAGGAGGAGAGAAAAAGGAAAAGAGGTTCATTACTCTCATATCTAACTTAATATTACACTATCTTTTATTCATTGACCCAAAAGGCCATAAAAATTCTACATTGATATAATCTACTGATTATCTCTCATTAGTGGTGATTTTGCATATTAGACTCTAATCAAAATATGAATTGAGGTATTTGTACACAAACCCATATGTTGGCAAAAATACGAATCAAATTAATCCAAACCATGAAATATTACTCAATTTCAACATTGAGGACAAAAAGGATAGAAAAGATAGGAATATTTAGGAAAAAGACCAAAAAGGATATGAAGGAAAGGAAAAGCTTGGAAAGGGGTTAAAATAAAAAATATTCCCAAGTTTCGATATGTTATAGTAGTTCCCCTTTGCCAAATTTTGAGCTTCCTCAGCTTTTTCTAATGATTTTATGTAATTGGTCATCACCATGACCACTACACCCTCGATTTGATATCACTATGACTTTTAGAATCTACTGGGAACAATTGTTTGTCAACTTGTTATGGTTTTTGGGTTTCCTCAGTAGATCCATGGCAACAATAGCTTATGGACAATAGTGTGAGGTGCTCAATCCACCACTACAAATGAGCATGTATGATCAAAATAAATATAGTGAGTTATTGGATTGAAGATTTATCTACATGCATTTGGTTTATCATGTCTTACTCACCTACCTATCATGAAAATGAAGTAGCACACTCAATTTTTTGAAGAAACAGTTGTTTAACATATAATCTATAAGCTCCATATGGGGCATGGTAAGGGGCCTATTAAAAATGCCCAATAATTACATGGCTAGTTTCAAAGTAAAATACACCCACAAAGTTTAGATCACGTTCCTTGATCCTAAAATATAACCAACCCACACATGTATATGAGATAACATCAACAACAAGATGTTGGAACAGACCAAAGTACATTGCATACAAAGAAGAATGGACACATCTTCCTCAAATTCTCTATAATATAGATTCATCAGAACCACTTCTTGGTGACACATGGATTTCTAGATTACTAGACAACTTCCTAGTATTTGACTGACAAAACCCATCAACAGAACCCTTACATGTGACCGTTGTCTTATTTGAAATAAACATAATAAGGAAATATCAAATGATCAAACAATAATACTTATAAGATCTAGCATTGTTGTCTTGTTGTTCTTTGCACACAAGAAATTAAAGCTAGAGATGGTCATTAAACAATTCAATTCATTTGCATATGATTCAAATTACCATCAAACACTCCCAATAGAAAGTATTGGTAAATAAACATAAAAATATGACAAAGAAAATATTGGCGCTCATGGACAAGTGACAAATTTGACATGGATATAAGGTCAAGAGATATTTTCTTTCTCCATGTTTAATCTAAATATAACATGATAACCTATTTGTATTTGTCGCTCTTAGGGCATGTTTGGTAAGTGGTGAATGGAGGGGAGGATAAGGAGGGAGGAAATGTTTAGGTTGTTTGGTTAGACATAGTTATGGGGAAGGGAAGAGAATAAAGGGAAATGAAGGGGAATAGGGAGAGAGTACTGAGTATATTTTTAGCTACTTCTCTCCTGACCAAAATAGAGTGGAGATGAGGGGAATGGAGAAGACTTGGTAGAATTTTTTTCAGAAAGGTTGGAGGGAGATATGAAATGTGGGGGGGATATATATTATATGTTAGGGTATATGATTATTACCCAAAATTAATGGAAATATTTTGAGGTAGTTTCTCATGCATATTTTATGTCACTTCGACAGAAACCTGATTAGAGAATTTAAAGAAAAATAAAAATAAAACAAAAGGAAACTAGAATAAATTCTTATACGCAATTTAGAAGGAAACAGAAAATATTAAGATTTTTTTAGTAGGAAACATGAAGATTTTGATATTATTAAAATTAAAAATAAAAAAATAAATGAAATAAAAATAATTGGATGAAAATGTAGCATATGGAAGGAAGTCCTAAACTATGGAGGGAACTTGAAATCGCTACCTGTACTGCTCGAAAAGTAACTATTTGGTCAAAAAAGTAACTCGCTGGACAAAAAAAGTAACTATGTTGACAAAAAAAGTAACTATTTGACTAATAAAGTCAGACAGAATACATAATAAATATGTAATTGTATATTTGTTATAAATGTAATTGCTTATTCATAAAAAGTAACAATTTGCAAGGTAAAGTAATAACTTCAAAAGAAGTAACCAAATTTGGACGGGGTAGCTACCCGTGCAGGCAATGAATGAATGCCCATATATATATATATATATATATATATATATATATATATATATATATATATATATATATATATATATATATATATATATATATATATATATATATATATATATATATATATATATATATAGACACACACACGCATATATATATATATATATATATATATATATATATATATATGTGTGTGTGTGTGTGTGTGTGTGTTTTTTTTTTTCTTCTTCTTCTCTTGTAGTTTGAAATTAAACAAATGTACATCATCACTAAAGGTATAACAAAGATGTAGTCATATCACCCTATCAATCAAATTCTTATGACGTTTTAAGAAAACAATAATGCACCAACATGCCATGGATGACAATTCCGTTCCTCTAGATTTTGAAGAACACAATACTAGAGGAAACTATTTAGATGCACTTGAAGTTGAAGTTTATGTTTTGTAGATATTGACTAATACATTAAGTGTGTAGATGTTATTTGACAACTCAAGAATATAAACAAAACACTTAATACCATCCACAATATTACTTGCAAAGTGGTACTTAATATCTATCTCAGTTGGTAGAGTTATCTTTGGTTCTACATTTGTCAAGAATTTGAGCCTCTAAGACACCATAGGAGGGTAAAAACAATAACAATTTCTTCTTCCACATTAGATAGAAGGATTGTATCCTTCTGAGTATATTTCTAATAATAATAATAAATTTGAAGGTTCAAAGAGGAGAATTTGGTTTGAGATTGAAACAAACCATATATGTAACTTGGTGTAACGACCCCGCCTCCCAGTAACCTCCAAATAAGGGAGACCAAGAGGTCAGAGCCATTATCCCAATTTCCAGATCAAAGGTTCAACAAATAATCAATAACAATTATCAAATGCTACTAACTAAACTAAAAGGCTATAATAAAATTTAACTTTTTGCATACCTTTGAAGAAACTTGGATTACTAAACTTCTATCCATATGAGAGAATATTCTAACTAATCCTCCTTGATCGTTAATCCTCATTTAATTCCACATATGCCACTTTACTGTTTGTTCTTTTCACTTGAACCTAAAATGCCGACAAACAAAACGTCGGTCAGCATAAAGCTGGTATGTGGGGGGAACAATAATCGTGCAATTAAAAACAACATATTGCAGTCAATTACAGTTTAATAACCAACTTTATGTTTTAAATATAACTACGCGATCCACACATACCTTATCCTCTGCGTTGTCCCTACAGTGGACCTGGATGCTACCTTCCTTATAGTAGATCCCCATTAAACCCCTCATGATCCTACCTAACTAATAAATCAGTTTCTAGGGTTGAGTCACATGGCACTACCCGTAGGTAGCCCACTCCTTAACTCATGGTGTGTTATAGAGTCTCATGGCACTACACGTGGGTAGCCCAATTTCTAACTCATGATAGCCTAGACCTTACTCTAGGTTACCCTTTTTAGCATTTGCAAAGCCACAGAGGAGGATCCAGATCTAAGCCAGTTATATACATATTTATGGTGATAATCATAGTCACTTTATAATTGCATGATATAAAAGTCATCCAAACAGTTTATTTCAAACAACCGATAAAATCTCTGGGAATCATCGTGAAACTAAGGCGATTAGTCATAAACGTAACCACATACCTGTTAGGCTTATTTGAGATAGAATAATCCAATCAAGAATTCCAAATAGGCAAGCAAGCACATAATGAGATCCTAAAATATGCATACAATTTCCTATTATTAATCATGCCATCAAGATCTATTAAACCTAGCTTGCTTCCTAGGGTTTCTAGTCCACTTTTAGGGTTTCCATTGCAATTAGGGTTTCCCGTCATCTTTTACTATTTTAAACCCTAATTTTATACAATTACCCACAAACCCTAATTATCTCATATATTTTTCATTAAAGATATTAAGGTTATCTTTTAACAACATATAACTCTGATTTTAGAAAAAAATAATTAACCATTAATTAAGTCCATTAAGCCTCTTTTACATTAAATCCACCATCTTTATCCTTTTAATCCATGACAAGTTCATTATGCTCATTTATCATCAATTCATAGTTCATTGTGGTCCAATTCACATATGAACTCTATTTGTCATTAATTCTACCTTTGTTCATTAGAAAATCCTAATTACTACATTAAGGATATTTATCCACAATTAGGAACTTTTATACTTGAAATAGCTTGGAATTATCATATCTCAACTTTATTCATGATTTTGAATAATTAAAACCATTATGAGTCAGATTACTAATATTAGGGTTTCAAGGCCCATTAAAGCATATTTATGCACATGAATTTCTAAATTAAACCAATTATGTGCAAAGTTCATCCTTTTTATTCTCAATATACCTTTTTACAATTAACATGTTAATATCAACTTTAATCCTCCATTAAACCCTACTAAATACATTAATCATCTCCAAATAGGGTTTCTTAATCTTTAATTCATTAAAGTTGATAACTTACACTACTTTTCAAATAGAAAGAGGAATTAGCCTCTAAAACCATTTTTAATGAATTCCTCTCATTTTTCTGAGCAAAATACATATATTATTTGCTACTATCGGAGTTACCAATATTTAATATGAATTTCACAAGATATTACTTACCAGAGTCCATCAGAGGGCGCCAAGTCTCCTGCTCCATGCAACGTTGCTCGGTTTAGTTGAAAACAGTTCAAAATGTCGTCTTTGCCCTTGGTTAAGTGGGTCGGCTCTTCAGCCCGCGGAGGCCAAAACTGTCTAATGGACATCCTTCTTCTTCCTAGCGCGTGCCCTAGCACGACCGCTGCTGTAAGGAGTTGGTGCGGCCCTGCCGCCCCTCCGCAGGCCTTGAATGCAACCTAGGAGGGTGCCGCCACCTCCGACGAGCTCCTGCACCCAAGGGGCATTGTCCCTTCATGACCAAGGTGGCCCTCCCAAGTTTGTCGAGCCCCGAACACGCGGCTGAACCTGCTGACCTATTGCAGGCGTTGCACAAAGGTCGACCACCTTTTTGGTCTATGTGGGAGCATTGCACTTCCCTGTTTTCTCATTCCTGGCATCCTCCTTGCTTCAAGGATCGTGCCGCTCCTCTAACCTAGGGTTTTGAGTGAAGAAGAAGAAGAAGATGGGGAAGAGAGAGAGAGAGACGTGGGATCTTCCTTGAACTCAAACCAGGGTTCTATCCTTTATATAGGGGTGGGTAACGAAGCCCTAAGTTGGCTATTCACAAATTAACAAGGTCCTCTCCCAATATGAGTCATATTCCTTCAAGGAGAAGTAATCTTATCTCTCCCATTTATCTTCTTAATATTCTTTATTTCGTGGATAATTAGAAATACGAAAATTATTTCTTTCATTATCTCTAGCCTTGCCTTTTAATCTATTGGCCATGAAAATCTATTTTCTTAAAGAAAATAACATCTCTTTTTGATATTATCAAAAAGTCATTAATGATGTATCACATTATTCTCTTATTTTGTTATTATTTGCCTATTCTCTTTCTTTTTCTTCATTGGGTCTCCTTGGACCCCAAGAACCTCTAATATTTCGAAATCCTTTTTAGTGGATACTTATTATCCTTCTAGATGCATCTATATCCATAATTTCTCATTATCTTATTCATTTCTTTAGTAAAATGTCTCTTTTTGAGGATTTCTCTTTATCTCTCTTTTTATTTTCCTTATTAAAATTCCTTTTAACATTAGGAACCTTGAGGATATGAAAATCCACCAAGGATAACTCAATTATACCTCTTTCCACTTATTTTCCACATTTTATCATTGTTTTCAATTTCTTTATTAATAAATAAATATTTAATTGCTATTTTCTTTTCTTGTTGCATTATCTTTGCAACTTTGGACTCCTTGGAACCCAAGGAACCCAAGAGGCACGAAATCCAACTTTGGATTACATTCTTTTGCCTTCTATGGGTTTCTACATCTTTCTTTTCTCCATTTCTTATTTATAATGGAGTTCCTTTTGTCTTTTCCTTGTTATTGGGCCCAATAGCCAATAAAGCCCACAAAACAACCAACATGGCTATTGTAAATGAAACTCATTTATTCAAAACAAATTATATCATTATTTGTTCCAACATCTTTAATATGAGAAATTTCATTTCTCACAAAATGAACCCAAAAGTTGGGGTTGTAACATCCTTCCCCTCTTATAGGAATTTTGTCCACAAAATTCCATCAAGCAAACAAGCAATTCAGGATAAGTCTTTTCCATGTCCATCATTGGCCCCTATGTAGCTTTACCTTATCCATGGCGCTTCCAAAGAACCTTTATCATCACATATTCTTTTCTCTGAGTTCTCTCGCCTTGGCATCTATTAACCTCACAATTGACTCAGGTCATTTCAGCCTCCCTTGGGGCTCACTAGGTTCATTGCTCTGCACATGGTCCAGGTACCTCTCATAGTGCTCTAAATTGGACACATGGAACTCATCACACATCAAATTATCCTGAGGGGTAAGGGAAAACTTAACCATCTCCACCAAACCATGTCAAAAGAACACATGCATCAGGGACTCAGCTCTCTTAGCTATAACTTAGAGGGGTCAGATTTTTATGTCACATATTCCCCCACAATGAACTGCATGTCAGTCTACTTTGCATCGACTTACAACTCATGTCATCTCTGGGCTCCTTTCAGCCATTGCACAATCAAAGCGACTTTATCTGCACACACTGTGGTCCTTTCTTGACCTTCGTGAGGTCCCTTCACCAACATCATCTTAATGAAGTGGTGACAGGCACAACCTCCCTTGCAGAGCTTCTTTACATCCTGATACTGGCTATGGTGGTTATCATCACATCTTACAAAGGACAAGAACTGTCTCTATGTATACCCCTGAATGAGCACACATGCTCTTATCGGACCCTCTAGTCTGAATCATACTAACCATTAGTTAAGGTGATAAACTGTACTAGCATCAAGTTCTTCATGCATCTACTTCCACCTTATGGAAGTGAACCTTTAGGTTATACTCAAGAACTTTTGAACTCGCATCATGATGTAGTTGAACCATCTCTCTCTCATATGTAGTTCAATTGGATCCTTCCCTTGAGTATTCTTTCTCTCTCATGTTATCTAGGTGAGGCGATCTATCATAACCCATATATATTACATCTCGACCTTCCTTGGTCTAGGGGAGACTTACAACATCACTAGTGATGAACTCCCATTCCCTCTAAGGGATTGTTTTATCTGCTATATCAGTACACTGGGTTAATACTGTTCGTCCTTCACCTCCTGGCTTGCATGGCAACATACCACCTACAACTTCATCTTAGGCATCCAAAGTACTACTGTCACTTATTATCTTAGTAGCACCATGGTATATGGTGATCTTAAATCATGATCTCCCGTATTGTCATGATTCCTTAAGATCGATTCCTTAGAAACCCTAAACCACTCTCATTAGGGTTTTATCACCTTCTTTTCTAAAGAAGTGCATCTGAGGTTCTACAACCATCCTTTTATCATGATAAGCCCTAGACTGGCTAACCTAACAACCATTAACTTGATCAATCAATATTGTTACATCTGAGTGTTAGCCAAACTTATCTCTTTTTCCAACTCGGGGTTATCCTAACAACCTCTTCTAGCCTCCATCTAAACTAGGCAGCTGTATCTCATCCAGAGCATCCATTACCACTTCACATCCTTAGGTGTTAGGTGACGTTGAAGACATACACCTCCATGTATTTCACTTATTATCTCAGCTCAAAATCTAAGTCTATCTTCATCAAGAAAACTCTGAGCTTATTCTCTTGGTTTTTTGAACTCAAACTTGTATAACTCATAGCTCATGATAAAAACATCCTCATAAGATGACTACCTTGTTTCTCTTAATGTTTGTAAACCATCCATGTATCATTCACTCCACCAGGGTATGTTATCATCTCTGTCCTCATACCTCATGGCAACGTTCCAACTCACATCACCTTTTATCCTTGGTGTGTGGCATGCATATCATCCTATCTCTCACTCCCATAACAAGAGGAAATAAGCATTTGGCTGCAGTCCAAATACAGAGTTCTTCCTATTCTAAGAGTAGAGATGGTACATCCCACCTTGCCAGTACACCTTTAAATCTAAGTTGAAACGTGCAGCTTATGCCTCTACATCACAATCATCTCGATATCAAAGTTACTTCCATGGAAAAATAGTTTTGAACCTACTTGGGTCCACACACAATCCTTGGTCATCTCCTCTAGGTATATAGGGTGCCGACACTTTTGGGGTCATCCCTCTTCTCTTATGCATCCATAGAGTGCCCTACTCATCCGCCCTTTGGGTCCCATGAGTTCATGAAGGTGATCGATCTCCTAACCTGTAACATCCTTGACTTGGGTTATGTACTAACCCTAGGTGTTTTGCCTACTTAAGTTGATTAGATGCTTGTTCTTATACTTTGAAAAGTAATTAAGGCTTTTAAGGAACTTATATTTCAATTCCAGTTCTTTTTGAAGAATGTTGAAACTTTGTTTTGTTAAAATTGGACTAAAGTGCAAATTACCCAAGTTGAGGGGTTAACTTGCAAATTTCACATGATAAGATGTTCCTCTGATGTTGATACATCATAAGAATGAATATGATGTAGTGGTATGGTTTCCACAAGCTTGGGCATCAAGATAAAGCTTGTAGAGCAATCCTTGTGCATTAAAACCTAGTTTTGGTGTAATGTGCAAATTACCCAAAACCTAGGGTTCAATATGCAAATATCACATCTAGAGGGTCTTTAATGTTTCTTGGCATCAAGTAGAGCAAAGAAAATGGGAGGGGTGCCTCATTTGAATTATCATGGAGGAGAGAGAATCTTAACATTAAATTAATCAAGATTTAAGCACAAATGGCTCTTTAATATAACCTAATGCAAAAAGAAATATATTAATTAAAGAGATCTTCAACCAAAAGTTGAAGGATGTGTTTGCAATATTACTAGATGAGTTTGTTCCATTCTTGGGCACAAAAAGATCTTGGTTGAGTGGAAGCCACTCACATTAACATTATAATAAAGCAATATCCAATAAAATGAATGGATATTAATATAAAACTAATTAAGGCGCTTAGTTCCTTTTCCATTATTTCTTGGATAATGGAGAGGTTATCAAGAAAATAGAAGGTGGCTACGTGGACAAGGAATGGAGGAAGCTTTGGTGGAAATCAGTTGGAATTAAAAAAGACAACTCTCTTTTTCTATTTTCTTAAAAACCCATATACATATCTCTTATGTATATCTTTTGCAATACACATGAGAACCGTTCCCTTAGTTTCTTTCTCTTTTCACCTTGCTTTGACTGACCAAAGGAGAGCTCTGGAATAGAGGAAGGACGAACAACCTAGTTTAGTAAGTTTTGATCATCATCTACCTCAGATTTATGGTGGAAACCCTAAAACAATGGTTAATTGTTGGTTTTCTTCACACGATTTCCAATTCTAGCCATCTTGTTCATCCAAAAGTTGAAGGACGGACCTTGGACAACTGCTGGAGCTCCATCCACCATTAGATCCGTGGAGCTTGGAGCTTGGTATCAGTTCTAGAGGCGGGTTTTATAACTCTAACTCCTAAGCATTAGTATTGCACTCTTTTCTATAAGAATCGTTGGTTACTTTTCTTCCTTTGATACTCTTGTGAGTTCTTGCTATAACTTCTGTGAAGAAAAGCAACAATTCTTGGTAGAACAGAGGAAGACGAAGGTGACATCATCCTAGATAAATATCCAAAAAGTTACTTTACCAAACGGTTTGCTTTTGTTGCTCAAACGGTTTCCCAAACCGTTTGGGAGCAAACGGTTTCAAACCGTTTGAATGCAAATGGTTTCACTAAACCGCATAGAAGCAAATAGTCCAAGACCGTTTGGTGGCTTTGACCAAGCGTTGACCATTTGGAGACCTGTTGAGAATAATGTAGGTCAATTATCCATCAATAATTATTAATTAACTTCAATTGGTTCACTAGTTGAAGGTCCAACAATCATCAAAACCCTAATCGGGTTAGGTGCTAATTTGATAATTGATTAAGTTTGAAAATTTGGGTTGAGTGACCCAAATGGTTTCAAAACCATTTGGGGATCACCCAAACGGTCTCAAGACCATTTGGTGACCACCCAAGACCGTTTGGAGGTCTAGAGTTGACTATGGTTAGAGGATTGAAGATCAAATGATGCTATGTTGAAGAGCAATCAAATGTTGATATGATGATCAATCCAATGAACCAAACCCTAAATGGTTGACTTGGATTTTGATGTTGACTTGGGAAAATGGTCTCAAGACCATTTGGAGGTCATCCAAATGACCTCAAGACCATTTGAGGTCAGGTCATGCCCAATTTGGATGGTAATCCAATAGTTTCAAGTAATTGGTTCAACAATAATCAACATTGAAGGGTCAACGTTCCCAAACCCTAATTCAATTCATTCAAACCCTAATTGATAATTAATTGAGGGTCAATTGAGGGTCAAATCAGTTGAAGGTTGACCTAATCAACTTAATTGAAGTATGGAGATAGGTCCAATTGATGAGTGATAACATGATTACAATCATTGAAGGAATCGATCTTGGAAACCCTAAATTGATTGAAGCGGTTGAGACCCTTTTTGGTCCTTGCAGTTTTGAGGGGGTTTGGACCAAACGGTCTCAAGACTGTTTGAGTCCAAATGGTCTCAAGACCGTTTAGGACCAAACAGTTTCAAGACTGTTTGGGACCAAATGATCCTAAACTGTTTAGGTTCATGCAGTTTCCAAATCAATCAAGTTCATGTGGTTTTTAAAGTCATCCTTGGGCAAACGGTCTTCACCACCTATTTCACCAAACGGTTTTAGAGGTTGTGCAAGACCGCATGGAGGTCTAAAAGATCTTAGACCGTTTGGATGTTTGTGGTCAAGATCGTTTGGGGTCCTTGTAGCCAGGATCGTTTGGTGAATAATTATCCAAAACTGCATGGATACTTAAAGTGGTTAAATGTTAAGTTGGTTAATTGTTTAATACAAGATGTAATCAAAGATGATTATGGTACTTGTATCTTAATGGGATAGTGTGATTAATATCCAATAAGTAGTTAAGCCTTAATGATCATAATGATAATAGCATAACCCATGATGTCAATTCTCTTTCATGTTGAGTTGACTTAGCCTAATCAAGGCTGAAGTAAACATCATCCTATAAAGGATGAGAGAGAAAGGATTATCTACATAAATGTGAATTATGTAATGGACTCTCATTATGAATAGACGTCTAATTAGGGTATGATCCATGATAGTGAGATCTTGAAACCCTAATTATGAAGGTTAATGAATCATAACCCTAACTGAGGGTATTATTGGAAGTAATCTTAATACATGGTGATGGTATGATCTCAATTCATAGTGATGACGTGATAAACCTTAATTCAAGGTACTTGATGTTCACTCCTACTTGGGGTGGATAGTAAAACCTAATCCAGGGTATGTTGCACATGAACCACAATCAAGGGTGATGCAATGTGAATAGTAAACCCTAATTCCAAATAAGCATATGAAAGTGTGAAACCCTAATTCTGGGTTATGCTTTATAGCATGAAGCTCTATGATTGGATAATGAAATGAAAAGTGTTGGTATGTATGCCCTGAGAGACAATCATGGGATGATTGGTGGGATAAATTAAGATTGATTTGATAAACATCAAAGGCAAGCTTCCAATTCTTTCTGGTTCAGTCATATGAGATAGTGATAGAATAGATTGAATGTCTAGAGAATGACAATACTCAATGATGTATGCCTTCATGTTCAGGACCTGAACGATGAGATCATACATATGCTAAGAGTTTGTACATTCTTGTTATTTCCCTAGTCGGTTGTCATTGTGGAAGGTAGATAGACAGCAATGACACACAAGACTAGATTGTGGTGTTGGTTGATGACAGAATCTCATTAGTCATGATATAGAGATATCAAACCAAACACATAGGTACTTGTTAGAGAACAAGTGTACCGGACAGACCCATCGTGAGTTTGACACATGGAACCATGACATGGTAGTCACAGTCAGTACTCACAGTGATGGTGGTGAGTGTGATTCTTTGACATGAAATCACTACACTCAACACATGTCGTTGGGCACACTTGGACATCATCAAACGCAGTCCTGAAACATGGGTTGTTATAAAGGTGATGATTGGGTGGCTTTGACACATGGGGCTTTTGAGGGGTGAGTGATAGATATGGGATTTGTCCCTCCTTAGGGAGTTTGATATCCAAGACCACTTGACGAGTAGGATTGAAATAGGCGTGCGCACGCATGTGTGAATCAGTATGTGATATTGATGTCATACATATCTCTTCCAATCTGCTCTGAGATCTAGAAAGTGAATGAACGTTGACAGGATGACTGTTCCATGCCTCGAGTTCATTCAGGATATCAGTGACAAAGGAATTATACATTCACTGTAACACCATTCACGGATTGTAGGGTTGAAAGTTGTTCTCCAACTTTCTATTTCACTTGGGTATCACTGATGTGTGACTAGGCCACCGCTCTTTGCTTGTGAAGTCATAAGTGTTATGGACTTTCACTGCCAACGTGAAATGGACCTGCAGGGTCACACACATAGGATTTAACCTGGAAGAGGAGTTTTGTCCACAAATAATGTTTAGATTGATTGCTAAAGGAGTTTAGTAGTTCAATTAAACACTCAATCAATTGATAGCTCAATGTCATAATGTTCAAGGTGTTGGACACATTGATTGGAGTATCAGATTGATTGAAACTACAATTGACTGTTTCTGTACAATCTGTACTCCCAACTGATCGGCTCATGTGATGAACCGATCGGCTGAGCTTGGTGAACTGATCGGCTCAAGTGGTGAGTTGATTGGCTCAAGGACAGGGTGAAACGATTACTTCAAGTGTTGAAACGATCGATTCAGCTGGTGCAACCGAGCAAGTTGGGAAAGTAGTTATGGTGAGAATTTTCCTTTCGTTTCACTTGCCCAATTTGATTGGAACAAGGATTGGTATTTGATACCAATTAGAAACAAAAGAAGGAAAATCAATTGGGAACTGATCAGGACCACGAACCGACCAGTTCAGAAATGAATCGACTATTTCATGGGTCCCAACCGATCGGTTGAGATGTCAACCGACCGACTCAGGTCCCCAACCGACCGTTTCAGAAATGAAACGATTGGTTCAGGTTGCGAGTTGGTTGTTTTGTGGAAAATCTCGAACCCTTCTACTCCTACTTTTAGTCCCGCATTGCCCGGGATAGAGAACCCTATCCCATGACCCTCCTATATATAGGGGTATTGGGGGCTTCTCTAAGAACAACTCAGTGCAACCAGTTGCTCTGTGAAGTTGTCGTTCTCTCTGGTTTTGGTAACCGAGAGAGAGCCCGAGCAAGTGCTACCTGATAAGGGAGGCACAACAAGGGAAAGACAACTACAGTTACGACTGGTGGCAGGAGAGTGTGTTGGCGACTAGTACGCTGATAGGAGGGTGCGACTCCTTCCAATTCCTTTTGGGACAAGGAGATTGGAGTTCTAGGTGGTCAGTGTGGACTACTTCAGAGGCGGGAGGTTTCTGCCGCTCGGAGGACAGCTGTCAATCCCGACAGTCCCGGTGAGACCAGGAGTCGTCAGTCCCGATGCGACCAGGAGCTGCACAGACACTGTCTAAGACCGGAGGTGAAGACCGCGCAAGCCGCGAGGTATTGTCGCCGAGCAAGCCTCGGGACAAGGTATGATTCCACAAACCATCCTTTCCTATTGTATAGATGTTGACGCGTTTCCTTGTTTCGGGTTTGGGGGATAATTTTTTTTTCCCGCTGCCTTCTCTGCCTCCCCTAAAACCCAACAATAAGTCATTAATCCTAATTGAGTTTAGGGGATGATTAACCCTAATTCAAATGAAAAGGGAAACCCTAACCCTAATAAGGGCATAGTGGTGCAACCCTTGAATAGTGATGTTATCATTGTTTTGCATTATGCTGATATGAAATAAATGTATCTGTTATCATCTGTACTAATCATGCAGGTTTTATGAGATATTGAACATAGTTAAGTGAGAGCTATGATGCTTTGCTTAATGAAAGTACTTTATACATTTTGTAAGCAATTATATGCTATGTTGCCTAACAAAAAGGTAACAAAAGAGACTGACAAGCTGTATGAGCCAAGTGAAATACCTGCATTGCTACTATTATGTTTACACTGTCAAATAACCTGATGGCATTGTGTTACCTGTTAAGGTGGTAACAAGTGATTTGATGATCTAAGGGTTTGTACACCCATATTCTTGAATCATGATGATGAATTGATAAGGGATTGAGATCCCAATATTTATAAAGCTATGAAATGAACTTGATAAAATAGTACTCTTTCTTTATGGCATCTCTTATAATGGTTTATGCTTGAAAACATGCCTGCTGCTAAAAGAATGTTGTAATGTACTTAAATAATCAAGTGAAATGATATCATGTAGAGCCCTGACCATAGATCCATCATCGTCAGAAGTTGGATGATGGTGAAACAAGTTTTCCTAAGGGAACTCCTGGAGAGCATACTTTTGAGTATGTGGGGGTTATGGACGTGAATATCCTTACGTCCTAATGGAGGAATTGATGTGAGATAAACATTAAATCCCTCAATCCTTCATTATATGTATATGCCGGGATGATGTATCACTAATCTCCCGATGATGATGTAAATGCCGAATCGATGTGAGATAAACAAGAAATCCCTCAATGGCGAAGAGAGTACAACATGCCACTATAACTCTAATAGTGAAGTTGCCAGAATACCTTGGAAAGCTATTTTAGCAGAGACACAAGATGTCCTACATGTTGTTCCTCACACTGACTGAGGATGATGAGGTCATAGAAATCCGACTCTTTTGATGACCTATGTATGGTACCGATTTTGATTTCGCAATGGTCGGTTGGAGTATGAGTGGTATACCTCATCTCCTCAGGGCATAAGTATGTTTGAAAAATGTAATCAGTCGTGTAACATATTTGCTTAGGGTTGAGCTATGAGAATCAATGTTTGATGATACATTGTTTAATATGTCCTAGTTGGATAATTAATATACATGTTCTTCATATTCCTTATTAAATGAATGACTTACTGCTTAATCAAGTTATAATTGAAATGATTGCATAGAGAATACTGCTCTGCATATCTTGTTCAATAATTTATCTGTTGTTAAATATTTACATTTCTATTGCTCAATGTTATTCTTTTATCAGCAATATCAATGCTTCTGGCGGAGAGTTATATCTCTCGCTGGGACAATTTTCAATTGTCTCACCCCCATGGGATTCAAATTTTTAGGTAGATACCGAGGAAGAAGAAACCCTTCAGTGGGTGAGCAACAACAAAAACAGCCACAACAGCAACAGCAACAACAAGAACAACAGTGATCTTCAGGTGGAGACACTGTCTGTTAGGGTCTGTATATAGAGATTCCTATGTGTCGTCTCTGTACTCTCAGGTCCTAGGAGTCAGTAGATGGTTTAATGTAGATCTGAGATTTTTGGCTTAGTGCCTCGAGATTTTTGTATACTACTCATGTACAGTTTAACAGGGCAGTCAATGTTTATGACTCTTGAGATGAGATGATACAGAGATGAACTGATGTATCGGATTGTAAATAATTTACTTTGGTTATTTATGAAAGAGTTTTACAGTTTGTGGATCTCAGTGCAAAAAGTTTTAATTTTTAATGATTTTCAGTAATTCTTCTGCTAAGTATTCGCTTCCGCATTAGTTAATCTTGTTTTCGTGAGACGGTCGTCACATAACCCATGGCCCTCAGATAATGATAGTTGTTACCTCCCGACCCTATGGTCATGTGCAACTAGGGAATTAGGCAACTCCTAATTCCATCGGTCTTATCCCTACCTGACCCTAGGATAGACTTAGGATTCTATTATAGTACATGTCCAGCTTAGAACCTTACCCAAGCCTTCATCATCTCCCTCTACATTCATGGGCTGACTTTCATCCTTTCATAGGGGTCATGTCGACATGCCTACCTTGGTCAGGCCCCATACTGGTTACCTCCATGGTATCATATCCATATGCACATAGAGATGATTATCTATGGGTCTTACAGGTTCATCCTCATACTATGTACTTTTTACTTAGCTTCTCAAGATCATATGAGACCTCTTTAGGTTTCCTCAAAACCCACAAAACTGGTATACACCCTACCAAAGGGTCCCTCTCCCATGATGGAAACTACAACTCTTGACAACAAGGTCACAAACATCCTTAGGGTTTACATATACATGAGCATGCTTAACCTTAGCAAGCTACTAAGGCACAAGCAGACCACCTGCTAAACCATGCTAGGTCATACTTGTTCTCATTCCTCAGCATGGATCAAGATCATACCTTCCCATGTCATCAACTTAGCTGTGAGGGGTTCATCAAACATACCTAAAACTTAAGGGGTTTTCCTTTCCTCTAAACATGAGGAGTACCATGCTCGAATCTATAGAAACTCAAACCTTGTCATGATCATCAGGTACACCACTTCCCCTCTTAGGCCTAGGAACCCTAGGTTCACTTCTCTGGTGTCCAACTGTCTGCTCAACCTCTTAATCACAATCCAAACATGTACCAGGTATGACATGCACTTCCTGTTATCCTTCTACTTGAGCAACACTTCAGAGTTGAGTCCTCCTTAAGGACAATCAACAAGGTATAAGGCCTCACAACCTATTACTAAACCTCACCAGGTCTAAGGGACTCTTCTTTCTATCTCAGAAGGTAAACATCTATACCATGGGCACATAGGTACCAGCAGACTCATCCTCTCTTTAGGGTTTGGTCCCTCTCATGGAAACCAAGACATCATCAGCCTCCAGGGATCAAGCATGAGGCAACCAAAAACATCCACTTAGGTCTCATCATCCTCAACTCCCCACTTTTCCTCATATCTCAGAGTCTAGGCTTCCAACCTTCTTGTTTGGGTCCTGCTCTCTCTCTAGAGCTAACTCCACAACCAGCCTTATACTAAAGGTCCTCTCTCCATGAATATGGATCAAGCTCACAAGCATACCTCTACATGGTGAAGCCTATGTTCAAACTTATGTTTGCTCAAGGTTATCCCTAGCCCTTTATGCTTATCTCATCAGCTATCCAACATACTCCCTTGGCCAGGGTTTCAAACTACTGCTCGCATTATTGACATATTCTGGGTGCCTACCATGCCATGTTCATATAAGCTCATGGGGTTTCTATAGGTTCTTCTCTAACCTCATCAAAGAAGGTGCTATCCTTTACTCTAACATGCACGACCCTTCCTAGGGTTGGGTCGCCAAAGGTACTCAGTCATCCAACTTCTCATGGCTCATATGGCATCCAAGGCATGTCTATCCAAACACCTGGTCTACGATGACATCTAACTCATCATGTCATCTCTCTCTCTAACCACCACTTAGGGTTAGGGTTAGCATCATCCTCAGAGGATGTGCCATGTATCTACTTTTGATGGAGGTCTCTACCTCCAAGACTAACTCTCTTTACTTATCCTCCTGACAAGATGGTCTAGCCTCAGGTCTCTCCTGAGGGAATGACAACTTATGCATACGACCTAAGCATGTATATATTCTTTTACGCTTAATCTATTAAGCTTATGTCCATGACATCTTATTTACATGTTTTTTTATTAATTTGGTGGAGGATTCCTTAAACCTTATCAACCTTACCCATACCTCAAGAGGGTGAGGAAAAGAGAGAAAACCCAAATCCTTATAATCCTTAACAGCATTTGAGTTGAGAAGGGATGAACAAGATGAGAGAGTCTTAAAGGTATCTTATTTCGAGTCCAATCCTGAGACATTGGCCATGCAGTCACACGGATCCGGGAGTCCTCGTATTCTGACTAGCGGTGCAGAGGAAAATCTTGCCAGCCCCCGGGCGTGATCCTTTTCTAGACACCTCTGTCTTTCAGAAATTCCTCTAATAACTCCCTTGGGTTCTACAAAGTTTGTAAAATTTAATAATTATTAAAGATTAATTGAGGAACCTAGAATCTGATACCAAATGTAACGACCCCGCCTCCCAGTAACCCCCCAATTAAGGGAGACCAAGAGGTCAGAGCCATTATCCCAATTTCCGCATCAAAGGTTCAACAAATAATCAATAACAATTATCAAATTCTACTAACTAAACTGAAAGGCTGTAATAAAATTTAACTTTTTGCATACCTTTGAAAAAACTTGGATTACTAAAATTCTATCCATATGAGAGAATATTCTAACTAATCCTCCTTGATCGTTAATCCTCATTTAATTCCACATATGCCACTTTACTGTTTGTTCTTTTCACTTGAACCTAAAATGCTGAAAAATAAAACGTCGGTCAGCATAAAGCTGGTATGTGGGGGGAACAATAATCATGCAATTAATAACAACATATTGTAGTCAATTACAGTTTAACAACCAACTTTACATTTTAAATATAACTGCGCGATCCACACATACCCTATCCTCTGCATTGTCCCTGTAGTGGACCTGGATGCTACCTTCCTTATGGTAGATCCCCATTAAACCCCTCATGATCCTACCTAACTGATGAATCAGTTTCTAGGGTTGAGTCACATGGTACTACCCGTAGGTAGCCCACTCCTTAACTCATGGTGTGCTATAGAGTCTCACGACACTACACTTGGGTAGCCCAATTTCTAACTCATGATAGCCTAGACCTTACTCTAGGTTACCCTTTTTAGCATTTGCAAAGCCACATAGGAGGATCCGTATCTAAGCCAGTTATATATGTATTTATGGTGATAATCATAGTCACTTTATAGTTGCATGAAATAAAAGTCATCCAAGCAGTTTATTTCAAACAACCGATAAAATCTCCGGGAATCGTCGTGAAACTAAGGCAGTTAATCATAAACGTAACTACATACCTGTTAGGCTGATTTGAGATAGAATAATCCAATCAAGAATTCCAAATAGGCAAGCAAGCACATAATGAGATCCTGAAATATGCATATAGTTTCCTATTATTAATCATGCCATCAAGATCTATTAAACCTAGCTCGCTTCCTAGGGTTTCTAGTCCACTTTTAGGGTTTCCATTGCAATTAGGGTTTCCCTTCATTTTTTACTATTTTAAACCCTAATTTTATACAATTACTCACAAACCCTAATTATCTCATCTATTCTTCATGAAAGATATTAAGGTTATCTTTTAACAACATATAACTCTGATTTCAGAAAAACATAATTAACCATCAATTAAGTCCATTAAGCCTCTTTTACATTAAATCTTTATCCTTTTAATCCATGACAAGTTCATTATGCTCATTTATCATCAATTCATAGTTCATTGTGGTCCAATTCACATATGAACTCTATTTGTCATTAATTCTACCTTTGTTCATTAGAAAACCCAAATTACTACATTAAGGGTATTTATCCACAATTAGGAACTTTTATACTTGAAATAGCTTGAAATTATCATATCTCAACTTTATTCACGAGTTTGAATAATTAAAACCATTATGAGTCACATTACTAATATTAGGGTTTCAAGGCCCATTAAAGCATATTTATGCACATGAATTTCTAAATTAAACCAATTATGTACAAAGTTCATCCTTTTTATTCTCAATATACCTTTTTACAATTAACAAGTTAATATCAACTTTAATCCTCCATTAAACCCTACTAAATACATTAATCATCTCCAAATAGGGTTTCTTAATCTTTAATTCATTAAAGTTGATAACTTACATTAGTTTTCGAATATAAAGAGGAATTAGCCTCTAAAACCATTTTTAATGAATTCCTCTTGTTTTTATGAGAAAAATACATATATTATTTGCTACTATCGGAGTTACCAATATTTAGATATGAATTTCGCAAGATATTACTTACCAGAGCCAATCAGAGGGTGCCAAGTGTCCTGCTCCATGCAACGTTGCTCGGTTTAGTTGAAAAACTTTCGAAATGTCATCTTTGCCCTTGGTTAAGTGGGTCGGCTCTTCAGCCCGCGGAGGGTAAAACCGTCAAACGGACATCCTTCTTCTTCCAAACGCGTAGTGCAGCCGCTGCTGTAAGGAGTTGGTGCGGCCCTGCCGCCCCTCCTCAGGCCTCGACGACCACCCAAGAGGGTGCCACCACCTCTGATGAGCTCCTGCACCCAAGGGGCGCCGTCCCTTCGTGAACAAGGTGGCCCTCCCAAGTCTGCCAAGCTCCGGACGTGCGGCTGAACCTGCTGACCTGCTGCAGGCGTTGCGCAGAGGTCGACCACCTTTTTGGTCCATATGGGAGCATCACGCTTCCCCGTTTTCTCGTTCCTGGCATCCTCCTTGCTTCAAGGATCACACCGCTCCTCTAACCTAGGGTTTTGAGTGAAGAAGAAGAAGAAGATGGGGAAGAGAGAGAGAGACGTGGGATCTTCTTTGAACTCGAACTAGGGTTCTACCCTTTATATAGGGGTGGGTAACGAAGCCCTAAGTTGACTATTCACGAATTAACAAGGTCCTCTCCCAATAGGAGTCATATTCCTTCAAGGAGAAGTAATCTTCTCTCTCCTATTTATCTTCTTAATATTCTTTATTTCATGGATAATTAGAAATATGAAAATTATTTCTTTCATTATCTCCAGCCTTGCCTTTTAATCTATTGGCCATGAAAATCTATTTTCTTAAAGCAAATAACATCTCTTTTTGATATTATCAAAAAGTCATTAATGATGTATCACATTATCCTCTTATTTTGTTATTATTTGCCTTTTCTCTTTCTTTTTCTTCATTGGGGCTCCTTGGACCCCAAGAACCTCTAATATTTCGAAATCCTTTTTAGTGGATACTTATTATCCTTCTAGATGCATCTATATCCATAATTTCTCATTATCTTATTCATTTCTTTAGTAAAATATCTCTTTTTGAGGATTTCTCTTTATCTCTCTTTTTATTTTCCTTATTAAAATTCCTTTTAACATTAGGAACCTTAAGGATACGAAAATCCACCAAGGATAACTCAATTATACCTCTTTCCACTTATTTTCCACATTTTATCATTGTTTTCAATTTCTTTCTTAATAATAAAATATTTAATTGCTCTTTTCTTTTCTTGTTGCATTATCTTTGCAACGTTGGACTCCTTGGAACCTAAGGAACCCAAGAGGCATGGAATCCAACTTTAGATTACATTCTTTTGCCTTCTAGAGGTTTCTACATCTTTCTTTTCTCCATTTCTTATTTATAATAGAGTTCCTTTTGTCTTTTCCTCGTTATTGGGCCCAATAGCCAATAAAGCCCACAAAACAACAAACATGGCTATTGTAAACGAAACTCATTTATTCAAAACAAATTATATCATTATTTGTTCCAATATATTTAATATGAGAAATTTCATTTCTCACCAAATGAACCCAAAAGTTGGGGTTGTAACACTTGGCCTATGTTGGGCCTCAATACTTGTATGGGTCTGCTTCAGAGAAAAAGGACTACAATGGTGGTGACTTTTGACTCTAGATCTAAATTGGATAAACCTTTATTTTGATGATGACTAACCATTCCACTTATTTGTGTCTAATGTCTCTACTTGAGTGATTTCAGATTAGGTATAGACACACTCCAAATGCCCTAACTTGCACATCTCAAATTGGAGAAAAGACAAGTCAAAGTCAATACAAGCGTACGTTTTCAGAATATGATGTAAATACATTAGAATCATGTTGTAAATTACTTGTAATGATTGTATGACTTGTAATTATGCTTAGAAAAAATCAAGAACACTTAAATCGAATATTTAAGCACTCAAAAGCCATTTTCCAAAATTCATATCAGATTGTTCATCGGTCGAGTTTGCAACTCGACCGATCCTTATTGGATTTTGAAAATGACTTTTGATCAGTTGAGGTTCCATTTCACATAGCTTGACTGATCCCTCTGTAGACCAAAATTAAATTAAGTGGATCGGTCGAGTTACCACTGAACAAACTCGACCGATGGCTTAAATTAGTCTTGTCGCATAGTGGGATCGGTCGAGTTACCTTTATAGAAACTCGATCGATAGCACTGTATGGAAAAGTGCAGAAAGTATTTCTAATCGTTGTGAGTTACAATAATGAAATATATATCCATTGCAAGCCACAAAATGGCTAGTTTTCATCCTTTAGTGTTCCCAAAGGCTTCTAGGCATCTCAAATATATATAGGACCCCTTGAGCTTCATCCCTTGTTTAGCCAAGCACTATGAAGGTTCCTATTCTATAGGTGAGTGATCCTACAACCTCCCCTCTCTCTCTCTCTAAGTTGAATCACTTGCTACATCCATTAGAGATCAAGAGATTTGTAAGAGAGCTTGTCCTAGATGTATATCTTGTGAGGCTCTTACTTCCACCACCTCCCATTCTCTCATTTCAACCATGAAGATGAATGTTCTCTCTCTTGGCTAATAGAGGTGAAGAAGAACAAGGGAAGGAGTTCCTTTGTTACAACCCCAATTTTTGGGATCATCTGGTGAGAAATGTAATTTTTCATATTAAAGATAATTGAACAAAGAATGGTATAATTTGTTTTGAATGCATGGATTTCGTTTACAATAGCCTTGATGTTTGTGTTATGGGCTTTATTGGCTATTGGGCCCAATAACAAGGAAATAACAAAGAAAATTCAATTAGCAATTGAATAATTGAATATTTGAGAAAAGGAAGAGGTAGAAACCTCTAGAAGGCAAAGAGATGTAATCCAAGGATGGATTTCGTGCCTCTTGGGTTCCTTGGGTTCCAAGGAGTCTAAAGTTGCATAAAGTGTGCAATAAGAAAAGAAAAGATTAATTAAGTATTTCTTTATTAGGAAAGAAATTGAAAATAATGTTAAAATGTTGGAAATAAGTGGGAAAAGGTATAATTGGGTGATCCTTTGTGGAATTTCGTGTTCCAAGGATTTCTAATGATAAAATGAATACCAATGAGGAAAATAAAAGAGAAATAAAAGAGAAATCCTCAAAAAGAACTATTTTAATAGGAAATCAGCATGATAATGAGGAATAATGCATTTAGATGCATTTGGAAGGATAATGAGTATCCCATAAAAATAATTTCGAAATAAAGAGGTGTCTTGGGATCCAAGGAGTCCCAACAAAGAGGAAAGAAAGAGAAAATACCAAATTTGCAAAAATAAAAGATAATATGATACATTATAAATGAATTTTGTGATATTGATAAAAATGAAGTATTTTCTAATAAAGGAAAATAGGATTTCATGTAAATAGATTAAAAAGCAAGAACAAAGAGAATAAGAGGGATGATTTTCGAAATCCTAATAGCAAAAGAAAAGGAACATTAAAGAAATAAGAAAGAGAGAGAGAAACTAGCCTTTTAATTTAGGAATTACATTCCTAATAGGAAAGGGGCGTTGCTAATCCCTAGATGAGCAGTGTAGGGTGTGGGTACTCTCCCCTATAAAAAGGGTAGAGCCCTTGGCCGGTTTTGGAAAGATCTTACACACCTCTCTCTCCCCTCTTCTTGTTTCTTGCACGTAAAACCCTAACAAGGGAGTAGTTCTACCTATAAAGCAACAAAGGATGTTTTCGTAGTCTTGATGAGGGCAGGGAGACTCCATGACAACTTAGGACCGATCTACTACCAACCGATCCCCTTGGTCTTCACGCATCTTCCACCGAAGGTCTGCAAAATCGCAGTGGTTGCAGCAGCAAGCAAGAGCTGATCCCGCGCTTGGGTGGCTATCTCGACGACGACCAACAACACCCTCACGTGCGCAGAGGTCCGGCGGAAGTCGGGGACCCAATCCCGGAGGCCGATGAGGTCCAGGAGAGGGAGGAAGAGGAACGCACCCGCGGCTAGGGCTGCTGCGGCGGCCGTTCGTGAGGTTGAAGATGAAGATCTGGCATTGGACGGTTCTGCCCTCCATGGGCTAGAAGAGTGCGCAACTTAACCAAGGTGCACCTCCTTTTCTGGGAGCCCATCACTAAAGAACTCCATAGTTAAGCGTGCTCAGCTTGGAGTAGTACTAGGATGGGTGACCAGTCGGGAAGTTGACCCCGGCTTGCGCGTGAGTGAGGAAAAAGCACGCAGTTAAGGCTAGTGGTGGTCTGTGGGGCCAATCGTCATTCTTGAAACTCTACTAGAGCCTTAGGGCAGTGGGCTCGGGAGTTACAAATGGTATCAGAGCGTAGGTTCCTCAATTAACCATTAATAATTATTAAATTTTACAAACTCCATAGAACCCAAGGGAATTATTAGAGGATTATCCGAAAGACAGAGGTGTCTAGAAAAGGATCACGACCGGGGGCTGGCAATATTTTTCTCCGCACCGCTAGTCAGAATACGAGGACTTTCGGATCCGTGGGACTACCTGGCCAAAGTCTTAGGGTATGAATTGAAATAAGATACCTTTAGGACTTTCTCATCTTATTCATCCCTTCTCATCACAAATTCTGTTAAGGACCTTAAGGATTAGGGTTTTCCCTCTTCTCCTCACCCTCTTGAGGTATGGGTAAGATTAATAAGGTCTAAGGAATCCTCCATCAAATTAATGAAAAGCATGTAAATAAGATGTCATGGACATAAGATTAATAGATTAAGCGCAAACTAAAGAATAGATACATGCTTAGGTCATATGACATAAGTTGTCATGTCCTCAGAAGAGACCTGAGGCTAGACCTTCTTGTCAGGAGGATAAGTTAGTCTTGGAGATAGAGATCCCCATTGCAAGTAGAGACATGGCAAACCCTCTGAGGGTGATGCTAACCCTAACCCTAAGTGAAGGTTAGAGAGAGATGAGTTGGACCAGGTGTTTGAAAGGACATGCCTTTGGGATGCCATATGATCCACGGGTGACCTAGCACCTTTGACAACCCAACCCTGGGAAAGGTCGTACATGTTAGGGTAAAGGATAGCTCCTTAGATGATGATGTTAGTGAAGGACC
Organism: Alisma plantago-aquatica; assembly: GCA_963693085.1. NCBI lineage: Eukaryota > Viridiplantae > Streptophyta > Magnoliopsida > Alismatales > Alismataceae > Alisma > Alisma plantago-aquatica. Next base: position 53,178,745 of record OY856414.1, on the reverse strand, counting down.
TTAGAAACCCTATGGGCTTGCGCAAGTAGGGTATAGCTGGCACCTAGGGCACGTCATAGTGCTGATAGTAGGATAAAACCCTGGATAAGGAATCATGATGGAGCATAAAGGGTTATGGATGATCTTGAGCAAACATAAGTTTGAACCTAGGCTTCTCCCATGTAGGGCATGCTTTTGAGGTTGATCCTTCATGAAGAGATGACCTCTAATGGTGAGGTTGGATGTAGGGTTAGCTCTAGAGAGAGCAGGAAGCCCAACAAGGAGGTTGGAAGCCTAAAACCCTGAGATATGAGGAACAATGGATGATAATGGTTGCCTCATGATCGATCCCTGGAAGTTGATGATATCTTGGTTGCCTTTAGAGGGACCAAACCCTAGGGAGAGAAGATGAAGATTCTGGTACCTATGTGCCTATGGTATAGGTGTTTACCTTTTGAGGTACGAAGAAGATGTTATGTATACCCTGAAGTGGATTTGTAACAGGTTATGAGGCCTTGTACTTTATGGTTTGTCCTTGAGGAGGATCCAACTCTAAGTGTTGCTAGAGTTGAAGGATGATAGGAAGTGCACGTTATGCCTTTTGCAAGCTTGATTCATGGTTAAGAGATAGAGCATGCAGTTGGACACCTAAAAGTGAACCTAGGGTTCCTAGGCCTAAGAGGGGAAGTGGTATACCTGATGCTCATGATGAGAGTTGAGTTCCTATAGAAGAGAGCATGGTACTCCTCATGTATAGAGGAAAATGGAAGCCCCTTAAGTTTAAGGTATGTTGGATGAACCCCTCACAGCTAGGTTGATGATAAAGAAAGGTATGACCTTGATCTAATGTTGAAGAATGAGAACCCAGATAACCTAGCATGGTACAGTAGGTGATCTGCTTGTGCCTTAATAGCTTGCTAGGGTTAAGTAGGCTCACGTGGATGTAAACCCTGGACCTAAGAGCTTTTGTGATCTTGTTGTCAAGAGATAGTTTTCCTCCCATCCTGGGAGAGGGACCCCTTTGGTAGGGTGTATATCAGTTTGGTTAGTTTAAGGTAACCTAAAGAGGTCTCATAGGATCTTGAGAAGCTTAGTGAAAAGTACATGGTATGAGAATGAACCTGTAGACCCATAGATATCCATCTCTAATTGCATATGAATGTGTTACCATGGAGGTAACCAGTGTGGGTAGGAAGGATGTCATGACCCCTATGAAAGGATGAAAGCCAGCCCATGAATGCAGAAAGAGAGATGATGAAGACTTGGGTAAGGTTCTAAGTGAACATGTACTATAATGATGAATCCTAAGTCTATCCTAGGGTCAGGTAGGGATAAGACCGATGAAAGTAGGAGTTGCCTAACTCCCCAGTTGCACATGACCATAGGGTCGGGAGGTAACAACTATCATTGTCTGAGGACCATGGGTTAGGAGATTGATCACCTTCATGAACTCATGGGTCCCAAAGGGAAGATGAGTAGGGCACTCTCTTGATGCACGAGGGAAGAGGGATGACCCTAAAAGAGCCGGTACCCTATAGACCTAGAGGAGATGACCAAGGATATAAACCTCAGTAGGTTCAAGACTAGTTTGATATCATGATGTCTGTGATGTAGAGACATATGTGGCATGTTGCAACTTAGATGTAAAGGTGTATTGGCAAGGTGGGATGTACCATCTCTACTCTTGGAACAGGAAGAACTCTGTATTTGGACTGCAGCCAAATGCTTATTTCCTCTTGTTATGGGGGGTGAGAGATAGGACATTACGCATGCCATACACCAAGGATAAGAGATGATGTAGGTTGGAACGTTGCCACGAGAAATGGGGATAGAGAAGATAACCTACCCTGGTAAAGTGAATGATACATGGATGGCTTGCAAACACTAAGAGGAATGAGGTAGTCACCTTATGAGGGAGTTTTTATCATGAGCTATGTAGAACTTACAAGTTATACCAGGTTGAGTTTGATCACCATGATGATGAAATCAAAGAGTGTTCTTAATGAAGATAGACATAGAGTTTGAGGTGAGATGATAAGTGAAATACATGGAAGTGTATGTCTTCAACGTTACCTAATACCTAAGGATGTAAAGTAGTAATGGATGCTCTGGTTGAGATACATCTGGCTTGTTTGACTAGAAGCTAGAAGAGGTTGTTTGGTTAACCCTAAGTTTGAAAAGGAGAGGTGTTTGGATAACACTCAGATATAACAAGATTTGTTGAAAAGTTAAGGGTTGTTTTGTTAGCCAGTCTAGTCCTTGATGCAATGAAAGGATGGTGGTAGAACCTCAGATGCACTTCTTTGGAAAGGAAGGTGATGAAACCCCGACTAGAGTGGTTTAGGGTTTCGGAGGAATCTATCTTGAAGAATCATGACATACAGGAAATCATGATTGAAGATCACCATACACCGTGGAAAATGGCAATAGTACTTTGGATGCTTAAGATGAAGTTGCAGGTGGTTTATGGCCATGCAAGCCAGGAGGTAAAGGACGAAACCCAGTAACCCAATGTATCGATATAGAGGACAAAAAGAGTCCCTGAGAGGGAATGGGAGCTCAACACTATGGATGTTGTGATAGGTCTCCCTTGGGCCAAGGAAGGTCGAAATGCAAAATGGGTTATGGTAGGTCGCCTTACCTAGATGACATGAGAAAGAAAGAGTCCTGTTAAGGGATAAATCTATTTGGACTATCCATGAGAGAGATGGTCCAACTACACCGCGATGTGAGGATCTTGAGTTTGACCTAGAGGTTCACTTCCATAAAGTGGAAGTAGGTACATGAAGAACTCAATGTTAGTAAAGTTTATCACCCCTAACTATGGTTAGTATGATCAAGACTAAAGGGTCTGATGAGGGCATATGTGCTCGATTTGGGGGTGATAGTTAGAGACAGTTCTTGTCCTATGAAAGATGTGACAAGGACCACCATAGCCAGTATCGGGTTTCATAGGAGGCTCTGTAAGGGAGGTTGTGTCGGTCACCACTTCAGTAAGGTGATGTTGGTGAAAGGACCACATGATGGTTAGAAAAGGACCACAGTGTGTGTAGATGACGTCACTTTAATCATGTAATGGCTGAAAGGAGCCTAGAGATGACGAAAGTCATGAGCAGAAGCAAAGTAGACTGACATGCACTGTGGGAGAATATGTGACATCAAAATCTGACCCCTCTAAGTTATAACTAAGAGAGCTGAGTCCCCGATGCATAGGTTCTTTTGACATGGTTCGGTGGAGAAGGTTAAGTTTAACCTTACCCCTCAGGATAAAGTAATGTGTGATGAGTTCCATGTGTCAAATTTAGAGCACTATGTGAGGTACCTGACCATGTGCTGAGCACTGAACCTAGTGAGCCCCAAGGGAGGCTGACATGGCCTGAGTCACCTGTGCAGTTTATAGACGCCGGGATGAAAGAACTCAGAGAAAGGAATATGTGATGATAAAGGTTCTGTGGAAGCACCATGAGTACGGTAAAGCCACATAGGGGCCAATGATGGACATGGAAAAGTCTTATCCTGAATTGTTTATTTGCTGGATAGAATTTTGAGGACAAAATTCCTATAAGAGGGGAAGGATGTTACAACCCCAATTTTCGGGATCATCTGGTGAGAAATATAATTTCTCATATTAAAGATAATTGAACAAAGAATGGTATAATTTGTTTTGAATACATGTATTTTGTTTACAATAGCCTTGATGTTTGTGTTATGGGCTTTATTGGCTATTGGGCCCAATAACAAGGAAATAACAAAGAAAATTCAATTAGCAATTGAATAATTGAATATTTGAGAAAAGGAAGAGGTAGAAACCTCTAGAAGGCAAAGAGATGTAATCCAAGGATGGATTTCGTGCCTCTTGGGTTCCAAGGAGTCTAAAGTTGCATAAAGTGCGCAATAAGAAAAGAAAAGATTAATTAAGTATTTCTTTATTAGCAAAGAAATTGAAAAAAAAGTTAAAATGTTGGAAATAAGTGGGAAATTGTATGATTGGGTGATCCTTTGTGGAATTTCATGTTCCAAGGATTTCTAATGTTAAAATGAATACCAATGAGGAAAATAAAAGAGAAATAAAAGAGAAATCCTCAAAAAGAACTATTTTAATAGGAAATCAGCATGATAATGAGGAATAATGCATTTAGATGCATTTGGAAGGATAATGAGTATCCAATAAAAATAATTTCGAAATAAAGAGGTGTCTTGGGATCCAAGGAGTCCCAATAAAGAGGAAAGAAAGAGAAAATACCAAATTTGCAAAAATAAAAGATAATATGATACATTATTAATGAATTTGGTGATATTGATAAAAATGAAGTATTTTCTAATAAAGGAAAATAGGATTTCATGTAAATAGATTAAAAAGCAAGAACAAAGAGAATAAGAGGGATAATGTTCAAAATCCTAATAGCAAAAGAAAAGGAACATTAAAGAAATAAGAGAGAGAGAGAGAAACTAGCCTTTTAATTTAGGAATTACATTCCTAATAGGAAAGGGGCGTTGCTAATCCCTAGATGAGCAGTGTAGGGCGTGGGTACTCTCCCCTATAAAAGGGGTAGAGCCCTTGGCCGGTTTTGGAAAGATCTTACACACCTCTCTCTCCCCTCTTCTTGTTTCTTGCATGTAAAACCCTAACGAGGGAGTAGTTCTACCTATAGAGCAACAAAGGATGTTTTCGTAGTCTTGATGAGGGTAGGGAGACTCCACGACAACTTAGGACCAATCTACTACCAACCCAGCCCCTTGGTCTTCACACATCTTCCACTGAAGGTCTGCAAAATCGCAGTGGTTGTAGCAGCAAGCAAGAGCTGATCCCGCGCTTGGGTGGCTATCTCGACGACGACCAGTAGCACCCTCACGTGCGCAGAGGTCCGACAGAAGTCGGGGACCCAATCACGGAGGCCGATGAGGTCCAGGAGAGGGAGGAAGAAGAACGCAACCGTGGCTAGGGCTGCTGCGGCGGCCGTTCGTGAGGTTGAAGATCTGGCGTTGGACAGTTCTGCCCTCCGTGGGCTAGAAGAGTGCACAACTTAACCAAGGTGCACCTACTTTTCTGGGAGCCCATCACTAAAGAACTCCATAGTTAAGCGTGCTCTGCTTGGAGTAGTACTAGGATGGGTGACCAGTCGGGAAGTTAACTCCGGCTTGCGCGTGAGTGAGGAAAAAGCACGCAGTTAAGGCTAGTGGTGGTCTGTGGGGCCAGTCGTCATTCTTGAAACTCTACTAGAGCCCTAGGGCAGTGGGCTTGGGCGTTACAAATGGTATCAGAGTGTAGGTTCCTCAGTTAACCATTAATAATTATTAAATTTTACAAACTCCATAGAACCCAAGGGAATTATTAGAGGATTATCCGAAAGACAGAGGTGTCTAGAAAAGGATCACGACCGGGGGCTGGCAATATTTTTCTCCGCACCGCTAGTCAGAATACGAGGACTCCCAGATCCGTGTGAATGCCTGGCCAAAGTCTTAGGGTATGAATCGAAATAAGATACCTTTAGGACTTTCTCATCTTATTCGTCCCTTCTCATCACAAATTCTGTTAAGGACCTTAAGGATTAGGGTTTTCCCTCTTCTCCTCACCCTCTTGAGGTATGGGTAAGATTAATAAGGTCTAAGGAATCCTCCATCAAATTAATGAAAAACATGTAAATAAGATGTCATGGACATAAGCTTAATAGATTAAGCGCAAACTTAAGAATAGATACATGCTTAGGTCGTATGACATAAGTTGTCATGTCCTCAGAAGAGACCTGAGGCTAGACCTTCTTGTCAGGAGGATAAGTTAGTCTTGGAGATAGAGATCCCCATTGCAAGTAGAGACATGGCAAACCCTCTGAGGGTGATGCTAACCCTAAACCTAAGTGAAGGTTAGAGAGAGATGAGTTGGACCAGGTGTTTGAAAGGACATGCCTTTGGGATGCCATATGATCCACGGGTGACCTAGCACCTTTGGCAACCCAACCCTGGGAAAGGTCGTACATGTTAGGGTAAAGGATAGCTCCTTAGATGATGATGTTAGTGAAGGACCTTAGAAACCCTATGCGCTTGTGCAAGTAGGGTATAGCTGGCACCTAGGGCACGTCATAGTGATGACAGTAGGATAAAACCCTGGATAAGGAATCATGATGGAGCATAAAGGGTTATGGATGATCTTGAGCAAACATAAGTTCGAACCTAGGCTTCTCCCATGTAGGGCATGCTTTTGAGGTTGATCCTTCATGAAGAGAGGACCTCTAATGGTGAGGTTGGATGTAGGGTTAGCTCTAGAGAGAGCAGGAAGCCCAACAAGGAGGTTGGAAGCCTAAAACCCTGAGATATGAGGAACAATGGATGATAATGGTTGCCTCATGATCGATCCCTGGAAGTTGATGATATCTTGGTTGCCTTTAGAGGGACCAAACCCTAGGGAGAGAAGATGAAGATTCTGGTACCTATGTGCCTACGGTATAGGTGTTTACCTTCTGAGGTAGAAAGAAGATGTTATGTATACCCTAAATTGGATTTGTAACAGGTTATGAGGCCTTGTACTTTATGGTTTGTCCTTGAGGAGGATCCAACTCTAAGTGTTGCTCGAGTTGAAGGATGACAGGAAGTGCACGTTATGCCTTTTGCAAGCTTGATTCATGGTTAAGAGATAGAGCATGCAGTTGGACACCTAAAAGTGAACCTAGGGTTCCTAGGCCTAAGAGGGTAAGTGGTATACCTGATGCTCATGATGAGAGTTGAGTTCCTATAGAAGAGAGCATGGTACTCCTCATGTATAGAGGAAAAGGGAAGCCCCTTAAGTTTAAGGTGTATTGGCAAGGTGGGATGTACCATCTCTACTCTTGGAACAGGAAGAACTATGTATTTGGACTGCAGCCAAATGCTTATTTCCTCTTGTTATGGGGGTGAGCGATAGGACATTACGCATGCCATACACCAAGGATAAAAGATGATGTAGGTTGGAACGTTGCCACGAGAAATGGGGATAGAGAAGATAACCTACCCTGGTAAAGTGAATGATACATGGATGGCTTGCAAACACTAAGAGGAATGATGTAGTCACCTTATGAGGGAGTTTTTATCATGAGCTATGCAGAACTTACAAGTTATACCAGGTTGAGTTTGATCACCATGATGATGAAATCAAAGAGTGTTCTTAATGAAGATAGACATAGAGTTTGAGGTGAGATGATAAGTGAAATACATGGAAGTGTATGTCTTCAACGTTACCTAATACCTAAGGATGTAAAGTAGTAATGGATGCTCTGGTTGAGATACATCTGGCTTGTTTGACTAGAAGCTAGAAGAGGTTGTTTGGTTAACCCTAAGTTTGAAAAGGAGAGGTGTTTGGATAACACTCAGATATAACAAGATTCGTTGAAAAGTTAAGGGTTGTTTTGTTAGCCAGTCTAGTCCTTGATGCAATGAAAGGATGGTGGTAGAACCTCAGATGCACTTCTTTGGAAAGGAAGGTGATGAAACCCCGACTAGAGTGGTTTAGGGTTTCAGAAGAATCGATCTTGAAGAATCATGACATACAGGAAATCATGATTGAAGAGCACCATACACCGTGGAAAATGGCAATAGTACTTTGGATGCTTAAGATGAAGTTGCAGGTGGTTTATGGCCATGCAAGCCAGGAGGTAAAGGATGAAACCCAGTAACCCAATGTATCGATATAGAGGACAAAAAGAGTCCCTGAGAGGGAATGGGAGCTCAACACTATGGATGTTGTGATAGGTCTCCCCTGGGCCAAGGAAGGTCGAAATGCAATATGGGTTATGGTAGGTCGCCTTACCTAGATGACATGAGAAAGAAAGAGTTCTGCTAAGGGACAGATCTGGTTGGACTATCCATGAGAGAGACGGTCCAACTACACCACGATGTGAGGATCTTGAGTTTGACCTAGAGGTTCACTTCCATAAAGTGGAAGTAGGTACATGAAGAACTCAATGTTAGTAAAGTTTATCACCCCTAACTATGGTTAGTATGATCCAGACTAAAGGGTCTGATGAGGGCATATGTGCTTGATTTGGGGGTGATAGTTAGAGACAGTTCTTGTCCTATGAAAGATGTGACAAGGACCACCATAGCCAGTATCGGGTTTCATAGGAGGCTCTGTAAGGGAGGTTGTGTCGGTCACCACTTTAGTAAGGTGATGTTGGTGAAAGGACCACATGATGGTTAGAAAAGGACCACAGTGTGTGTAGATGAAGTCACTTTAATCATGTAATGGCTGAAAGGATCCTAGAGATGACGAAAGTCATGAGCAGAAGCAAAGTAGACTAACATGCACTGTGGGAGAATATGTGACATGAAAATCCGACCCCTCTAAGTTATAACTAAGATAGCTGAGTCCCCGATGCATAGGTTCTTTTGACATGGTTCGGTGGAGAAGGTTAAGTTTGACCTTACCCCTCAGGATAAAGTAATGTATGATGAGTTCCATGTGTCAAATTTAGAGCACTATGTGAGGTACCCAACCATGTGATGAGCAATGAACCTAGTGAGCCCCAAGGGAGGCTGACATGGCCTGAGTCGAGTGTGCAGTTTATAGATGCCGGGATGAAAGAACTCAGAGAAAGGAATATGTGATGATAAAGGTTCTGTGGAAGCGCCATGAGTACGGTAAAGCCACATAGGGGCCAATGATGGACTTGGAAAAGTCTTATCCTGAATTGTTTGTTTGCTGGTGATGCGATGACTTTGAGTCACATTTAGAGACATATTTTACTTGTGTTTTATGCACTTATTAGTCATTTTGGTGGTTAATATTGCATAATTCATCTACTTTGGTCTATGATCTTTCTCTGTCAAATCTCCCTTATTTCATTATTTTGAGCATAAATTATCACAAGAATATGTTTTGTTTCGGCTTATGTGGTTTCATGTTGAAATTTCAAGAAAAACAACTATCTGCTGCTGTCGATACCATCGACAATGGTCGATACCATCGACCGGACCACAGACAGACAGCCGCAAGGAGCAGCAAAATCTCGATACTATCGACAAGAGAGTCGATGGTATCGAGATACCATCAGGTTGCTTCAGAAAAGAGACTCGATACTATTGACACAAAAGTTGATACCATCGACACAGTGGAGCTACAACGACATAAAAGGACAAAACCGACGCCTATGAATATCGATACCATCGACCCGCGTTGATGGTATCGAGGTGGCATCAGTTGCGACAAAGAAAAGAAAAGAAGACCAGCCGATACAGTAGCAGGGTCGATACCATCGACTCGTGTCGATGGTATCGACACTGTTAGATACATGTTTGCTTCAGATTGATCTAAATCTGACGGCTGTGGTAATTTGGCAACCTAATTCGGAGATTATACCTAATGATGGCGGCTAAGAGGAATCTATCACGTCATTAGCCGCTGCACACGTCCCGAGAAGGGTAGAGAGAAGAACGGAGCCCAGAAGCACGCCCCAGCCGTTCCGGACACCGAAGAAGACGATTTCCACCACCGAAAGGCGGGGGAACGCGTATTCTACGCCAAGAGCGATTGGATCTTCTCCGTTCAAGGGTTTCACCACTCAATCACGTTTTTCTCCATGTTTCCCCTTTTCTCTACCATGTTTTGCTTTGAGATGAACATGCGGGGATAATCCCCTTTATCTTTAGGACCGGGAGTAGCCCGGGAAATTATTGTATGATGATTTTATCATAGTAATTCGTCATTTATCTCTTAAATCCGTGGTATAATTTCGTTTTCTCAATTATATTATTATGCTTGATCGCCATAATAATAATCTAATGCCCTTAATTACTTTGAAAGAAGAATTAATGGTTGAAAAGAGACGGAATTTACATTAATTGACAAATCCCTTGAATAAGGTGGTGTAAGGTTAATGGTGGATACCGTGAGATCGACTCTAATGCACCTAGTTTAGGGTATAGGTTGCTACGACGGTGGAACCGACCTAGACATAGGTAGTGAATTGTACCATGACAGTGGGCAATTCTGATATCAGGCCACTACCCAGATAGAGAGATAAATCTGAGTGACTAAATAGAAATTCATACAATGAAAACCCGTGGTGAAACTGCAATCCTAAAGACTCCCACTTGAATTGATTAAACTAAACATTTAATCGATTGCTTTGTTTTGTTTTATTTTATTTTATTTTAATTTTACAACAACCTCCAACTTTTTAATCGGTCTAGCTGATTGCGAGTAGTTAGTAGTAGTCTCTGATAATTCACGTGTCCCTGAGTTCGACTCGGGCCTCACAAAGGCCTATATTACATTGACGCGTACACTTGCATTTATACGCACGTAAAAAAAACGTGTCAAGTTTTTGGCGCAATTGCCGGGGACACGGAAATTGTCGGCACTACGAGTGCTGCAAGCGGCCACTCTAGGCCACTTTTTTTATTTAGTTTGAAATAAATTCCAGAATTCATAGCTTATTCTTTTTCACATCTTGTAGTGTCTGGCACGGTACTGAACTCAATTTCCCATTTTGCAGGTACTGTGCATGGTGCAGACGCATAGTACCGACTACACACAACAGGCACCAGAGGTTCCACTGACGGGACCTGACGACGAGGAAGGAAACAATCAAGACCACTTAGAAGAAATAGATTCAGAATCCGAACAAGAAGAAATGGCAGAGGAACAAACAATATGGGAGAAGATCAAGGCTTCTTCTTCATCTTCTTGAAAGGGGCCGATCAAAAAGCAGACGATCAATATTCCGACATACAAGATTGACCCTGCGTTAATCAACCTGGTGAAGTCGAATGCATTCCATGGGCTCAAGAATGAAGACCCAGTCACGCATATAAGTCAATTTGTGGAGAATTGTGACATGATAAAAATTGACATATTTCCACAGGAGACACTTTACTTGAAGCTGTTCCCGAGTTCTCTAGCAGGGAATGCACGTGAGTAGTTGCACAATCTGGATGATGAATATGTGGAATCCTGGAACCACATGGTAGAGGTTTTCTTTGAAAGGTTTTTCCCGCCTGAGAAGACCAATGACATGATCAGAAAGATCCACAACTTCACTCAGAAGGAAGGAGAGACCTACTCTGAGACATGGGAAAGGTTTCAGATCATGCTTAGGCGGTGCCCGCATCACGGGCTTGATAAGGAGACACAAGTTAAGATCTTCTATTTTGCTCTCTCCGAGCATGATAGAAGTAACCTCGATTTAGCAGGCTCAGGATTCTTCTTGAACAACACAGACACGAGGTGTTGGGAAATCCTTAAGAACATGGCCAAGAAGCAATCTTGGGGTGACAGGGACGTTGTTGAGCATGTTCGAGTGGCAGGGGAGTCTAAAGCAATCAAGGAGCTGAATGAGAATGTAACATCCCTGACCTGGGTTATGAGTTAACCCTAGATGTTTTTCCTAATAAGGTTTATTAGATGCTTTATATTATCTTGTGAAAAGTAATTAGGGCTCATGAGGAACCTATGTTTCAATTTTGGTCCTATTTGGACAATGTTGAAGCAATGTTTGCTTATTTTGGACTAAAGTGCAAATTACCCAAGTTGAGGGGTTAAATTGAAAATGTTGCATGATAAGATGTTCCTCTGATGTTGAGACATCATAAGAATGAATATGATGTAGTGGTATGGTTTTCACAAGCTTGGGCACCAAGATTAAGCTTGTAAAGCAGTGTTGTGCATTAAAACCTAGTTTTGGTGAAAAGTGCAATTTACCCAAGACCTAGGGTTCAATATGCAAATTACCACTTCAATAAGGTCCCTAATGTTTCTTGGAAACATGTAGAGCAAAGAAAATGAGAGTTACTTCTCATTTGAATTAAGATGAAGGAGAGAGAATCTTGATATTAAAATAATCAAGATTAATGCCTAATTGAAACCCTAATTTGATTTAGGGCAAAAATGAATAAAAATAATTGAAGGGATTTCAACCAAAATGTTTTGGGTTGATTTTGAATAAGGATGAACGTTACTTTTCCAAGATAAGGAACGAAAATATCCTAAGTAGGTGAAATTCCACTCACCTTATTATAAGAAAAAGAAAACCCACTCACATATGGATATTATTATAATAAGCATTAAGGTGCTTAATTTGATTTTCTTTAAATCAAGGATAATGAAGGATAATTAAAGGCAAAGGAAGGTGCCTCGTCCTTAAGGGATTTGAGGGGGAAGAGGCGGCCATATTTTTGGAATTTAATGCATTTTAATAATGCATTTTCTCTCTCATCAATTTCCTTATAAAAGTGCCTTTTTCAAGCCAAATGAAAGGCTATTTCGGATTTTCTTCTTTCCCTTGCTTGAAAAACCAACCAAGGAGCTAGGGAGGAGCAGGTAGCACGTCCCCAACCTGTGGGTGAGCCCTTGACCTTCGTTCTCCTTGATTTCATGGTGGAAATCGAAAATAAATTATGGATTCCTTCTTATTTCGATCTCCTCTTCAACCCTAGCCAACTTTTGCAATCAAAAGCTTGAGGAAGAGCCTAGGGGGAGTTGCAAGAGCTTCATACACCATTAATGGCGTGATCTTGGAGATTTGGAGCTCAATTGGAGGCGGGTTTTATAACTCAAACCCTTAAACATTGCTATTGCATCAATTCTCTATGCTTTGTTGATTGATTTCTTCAATTTGATACACTCTTGTTTCTTTGCTGCAATTTCCATCAAGAACGGTTGCTGTTCTTGGTTGTTCGAAGGAAGGGGATGATGAAATCATCCTAGATGCTTATCCAAAGAAAATTACCAAGAAAAACCGTTTTGATAGCTACTCCAAATCGTTTTAATTTGATTGGCTATGCGGTTTCAGCAAACCGTTTAAGGGCAAACGGTTTGAGACCGTTTGGGAGCAAACGGTCTCAAGACCGCTTGAGATGGTTGACCAAGCGTTGACCGTTTGGGAATTTTGTTCCTAATTATGTAGGTTGATAACCCTCCAAATTTGAGGGATTAAATCCAAAGGAATCGAGAGTTGAAGGCCAATCAATTAGGCAATCGAATTGAATTATGTGCTGATTTTCAACCTGATTAACTTGACCTGGTTGAGAAAACGGTTTCAAGACCATTTGATATGGTTGACCAAGCGTTGACCGTTTGGGATTACTGTTCATAATTATGTTTATTAATAACCCTCCAAATTTGAGGGATTAACTCTAAAGGAATCGTGAGTTGAAGCCTAATCAATTAGGGAAACCTAATTGGATTAAGTGCTGATTTTCAATCTGATTTAATCGAACTCTTTGGGCAAACGGTCTCAATACCGTTTGAGTGCGTTGACCAAGTGTTGACCGTTTGGGATTACTGTTCCTAATGATGTTGGTTAATGACCCTCCAAATTTGAGGGGTTAACTCAAAAGGGATCATGAGTTGAAGGCTAATCAATTAGGCAAACCCTAATTGAAAATAGTGCTGAAATTCCAATGAGTTAAGTTGAGATTTTGGGTTGATTAGCCCAAACGGTCTCAAGACCGTTTGGGGATCATCCAAACGGTCTCAAGACCATTTGGGGATCACCCCAAGACCGTTTGGAGGTCTGGGGTCAAGTATAGTTGACCAATTGAAGGTCCAAAGGTACCAAATCATACTGCAACTAAATGCTGATTTGTTGATCAACTCGATAGACCAATCCATGATGATTTTTCACTAAAATCCAAAGGTTGGATGGGCAAACGGTCTCAAGACCGTTTGGAGCTCATACAAACGGTCTCAAGACCGTTTGGTGGTCACCCAAGACCGTTTGGAGGTCTAGGGTTGAGTATAGTTCAGTGGTTGAAGGTCTAAAGATATCAAGTTGATCTGCAATAGATTGCTGATTTGGTGAGCACTTCAATGAACCAAACCCTAATTAGATTGCTTGGATTGGAGTGATATGATGGGAAAACGGTCTCAAGACCGTTTGGAGCTCATCCAAACGGTCTCAAGACCGTTTGGTGGTCACCCAAGACCGTTTGGAGGTCTAGGGTTGAGTATGGTTAGGTGTTTGAAGGTCTAAAGGTACCAAGCTGTTATACAATGCAATGCTGATTTGGTGATCAATCCAATGATCCAAACCTTAATTGGATGGCTTGGATTTGAGTGATATGATGGGAAAACGGTCTCAAGACCGTTTGGAGGTCATCCAAACGACCTCAAGACCGTTTGGGGTCAGGTCATACCCAACTTGGATGATGGTTCAATGGTTTCAAAGCAACTAGTCTTACATTGATTAGTGTTGTTGAATCATCGATTCCAAACCCTAATTCAATTGAATCAAACCCTAATTGATGACCAATTGAGGGTTAATTAAGGGTCAAATAAGTTGAAGGTTGACCTGTTTAAACTCAATTGAAGTATGGGTATAGGTCCAATTGATGATTGGTTCCATGAATTCAATGATTGAAGGAATCAACATTGAAAACCCTAATTCAATTGGATACCTTATGTCATTGAAGGTCCAATGGATCAAACCTTTTTGAAACCTAATGTGATTAGGTGGGAGATACCTTTAATGGTACTAGTCATTAATGCATAACAAATGCATGGATCCAATACATGATGTAAACCCTAATTGAGGCCGAGTTCATGTATAACCCTATTAAGAGGTTGCCTACATGTGAAATCACTAATTAGGATGAATAGTAAACCCTAATTCCTTTGGATACCTTATGTAATGGAGGTCCAATGTGATGATTAATGTAATATTGATCCAATGATGGTTAGTAATGATAATCAATGAAGGAACAAAGGTTAAAACCTTAATAGTACCTAAGTGATTAGTGTCAATTAAGGGATGAACCCTAATTGCTGATAAGATCAATGACTTGGTACACTATGTAAATCATAGTTGTATGTACTTGATTGAAGGGTTGATATGACCTAATCAAGTTGAGATGATGATAGCATGAATTCATATATGAATATGATTCATGTGGTGATTAAGGGCATGATCCTTAAAGTAGAGAGATCATGAAACCCTAATCATGAACATAAACCCTAATCGTCAGGGTTATTGAGTTTAAACCCTAGTTGAGGGCGTATCATTGTAAACCCTAGTTGAGGGTGTATCCTTGTGAAACCCTAGTTGAGGGTGTATCATTGTAAACCCTAGTTGAGGGTGTATCCTTGTGAAACCCTAGTGGAGGGTGTATCATTGTGAACCCTGGTTGAGGGTGTATCCTTATAAACCCTAGTTGAGGGTGTATCATTGTGATTGTTTATAGGTAACTTTATAATAAAGCCATGCCTTAAACTAAGATAAGTCCATATCATGTGAGATAGCTGGAAAATTCTAATGTGTGGCCTATGCATTATATGCTAAGGGTGAGTATTTTGTGATGGAATGTATTAAGAGGGGAAATACCTTAATACAAGACAAAGTTGGTTAACTCAAGAGGGTCTGAATTAATGAGAAATGGGGAACCCTAACCCTAATTTGGGGAAAAGGGAATGATAAGCCCTAATTGATGGTAAACTCTAACCCTGGTAAGGAAATAGTGGTGTTACCCTATATTGCATGATGTGTTGTGAACTTGATAAGTCTATTATCATGTGTGACAATCATGCAGGTCTCATGAGTTGATGATCATAGCCAGGTATGAGCTATGATGTTTATTTGATAAGAATTGATTGGCCATATGTGCCATTATGTTTTTGTTACTGAGAAAGAAGTAACAAGATGAGTTGGGCTTGTAAGCCTTTGTTTTAAGTTGTTGCCTAGTGAGAGGTGACAAGATGTGAATGGCCTTGTGCGCCATGTGAATAAAGTTGTTGCCTAGTGAGAGGTGACAAGATGTGAATGGCCTTGTGCGCCATGTGAATAAAGTTGTTGCCTAGTGAGAGGTGACAAGATGTGAATGATTTTGTGAGCCATGTGAATAAAGTTGTTGCCTAGTGAAAGGTGACAAGATGTACAATGTTCTGATGAGCTATGTGTGATGGAAATCCAAATCCTGGTAAAGGATTAAGGGTAATACCCTTGAATTATTAATACATTGTTTTTGCATGGTATTGATAGATAATTGATGTACTGCTATTATATGTGCTAACCATGCAGGTATTATGAGATGATGAGCATAGCCAGGTATGAGCTATGATGTATTATTAGTTTGAATTATTAATTGGGCCTTGTGTGCCATAATATACCTTGTGCCTGGTAAGAGGTGGCAAGAGAGTTAATGTGCATCAAGTGCCATGATGGATGCTTGTGTAGCAAGTATCATACTTACCTTGGTCAAATGACCTAAAGGTGTTAGTTACCTGAGAAAGAGGTAACAATGCTCAAGTGATGAACAAAGGGTTTGAATACCCAGGATTTCATGGTTATGGTATTGAAATTGTGAAAGGATGAGAAAAACCCAGTGATGAAGTGAGGGATTAAGATCCCAACACTTATGAAAAGAGTATGGCTACGGGCCATGACTCCACATTGAAAATGCCAGGCTTTAGATATATGATCTAAGCTTGAAGAAAGTTAATGCAGTGGTAATGATTCTGTTGTTTGAATAGATGTTATACATGTTCTTCCTATTCCTTAAAGGATAAATGATATGTTGATCCTATTTTAACTGTAATGCTTCTGACATAGAATGATGTTCTAAACTGTTAGACATTTACATGCTGTCAATTAAATATGATTTCTCTGTTCATATTTATCTTCTTAAGTTACAATAACAATGTTTCCGGCGGAGAGTTATATCTCTCGCTGGGGCAGTTTTTATAATTGTCTCACCCCCGTGGGAACCACATTTTTAGGTGGACGTGGATGAGGAGACAGGAATCCTTCAGGAGGTGAAGGACATCAGCAGTAGCAGGGACAACAGTAAAGTCTCAGGTGGAGACATTGACTGTCATGTCATGTTCAGATGTATATAGAAGTCCTATGTGTCGTCTCTGTACTCTCAGGTCCTTGGAGTAGTAGTTAGTGATTTCGAGATTTTGGCTTAATGCCTCGAGGGTTTTATACTACCTGTGTACAGTTAAGACAGAGTAGTTAATGTTTGTATTCCTTGAGAAGCAAAAGTACATGAGATGTATATATATGAACCAGGATGTAAAGTTTTACTTTGGTTCTGAATGAAAGAGTTTTCCTATGAATGGATCCCTTTGCAAAAAGTTTTAATTTTTAAGTGATTTTCGCTAATCCGCTGCTTGATGAACGCTTCCGCATTAGTTAATCTCATTTTCGCGAGACGGTCGTCACAATTTAGTGGTATTAGAGCTCTAGGTTCGCTGAGTCTACAGAGACATAGGACTAAGGTATCGAGTCTGTGTTAGTGTCCTCCAGTATACCCTATAATGATTTCTGCTTGTGCAGAGAAAGTGTAAAGTTTTAAAATGACTGGAGAGCACAAGGAACACATTGCTTAGGGCAATGTTGTTGCACCAAGAAGTGGTGCAAGGATCATGCAAGAATAGAATGAGTGCCTGAGAATCCCCATTAAGACCTGATCAGGATAGAGAATCCTATGATCATGCTCTTGTTGGGCAGATTAGGGCAACAATAATGCATATAGGGGACTGGATACTAGCTTTACAATCTAGGTTATCAGTCCTTAATACAGAAAGTTTGAGCTTTAAAAGAGTTCCTAAATGACTTAGTCATGTTGGAACAAGGGAAAATCATGTGTGTATAATGATATGAATAGCAAGGAATATGATAGCATGTAAGTGCATACTACTTGATCTCAGTATTTGTAAACCCTGGCCAGGTATACAACTATTGATGATAAAGTGGGTATGGAAACTCTTAGATTGTTGTCTTTTTGATTGCTCTGATCAAGTAGTCATTCTGAGACAATCTAATGAGTATCATGAAATAAGAAATATGGAATCAATAAAGGAAGATGCTTTGTGCAATTCCAATAAAGGAAGATGCTTTGTGTAATTCCAATAAAGGAAGATGCTTTGTGCAATTCCAATAAAGGAAGATGCTTTGTGCAATTCCAATAAAGGAAGATGCTTTGTGCAATTCCAATAAAGGAAGATGTTTTGTGCAATTCCAATAAAAGAAGATGCTTTGTGCAATTCCAACCCCAACAAAAAGGGAAGAGCTATGTGTCATTCCCAAACAAAAAGGGAAAGCTATGTGTCATCCCCAACAAGAAGGGAAGAGCTATGTGTCATTACCAATCAAAAAGGGAAGAGCTATGTGTCATTCCCAATCAAAAAGGGAAAGCTATGTGTCATCCCCAACAAGAAGGGAAGAGCTATGTGTCATTCCCAATCAAAAAGGGAAGAGCTATGTGTCATTCCCAATCAAAAAGGGAAAGCTATGTGTCATCCCCAACAAGAAGGGAAGAGCTATGTGTCATTCCCAATCAAAAAGGGAAAGCTATGTGTCATCCCTAACAAGAAGGGAAGAGCTATGTGTCATTCCCAATCAAAAAGGGAAAGATATGTGTCATCCCCAACAAGAAGGGAAGAGCTATGTGTCATTCCCAATAAAAAAGGGAAAGCTATGTGTCATCCCCAACAAGAAGGGAAGAGCTATGTGTCATTCCCAATCAAAAAGGGAAAGCTATGTGTCATCCCCAACAAAAAGGGAAGAGCTATGTGTCATTCCCAAACAAAAAGGGAAAGCTATGTGTCATCCCCAACAAGAAGGGAAGAGCTATGTGTCATTCCCAATAAAAAAGGGAAGAGCTATGTGTCATTCCCAATCAAAAAGGGAAAAGCTATGTGGCATTTCCAACTAATAAGAAGAACTATGTGAACAATCCCAATTACATAGAGTTTCTAAGTGAATTATCTTTGTTAGATATATATGTCGTTCCTTTTGATAAATATTCTTGGGTGATGATAGAAGTATGTTCTTTTATGCTTCTTCTTTCCAATAATATGGACATCATATGTTAGGGGTTTATGCTCTGCATAAACATTAGTAAGGTTGAATTAGTGAAAGGAGCCTTGCGTGGAATTACAGAATTCATGATATCTCCATGATATTAAGATGATATGTGGAGACTTGAGGGCATTATTAATGAATAATCTGTTTCTCCTTTTGTCTGGGATTTTGAGGACGAAATCCTTGTTAGGGGTTTATAATTTGTAACATCCCTGACCTGGGTTATGAGTTAACCCTAGATGTTTTTCCTAATAAGGTTGATTATATGCTTAATATTATCTTGTGAAAAGTAATTAGGGCTCATGAGGAACCTATGTTTCAATTTTGGTCCTGTTTGGACAATGTTGAAGCAATGTTTGCTTATTTTGGACTAAAGTGCAAATTACCCAAGTTGAGGGGTTAAATTGCAAATGTTGCATGATAAGATGTTCCTCTGATGTTGAGACATCATAAGAATGAATATGATGTAGTGGTATGGTTTTCACAAGCTTGGGCACCAAGATTAAACTTGTAAAGCAGTGTTGTGCATTAAAACCTAGTTTTGGTGAAAAGTACAATTTACCCAAGACCTAGGGTTCAATATGCAAATTACCACTTCAATAATGTCCCTAATGTTTCTTGGAAACATGTAGAGCAAAGAAAATGAGAGTTACTTCTCATTTGAATTAAGATGGAGGAGAGAGAATCTTGATATTAAAATAATCAAGATTAATGCCTAATTGAAACCCTAATTTGATTTAGGGCAAAAATGAATAAAAATAATTGAAGGGATTTCAACCAAAATGTTTTGGGTTGATTTTGAATAAGGATGAACGTTACTTTGCCAAGATAAGGAACGAAAATATCCTAAGTAGGTGAAATTCCACTCACCTTATTATAAGAAAAAGAAAACCCACTCACATATGGATATTAATATAATAAGCATTAAGGTGCTTAATTTGATTTTCTTTAAATCAAGGATAATGAAGGAGAATTAAAGGAAAAGGAAGGTGCCTCGTCCTTAAGGGATTTGAGGGGGAAGAGGCGGCCATATTTTTTGGAATTTAATGCATTTTCTCTCTCATCAATTTCCTTATAAAAGTGCCTTTTTCAAGCCAAATGAAAGGCTATTTCGGATTTTCTTCTTTCCCTTGCTTGCAAAACCGACCAAGGAGCTAGGGAGGAGCAGGGAGCACGTCCCCAACCTGTGGTTGAGCCCTTGACCTTCGTTCTCCTTGATTTCATGGTGGAAATCGAAAATAAATTATGGATTCCTTCTTATTTCGATCTCCTCTTCAACCCTAGCCAACTTTTGCAATCAAAAGCTTGAGGAAGAGCCTAGGGGGAGTTGCAAGAGCTTCATCCACCATTAATGGCGTGATCTTGGTGCTTTTAAGCTCAATTGGAGGCGGGTTTTATAACTCAAACCCTTAAACATTGCTATTGCATCAATTCTCTATGCTTTGTTGATTGATTTCTTCAATTTGATACACTCTTGTTTCTTTGCTGCAATTTCCATCAAGAACGGTTGCTGTTCTTGGTTGTTAGAAGGAAGGGGATGATGACATCATCCTATATGCTTATCCAAAGAAAATTACCAAGCAAAACCGTTTTGATAGCTACTCCAAATCGTTTTAATTTGATTGGCAATGCGGTTTCAGCAAACCGTTTAAGGGCAAACGGTTTGAGACCGTTTGGGAGCAAACGGTCTCAAGACCATTTGAGATGGTTGACCAAGCATTGAACGTTTGGGAATTTTGTTCCTAATTATGTAGGCTGATAAACCTCCAAATTTGAGGGATTAACTCCAAAGGAATCGAGATTTGAAGGCCAATCAATTAGGCAATCGAATTGAATTATGTGCTGATTTTCAACCTGATTAACTTGACCTGGTTGAGAAAACGGTTTCAAGACCGTTTGAGATGGTTGACCAAGCGTTGACCGTTTGGTATTCCTGTTCATAATTATGTTTATTAATAACCCTACAAATTTGAGGGATTAACTCTAAAGGAATCGTGAGTTGAAGCCTAATCAATTAGGGAAACCTAATTGGATTAAGTGCTGATTTTCAATCTGATTTAATTGAACTTTTTGGGCAAACGGTCTCAATACCGTTTTAGTGCGTTGACCAAGCGTTGACCGTTTGGGATTACTGTTCCTAATGATGTTGGTTAATGACCCTCCAAATTTGAGGGGTTAACTCAAAAGGGATCATGAGTTGAAGGCTAATCAATTAGGCAAACCCTAATTGAAAATAGTGCTGAAATTCCAATGAGTTAAGTTGAGATTTTGGGTTGATTAGCCCAAACGGTCTCAAGACCATTTGGGGATCATCCAAACGGTCTCAAGACCGTTTGGGGATCACCCCAAGACCGTTTGGAGGTCTGGGGTCAAGTATAGTTGACCAATTGAAGGTCCAAAGGTACCAAATCATACTGCAACTAAATGCTGATTTGTTGATCAACTCGATAGACCAATCCATGATGATTTTTCACTAAAATCCAAAGGTTGGATGGGCAAACGGTCTCAAGACCGTTTGGAGCTCATCCAAACGGTCTCAAGACCGTTTGGTGGTCACCCAAGACCGTTTGGAGGTCTAGGGTTGAGTATAGTTCAGTGGTTGAAGGTCTAAAGATATCAAGTTGATCTACAATAGATTGCTGATTTGGTGAGCACTTCAATGAACCAAACCCTAATTAGATTGCTTGGATTGGAGTGATATGATGGGCAAATGATCTCAAGACCGTTTGGAGCTCATCCAAACGGTCTCAAGACCGTTTGGTGGTCACCCAAGACCGTTTGGAGGTCTAGGGTTGAGTATGGTTAGGTGTTTGAAGGTCTAAAGGTACCAAGCTGTTATACAATGCAATGCTGATTTGGTGATCAATCCAATGATCCAAACCTTAATTGGATGGCTTGGATTTGAGTGATATGATGGGCAAACGGTCTCAAGACCGTTTGGAGGTCATCCAAACGACCTCAAGACCGTTTGGGGTCAGGTCATACCCAACTTGGATGATGGTTCAATGGTTTCAAAGCAACTAGTCTTACATTGATTAGTGTTGTTGAATCATCGATTCCAAACCCTAATTCAATTGAATCAAACCCTAATTGATGACCAATTGAGGGTTAATTAAGGGTCAAATAAGTTGAAGGTTGACCTATTTAAACTCAATTGAAGTATGGGTATAGGTCCAATTGATGATTGGTTCCATGAATTCAATGATTGAAGGAATCAACATTGAAAACCCTAATTCAATTGGATACCTTATGTCATTGAAGGTCCAATGGATCAAACCTTTTTGAAAACCTAATGTGATTAGGTGGGAGATACCTTTAATGGTACTAGTCATTAATGCATAACAAATGCATGGATCCAATACATGATGTAAACCCTAATTGAGGCCGAGTTCATGTATAACCCTATTAAGAGGTTGCCTACATGTGAAATCACTAATTAGGATGAATAGTAAACCCTAATTCCTTTGGATACCTTATGTAATGGAGGTCCAATGTGATGATGAATGTACTATTGATCCAATGATGGTTAGTAATGATAACCAATGAAGGAACAAAGTTTAAAACCCTAATAGTACCTAAGTGATTAGTGTCAATTAAGGGATGAACCCTAATTGCTGATAAGATCAATGACTTGGTACACTATGTAAATCATAGTTGTATGTACTTGATTGAAGGGTTGATATGACCTAATCAAGTTGAGATGATGATAGCATGAATTCATATATGAATATGATTCATGTGGTGATTAAGGGCATGATCCTTAAAGTAGAGAGATCATGAAACCCTAATCATGAACATAAACCCTAATCGTCAGGGTTATTGAGTTGAAACCCTAGTTGAGGGCGTATCATTGTAAACCCTAGTTGAGGGTGTATCCTTGTGAAACCCTAGTTGAGGGTGTATCATTGTAAACCCTAGTTGAGGGTGTATCCTTGTGAAACCCTAGTGGAGGGTGTATCATTGTGAACCCTGGTTGAGGGTGTATCCTTATAAACCCTAGTTGAGGGTGTATCATTGTGATTGTTTATAGGTAACTTTATAATAAAGCCATGCCTTAAACTAAGATAAGTCCATATCATGTGAGATAGCTGGAAAATTCTAATGTGTGGCCTATGCATTATATGCTAAGGGTGAGTATTTTGTGATGGAATGTATTAAGAGGGGAAATACCTTAATACAAGACAAAGTTGGTTAACTCAAGAGGGTCTGAATTAATGAGAAATGGGGAACCCTAACCCTAATTTGGGGAAAAGGGAATGATAAGCCCTAATTGATGGTAAACTCTAACCCTGGTAAGGAAATAGTGGTGTTACCCTATATTTCATGATGTGTTGTGAACTTGATAAGTCTATTATCATGTGTGACAATCATGCAGGTCTCATGAGTTGATGATCATAGCCAGATATGAGCTATGATGTTTATTTGATAAGAATTGATTGGCCATATGTGCCATTATGTTTTTGTTACTGAGAAAGAAGTAACAAGATGAGTTGGGCTTGTAAGCCTTTGTTTTAAGTTGTTGCCTAGTGAGAGGTGACAAGATGTGAATGGCCTTATGCGCCATGTGAATAAAGTTGTTGCCTAGTGAGAGGTGACAAGATGTGAATGGCCTTGTGCACCATGTGAATAAAGTTGTTGCCTAGTGAGAGGTGACAAGATGTGAATGATTTTGTGAGCCATGTGAATAAATTTGTTGCCTAGTGAAAGGTGACAAGATGTACAGTGTTGTGATGAGCTATGGGTGATGGAAATCCAAATCCTGGTAAAGGATTAAGGGTAATACCCTTGAATTATTAATACATTGTTTTTGCATGGTATTGATAGATAATTGATGTACTGCTATTATATGTGCTAACCATGCAGGTATTATGAGATGATGAGCATAGCCAGGTATGAGCTATGATGTATTATTAGTTTGAATTATTAATTGGGCCTTGTGTGCCATAATATACCTTGTGCCTGGTAAGAGGTGGCAAGAGAGTTAATGTGCATCAAGTGCCATGATGGATGCTTGTGTAGCAAGTATCATACTTACCTTGGTCAAATGACCTAAAGGTGTTAGTTACCTGAGAAAGAGGTAACAGTGCTCAAGTGATGAACAAAGGGTTTGAATACCCAGGATTTCATGGTTATGGTATTGAAATTGTGAAAGGATGAGAAAAAACCATTGATGAAGTGAGGGATTAAGATCCCAACACTTATGAAAAGAGTATGACTACGGGCCATGACTCCACATTGAAAATGCCAGGCTTTAGATATATGATCTAAGCTTGAAGAAAGTTAATGCAGTGGTAATGATTCTGTTGTTTGAATAGATGTTATACATGTTCTTCCTATTCCTTAAAGGATAAATGATATGTTGATCCTATTTTAACTGTAATGCTTCTGACATAGAATGATGTTCTAAACTGTTAGACATTTACCTGCTGTCAATTAAATATGATTTCTCTATTCATATTTATCTTCTTAAGTTACAATAACAATGTTTCCGGCGGAGAGTTATATCTCTCGCTGGGGCAATTTTTATAATTGTCTCACCCCCGTGGGAACCACATTTTTAGGTGGACGCGGACGAGGAGACAGGAATCCTTCAGGAGGTGAAGGACATCAGCAGTAGCAGGGACAACAGTAAAGTCTCAGGTGGAGACATTGACTGTCATGTCATGTTCAGATGTATATAGAAGTCCTATGTGTCGTCTCTGTACTCTCAGGTCCTTGGAGTAGTAGTTAGTGATTTCGAGATTTTGGCTTAATGCCTCGAGGGTTTTATACTACCTGTGTTCAGTTAAGACAGAGTAGTTAATGTTTGTATTCCTCGAGAAGCAAAAGTACATGAGATGTATATATATGAACCAGGATGTAAAGTTTTACTTTGGTTCTGAATGAAAGAGTTTTCCTATGAATGGATCCCTTTGCAAAAAGTTTTAATTTTTAAGTGATTTTCGCTAATCCACTGCTTGATGAACGCTTCCGCATTAGTTAATCTCATTTTCGTGAGACGGTCGTCACAGAGAAGATGGACCTTCTCGCGAAGAAACTGCTTGCAAAGGAAGATATTGAGTTTGAGGATGAGGCACAAGTCAAATTCATGAGGCAGCAGCAAGGTTACAGAAATAATGATTACTCATGGAGGAAGGACAAGAAGTTCTCTTGGAAGGATCCAAACAACTTTTTGCAAGACCCAGATGCTAAACCCCAGCCAGTAGTGAAGGACAAGAGCACGGAGTTGCTCAACCAAGTGATAAAGCAAAATCAAGAATTAATGACTACTTTTGGCCAGCAGATAAAACAACAGGGAGAATTTATGAACCAGTTCAGGCAGACACTGCAGAGCCATGGGGCTCAAATGAGGACAATAGAGACGTCCATGGTGCAAATGGCAGCAGAGATAGCCAATCTGAAAAAGCAGACACACGAAGGTTTTCCGGGTTACACTAATATTCCAGGAGGAAACCAACAAGCGAAGGCCATCTTGCTAAGGAGTGGCAAGAAGCTTTTAAACCCCAGAGCCGATGAACCAAGCAAACCCTCAGCAGAAATTGAAGGCGAGGCCACTGAGGAGCTGCCCATACCGGTCACAGAACCAGTTGTGGATATAGCAGTGGATGCTACTGAAGATCCTATTGCAGTTGATGAGGAGACACAGAAAAGAACACCTTATGTGCCACCGCATCAAAGGGCACATGCTATTCCGGTCCCATATCCGAACAGTGCAAAGGCAAGGAAAGTGGATGCCCAGTTTAAAAAGTTTCTAGATAGTTTCAGAAAGCTTTCAGTCAACATCCCATTATTGGAAGCAATTGAGCACATCCCTTCTTACGGTAAATTTATGAAAGACATCATTACCAAGAAGAGAAAAATCCCAGACACGGAGGTTGTAGTGCTTAAGGAGCAGGTGAGTGCCTTCATCATGGGCACATTTCCACCAAAGAGGCAGGATCCGGGCTACTTCAACATCTCATGTTACATAGGGAAAGTGAAGTTTGGTGAAGCGCTATGTGACTCTGGGGCGAGCATAAACTTGATGCCCCTCTCTACATTCAAGAAGCTGGGATTAAAAGAGTCACAGACGAGCAACATGACAATCCAATTGGCGGACAATTCTGTGGTGAAGCCATACGGTATTTGTGAAGACGTGCTAGTGAAAGTAGATCGATTTGTATTTCCAGCAGATTTTGTCGTCATGGAGATGCAAGATGAACAAGGCAATGAGTTACTACTCAGACGACCCTTCCAAGTTACAGCTGACATGATACTTGAGATGGGGAGAGGTCGTTTGACCTTGGGTATAGCCGATGATTGCTTCGAGATGGTCATGCCTTCCAGCACTACGTCACTTAAAGCCAAGGAGCAGTGCCACATGGTAAAGCATTTTGATCACAATTTCTCACTTTGTCTAGGGAAGCCATTTTTAGATATGGCTCATGTGATGACCAAGGTGGAAAAAGGGACATTATCTATGGACATCATGGAGCAGACCAAGGTGGTATCCCTTAGAAAGGCTGTAGGTTTTCCGAATGATGAGGAGGAGGACATTCCTCCTTCTACAGAAGATGAGGCGATAGCGAGTTCTACTGATGACACATATCCATAATTACCACTTGAAGACTGCTTAGTCAATATCACACATGATTGGATGAGAAGCAAGTCACTGCAGGAGTATGCCAAGATGCTTCAGATGTTGCCGTGATTCTTTCCAAGGTACTATGAAGACTTAGGCGAACTCCCACCACCACTTCAATCATCCTTAATCAGCCCGCCAGAATTGGAGTTGAAGCCGTTGCCACCGCACCTGAAGTACGCATTTCTAGCTGAGGAAGAAAAGCTGCCTGTGATTATATCGGCTTATCTGAGTGCCGAGGAGGAGGACCAGCTGCTTATTGTGTTGAAGAACCACCGAGGAGCATTCGGGTGGTCGGTTGCAGACATCAAGGGGATCTCCCCTACTTTGTGCCAGCACAAGATTCGACTCGAGGAGGGAGCCAAGCCGGTGATTCAACCGCAACGTCGACTCAATCCGAGCATGATGGAGGTTGTTAAGAAGTAGGTGATTAAGCTCCTTTCTATAGGTATCATCTATGCTATTTCTGACTCGACGTGGGTGAGTCCTACACAGGTAGTCCCTAAAAAGGGGGGAATCACTGTTACCCATAATCTTCTAAATGAACCTGTCACCACCCGCTTGGTAACCGGGTGGCGTGTTTGCATAGATTACCGTCGATTGAATGCCGCTACGCTAAAAGGTCACTTTCCTCTTCCATTTATTGATCAAATTTTAGAGCGCTTAGCCGGCCGATCACATTTTTGTTTTCTAGATGGTTATTCGGGGTACAATCAGATTTCGATTGATCCTAAGGACCAAGAGAAGTCCACCTTTACTTGTCCTTATGGAACGTTTGCGTACCACCGTATGCCTTTTGGGTTATGTAATGCACCAGCGACCTTTAAACGTTGTATGCTCGCCATTTTTTCTGATATGGTAGAACGCTGTCTAGAGGTTTTTATGGATGATTTCTCTGTTTATGGTGCATCTTTTGACGAGTGTCTTTACAATCTGGATAAGGTGCTGCAACGTTGTGAGGACACACATTTGGTCCTCAATTGGGAGAAGTGCCACATGATGGTGAGTGAAGGAATAGTGCTAGGACATAAAGTGTCTAGCAAAGGTTTGGAGGTAGACCCGGTAAAAATTGAAGTGATTTCCAAATTGCCCCCACCAAATTTGGTAAAAGGGGTACAAAGTTTCTTAGGTCACGTCAGTATCTATCGTCATTTTATAAAAGATTTTTCTAAAATCGCCAAACCTTTATCTGAGCTTTTAGAAAAAGATGTTGTTTTTGACTTTAATGAAAAATGTCTACATGCGTTCAACATGCTTAAGGAAAAATTGATTTCCGCACCAGTTTTGCAAACACCGGATTGGACCAAGCCATTTGAACTAATGTGTGATGCATCTGATTTCGCGGTTGGGGCTGTGTTGGGACAACGGGTGGACAATAAACCCGCTGTGATTTTTTATGCATCTAAAACTTTGAATGACGCCCAACTCAATTACACGACTACCGAGAAATAATTGCTTGCCGTTGTTTTTGCTTTTGAAAAATTTCGGCAATATCTAGTTGGATCGAAAGTCATGGTATGGACGGACCACACCGCCATTAAGTATTTGATGGAGAAAAAGGATGCCAAACCTAGATTGATTAGGTGGATCTTGCTTTTATAGGAATTTGATATCGAAATCAAAGACAAGGCGGAGATTGAAAATGTGGTCGCGGACCATTTGTCTAGGTTAGAGAGGGTAGATGAAAAGGATTTACACATACCCATTACCGAGACATTTCCGGATGAACAACTTTTGAAAGTGAAATCAAAAGACCTGTGGTTTTCTTATATTGTGAACTATCTTGCTTGAAAAATCATCCCAGATGATTGGACGTACCAAGAGAAGAAGAAATTTTTCCATTCTTTACGTTATTATTTCTGGGATGATCCTATTCTCTTGAAGCAATGTAGGGATGGTGTTTTACGCAGGTGTGTTGCGGAGGAGGAATACAAAAGTGTTCTTAGTCATTGTCACACACTACCGACGGGAAGCCACCATGCAAGCTCTCGCACTGCAGCCAAAGTACTGGAAAGTGGCCTATACTGGCCTACCTTGTTTAGGGATGCTTATGAGTTTGTGCGTCAATGTGATTCCTGCCAAAGGGCGGGCAACATATCAAAAAGACAAGAGATGCCCCTTAATGTATTCCAGGAGGTTGAGGTATTTGACTTATGGGGCATAGATTTTATGGGACCCTTTGTGTCCTCAAATTCTAATTTGTACATTCTTTTGGCTGTTGATTATGTGTCGAAGTGGGTAGAGGCAATACCCACAAGGACTAATGATTTCACTGTAGTGTGCATGTTTGTCAAAGAATATATTTTCTGCAGGTTTGGTGTACCAAGGATGATCATAAGTGATGGGGGTACACACTTCCGGAATCAAAAGTTCGCGGCACTGTTGAGAAAGTACGGGGTCAAACACAACATTGGTACCCCGTACCACCCGCAAACTCAAGGACAAGTGGAGGTCTCCAATAGGGAGATTAAGAAGATATTGGAGCGTACTGTGGCTTCCACAAGGAAGAATTGGAGTACCCTACTACCGGATGCGTTGTGGGCATACAGGACGACGTTCAAGACACCTATAGACACTACGCCTTTTAGGTTGGCTTATGGTCGGGCCTGTCACTTACCGGTGGAATTGGAGCATAAAGCGCATTGGGCGCTGAGGAAGCTAAATTTGAGTTATGATGAAGCGGGAAAGAAGAGGTTACTTGAACTCAATGAACTTGACGAGCTGCGAATGAATGCATATGAAAGCTCACGGATCTACAAGGAGTGCACAAAGTTGATTCACGATCGCCATATTCAAATGCACATTTTCAAGAAAGGAGACCGTGTCCTATTGTTCAACTCCAGGCTGAAGATGCATCCCGGGAAGTTGAAATCCCGATGGAGTGGACCATTCACAGTAGAGGAGGTCAAACCACATGGCGCGATCCTGGTGCGTGATGGCGAGACCACATTCCTGGTCAACGGACAAAGGTTGAAATTATATTTTGGTGAAGATTACACAAGGAAAGTGAATGAGGTCAAACTTATTGCACTTCCAGATGCATGAGAAGCTTCATGCCGTCTAGCCTAAGACGTTAAATAAGGGCGCTTGTTGGGAGGCAACCCAGCCATCGGTACTTTAGTTTAGTTTCTTTCACATTCGTAGTTTGATTTGTTTTGACTTTGTTTTTAGCGTAAAAAAGATACCGTGATCGTTTGCTCATTGTGCAGGACTGAGGCAGAGTCAATACCATCGACCATCGTGTCGATGGTATCGACTGGGGTACATGTTGGCGACTGCAGAAATCGCACTGCGTCGATACCATCGACGGCCTCGTCGATGGTATCGACATACCAACAGGCTGATCACAAGAAGAGGTCGATAGTATCGACATGGGTGTCGATACTCACGAGATCTCTGGAGATATTCAGAAGAAATCATCTCAGTAAAGTCGATACCATCGATGGGCCTATCGATGGTATTGACCCAGTTTCAAAAAGAAGGCGGCGGCCGAGCCTCACGAGGGTGTTGCCCTAAACGGAAGTCGATACTATCGACTTGCGTCGATAGTATCGACGCGCCACGTCACCGATCCGCGAGAGGAGATCAACGACGATCGCTGCAACCAGAAAGTCGATCCGGGGGATGGGTCGATACCATCGACACCTGTCGATAGTATCGACACGTCAGCGATCCGGGTCCCGCAAATCCAGCCATAGACGACCGTCGATACCAGCAACAGTACGGATTGTGCTAACCGTGTCGATACCATCGACCCACATCGATGGTATCGACGGGCATACAGCAGCGCCGACCACGGCTATATATGAGAAGGATTGTCGTCATATGACGTCACAACTCCAGAGCAATTCTTCTCCACCTGTGCCGAGAGTATTCCAGAGCGATCCGAGCCCGGCGACGAGCATCCAGGAGCACGTTCTTCATCGAGCGGAGATTTCCTCCTCCGATCTTCACCGAGCTCTTTCTCTACTTCTCCTTCTTCCGCAACCATGGTGCATGTTGCCGGTGCGTCTTCTTTACGCGCCAACCCGATGGACATTCCGGAGTTCGTGCCTCCACCGACTGCATCGATCCCACGCCCTCGGATTGTCCATCCGTCCGCGGAGGTTAAGAAGATCTACGAGGAGATCATGAACAGGAAAATCGAGCCGATCCGCTATGTTGACCGGGAGGTGATCCACAACTTGGGGTTCGAGGCTAATCTGGCCTACGTTCTAAAAGGGCAGGCGAGACACACGAGCAGGACGCTCGACGAGATGGAATACCATACTGATGGCCAGCCGTTCTTCGGTGATTGGCCGACATTCAAGGAGCTGGTGGCTGAATTCATGGCGTCGTTGGACGTCTGTGTCGTGCCCAATGACATTGTCGCTACAGATCACGAGTGGATCAAGGGCAGCGTTTCTTTTCGGCTGTACAATAATGACTACACTCTCACCCTCCGCCAGCTCAACTCCATCTACAATTGGAACCATGGGCAAAATGACTATCGGCGGCCAGACAACTGGACCGACTATGACGCCATCTTTGCCGAGATTGTGACGGTGCCGCCGGGCAAATCAGTGAGCTACCGCAATGCAGCGGTAACAGACTTCGAGCATCCATTCGTGCGGATTCTTCATCGGATGCTGTGTTCTACCCTGTTTGCTAGGGGTGATCTGTCTCTTAGCAAATTCCAGGAGACAGACTTGTTTTTCTTGCATAAACTACTGAAGCGCCAAGAGTGCAACTGGGGAGCATTCTTTCTGCAGCGGGTGTTGGCTGTAAAGCGGAGTACGCGGAAGGCTCCAATTCACTTTGGAGGACTCATTACACCGCTGGCCTCCTACCTTGGGTTGAATTTCCAGCAGCTTACTCCTCTCTCCAGCAGAAGCAAGGTTAATTTGCAGCATCTTCACCGATCCAATCTTATCTTTCTTCGAGATGGTTTACCATATGCTCATTGCCATGTAAACCACGCATATCAAGAATGCTCGCTTCCCGATCCTGTCTTCCATATCGAGGGTGCTCAACATTTCCGATGGCCAATCATAGCCATTGCTGACTCCGATGAAGACGGCAGCAACGACGATGACAACAATAATGACAAAGAGACTGAAGAGGAAGAGGAGGCCTACACTCCTCTTCGGGCACGAGTGGAACCTAGGAAGCGTCCTCACATGCATCTGGGTGTGTCTTCATCTTCGCAGCCTCCGCCACCACCACTGCCCTCGCAGCCAAGCGAGGATGTCTATTCCATGCAAGGAATGTATGCAATGCTGCAGGATATACAACAAACGCAGCAGCACCATACAACAGTGTACACCGGTGTTCAGGAGACGACAAATCGATTACTTGACAATCAGAGGGCAATCTTCGAGAATGAGTGCCTCCTCCTCGACAACCAACAACAGATTCATGACAGGTTGCATAGGATGGAGATGTAGCAGCAGCCCTTTTATGATCATTACTGGAGCCAGAACTACTTTGGGGGGTATCCACAACCTCCACCCATGCCCCAATATGATCCTAGCTTTTAGGGGCAGTACCCATCCTGGGACCCCACGACCCCACAGTACCCGCCTCCGCCAGAATAGTGATCGATATCTCTGTTCCACCCTTTAAGATTGTTTTTTACTATGAGGCCATAGTCAAATTCAAGCTTGGGGGGGAGTTGGAACAACTCTATCTTTTATTTTCTCAGTTTTTCATTTTATTTTGTTGTTTCTTGTCATTTATTTCTTGCAATCTTAGTTTGTTTGTAGGATCCACATTCTATCTAGTGTAATTGTGGATGTCTTAAGTCTTGTGTCATCTCAATTGCTTGAATATGGGAATTAAGGGAAAATTAAAAAATGAAAGAAAAAAATTTGAGTGTTCACAAGCTTGTGTTGTTCAACTTTGAGCACATAACTTAGGAAAATGATTGGTTTTGTCAACTCTAGAACAGAATATCACAATTGTACATCCCTAATGATTTATGAAAAGTGGATGGATTTGGTTATGTGAGCCTAAAATGACCAAATGATAATGAGACTCTAATTTGAAGTAAGAGAGAGAAACCTCTTAACTATTACACAGATCAGTAAGGAGGGACACATAATAATTTTCAAAGGTTCAGTCAATTAGTCTTGTGATCTTTCCACCTCATTGTTTTTCATAATCCACCATAAGAATTGGAAGTACTTTACCGTTTTAATCTTTTTGATTGCATCTCATATAGATAAGTTTTGCATTGCAACCACTTTCACATGTTTTACATGAAAATAAGAAAATTAGAATAGTTATACATGCACATTATCCTTAGGTGTGTGTCATTTAGCTGCATTCATAATTTCTATGCATAGAGCACATCATGTAACTTATTTCTTTTGTAAGAGTGATTAGCTGTTCCATACCTTCATAAATGCTTCAAATATTTAAGCTATGCAGAAAAAGTGAGCCCAACAACTAATTCATTGTCAATTATGGATATAAGGGCTTAAGAAAAAAAGAGTGAAAAAAATTGAAAAAATGAAAAAAAAAATAAAAAAAAGAAATTATTGAGAAGCAAGTAGAATAAGAAGGAGAAAGGAACATAGTCTCATTCACATTTTAAGATGAGTAAGTACATGATGTAACTCAGTTAGATATTCCATCTCATTTTGAGACGGGATGTTAGTGCATGCATCATTCCACCCAATCTTAGGCATTAGGGCATGTTCATGTGCAAATGCATCATTTAGGGCATTTTTGTTCTATGCATGTTGAAACCGTATACTGCTTCCATTTCTTCCATGAGCCACCCATTTCATCCACTCGTTGCTCGAATTGGTAGGCCACCATGATTTTCTCCTCATTTGTGAATATTAGGAGAGCTGCTTCCATGCATATGGTAGTTAGGGCGAGCAACGTAGTATAGGAGACCACAAGATGCACCAAGTCTGAACCGGCGAATTTTATTATGTTAGCTGCCTTATGTGATAGTGTTCTGCAGTTTTGAGGTAGATATCTTTTATGGATGGTTACTGTCGCCTTAGGGTAAGTATCATTCCGTGGTTAGTGGGGGCCGGAATGTGAATGTCCGGTGGGGATCATATGGGATGTTTGTTGTGATGATTTGTTCTTTAGTTGATGCTGGGAATTCTATTCTAAGGTCTAGTTGCTCGAGGGCGAGCAATGTTCAAGCTTAGGGGAGTTTGATGCGATGATTTTGAGTTGCATTTAGAGACATATTTTACTTGTGTTTTATGCACTTATTAGTCATTTTGGTGGTTAATATTGCATAATTCATCTACTTTGGTCTATGATCTTTCTCTATGTCAAATCTCCCTTATTTCATTATTTTGAGCATAAATTATCACAAGAATATGTTTTGTTTCGGCTTATGTGGTTTCATGTTGAAATTTCAGGAAAAACAAGTATCTACTGCTGTCGATACCATCGACAGTGGTCGATACCATCGACCGGACCACAGGAAGCCAACCGCAAGGAGCAGCAAAATCTCGATACTATCGACAGGAGAGTCGATGGTATCGAGATACCATCAGGTTGCTTCAGAAAAGAGACTCGATACTATCGACAAAAAGTCGATACCATCGACACAGTGGAGCTACAACGACGTAAAAGGACAAAACTGACGCCTATGAATGTTGATACCATCGACCCGCGTCGATGGTATCGAGGTGGCATCAGTTGCGACAAAGAAAAGAAAAGAAGACCAGCCGATACAGTAGCAGGGTCGATACCATCGACTCGTATCGATGGTATCGACACCGTTAGATACATGTTTGCTTCAGATTGATCTAAATCCGACGACTGTGGTAATTTGGCGACCTAATTCAGAGATTATACCTAATGACGGAGTCTAAGAGGAATCTATCACGTCATTAGCCGCTGCACACCTCCCGAGAAGGGTAGAGAGAAGAACGGAGCCCAGAAGCACACCCCAGTCATTCTGGACGCCGAAGAAGATGATTTCCACCACCAAAAGGCGGGAGAACGCGTATTCTACGCCAAGGAGCGATTGGATCTTCTCCGTTCAGGGGTTTCACCACTCAATCATGTTTTTCTCCATGTTTCCCCTTTTTCTCTATCATGTTTTGCTTTGAGATGAACATGCGGGGCTAATCCCCTTTATCTTTAGGACCGGGAGTAGCCCGGGAAATCATTGTATGACGATTTTATCATAGTAATTGATCATTTATCTCTTAAATCCGTGGTATAATTTCATTTTCTCAATTATATTGTTATGCTTGATCACCATAATAATCTAATGCCCTTAATTACTTTGAAAGAAGAACTAATGGTTGAAAAGAGACGGAATTTACATTAATTGGCAAATCCCTTGAACAAGGTGGTGTAAGGTTAATGGTGGATACCGTGAGATCGACTCTAATGCACCTAGTTTAGGATATAGGTTGCTACGATGGTGGAACCGACCTAGACATAGGTAGTGAATTGTACCACGACAGTGGGCAATTCTGATATCAGGCCACTACCCGGATAGAGAGATAAATCTGAGTGACTAAATAGAAATTCATACAATGAAAACCCATGGTGAAACCACAATCCTAAAGATTCCCACTTGAATTGATTAAACTAAACATTTAATCGATTGCTTTGTTTTGTTTTATTTTATTTTCTTTTAATTTTACAACAACCTCCAACTTTTTAATCGGTCTAGCTGATTGCGAGTAGTTAGTAGTAGTCTCCGATAATTCACGTGTCCCTGAGTTTGACTCGGGCCTCACAAAGGCCTATATTACATTGACGTGTACACTAGCATTTATACACACGTAAAAAAATGTGTCAGATGGATAGAATTTTGAGGACAAAATTCCTATAAGAGGGGAAGGATGTTACAACCCCAATTTTTGGGATAATCTGGTGAGAAATGTAATTTCTCATATTAAAGATAATTGAACAAAGAATGGTATAATTTGTTTTGAATACATGGATTTCGTTTACAATAGCCTTGATGTTTGTGTTATGGGCTTTATTGGCTATTGGGCACAATAACAAGGAAATAAGAAAGAAAATTCAATTAGCAATTGAATATTTGAGAAAAGGAAGAGGTAGAAACCTCTAGAAGGCAAAGATATGTAATCCAAGGATGGATTTCGTGCCTCTTGGGTTCCTTGGGTTCCAAGGAGTCTAAAGTTGCATAAAGTGTGCAATAAGAAAAGAAAAGATTAATTAAGTATTTCTTTATTAGGAAAGAAATTGAAAATAATGTTAAAATGTTGGAAATAAGTGGGAAAAGGTATAATTGGGTGATCCTTTGTGGAATTTCGTGTTCCAAGGATTTCTAATGATAAAATGAATACCAATGAGGAAAATAAAAGAGAAATAAAAGAGAAATCCTCAAAAAGAACTATTTTAATAGGAAATCAACATGATAATGAGGAATAATGCATTTAGATGCATTTGGAAGGATAATGAGTATCCAATAAAAATAATTTCGAAATAAAGAGGTGTCTTGGGATCCAAGGAGTCCCAATAAAGAGGAAAGAAAGAGAAAATACCAAATTTGCAAAAATAAAAGATAATATGATACATTATTAATGAATTTGGTGATATTGATAAAAATGAAGTATTTTCTAATAAAGGAAAATAGGATTTCATGTAAATAGATTAAAAGGCAAGAACAAAGAGAATAAGAGGGATAATTTTTGAAATCCTAATAGCAAAAGAAAAGGAACATTAAAGAAATAAGAGAGAGAAACTAGCCTTTTAATTTAGGAATTACATTCCTAATAGGAAAGGGGCGTTGCTAATCCCTAGATGAGCATTGTAGGGCGTGGGTACTCTCCCCTATAAAAGGGGTAGAGCCCTTGGCCGGTTTTGGAAAGATCTTACACACCTCTCTCTCCCCTCTTCTTGTTTCTTGCACGTAAAACCCTAACGAGGGAGTAGTTCTACCTATAGAGCAACAAAGGATGTTTTCATAGTCTTGATGAGGGCAGGGAGACTCCACGACAACTTAGGACCGATCTAGTACCAACCCAACCCCTTGGTCTTCACGCATCTTCCACCGAAGGTCTGTAAAATCGCAGTGGTTGCAGCAGCAAGCAAGAGCTGATCCCGCGCTTGGGTGGCTATCTCGACGACGACCAGCAGCACCCTCACGTGCGCAGAGGTCCGGCGGAAGTTGAGGACCCAATCCCGGAGGTCGATGAGGTCCAGGAGAGGGAGGAAGAGGAACGCAGCCGCGGCTAGGGCTGCTACGGCGGCCGTTCATGAGGTTGAAGATGAAGATCTGGCGTTGGACGGTTCTGCCCTCCGTGGGCTAGAAGAGTGCGCAACTTAACGAAGGTGCACCTCCTTTTCCAGGAGCCCATCACTAAAGAACTCCATAGTTAAGCGTGCTCAGCTTGGAGTAGTACTAGGATGGGTGACCAGTCGGGAAGTTGACCCCGGCTTGCGCGTGAGTGAGGAAAAAGCACGCAGTTAAGGCTAGTGGTAGTCTGTGGGGCCAGTCGTCATTCTTGAAACTCTACTAGAGCCCTAGGGCAGTGGGCTCGGGCGTTACACCCTTGATGAAGATCAAGGCCAAAGACTTAAAGTAAGTGTGGGTTAGCCCTTAGTGAAGGCAAAAGATTCCTTGCTCAAGTGGGTAACTCCTTGGTGAAAGCTTCTCCGAGTGAAGATGAAGTCAAAGGCTGAAGATCCAAGAAGAGTGGGTAATTCCTAGAAGGCTAAAGAATTGTGTAAGAGTGGATAAGTCCTTGGAGAAGGCTGAAGATTCTTTGCAAAGTAGGTAAGTCCTTGGTAAGGTTGAAGACTCTTTGTATTGGATATGTAAGTCCTTTGGTGGGTCATGTGTTGTAACCCTTATAAGTTAATCTATAGAGGAAGACACACTTAGAAATCCAAGAGGTTGACCTCTCTAGGTAGTAGACTAACATACTCCTAGTTTGGAGTGTGAAACCACTCTACATAGCTTGTCGTTTGGTGCTTGTTCAATCTCCATATTCCTTGATATGTATGTTTTAGTTGCACTAAAATTTTCTATTTAGCAACCTTATCTTGTGATATAATTTGAAGGTCTAATTAATTTTGTTTAAGTGCATTCAACTCTATTCACCCCCCCCTTCTAGAACATCCAATCACCCATCTAGAATCCATTAGTGACATGTTTTGTTTATGGTGTTAGGTTCACATTGAATAAAAAGTAGTCTACACCCACTCTTAGTGTATTCATCTTTTAAGTATTTAACATTATTTAATATTTACAACTCTAACTGGAGTAAGTATATGTGTTAAAAATTGAGAAAATGTGTTGATTTTAGGGCTGGAAATTTCTGAGTTGATGTGCCTTTTCTAAAGAAAAGAATCAGTACTTGTGAAACTGTGAGCCAATGTCAAGTTATATTGGGCTTGAAGCAAGATGTTCCTAGTAATTGCATCATGGACATGCCAAAACTAAATTAAAATAAGCTCAAATCATTACGATACACACAATAAATTTCTTCATAATTTCAATTTATTCAGTCACTTCATTATTTTGAGAATTTGATTTTCAAATATATACAAATTATTTGGACAAATTGTTACTTTTAGACTAGAAGAAACCAATATTATGATGAATGATAGGTAATACAATCTTCACCTTTCACACCCTCTGGATTGCCCTCTTCTTGCCTTTAAAAACACGTGTGTGTGTGTGTATATATATATATATATATATATATATATATATATATATATATATATATATATATATATATATATATATATATATATATATATATATATATATATATATATGCAGAATGTCTCCTCACGAAGGGATCCTAGTTTGAATCCCAGCCGCCGCCTTGGTTTACCACTCTCCCGGACGTTCGACCTCCTTCACGGGCGTGGGAGAGGGGGAGAGAATGCTCTCTTTATCCCATATCCCATGCATTCATATATGTGTTGTCGACGCTGACAATGATTAGTTCATGTGGTTAAATACGGTGTCCCTTAACAAAGGGACTTGGGTTTGAATCTCAGTTGCCGACTTGATTTACCATCCTCCCGGGCGTTCGGCCTCCGCCACGGGCGTGGGAGGGGGGAATCTTTCTCTCTTAATCCTATATCTGTGTTGTCGACAAGGAGTGGCTCGAGTGGTCAAAGGGACCCGAGTTCGAATCCCAGTTGCCGCCTTGATTTACCACCCTCTCAGGCATTCGGCCTTTGCCACAGACGTGGGAGGGGGAGGGGGAATCTTTCTCTCTTAATCCCATATCTGTGTGTGTATTAATGTGTTTGCATTAATCTTAAAGAGACCTTTTGAGAATCAATGCCTTTTAGTATTTTAATTAACATTGCTGCTGGGGGGAGGGAGCGTCCCTAGGAGCCTTCCTCCCCCTGGCTCTCCTTCATCCACGGTTGGATCACTTGTGAGGGTGCTGTGAACCCTAGTGGTAGAGAAGCAGGTTGTCTAAGTCGTTGGGTTTTCTCATCGGAAGTGTGGGTAGGAGTTGTGGAGTGCCGCATGGAGCGAGGTCGGGATTCGAGGTTCGCATTGTCGATTCAGTCGACTTCCAGCTTGCCCAAGAGTGGTGGATGGAAAGAGCGATTTCACTTGGCCTGACGGCTCTCGCTGGCTACTCTGCATTGTGGTCGGTGAAAGAGGCTGTTTGCCCCTCTCCCGTGCACCCTCCTTCGCACCTCCCGTGTGAGATCTGGTTTTACCAGATTGATGAAAATCCTTCGACATTGACTTCCTCGGCGGCTATGATAGTTGGTGGAAGCTTGCCCCAGTTCGCCTGACATGGCTTCCTAGATCCCATGCTCCGACGGAGATCTTAGGTTTTACGGCCTTGGATCCGAGGTTTCGGCGGATGGGTATCCTTGGAGGGTTGGAAGTGGTGCCCCTTCCTTCCGTTGGAGTGCTTCTTCGAATCTGAGGCTACTCGACAACATCAATGCTTCCCGTTCGGTGGGTATTGGTCAGTGTCTCGGCTGCTTCCCATTTCCAGGTGGTGATTCTCCACGACCTCGACACAGCAGAGTTGTTTCTATGTATCAGACGCCTTCTAGATGCTTAATGAAATGTCCCAGTGCAAACAGGGGCTTCAAGCCCTTGTGTGGGCGTCTCTTGGCCTCTTACATGCTTACCAGTTTTTGACGAGGAGCTTTGTTGCTCGTGCCACATGGAGCCGGACCTCTTGATGGATTTCAAGGTGATTGGCAGCCCATAACAGTAGAAGAAGAAGAAGAAGAAGCCTAAAGCAAAGGGAGGAGAGGTGGGAGACTCTTCCTAGCTGGTTGCTATATTCTTGAGCTTCCTCTGCAGCTTAGATCCAGGAGAATTGGGATGAAGGAAGGTGTTCCGCTTAGATCTCAGTCACAATTTGTGGGTGTTCGTTAATGCAGTGAAGGGGGTTTGAATAGAGATCCTTCGGAATTCTCCTTCTCTTGTTCAAAGTTGGAGTGGCTTGTTTCAGTTATGCTTTGCTGCAAGTTTCTTAGGTGTTCCCTTGCTGGGATTGTTATCAATTCTGGAGTGCGAATCTCAACCTTGGACACTTACATGGTGTTCTAGTCTTATGCTCCAGTCACTTCTTGAGGCTTGATGCTGGAGGAGTTCACGTCTTCATACTTTGTGGGTGTACTCAGTGTTATTGAGGATAGGATTTCTCTGAAGTCATGTCTTTTGGTTTGTGGTGTATGGGTGTAGTCCTTCCTGTTCAATGTCCATGTGTGATGATTATTTTTTGTAACTTTGATACCCGTCTGTTTGGTGTATCAAGGCTTAGCTTTTCCTTTTGGGGTGCCAATGTACCTAAAGTTTTTGGTTATAGTAACACACATTTTAGACCGACCAAAAAAAATAATGTCGCTTGTTCTACCTTTGGGGCACATATTAGGAAAGTAAAGAGGAGGAACCCTCCCTAGGCCCCCTAACCCGACAATAGCCTATGAGAAGGCATCAAACTTATGGGATGGCACATTTAATGTCACAAACCAAATTTAAATTAAGCTAGATCCTCTCCTTTTAATATGGCTCAATCCATTTGAACTTGTGGACTCTACATGGCGGCAACTTAATAGATGATGGACTACAAACATGTCAACAATTGTAGCTGGTTTGATTAAATGTGGCCTAATGGTAAAGTGTGAGTTCAAAATCCATTTGTGCATTGCAATGTTGTGAACTCACACTTTACTATCCAACTACATCCAACCAAATAAGGGGTTATGGTGTGAATTTCTTCCACAGAGAATACCTAAACTACTACATTACAAATAAGGTTGTCTTGCTAATTACAATCATGCTATGTTTGTTTCTTTATAGCCCAATTACTCATGAATTCTGCATTCCTACATTCTCCTTAATTCTCCCTCTACGTTTCACATGCCCATACTACTCGTTTAAAACAAGATATTGCTCTCTCTCTCTCTCCCTCTCTCTCTCTACACGTATCCTCACATTATCTCTTTACTTTTTCTCCATCTTTCCTTCTCCAACATAGCAAACACACATTATAGAAAAAGTCATTTACTTATTCGTTTCTTATACACCAAAGTATATTTATGTTTATTACAATTAGTACACAATTATACACTTTTCTATGCATTTATTACAATTAATATGTACATTTACACACTCTTATATTAAAAAATTCTTTTTCAGCAATTTATATTTACAATAAATATCACTCTCTATTTACACACACTCTCTCTCTCCCCTCCAATCTATCCCACATGTTTTCTTTTTCCCCCGCATAGTCTCCCTTCCTTTCACCCACTCTCCCCAATTACTTTCGCTCCAAGTTCCTGTCTCTCTATTAGATTGTCCTCCATCTTTGCTTCATTTCTCAAAACCAACGCATTCCCCACATGTAATATCATTGATCGGGCTACAACCCGCTATCACTAGCTTATGTGACAAGCCAAATGGAAGATACAAAGCCAAGGCTATCACTTTCTACCCCTAGGATCTGCTGTTCCTAATAAAACAAGGAGTAGGTTGCACCTTGTGTTAGATGTTGCCATCT
Organism: Alisma plantago-aquatica; assembly: GCA_963693085.1. Taxonomy (NCBI): domain Eukaryota; kingdom Viridiplantae; phylum Streptophyta; class Magnoliopsida; order Alismatales; family Alismataceae; genus Alisma; species Alisma plantago-aquatica. Next base: position 53,137,424 of record OY856414.1, on the reverse strand, counting down.
GTTATACGAATAAAATTCCAATCCTACCATTCAATGGGCAGGGACACGTGTGGATTGATAGGAAAAGGAGTAGTCTGCTCCCAATTAAATCAGGACCAACAGATCCCTACTCCACTTTCTATCAAAGACTATCGTGATTTATTGTCTGTTCTTCAGAAATTGGGAACGTTGCAGAAGTTATGGCGTTTTGATATTTAGAAGAAGAATAAAACTACGACCACATAATGCCAATAGATGCATTCCACCATCAACGAATCCATACACAACAATTTTCCTTTTTCCAATCATAGTTATAAAAGCATAGTTGTCCAAACGAAACTACCATAGTCCAATTGCCTCAGAAGATTTCAGGAGTGATGAACAGAACTGACGGTACAGTATTTAATTATCTGAAAGCAACTACGTAAAGGAAAAGTAAAGAGTAAGGTGGACTGTGCGGCAGCAGCGTTGAGCCCTGCAAGAATCATGTGCATTCAACCATGTTGTTTTGCTAATGTTGATAAAGACTTTTGCACATGAAAATACCAAAAGACAATACGAGGACTACTTGGATGGAGCTTAATATTTCTTGTAGTGTTGCACGCATGGTAAAGTTTCATGGAAAATGCAAGTAATCATTACAAGAATGATGCTTCCCAATAAGTTAATAAACTCGTAATGCTTTGTTTGGCAGATGGGTGAACGGGAAGTTAACGAACGCATTATGCTTGTTTGGTAGTCAGTGGAGGGCAGGAAGGAAAGCGGGATGAATGCTGGAGAAGAGGAGACACTCCCTGTTCACAGTCTGTTTGGACTAGCATGAGAAGAAAAAAAAAGGATAGTGATAAGTAAAGTTAATAGAATAAAAAAAAAGAATCCCTTTCACTCCACCCTGATTCAATAGAGATATTTTTCTTCCCCATTAGTCATATTCTCTTCTATGCTAGTTTTGTTATTCGGATATACATTTTTGTCCATGTAAAAGTGCACTTTTAACCTTTCCACCCCTCCATTCGGTGGATGTGGGATGTTTGGTGTTACGGAGCTATTGTTCCGTTTGATGGCGGTTCGGCAGATGAGGCAGTGGGAGACTTAGTGTGTTTGAACCCTCTCCCCTGTTCCTTGAGAAGGTGGCGGTGCCTGGTTGAGGTAGTTCTCTTGTGGGTATAGAACTTTCTATTGTAATGCCCTTGGTCGTTCCTTGGCTCCGAATATGATTGCCCCTGTTTGTTTTATAATAAAAAAATGCGACAGGATTCATCTATAAAAGAATAGCTATTCCATGACAAACCTCGAATAGCAGATATTCATTCATCACCGTGTGAGGAAGGGAGGGGGTAAGGTGTTGTTTACTTGTGCGGCAATAGTAACAACAAATAAACAGCAGAGCATTATGGGACATAAATTCCAAAGTTATACCAAACACCAATATGTGAGCGCTCTGGGACATTATATGGGCAATTTCCGTTCGTCATGGATACATTGTTTGGAAATGTATATGCAGCCACAAGTGCAGATTAAAACCAGATCAGTGTGGAGACTTTAGAAACTCGGCTATCAATCAACTTGATAATACAAGTGAATCGTTGGGTCTAATAGAGCAAAAGGATTCGAATTTGAAGAAAATGGTGGTGATAACTGATGATGATGTGAAAGAAAAGTACAAAAAGCACCTGCACTTATTTGGTTCTTCAAAGTTAATCCCTTTCTACATAAGGATAATGATTTGCGGCCGTCATCAGAGACCAAAAAGAGAAAGAAGAAGAAAAAAACCAAAAACCATTTTCTGTAGATCTTATCTATCAGGTCCATTTTAAAAAACAGCCAGACGGTACTACGGACCAAAGTGAAGATCTTATCTATCAGGTCAGCGCTATTCTGAAGCACATATGTACAAGAAATCCCAGAGAATATGCTGCTAACTTCTGCTGCTCTGCATGTAGAGACTGTAGGGTCAGATGATTTGTGTGTTTCCGTTGATATAATTGAGTCAAAATAAATAGAAAATGTATATGCAGCCACAAGTGCAGATTAAAACCAGATCAGTGTGGAGACTTTAGAAACTCGGCTATCAATCAACTTGATAATACAAGTGAATCGTTAGGTCTAATAGAGCAAAAGGATTCGAATTTGAAGAAAATGGTAGTGATAACTGATGATGATGTGAAAGAAAAGTACAAAAAGCACCTGCAATTATTTGGTTCTTCAAAGTTAATCCCTTTCTACATAAGGATAATGATTTGCGGCCGTCATCAGAGACCAAAAAGAGAAAGGAAAAAAAAAAAACCAAAAACCATAGAAAACCAGACTTGTTGTAGGCGGAAACAAACAGCCAGACGGTACTACGGACCAAAATGAAGATCTTATCTATCAGGTCAGCGCTATTCTGAAGCATACATATGTACAAGAAATCCCAGAGAATATGCTGATAACTGTTTTTTTTTTTCCTCAAAAAAAAAACTTCTGCTGCTCTGCATGTAGAGAGACTATAGGGTCAGATGATTTGTGTGTTTCCGTTGATATAATAGAGTTCCACGCGTGAAAAACTGGCTGTTGCGGGAAGCAGGAACCAATCATGTATTCAGCTATCAATTAGAATTCTATAGGGTCAGATGATTTGTGTGTTTCCGTTGATATAATAGAGTTCCACGCGTGAAAAACTGGCTGCTGCGGGAACCAGGAACCAATCATGTATTTAGCTATCAATTAGAATTAAAATAAAAGCTGATCCTTACAACACGAACAAGAAGAAGAATATAAAAAAGACAAGAGTTTGATGATGGATATGATTGCGAAAGAAAAAAAAAAACAAAAGCATCTGTGTTGCTCAAAAGTAAAACCCCTTTCTACACAATAATTGTGCTTGTCAACAGAAAATACAAAAAAAAAGTGGGAGCATCCTATAGTATGTAAATTAAAAAAAAGTAAAATGAATAAAGAAAGAAAAAACTGATATCAAGTACGTAGGCATATATTTGCTTCACCTATCAGGCCACCAATTGGGATCAAGCGCGACCAATCAGAAAGGCGGTGAAGGTAGCAGAGTCCGTACATGGAGATGGAAGACCAAAATTTTAACAAGGCTGTATGTTTGTGTGTCGATTGAGTGGAACTAAAAAAACGTGTAGCATGAAATTCCACTGTGCAGCAGCCAAGCCAAGCCAAGCTATTGTATCCGGTGAAGTGCTCTGATGTTGAGTGAGACTCGTTGGGTATTGTAACTGTAAGAAAACAATAATAAATAATATTTGGCTGTTGATGATGATGGTGGAGATGCTCAGGAATGTGGGATGTGTCCGAAGCTGTCCATCCCTTCGGTCCGTCCGCGCACGATCCTCCTGAACACTTCTCTGACCTGCCTTTCGAGAGGATCAATCCCTTCTTTGATTGCCTCACACACGTGCCTGAGGTCCTTGACAGCCTCCTTGATCTCCGCCTCTTTCTCTTGTTCAATGGGGTACTGCGTGACGGAGTCGGCAGTATCAGCCAAGTGCCTGGCACATTTCTCGAGCCTATGGATCTCCCTAAGCAGCCCGCACGACCCACGGTTCTCCTTCTTCTTGGCTTCATCGGCGATACGCTCGTGGAGCGCGAGGACAGGCGCGGCCCAGGCGTAGCTGCGCGGGATGGAGAAGTGCGCCTGGAGCCCCCTGTCCTGGCAAGGTATAGCAGCGACGAGGGACCACATGACGAACAGCAGGACGTAGTTCATTGAGAATACCGGCACGATGAGCCCGCCCGTGGCGGTGATCTCGTTGCCTCTGGGTGCAGCGAGGTTGGCGGCCATCGCCTGGAGCTGCTTGGCTGCAGACCATGTCCGGGACACACTCCATGACAGCGACCGGGAATGGGTGGCGTTACGGCTTCCGGATGAGTTGGAGTTTGTTCCGTTGTTGTGGCGGCCGAACGACCGGTTCCTCTGCGTGAGGAACGACCCGCCACCACCAGCCGCAGACGCGGCCTCTTTCTCATCGAGCATCGCGATGGCTAAGTCCGCCAGCGCCTTCCTTGCCCTCCTTAGCTGTCCTTCCCCAATGACCTTCCTACGATCATCGAGCGCCGTGAACACGATCTCAGTGTATTTCTCCCAGTTCCTCAGCTGGTCAATCCCGTCCCTGACGGCGTTACAGACGTCGAGGGCCTTGACGGACCTGTCGTGAAACTCGGCCACGAGGCGGTCGAGTGGAGGGCGGGAAAGGGCTCCTTTGCTGTTGAAGAGGATGGCGCGGAACTCTTCCTGGCAGATGAGGAACGAGTCGAGGAGGCGGCGGATCCAGAGGAGGGATAGGATCTCCTGGCCCTCACCAGCGCCGTGTGCCGGCGATTCGGTGCCGCCGGCGGCTACGGAGGCGGGGGTAGGGACGGGGGCTGGCGGTGGAGGAGGGGTGAGGTCCTGGAACAGGTCGGCGACGTGGCGCTGGAAGGCGTCGATCTCGGTCTCCGTTGCCCCGCCGGCGGCACCGGGGCCGCCGCCCTCGACGGCGTCACGGCGCAGGCTGAACATCGACCGGCCTAGCGCCGCGAACGGGGCTGAGGAGGAGTCCGTCGCTGGCATTGTTGTGTCCGCCCGATGGAAGGTAGATCTGGGGGACGGAGAATGGAGGCGATCTAGGAGAAATGGGGAAGGAAACCCTAGTGATTCGGGGGAGGAGGTTATGTGATTAATGATGGGGAGGTAGAAAGGGTGGAGGATGTGTAGGTGGGGGTTTGAATGGAAGAAGCGGATCGGGCCGGCAGCGAATGGCGTGGTGGGGAAGGAATACGAGACGGGGAACTGGAGGCGGAGTGGAGGAGAAGCCGGGCTGGGTGGAAGGGCGATTGGGTGTGAGGGGGAAAGAGAGAGAGTTCTCTCTGTTTTTTTTCCCTTCGCCTTCGCCGGGAAGAAGGTCAGAGAGAGAGAAAGGAGAAAAGGGGGAAATGCCCGATTCGTGTTGGGCCTTGTTTTGCTTGGTTGCTTCTCGTCGTCCTCTAACTCTTCCTCTCCCTTCCCCTTCTCTCTCTCTCCTCGACTCCTACTCCTCCTCCTCCAGGAATGGCAATGGCTAATTATAGTAGTTAAAATAAAATAAATGGGTGGGGGAATGTTTTTAATTTGATTAATAATTAGTCCATCAGTTGGTCTCCTCAATAATGTATACGTATCGTATCCATGAAATGTCAGAACCCGAGGGGGTTCGCTTATAAAATTTGAACAGGCTGAGGGAGACAGGCAGGCGCCAGCTGGGGGGAGGCGGTAGTACTGCTCAACTTCTATCTGTAACGGGTCCTGTGGCCTCCAGTAACACACCCTGATTCTCTCTCTACTAGTAAACACACACGTGCACATGCACGCGGTCAATAAATATTTGGTACATATTTTTCCAATAAAAATATACAAAAATATTTGGAAAAGATACTACATGTTTAGACAAACAAATATACAAGAGTGCATTCCCTTTCTATGTTATTTATATTGTATTTCTAGTAAATGAATATTGAAGTCGTTACACGTATACAAACCTCTTATTTTGTAAACCATGTCAACATTCATATGTGTATGAATATGTTAAGACTTAGTCTTCCTGTATAGTATTCACGGTTTGCCAAAAAATTGTAGATATGTTTCTATAAAAAAATTAGCTATCATTTATGAATTTATAAAATCAAAATTTGTTCCTTGAAATCACAACTATAGAAAATATAAAAAAAGTTACAAGCACAAATAATGAATGGAATCACAATAAATATAAAGTATAGACTTTTTCCTTAAAGCAATCTATAGTTGTAGATTCTTAATATATTTACAAAAAAATTGTTGTAGTAATTTATAATTAGCACAAAATCTTTCAACCATTTCTTTGAAGGGAATAAAATATGTAGAAAAGGAATATTTGATGTTTTCTTGAAGTGAAATTTTAAAGAACAATTACCAAATTGAAAATATTATTCCAATTTTATTATTAAATGAAAATTGTATGTATACATATTTGATAATTTAAACATAGTTGTTTTTGGAATGGAATTGGTTATGGACACCTGATTCCAATGAACTACACATGTCAACAAACCCCAATAAAATTTCTTTCTATGAAAAATACAAAAAGATGGATAAGAATGGTACCATAAATAAATTATTCCAAAAATGAGCTTCATAGATGAGATCTAGACAACATACCTTCATGACAACTCTCATCCTTCTTTTTTGTGTTTGCATCCTATATTAGCTACATATCTAAGGATTGATTTTTTTATAGAAGATGATGAACTGTAAAATGTTGATCTACATATATTGCTAGACGTGACATTATAATACTTTGTATGGTTTGTGCTTCACGTAATTTTGTCTTACTGTTATGGTCAAACTCAAACATAAATAAGAGTTCCAATATATTAAGGAGAACATTGTTACATACTTTTTTTTCAACAAGCATTCCCCTAATTCCTCACACAAGAATTACTCACTTCCTGCCCATTTTGTTTCGTGATAATACATTATTGGATGTTGACGTACAAGAATCCAACAAAATATGAAAGAGGTCCTTATTCTAGAGGAAACTATGTGCCCCTTATTTTTTGCCAAGTGCCAATTGTGGGGTTAAGGACAATATTCACGCAAGTAAAGTTGATGCCCTAACCTTCTTCGTTGTCAATATGCCACATCATGTTGGACTGTTTCCTTGCTTGATTTTCTTATTAGATTCGCCTCGCTTCTGATGGAAAGCCCCGATACCGTAGCTGTCAAATAAAAAAGTTAGCATTAAACGTAGAGTAGAACTGATCTTACGCCATTGAAAATGCTAACTCAATTATTCGTTTTAAAATGTGCACGACATTTATCAAGATAATGAGTTTTAGTTTCAGTATCTATCGCCTAGAATTAACTAATGGATGAAAGAGAATTGGGAAAGAAATAATTGGTATCTAGATAAGCTGGTGCTGGTGGTTAATTTGTTGGAGATGATTTATTCCTTTTGCAACAAAGATAAGTAGATAATAAATAGCAATGAAAAATTCACCTTTCGTGACTAAATGAATGTTGACCATAAAGTCGCTGTACAGAAGACACATAGTGGAGGGAAGAGTTTACATAAAAAAAGAATAAAATGGTTAGAAATATGTGATAACAGGTGGAGTGAAGCAGGCGAGCTGGAAGAGTTTTTACGTTAAGCAGTTTTTTTTTCACAGCTACGTACAATATTGAGGAACTTCCTGGTGTTTTCAGTACAAACTCTCAAATCAAAATATCCTTTGACTGCCGCATGATGTAACATTATGAACTTTTAGTCAAAACAGATATAAAACAACCCATATCAGAGATCGGTACTAATGGCGGTGGTTTCTCTTGCTTATGACGAATTAAAATAACTAAAAAAATATAACATATGATGGTACATACATCCATACTGGAATCTATTAAATCAGCTGTTGTAAGTTTTGTCGTGTTAAATTGATGCTTAGCGTTCCCAACCTTTAAGTCAAAGAAGAATCTGATTCCACCACACTCTCTAACAAAGTCATGCAGTCCTTTTTGAGCCCCGATTGCAACAAAATACAATACAGGAAGATTTACCACCGTTATACTGATGCAGTGTCATTCTTTTCATGAAGAAGGTATATACATCTTGAATTCCCTTTTCAGGTAGGGCATTCTTTTGAAGAAATCAAGCGACACTTCTTTGGATTGGGAGATGTTGAACTCTGCAGCAATAACAATTAAAACATCACAATGAGATCACACCAACAATCAGAAACAAGCACCCGTCAGGAAAAGAATAAATGGAAGTAATATAATGTCAATAAATACTAATTTAGGAAAGAGGTTCTCTTGCCTGTTCTGAAACCGGTCCTGTCTATAAGCTCATACACGACCTCCACGAACTGCTTGTAGAACAACAGTAATCCTGCAATGTGATTACCATCTTTTATAATTCCACCCTACGTGAATCCGACCTTTTCTGATTTCCATGTGGGAATGTGCAAAACTCTCCGCAAAGTATTACCCTGGTTCCCTGGGATAATGACAATGTGCAGGTAGGGCTCGTCGTTACGCAACTGGAGCATCAAAAGAAGGGAATTCCCCAGCCGCATGTTCACTCGCATATAATTCCTCGCCGCCTTCTCCTCCCACATCCAATTCTAACTGTCTGCAATGACCTTCCATGACTCACTCTTGATGACAAATCCAGAGGACATCTGTGTCCAGGGTGTCACTACCGAGAGAGCTATGAAAGTTGTGAAAAGAAAGACCAGCAACTTTTGTTTTGCGTTTAATGCCTATTTTTTCATCTTAGCCCAAAACTGCAGTATGGGTGAATCGTCATTGCGTCTCTTGAGCAGGGACCTTCCTCAGACCACTGCCCGAGTTCGTATAATTGCCAGGTATATTCTTCACTTTATATGTGCCTGACGGTGGGCAGCAGCTTCACCTGGACCCTTGCCCTTCCAGCTCCTGTTCCTATTCTCAAAAGTTGTCAAGCTTCACACAAAAAAATTGATCTCCACCATAGAAGAGGAAGAAGATAGTTGCATTGATAGAAACTCTTACCTTTTCACATGTACCGATGTACGCATCTTCCTCAGGAAAAAACAAAATTGCTGGCTTTCTCCTAATTCATCCTCCCGACCATGGAAATCCCGTGAGGATGGATAGAGGAGCGACTGGTGTGTAGAGCTCATACTCCTCCTGCTCCTCTCCACTCCTCTCGTGGGTTAACTGATGTTGATACCTCTATGTTTTTATATACGATCCATCCAACTTAGTACAGCTCGTAATCAACTATTGTTATCTTTTTCTCTGGCTCCTCTAATCCAAGATTGGTGACGCTCGACACAACTCCTTTCTAGTGGGGGACGATGCGTACCAGATCATGTGAAATCGTGGGAGTCCAAGGAAGAGAGTGGAGGACAAAAGTAGTGGGGATAATGGGGATTGGTAGTTTTTGGGCGACTCTGGTGGAAATATTAATAAAAGAAAGAAATTCCTTGAAAAAATGAGAGAAAATAACGACTCAAGGAGAGTGAAGCGTTTGAAAAGATAATGGAGTGAAAATCAATAACTGAATTTGTTAGTCTCGTCAAATTGGTAAGAGGTGGATGGACCGGTGGATGGAGAGGGGGAATAGATAATTACTCTTTTTCCATAAAATGTGGAGAAAGCAAGCGAGCGTCTCCTTGGTTAGTTACTCTTTTTGCGTATTACTCTTTTTGAGTGTGGGAAGTGGAGGAAGCGGAGGAAAGTGGGTGAGCAGATCGTGGCAGATTTGAATTTCAAAAAGAGTGAGTTCCGATAGTTCAAATTAAATCATTTTTTTGAAGTAAAAAAGTTGAAAAAACGTGAGAGCAGCTTGAGTGAAGGAGAGTGCAAGCTTTTGCCACGTTGGCAAAATGGTGGTATGTGATTGGTCAATATGAATTTGGGCGGGTGTATTTGAACTGCCTGCGAAACTCGCTCTTTTTATAGTAGTATAGATTTCTCTCTGCTTCTCCTATTTCTCTCTCTATCCCTCCCTAATTCTCTCTCTATCCCTCTCTGCTTGTCTCTCCCTCTCTATCCCGAGTTCGTGCCGCCGGAGGAACCAAACCAAGCCAAACCATCATTCTCCCGGGCATTGACCTGGCCAAGACGACATACAGACAGAACAGACCAGACCCCACCACCCAATCCAACACATCGTGCGTGGCACACCGGATCACGCCTCTCTCCTCGCCTCACACATGGACGGTCGCCCAACAACCGTGTGACGCCACCCCCTCCCTAATCTTCCGTCTCCTCACCCGGACCAGGTCGTCATCCCTCGCAAGTCTTGTCCCTCCGGACACTTCCCCATCCCTTCACACCCGCCAGGCCCGCCCCACAGTATGCATGATTTGTCCTGGTCCGGTACTACCTCGACACTTCCCATCCCGGACGTCGGCCCCAATCCATGTACCTACCTGCCTCCTAAAGTTGGCTCGTGTCATTTTCAGATCCCAAATATGACAAAAACAAGCAAAAATCATCAATCACCAATATAATAATGATAATAAACTTTATGCGTGATTCTCTCTTTGTTCGAGGCTGCTTGTCCTGGCTTATTAAAGCTGTTTGAGAGGAGCCTCTTAGAGGGAAAATATCACGCAAGTGTGTTTGCCATCTGTCCAATCAAATAATAAGATATCAACATGACGTTGAGCATGGAGACCATCAACACGTGTCCCGAGAAAGGCCACATGAGCTTCCTTCGATACCTTTATCCCAGCACCAGAGACAAGATCAAAAAGGATGGAAGCATATTACATATAGTAGTATACACAGAGATTAAGGAGATTCCTACAGGCATGTAACTGACCTCTCAGTAAAATATGATCTTGGAGCTCTTGGGTGTGGATCCAAGAAGCAACATAAGTAAAATTGCAGACATCATGGGATGAATAGATACCCATGGAAAAGTATGAGTCTGTAGAAATGGTCCCAACCATAGAACAACAAAGGAGAACACGAGATATCATACGAAGGTTGCACCAATGGTGGGGAGGCTGCAGATGCTTAGCCACAAGATCCAAACGAGTAGCATCGTTGGCGGGGGCAATGCCACTGAAAGAGAGAACCCAGATGGCAGCAACAAATTGACCATATTTGACCTTTGCCTTGGCACGAGAAATGTTAGCTTCAATAGACTATGCACGGTCGAAAGGACATTGATGGATCAAAATTCTGGCAAGGAGTTGTTGAATACCATCTGGACTAGAATTCCAAGTATCCAATGCTTTAAGGATCATAATGTAACAACCCCACATGTAGCATCCTTGACCCGAGTTATGCCATAACCCTGGAAGTTTTGCTTAAATAAGTTAGTTATAAACTTGTTTTAATCTTTTGAAAAGTAATTAAGACTCAAGGATAGTTTAATTTTCAAGTTTGAGCTTATTTACAAACTATTTGTGCACTATATGATAGTTTGGGTGTAAATTATAATTTACCCAAAATGAGGGATTATATTGTAATATGTCACATGTTGAACGTGCATCAAGTGCTTTAGCATCATAAGAGAGATAATGATGCTAAGGGGTGGCTTGTGGAAAGCATAAGTTCCAAGTTTGAACTTGTTTGAATAATGCTTGTGCCTTGTGTACCATTTTTGGTGCAAATTATAATTTACCTAAAATTTAGGGTTGATATGCAAATTACCACCTCTAGAGTGTCCCTACTCTCTCTTAGCATCATATAGAGGAGATATAAAGAAAGAGGAACTATGTTTGAATCATATTTGAGTGATGGTATTCTTGGTGATGAAAAGACCAAACTGAGTTGTATAGTTGAAACCCTAAAATGAGTTGTATTGAGTTGTAGAGCTTATATGGAAGTGCCAATCAGCCAAGAAGCCATTGAGGAGGCCCCATATCATTTTGTCAACTCTTGGAAAAGGTCATGACGAGTTAAGCACCTCAAGAAGGTGATGGATATCAGTTTATAACTTTCCTTGGAAAAGTTGTATTGGTTTGTGAATAAAGTGATGTTGGGTTGAAATATCTTGTTCAACAAGATAACCAATGGCCGAAATCATATCCCTAGATTATCCCCAAGAGTTTGTGTTACAACCCCAAAAGTTGGGTTCCTTTGGTGAGAAATGTAATTTCTCATATTACAGATATTTGGACAAATAATGATATAAATTGTTGTGAATAAATGGATTTCATTTAAAATAGCCTTGTTGTGTGATTTGTGGGCTTTATTGGCTATTGGGCCCAATAGCAAGGAAATTCAATTAATTAATGAATAATTGAGTTGTTGAGAAAAGAGAGATGAGGTGGAAACCTCTAGAAGGCAAAGGAATGAAATCCAAGAATGAATTTCGTGCCTCTTGGGTTCCTTGGGTTCCAAGGAGTCCAAAGTTGCATAAAAAGAGCAATAAGAAAAGAAAAGATCAATTAAGTATTTCTTTATTAAGAAAGAAATTGGAAATATTGATGAAATGTGGAAAATAAGTGTAAAGAGGTATAATGGAGTAATCCTTGGTGGAATTTCGTATCCCAAGGATTCCTAATGTTGAAAGGAATACCAATAAGGAAAATAAAAGAAAAAAACCCTCAAAAAGATATGTTTTAATGAAGAAATAAACAAGATAATGTGAAATAATGCACTTAGATGCATCTAGAAGGATAATAAGTATCCAATAAAAAGGATTTCGAAATACTAGAGCTTCTTGGGATCCAAGGAGTCCCAATAAAGAGGAAAGAAAGAGAAAATACCAAAATTGCAAAATAAGAGGATAATGTGATGCATTATTAATGAATTATGTGGTTTTGTTAAAAAGGAAGTAAATTCTATCAAAAGAAAATAGAAACTTCGTGGCTAATGGATTAAAAGCTAAGAATAAAGAAATAAGGGAAAAGGTTTTTGAAATCCTAATATTTAAAGAAAAGGAATATCAAAAAGATAAAGAAGAGAGAGAGAAGGTTCCTTTTCATTGAAGGAATTGGTTTCCTTTTAGAATAAAGACTTAAATCTCATGGATGAGCATCATAAGGTCCATATACCCTCCCCTATATAAGGGGTACGACCTAGGGTCGAGTCCAGAGAGAACCCACACACTCATCTCTTCCATCTTCTTGTTTCTTGCTTGCAAAAACCCTAACGGGTGGGTAGTACTATCCCCGGAGCAAGGAAGGGTGGTGTTGCGGTCTTGATGGAGGCAACATGCTTCCACGTCCACCCCAAGATGGATCGGCTACCTTACCCCCGCCCCGTCGTTGAGTATCTCTTGCCGAAGGACTGCATATCTGCATGAATCGCAGCAGTAACGTGGGCAGATCTCGCTCGCAAACGACTGCTTCTGCCACAGTTTGGGGGCACCTCGCGTGCGCCAGGGGGCAGCAGCGGTGACGACCACCTCCCTGGTGGCCGTCAAGGTCAGTAGAGGGAGGGAGGGGCCGCACAAGGGTAGCTAGGGTGGCTGCTGGGTGCAATCGGGAGGTGGAAGACGACTACGTGGGCATTGGACGGTTGTACCCCTCCCGGGTATGAAGAGCCGACCACTTAAGGAGGGGCTGTTTGGTCATTTCAAAATATTCTCAAACTCAGCCGAGCAAAGCATCTTGCATGGAGGAAGCGACGTGGCAAATTCTGATTGGCCCAAAGTAAGTTAATTTGCAAAATTCGTATCTCATAAACCGTAGCTCGGATAGATGCGCTTTCTACATGAATTTTACTCAGAAAATCGAGAGGAATATAAATAAAATATATTGAAAGCCTAATTCTTTTTGCAATTCGAAAAGTAATGGAAGATATCAACTTTAATGTATTAATGTTTAAAGAATCCTATTTTGATATGATTAAAGTGATTAGAAGGGTTTAATAGATGATTACAGTTGATATTAGCATGTTAATAATAAAAAGGAACATTAGGAAGAAAAAGGATGAACTTTGCATAAAATTAGTTTAATTTTGAGTTTAATGTGCATGAATAATACTTTAATGGGCCTTGAAACCCTAATATTGGTAAGTTTGACTCTTAATGGCTTTAATTGACTAATTTCATGATTAAAGTTGGAATATGTTGGATCTAAGCTATTTCCAATATTAAAGTCCCTAATTTGTGGATAAATAACCTTAATATAGAAATTAGGGTTTTCGATTGAATCAAGGAAGAATTAATAATAAATAGAGTTCATATGGGAATTAGACCATCATGAATTATGAGTTATTAATCAAAAAGAAACTAAAGGTGATAATTGAGTCTATTAGCCTTGAAATAACTTAAAAGGATAAAGAAGGTAGTTTTGGTATAAAGAGAACTAATCGACTTTAATTGGGATTATGATGTTGAAGTTAGGGTTTATGAACTAAGAGGGCATTTAATATGATAAAAACGTTATGGAGGCAAAAACCCTAATAAAACCCTAATATGGTCTAGAAAAGCCTAAGGTGGAATCCAAGTCTAGCTTTAGAATGTTTTAGATAAACTATAACACTTGGAACGTATGCATTAATTTCAGGATATTGTTGATTGCTTGTTGATTGATTCTTTATCCTTATTGCTTGGACAATCAAGTTGCTCTGGATCAGGTATGTGGTTAATTATGAATAACCACCTTAGTTTCCCGAGGATTTTCCAGATGGTTAATCGCATTGAATGCAAATTATCTGTTGGATGTTCATACTTGCAAATTATAAAGTCACTATGATTATCACATTAATAATAGAAGTATGGATTCTCGCACCTACATGCCACCCTGATGGATGATGCCAAAGGTCAGGCCCAGATGGGTAGACCAATGGACACCTTGAGTGGTGACCCCAGGCACCAAGAAGGTGACCTATGATATTGCATGACTAGTGGGCACCATGATTGGTGACCCCTAGGCACCAAGCTCGGGATTGAGAAGGTGGCCATAAGTCATTGGCAAAGGGCACCCTAAGGTGGGTATGCCAGGGTTAGGGCAAAAGCGGTGGAGAATGTCATACTGAAAAGTGTAAATTGGCTTGTTAATTAATTTGATTGTGATTATTAAATTGTTAGCCATATTTGCAAGATTTTGGTTGTTCCCACATACCAATATATTTCGATATACTGACTGACGTTTTGTTTGTCGGCGTTTTAGGAACAACAATTGAAAGAATAAATAGTAAAGTGACACATTGTGAAAGTAAAACATAAAGTGCAAGGAGGATTAGTTAGAGTGGATTCAAGCTTGGATAGATAGATTCCCAAGGTTTTAAAAGGTAAGTAAAGTTTTAATTTTATACCAAATTTCAGTTAGTTAGTAGAATTTCATAATTGTTATTGATTATTTGTCGAACCTTTGATCCTGTTAATTGGATAACGACACCGACCTTTCAGTCTCCCTTAATTGGGGGTTACTGGGAGGCGGGGTTGTTATAATTAGTATCAGAGCATAGGTTCCTCAAGTAATCTTTAATAATTATTAAATTTTACAAATTCTATAGAACCCAAGGGAGTTATTAGAGGATTATCCAAAAGACGGAGGTGTCTAGAAAAGGATCACGACCGGGGGCTGGCAATATTTTCCTCCGCACCGCTAGTCGGAATATGAGGACTCCCAGATCTGTGTGACTGCCTGGTCAAAGTCTTAGGGTATGAATTGAAATAAGATACCTTTAGGACTCTCTCATCTTGTTCATCCCTTCTCAACTCCAATTCTGTTAAGGACCTTAAGGATTAGGGTTTCCCTCTCTTCTCCTCACCCTCTTGAGGTATGGGTAAGGTTGATAAGGATTAAGGAATCCTCCACCAAATTAATAAAAAGCATGTAAATAATATGTCATGGACATAAGCTTAATAGAGTAAGCGTAAAGGAATAGATACATGCTTAGGTCGTATGGCACGAGTTGTCATTGCCTTCAGGAGAGACCTAAGGATAGACCTCCTTGTCAGGAGGATGTGTAGAGAGAGTTAGTCTTGGAGGAAAAGACCTCCATTGAAGGTAGAGACCTATCACATCCTTTGAGGATGATGTTAACCCTAACCCTAAGAGAAGGTTAGAGAGAGAGAGACATGATGAGATTGGATGTCATGGTAGACTGGGTGTTTGGATGGACATACCTATGGTTTGTCATATGAGCCATGAGAGGTTAGATGGCCTAGCACCTTTGGCACCCCAACCCTGAGAAGGATTGTGCATGTTAGAGCAAAGAGTAGCTCCTTCATGGATGAAGTTAGTGAAGGACCTATAGAAACCCTATGGCTTATGCAAGTAAGGGATATCATGCCCCCAGAGTACGTCAGTGGTACGGTAGTAGGATGAAACCCTAGACAGGAATCATAATGGATGGCTTATGAGATAAGCATAGGGGGTTATGGATAATCTTGGGTAAACATAAGTTCGAGCATAGGCTTCACTCAAGTAGGGGCATGCTTATGAGCTTGATCCTTCATGAAGAAAGGACCTCCTATAGAGAGGTTGGTTGTAGGATTAGCTCTAGAGAGAGAGCAAACCTCGGGCAAGGAGGTTGGAAGCCCAAAACCCTAAAACTTGAGGAACAGTGGGGAGTTGAGGATGATGTGACCTACGTGGATGATAGTGGTTGCCTTATGTGTGACCCCTGGAGGCTGATGATATCTTGGTTGCCTTTAGAGGAACCAAACCTTAGAGAGAGGACGATGCTTCTAGTACCTAGGGTATAAGTGATTACCTACTGGATGAGATGAAGAATGCTTTAGACCATGGGGGGGTTTAAGTAACCGGTTGTGAGGCTTTATACCTAGTTGGTTGCCCTGGAAGAGGACTCAACTCTGAAGTGTTGCTTGAGTAGAAAGATCATGGAGGTACATGACATACCTTTGACATGCTTGATTCATGGTTAAGAGGTTGAGCATGTAGTTGGATACCCAGAGGAGGACCTAGGGTTCCTAGGCCTAAGAGGGGAAGCAGTGTATCCGATGCTCATGATGAGATTCGAGTCTCTATAGGTTCGAGCATGGTACTCCTCATGTGTAGAGGTAAAGGAAATCCCTTACGTTAAGGGTATGTTTGATGAACCCCTCACAACTAAGTTGATGTAATGTGCCTTAGTAGTTGTTGGTTTAAGCATGCTCATGTGGATGTAAACCCTAAGGATGCTTGGGACCTTTGTTATAAAGGTGTAGTTTCCTCCCATCCTGGGAGAGCGACCCTTTGGTAGCGAGTATACCAGTTTGGTTGGTTTTGAGGTAACCTAAGGAGGTTTCATAGGATCTTGAGAAGCTAAGTGAAAAGTACATGGCATGAGAATGAACCTATAGACCCATAGGTAACCATCTCTATGTGCATGTGGATGTGTTACCATGGAGGTAACCGGTATGGGGCTCGACCAAGGTGGGCAGGTTGCCATGATCCCAGTGCATGAAAGGATGAAAGTCAGTCATGAATGCAGAGAGAGATGATGAAGGATTGGGTAAGGTTCTAAATTAAACATGTACTATGTTAGAATCCTAATTCTATCCAAGGGTCAGGTAGAGATAAGACCGATGGAAGGAGTTGCCTAATTCCCTAGTTGTACATGACCATAGGGTTGGGAGGTAACAACTATCATTGTCTGAGGGCCATGGGTTAGGAGATTGATCACCTTCATGAACTCATGGGACCCAAAGGGCAGATGAGTAGGGCACTCTCTGGATGCATAAGGGAAGATGGATGACCCCAAAAGTGCTGGCACCCTATAGACCTAGAGGAGATGACCTAGGATTATGCTTGGACCAAGTAAGTCCGAGACCAGTTTTCCCTGGAAGTAGTGTAGATATCATGATGTTTGTGATATAGAGACATAAGCTACACGTTTCAACTTGGATTTGAAAGTGTACGAGCAAGGTGGGCTGTACCATCTCTACTCTTAGAACAGGAAGAACTCTGTATTTGGACTGCAGCCAAATGCTTATTTCTTCTTGTTATGGGGGTGAGAGATAAGACAGTACGCATGCCTTAAACCAAGGATAAAGATGATGTAAGTTGGAATGTTGCTACAAGGTATGAGGATAGAGATGATAACATACCTTTGTGGAGAGAATAATACATGGATGGTTTACAAACACTAAGAGTATTAAGGAAATCATCTTGTGAGGATGTTTTATCATGAGCTATGCAGAATTTGTAAAGTTGAGTTGAATCACCATGAGGATGAGCTCAGAGTTTCTTGATGAAGACAAACGTAGAGTTTGAGATGAGATGATAAGTATAATACATGGAGGTGTATGTTACCTAACACCTAAGGATAAGGAGTGGTAATGAATGCTCTGGTTGAGATATAGCTAGCAGGAAGCTAGAAGAAGTTGAGGTTGTTCGACTAACCCTATGTTTGGAAAGAAGATGTATTTTGGCTAACACTCGGATGTAATAAGATATGTTTAACAAGTTAATGGTTGTTTGGGTAGCCTGTTTAGTCCTTGATGTAGTAAAAGGATGGTGATAGAACTTTAGATACACTTATTCTGATAGGAAGGTAATAAAACCCTTTTGAGAGTGGTTTAGGGTTTCCGAGGTATCAAGCCTGAGGAATCATAACAATACAGGAGGACATGATATACCTTGGTACTACAAAGATAGTAAGTGATGGCAGTATTCTCAATGCTTAAAACAAAGTTACATGTAGCATGTGGCCATGCAAGCCAGGAGGTGAAGGACGAACACCATTAACCCAGTGCATGGATATAAAGTATAAAGAGTTCCCGAGAGGGAATGGGAGTTCATCATTATGGATGATGTGAGTTTCTCCTAGACCAAGAAGGTCAAGATACAATATGGGTTATGGTAGATCGCCTTACCTAGATGACATGAGAAAGGAAGAGTTTGGTCAAGGGACAGATCTGGTTGAATTACATATGAAAAGAGATGGTTCAACTACACCATGATGTGAATTCAAGGTTCTTGATGTAACCTAAAGGTTCACTTCCATGAGGTCGAAGTAGATACATGAAGAGCTCAGTGGTTGTACAGTTTATCACCCCATACTAATGGACAGTATGATCTGGACTAGAGGGTCTGATGAGAGCATGTGTGCTCATTTAGGGTGATACATAGAGACAGTTCTTAAGATGTGATGTTAACCAACATAGCCTTTATCGGGATGCAAGAAGTTCTATAGGGAGGTTGTGTCGGTCACCACTTCATTATGATGATGTTGGTGAAGGAGGCCTCGTGAAGGTCAGAAAAGAACCACAAGTGTGTGCAGATGAAGTCGCTTTGATCGTGCAATGGCTAAGAGAAAGCCCAGTGGTGACATGAGTCACGAGCTGATGTAAAGCAGACTGATATGCAGTTTACTGTGGGAGAATATGTGATGTGAAAATTCAACCCCTCTAAGCAACAACTGAGAAAGCTGAGTCCCCGATGTATGGGTCCTTTTGAGATAGATTGGTGGAGATGGTTGTGTTAACCTTACCCCTCAGGATAAAATGATGTGTTGCATGAGTCCGATCTAGAGCACTATGTGAGGTACCCAAGCCAGGTGATGTGCCCTGAACCTATTCAACTTTTGAAAGGCTGAAAGGTCCTAAGTCACCTATGAGGGTACGATATACCAAGGTAAGAAAGAACTCAGATGGAAGAAAATGAGATGATGAAAGTTCTTGGGAAGCACCATGGAAAGGGTGAAGCCACATAAGAGCCATGATGGACACATGAAAGGCTTATCCTATTTGTTTGTTTGCTTGATAGAATTTTGAGGGCAAAATTCTCATAAGAGGGGAAGGATGTTACAACCCCACATTTTGGGTTCCTTAGGTGAGAAATGTAATTTCTCATATTAAAGATATTTGGACAAATAATGATATAAATTGTTGTGAATAAATGGATTTCATTTAAAATAGCCTTGTTGTTCGATTTGTGGGCTTTATTGGCTATTGGGCCCAATAACAAGGAAATTCAATTAATTAATGAATAATTGAGTTGTTGAGAAAAGAGAGATGAGGTAGAAACCTCTAGAAGGCAAAGGAATGAAATCCAAGAATGAATTTCGTGCCTCTTGGGTTCCAAGGAGTCCAAAGTTGCATAAAGAGAGCAATAAGAAAAGAAAAGATCAATTAAGTATTTCTTTATTAAGAAAGAAATTAGAAAAATTGATGAAATATGGAAAATAAGTGTAAAGAGGTATAATGGAGTAATCCTTGGTGTAATTTCGTATCCTAAGGATTCCTAATGTTGAAAGGAATACCAATAAGGAAAATAAAAGAAAAAAACCTCAAAAAGATATATTTTAATGAAGAAATAAACAAGAATATTCAAAATAATGCACTTAGATGCATCTAGAAGGATAATAAGTATCCAATAAAAAGGATTTCGAAATACTAGAGCTTCTTGGGATCCAAGGAGTCCCAATAAAGAGGAAAGAAAGAGAAAATACCAAAATTGCAAAATAAGAGGATAATGTGATGCATTATTAATGAATTATGTGGTTTTGTTAAAAAGGAAGTAAATTCTATCAAAAGAAAATAGAAACTTCGTGGCTAATGGATTAAAAGCTAATAATAAAGAAATAAGGGAAAAGGGTTTCGAAATCCTAATATTTAAAGAAAAGGAATATCAAAAAGATAAAGAAGAGAGAGAGAAGGTTCCTTTTCATTGAAGGAATTGGTTTCCTTTTAGAATAAAGACTTAAATCTCATGGATGAGCATCATAAGGTCCATCTACCCTCCCCTATATAAGGGGTACGACCTAGGTCCGAGTCCAGAGAGAACCCACACACTCATCTCTTCCATCTTCTCATTTCTTGCTTGCAAAAACCCTAACGGGTGGGTAGTACTATCCCCGGAGCAAGGAAGGGTGGTGTTGCGGTCTTGATGGAGGCAGCAGGCTTCCACGTCCACCCCAAGATGGATCGGCTACCTTACCCCCCGCCCCGTCGTTGAGTAGCTCTTGCCGAAGGACTGCAGATCTGCATGAATCGCAGCAGCAACGTGGGCCGATCTCGCTCGCAAATGACTGCTTCTGCCACAGTTTGGGGGCACCTCGCGTGCGCCAGGGGGCAGCAGCGGCGATGACCACCTCCCTGGTGGCCGTCAAGGTCAGTAGAGGGAGGGAGGGGCCGCGCAAGGGTAGCTAGGGCGGCTGCTGGGTGCAATCGGGAGGTGGAAGACGACTACGTGGGCATTGGACGGTTGTACCCCTCCCGGGTATGAAGAGCCGACCACTTAAGGAGGGGTAGTTTGGTCATTTCGAAATATTCTCAAACTCAGCCGAGCAAAGCATCTTGCATGGAGGAAGCGACGTGGCAGATTCTGATTGGCCCAAAGTAAGTTAATTTGCAAAATTCGTATCTCATAAACCGTAGCTCGGATAGATGCGCTTTATACATGAATTTTGCTCAGAAATCGAGAGGAATCTAAATAAAATATATTGAAAGCCTAATTCTTTTTGTAATTTGAAAAGTAATGGAAGATATCAACTTTAATGTATTAATGTTTAAAGAATCCTATTTTGATATGATTAAAGTGATTAGA
This sequence comes from Alisma plantago-aquatica, assembly GCA_963693085.1. Taxonomy (NCBI): domain Eukaryota; kingdom Viridiplantae; phylum Streptophyta; class Magnoliopsida; order Alismatales; family Alismataceae; genus Alisma; species Alisma plantago-aquatica. Next base: position 53,116,556 of record OY856414.1, on the reverse strand, counting down.
AGAGTTTAATAGATGATTAAAGTTGATATTAGCCTGTTAATCATAAAAATGAACATTAGGAAGAAAAATGATGAACTTTGCATAAAATTAGTTTAATTTCGAGTTTAATGTGCATGAATAATACTTTAATGGGCCTTGAAACCCTAATATTGGTAAGTTTGACTCTTAATGGCTTTAATTGACTAATTTCATGATTAAAGTTGGAATATGCTGGATCTAAGCTATTTCCAATATTAAAGTCCCTAATATGTGGATAAATAACCTTAATATAGAAATTAGGGTTTTCGATTGAATCAAGGAAGAATTAATAATAAATAGAGTTCATATGGGAATTAGACCATTGTTGGTTGTTTACACTAACGAGTTTCAATCATAAGAATGATCTTTTACTCAACTAGCTATATCCCGCAAGTATATGAGAGTAGTTGTAGTCGAGGTCGAACACAAGGAGCATTGGTTAGTTAGGCGCAAGAGTTATGATTTTCAATAATCTAGATCATTGTACATAAGATGATTGGACTAGAACAACTAAATTATAGATTTAAAACAAAATAGTAAATTATCACTTAAGAAAGGTTAAGATACAGATTTGGAAGGATCTTAGACTTGGGATTTCACTATCACATCATAGCTTATATTAAAATATGAATTTAAACATGTTAATTAACTTGCAAAGGAGGTTTGTAGTCATCACTCACCTCCTAGTGAAGTAATAACGATTCTAACTCCATACATCACTCTCATGCATGTATTTCATTTTGAATCACAAACCTTGCTCCTCAACTTAATCCTAGCCACTCTCGCGGTCAAGGAAAAGTTGCCAAAAGAGTAACACCATACTCTCAAACACATCTTCTCAGATTATGAAAGAAAGCATAAAACATGCAAGTATGATGGCCAATCACACAAACAAGCATTTCAGATCTGAAACAACTCTTGGAACATGCAAGAAACTAACATTTAGTACGAAATTCATATGTTCATACAAGATATGACATGGGAGTTACTCTCCCATGTCCAAGATTCGGATTCTACTCGTCCATGATCATGTATTGTAGAAATGCTACATAATTTTCAGAGTTTAGCATGGTTTAGAGAAGGAAAAGCTAGGAGAATTGAAAGTGTAACCCAAGAGAAGTAGAATTCCGTCTTGGGGACGAAATTCCACTCCCAAAGCTACTCCAAAATGGACTGGCTCCTCTCCCGAGAAACTGCACGAAGTTGGGGAAGCTTGGCTGCACCTTGGAGAAGACAATGGAGAAGAAGAGAAGAAGAAATGGACTCCTTTACCAAGAAACCACCCTTTTTCTCCTCCAAATCGTCCTCCTCCGCTCCTCCTTTGCTCTGGGACGAGGGAACGTTCATAAATGACTGGGCCTAACTGCCCATTAAGTTCCCACTTCGTTTTAAACAAAAACTCGTATTTTACAAAATGCTGAAACTGCCAGGTGCACGGCGTGCACTTTGGAAATGCACGCCGTGCAACTTTCCAGAAACTTTCAGTTTGCTCCAGAATACACTGTGCACGGTGTGCACTTTGGAAATGCATGCCATGCAACTTTCCAGAAATTTTTATCTGCTTGAAATTCCCAGGTGCACGGCGTGCACTTTTGTTGCACAGCGTGCACCTCACTGTTCTGGGCTGTTGTGTATTTTGCTCATAACTTTCAATGTTTAGGTCCGATTTACATGCCGTAAAAAGTGGTATTTGTGCAATTTCGAACCCCAAACCATGTAGATACTTGAGGAGTGATCCAATAAGAGATAATATGATATATTACTCATAATTTCATTGCAATATGTAGTACCTACAATACAAACCATGAGACAAGTAAGAATAGCTAAAAATATAGAATCTAGCATGAATGAGAGTGATAATTGAGTCAAAACAACATGGATATGCAACCAAACATGATCTAAAAGATGATATAATTTGTGCACATCAAATCCCCCTAAGCTTAAACCATTGCTTGTCCTCAAGCAAAAAGAGCATAGAAACATAAATGAAGAATTGTCAAGTTCATGAATAGATCAAATGAAATGAAAGATGTGTATAAAACCAAACCAACCATGATCAACATGTTTATGCTCATAGCCATCAATTCAACTTAAACAACCAAGAAAGAGATTTTTAGTTCAGCAGGGGTGGTCACAATTAAATGAATCAATCAATTAAATAACACTAAGTAGAATTTGGATGACCAAGCCAAACAATTAGTGGATGTGCAACTCAAACTCTCAACTATTAAGGATACAAATGATGAAATCTTAGTTAAAATTGACAATTTTAGTTGTACTTCCCTTCTTTCCCAAAAATGATATGATAATGGATTATGGGTTCCGACACTCGGCTGCTAAAGTACGCTTATGCACACGTGGAATGTCGGTTGGGGTATTTTACCCTCTTTTAAGACATACCACCTAACCATCGTGGCCAGATCGGACTTACACTAGGCTAGCATGATATGTGGGAAGTTTAGCCATCTTTTATGGGGTATAAAGATGAGATAAGCCAAAAGAAATTTTAATTTTTTTTTCCAAAAGTTAGGAGAGTCAACTAAATTGCAACATTAGCTAGATTTCATTCATTTGTTTTGAAAATTTTTCATAGAAAGAGTGGTTGAAAATGCACTAAGAGCTTGGCAAGGGCATCTCGTATTCCAAATGATGTTGTAAAGTTGATTTACTCATAAAAATTTAAACCATTACATGTTTTAAGCAATCAATGATGTGAAAGATGAATGTTCAGGTTAGAAGCATAAACCATAGTTAAGCACATGTTGATGGCCAAAAGTTTTCATTTGATTAATGCATATCTTTTACAATTTCTCCAAATGATATTTCTCATCAAAAGAGGACAATTAGTTGAGCATAGGAGTTCTATCCACATATAAAAGATAAACCTCATATCATACTAGATTTTCCACCAGAAGCACATAATTGAAAACAAAAGACTGAAATGTGAACATAAAACAAAAGCAAATGACAAGAAGCAAATAACATGAAAGGGAAAAGCTAAAAGAACTAGGTTACCATCCGGTTGCTCCCCCTTAAGCTTGAAATTTGCAGTGTCCTCACTGCATAAATCAAACTAAAAAGGTTGCAACCAGGTACCTCATCATGGTGGAAACATCAAGGTCCATGGAGGACCGGTGCTCTGATTTGCAGCTGGAAATTGTTGTGCTAAAGATTGATGCCTCCTTGCAAATATGTCCTTGATTTGGGGCAAGAGAAAGCACATATGAGTTGTAGCAAGAATAGTCTTTTGTATACCAATATGATTTGTCTTTTCATTCCCCTTTGAAGCATCATCAAAATATGAGTTGGGAAGCGTTTTCTTATTATAAAGAAATGTGTCATCTAGAGTGTGAGGAGGAAGGACATGTGGCTTGCTTGAAAAATCAACATGTAGAGCATGTGTTGTAGCTTTCTCCCCTTTAGTTGCAACTTCATAATCGTCATGGGTATCAACATCATCATACTTTGAAGGATATACCTCTATAACAACTCCATTCTTCAATTTCACTGGCCTGAAATACGTAGGATTAATCTCCGGTGGACTAGGCAAGAAAGGTGGAAATGCTTCTTTGCTAAAAAGAGCTTGTTGGGTAATTTGTTTCTCCAAGATGTGTGCATGAGTGGCAATATCGTCCACCTTAGAAGAGAGTTGGAAAATGGCACCCTTCATTGATTGTCTTTGTTGTTGGAACTCCTCATTTTGCTTCATTTGAGTTGAAATAAATGTTGCAAGCATGAACTCTAATCTAGGAGTTACTTGCGGTTGTTGTGGATGAATGAAATTCGGGTTCACATTGTTGTAGAAGCCCGGTGGAGTGTAGCCCATTGGAGAATAAATAGAAGAAGCATAACATGTAGAAGATAAGTGTCCAAGCAACCCACATGCATCACAAGTATTGTTGGCTGTTTGAATTAGTTGTGTGCTTAGATTCTCAAACCTTTGTGACAAAGTGTCTATCCTTGCTGCAATCAAATCTATAGCATCAACCATGTGATCTTCCACTTGCATTTCGGAGGTAGTGTGTGAAAAGGATGGGTGGTAGCTTGTATCCGGACTCCATTGGCAATGATTTGCTGCCATATCTTCAATAATAGCATAGGCTTCTCTATAAGATTTGTTCATTAGAGCTCCATTTGTAGATGCATCAATAGACATCCTTGTATTGTAGCACAAACCAAAATAGAAAGATTGTAATAGAAGCCAATTTCTTAGACCATGATGTGGACAAAGATGTTGAAGATCTTTGAACCTCTCCCATGTATCATACAAGGTCTCTCCATCCCTTTGAGAATAATTGATGAGTTGACTCCTTAGCTGCAAAGTTTTGCTAGGTGGAAAATATCTTGCCAAAAAGACCTTTAGAAGCTCCTCCCAAGTGCTGATTGACTTCTTTGGCAAAGTATAGAGCCATGCCTTGGCTCTATCTTTAAGAGAGAATGGAAAAAGAATTAGGCGTATCCCATCAGTAGGAACACCATATATCTTTATGGTGCTTAGCAACTGTAGAAATTCAACAATGTGGAGGTTTGGATCCTCCATTGGTGTCCCTCCAAATGCATTCAACTGTAGCAATTGTATGATGGATGGGCTGATAGAAAACTCCTCTGCCTCAAATTCTGAAATATTAATAGGCCCACTCATGTGCATTGCAACTGTACCCAAGTAGTCCTTAAGAGGAAGGTCATCCTCCTTGACTAGTTCTTCATGTGAATCCAGAGGATTAGGTAGATGTGGCGTAGATGGTGGTGGTGTATGTTGTATGGATGTTGGTGGTGTATATGAGGGTGTGGAAGAATGTGGTATGGTTGTTGGTGGTATATATGATGGTGGTGAATTAGGTGTGATTGATGGTGGTGTGGATGAATGATGTGTGGATGAGGGTGGTGCATATGATGGTGACATGGATGATGGTTGTGTGGGTTGTGATTCCTCCATACATGTTTGGGTATCACTCCTTCTTGTTCCATGAGGGCTACAAATAGTGTGTTCATTTTCTAAATGTAGAGATATGCACGGTTCAAGGACCTTTTTATGAACACCCCATATGCTCCTACAAATAAACAAGGTGAGTGAGATACAAAAAAAAACATGGAAGATACAACAAATTATGATGATCATGATGAATTATGATTTATGGATATGATGATGGATATGAAGGTTGTGATCTAGTCTCATTTACTTATCAACAACTCTTACTCTAACAGGAATACCGATGCTCCCCGGCAACGGCGCCAAAAACTTGTTGGTTGTTTACACTAACGAGTTTCAATCATAAGAATGATCTTTTACTCAACTAGCTATATCCCGCAAGTATACGAGAGCAGTTGTAGTCGAGGTCGAACACAAGGAGCGTTGGTTAGTTAGGCGCAAGAGTTATGATTTTCAATAATCTAGATCATTGTACATAAGATGATTGGATTAGAACAACTAAATTATAGATTTAAAACAAAACAATAAATTATCACTTAAGAAAGGTTAAGATACAGATTTGGAAGGATCTTAGACTTGGGATTTCACTATCACATCATAGCTTATATTAGAATATGAATTTAAACATGTTAATTAACTTGCAAATGAGGTTTGTAGTCATCACTCACCTCCCGGTGAAGTAATAACGATTCTAACTCCATACATCACTCTCGTGCATGTATTTCATTTTGAATCACAAACCTTGCTCCTCAACTTAATCCTAGCCACTCTCGCGGTCAAGGACAAGTTGCCAAAAGAGTAACACCATACTCTCAAACACATCTTCTCAGATTATGAAAGAAAGCATAAAACATGCAAGTATGATGGTCAATCACACAAACAAGCATTTCAGATATGAAACAACTCTTGGAACATGCAAGAAACTAACATTTAGTACGAAATTCATATGTTCATACAGGCTATGACATAGGAGTTACTCTCCCATGTCCAAGATTCGGATTCTGCTCGTCCATGATCATGTATTGCAGAAATGCTACATAATTTTCAGAGTTTAGCATGGTTTAGAGAAGGAAAAGCTAGGAGAATTGAAAGTGTAACCCAAGAGAAGTAGAATTCCATCTTGGGGATGAAATTCCACTCCCAAAGCTACTTCAAAACGGACTGGCTCCTCTCCCGAGAAACTGCACGAAGTTGGGGAAGCTTGGCTGCACCTTGGAGAAGACAATGGAGAAGAAGAGAAGAAGAAATGGACTCATTTCCCAAGAAACCACCCTTTTCTCCTCCAAATCATCCTCCTCCGCTCCTCCTTTGCTCTGGGATGAGGGAACATTCATAAATGACCGGGCCTAACTGCCCATTAAGTTCCCACTTCATTTTAAACAAAAACTCATATTTTACAAAATGCTGAAACTGCCAGGTGCACGGCGTGCACTTTGGAAATGCACGCCGTGCAACTTTCCAGAAACTTTCAGTTTGCTCCAGAATACACTATGCACGACGTACACTTTGGAAATGCACGCCGTGCAACTTTTCAGAAATTTTTATCTGCCTGAAATTCCCAGGTGCACGGCGTGCACTTTTGGTGCACGACGTGCACCTCACTGTTCTGGGCTGTTGTGTATTTTGCTCATAACTTTCAGTGTGTAGGTCCGATTTACATGCTGTAAAAAGTGGTATTTGTGCAATTTCGAACCCCAAAACATGTAGATACTTGAGGAGTGATCCAATAAGAGATAATATGATATATTACTCATAATTTCATTGCAATATGTAGTACCTACAATACAAACCATGAGACAAGTAAGAATAGCTAAAAATATAGAATCTAGCATGAATGAGAGTGATAATTGAGTCAAAACAACATGGATATGCAACCAAACATGATCCAAAAGATGATATAATTTGTGCACATCAACCATCATGAATTATGAGTTATTAATTCCAAAGAAACTAAAGGTGATAATTGAGTCTATTGGCCTTGAAATAACTTAAAAGGATAAAGAAGGTAGTTTTGGTATAAAGAGAACTAATCGACTTTAATTGGGATTATGATGTTGAAGTTAGGGTTTATGAACTAAGAGGGCATTTAATATGATAAAAATGTTATGGAGGCAAAAACCCTAATAAAACCCTAATATGGTCTAGAAAAGCCTAAGGTGGAATCCAAGTCTAGCTTTAGAATGTTCTGGATAAACTATAACACTTGGAACATATGCATTAATTTAAGGATATTGTTGATTGCTTGTTGATTGATTCTTTATCCTTATTGCTTGGACAATCAAGTTGCTCTGGATCAGGTATGTGGTTAATTATGAATAACTGCCTTAGTTTCCCGAGGATTTTCCGGATGGTTAATCGCATTGAATGCAAATTATCTGTTGGATGTTCATACTTGCAAATTATAAAGTCACTATGATTATCACATTAATAATAGAAGTATGGATTCTCACACCTACATGCCACCATGATGGATGATGCCAAAGGTCAGGCCCAGATGGGTAGACCAATGGACACCTTGAGTGATGACCCCAAGCACCAAGAAGGTGGCCTATGATATTTCATGACTAGTGGGCACCATGATTGGTGACCCCCAGGCACCAAGCTCGGGATTGAGAAGGTGGCCATAAGTCATTAGCAAAGGGCACCCTAAGGTGGGTATGCCAGGGTTAGGGAAAAAGCGATGGAGAATGTCATATTGAAAAGTGTAAATTGGCTTGTTAATTAATTTGATTGTGATTATTAAATTGTTAGCCATATTTGCAAGATTTTGGTTGTTCCCACATACCAGTATATTTCGATATACTGACCGACGTTTTGTTTGTCGGCGTTTTAGGAACAAAAATTGAAAGAACAAACATTAAAGTGACACATTGTGAAAGTAAAACATAAAGTGCAAGGAGGATTAGTTAGAGTGGATTCAAGCTTGGATAGATAGATTCCCAAGGTTTTCAAAGGTAAGCAAAGTTTTAATTTTATACCAAATTTCAGTTAGTTAGTAGAATTTTATAATTGTTATTGATTATTTGTCGAACCTTTGATCCTGTTAATTGGATAACGGCACCGACCTTTCGGTCTCCCTTAATTGGGGGTTACCGGGAGACGGGATCGTTACAGTTTGCATGTCAATATAAATATGCGTGCATGCATGGACACATGTCAACCCATGCATGGACATGTGTCACCTATTTGTATAAGGTGAGGACACCTCTTATACACTCTCTCTTATGAGCCTCAATTATATATACCACTCCTTTCACCTACTAGTGAAACGTTTCGAATCCTACAACTCTCTTTCTCTTATATATCATGCATAATAGTTGAGGATCAAGGAGGAGTTTAAGCCTTAAGCTTAAGGTGAAGCCACGATCATCTTCAACCTTGGTTGAAGCATGAATCTCGAGTTGTGATTCTTCCTTTCTTTTCTTATTCACCAAGTTCTTATCTATGGTGATTCTTTGCGTATAGAGGAGTTGTGAACAAATCTTGGATCTTTGATAAGTTCATCTTCAACCTTGGGAACGTGAAGCTTTGTAGCTTGGAGCTTTGAAGTTGTTCTTGAGGCAGGTTATATAACTTTAACCCAGTCATGTTATTATTCACCTTCAATCTTGCTATACTTGTTGATCTACTTTCAATTTTGATTTTTATTGAATGATCGATGATTCTATGAGTTCTAATAGTTTCATAGGACTGTTGTCCATGAACTAGAATAGTAAGGGACGAAAGTCTAGAGCTTGATGACGATGACATCATCATGGCACAAATCGATATTGGGTTGAAGCACCTCTAACCCAATATAGTAATGAAACCCAATATGGTGATATGAAATCTGTTATACCTTAGAATCCCACACCCCTATCGTTTTGTACATTTGGGTCGATTGAAAAAGGACTAAACAGTTGTCTAGGCTGTCACACAACACATGGTAGGTTGATACTTTGAAGGTTTGAAAAGGTATGAACATAAGGGTCTAACCCAATATGCAAAACCCTACACTTGAGTAAACTGGTATAAGTGACACACACACACATCTCTTGGACGATATGGTGGTAAGCACACAACTCTTGGATGATATGGTGATAATCACACACCTCTTGGATGACATAGTGATAAGCACATACCTCTTGGATGATATGGTGATAAGCACACACCTCTTGGACGATATGGTGGTAAGCACACACCTCTTGGACGATATGGTGGTAAGCACACACCTCTTGGACGATATGGTGATAAGAACACACCTCTTGGATGACATGTTGATAAGTACACACCTCTTGGATGACATGGTGATAAGCACACACCTATTGGATGATATGGTGGTAAGAACACACCTCTTGGATGATATGGTGGTAAACACACACCTCTATCCCGATATGGTGGTAGCACCTCAAAACCAATATGGAGGTAAGCACCTCAAATCTGACATACTCGATTGAGTATCACATGAAGTGTGTTATGTTAAATGATACATTAAGATGTAAAGAGTTTAATGCATTTTGATAAGTGTAGGCCAATGTACCTTGAGAAAAGGGTTGATCCAACTTTATAAAGTATGATGTAATCAATATCCTAGTGAAGATGAGAGAGAAACTCATACTTTATGTGATAATAATTTAATGATAAATGATGAGAATAAACAATTATGATTGAATACTTATGATATCAATGTATGCTCCTAATACGCGTGGAGCTATGAATTAGGGTTTTGATTCTTGATAATATGAACTTGAAACCCTAATTGGCTAAAAAGGGAAACCCCAACCCTAATAATGGGAAGGTTGTATCTCTCTTGTATTGCATGGTGATGGTATGTACTTGATATTGTTTTTACCATTAAATACTAACCATGCAGGTATCATGAGATGATGAGCATAGCTAGGTATGAGCTATGCTGTTTCATATGATACAGATTAAATGGGCCTTGGGAGCCATGTGAAATACTTGTGCAACAAGTATAATGTATACATGGGTCTAAGGACCTAGAGGTAATAGTTACTTGATAAGATGTGATAATGTTCATTGATAAACTAAGGGTTTGAATACCCAGATCTAGAAATCACGATGATGATAATGTTAAGGGATGAGAATCCTCAGTAATGTGATAAGGGACTGAGATCCTGAGTGTTATGCATTCAATGTGTTCCAAAGATTATGAAAGTACTTGATAAATGTATTACACATTTCTTTGTAACATATGTTATAATTTATGCTTGCAACTTGGTTGATGCTAAAAGATATTGTAATGCACCTAATTAATAAAGTGGAACCTTATCATGTAGTTGCCATGGTCATAGATCCATTCAGTGTCAGAATTTGTTGAATGGTAAAATGAGTTTAACTCGGAGAGCATATTTTTGAATATGTGGGGGTAATGGATGAAAATATCCTTATGTCCAAATAGGGATTGCTGTGTGATCTCCCTCATCATCATAAGAGTATGGCTATATGCCATGACTCAATATGAATATACCGGGGATTGCTGTGTGATCTCCTTGAAGAGAGTGCATGTTGCGGCTGTAACTCTATAACGAAAATGCCACTATACCCCGACAAGCTAATTATAGTTTGACACGTGATGTCACTGCCAGTGGTCTCGTACTGACCGAGACAGGTGAGGTCTTAGAAGCCAGCTCTTCCTTTGACCTTGTATGGTACCGATGCTTTACGTAGATGTGGTCAGTTATAGCATGAGAGGTATACCTCATCTCCTCAGGGCATAAGTGTGATTGTAAATATGTAATCAGCCGTGTAGCGTATTTGATTAAGGATTGAATACGGAATTATTGGTTGATGTTACACTATTTTTATACATCTTAAATGGATAGATGTTACATGTGTTTTGTGTATTCCTTATAAAGTGAATAGATGATTTATTTCTTTATCATAGATAGCTGCATTTCTTTAAAAGATGATATTTCTCTGTTATGCTTATAAATAATGATTAATCTTGATTATTAATATAAAAGATCCTCTGCTTAGTTTTATACTATTTACCTATGATAATAATGTTGTTGGCAGAGAGTTATATCTCTCACTGGGACTTTTGTCTTACCCCGTTGGTCCCAAAATTTTTAGGTGGACGCAGACGAGGAGGTAGAGACCGTACTGTAGAGGGAGGACAACAACAACAGGGATAGCAGTAACAACTCAGGTTGAGTGTGTTGTTTGTCGTGTCTTGTAGATAGAAGTCCTATGTGTCGTCTCTATACTCTTAGGTCCTTGGGAGTTAGTACGTAATGGTTTTATAAACGATCTGATATTTTGACTTATATGCCTTGAGGTTTTATGTTGCTTATGTACATGTTTGGACAAAGCAATTGGTATATGCTATCCTCGAGATGAGATGGTACAATGTATGTACAATGTGAATCATGATGTATATATTACTTTGGTTCTTCCCTTAAGAGTTTCATGGCTATGGATCTCTTTGCAAAATGGTTTTAATTTTTAGGGATTTTCATTAATCTAATGCTAATGGTTATTCTGTGTAATTACTATGCAATTTGGCTGTCGGTTTGATAGCGATCGCCATACCACCCCTCGACAACCCCCAATTAAGGAAGGCCAAGAATCTAGAACTGTTATCCCAAAATAGTATTGTATGGTTTTGCAAATAATAAAAAATAATCAATAAATTCTACCATAACTAAGCTTAAAATAGGATAAAAATTTTCTTTTCACATACCTTTCAAATTATAGGAATTGAGGAACTTTACCCCAGATAGGTATCTATCTACAATCCTCCAAACTTTATTTAACTTTATTCTTTCAATGTCACTTTGAATGATTATCTACTTTCTGATAAACATATAACTACATGTAACCTAAAATGCCGACAAACAAAACATCAGTTAGTATAATGAATTATACTGGTATGTGGGGGAACCAAAAACTTATATCTATATGTAACAACATATTGCAACCAAATTATTACTTAACAGATAAAACTTTACATCTTAAACATAACTACTCAATCCTAACATATCCTAGCCTCTGTGCATTCCCTGTAGTGGACATGGATACTACCTTTCTCATGTGGTAGATCCCAAATAGCCCCTTTTGATCCTACCCTACATGTAGACCAAGACATAGAGCTGTATAGTCATATGATCCTACCCAAAGGTAGGCCAAACATTGACTCATGATAACCTGATGATCCTACCCCAAGGGTAGACCAATATCTAGGTCATCCATCTCTTGAAAGTACTCAAAGCTACATAAGGAGACTAGGATTCGAGCTAGTCATGCACATATATTTATCGTGATAGCCATAGTCACTTTATAGTTACATGAAATAAAAGTCAACCAAGCAGTTAATTTCAAGAAACCGGTAAAACCTCAAAATCACTGTAAACTAGAGCGATTAGCCATAAGCGTAACCTCATGCATGATTTGAAGTCTAAAAAATATGTAAGATATCCAATCCAATCAAGAAGGCCAATCAACCAAGTCAAGCAACCAATCAAGCAAATCTTGATCCTGAATAGCATGTATAATACCTAATTGTTACAATCTCATCCAAACATCTTTTATTGACTTGGGATTCCATTCTAAGGTTTCTAAGTCCAATTAGGGTTTCCTTAGGGCTTCTTGGTTCTATTTTCCAATTTTACCCCTTTTAGTTCGACACACCCTAAAAGCACTTTTCTATTCATAAAAAACCCTAATTACACAAATAATCCTAATTAAGGGTCTTTATTCTCAATTGAGAACTTCATATCTCAATCTTACTAATGGATTTTCATAATTAAAACCATTAAAACTCACAATTATCAAAATTAGGGTTTCTAGGCCCATTAATGCACTTTTATATACACGGTACCCAAAATTAAGCAAACTATGTACAAAGATTATCCTTTTTTAATCTAATCCCTCTTTTTTTACGTCAACATGTTAATATTTAACTCAATATATTCAAGGAATATCATTAGATTTAATTATCAATAAAACTTACCATTACTGAAACCATTAAAAATAGCATCTTTATATACTTTTCAAATTATAATCAGATTCAGGCATCAACTATATTTTTAATGGATTCTATGGATTTTTTGACCAAGTTTCATATATAACACCTCTTCATCGGATAAACCCATAATTAATTATGATTTTCCTAAATCAATTACTTTCTGACCAATCAGGTGCTGCCACCTAGACCAAGGCAACTCGGACCCGCCTGCCAATGCGACTAGGCCTGGCCTGTTGGGTTTTAGGGGAGGCAGAGAAGGCAGGGGAAACAAAAAAATTTCTCCCCAAACCCAGAACAAGGAAACACGTCAACGTCTATATAATAGGAAATGATGGTTTGTGGAATCATACCTTGTCCCAAGGCTTGCTCGACATAAATACCTCGCACCTTGCATGATCTTCAACTTTGGTCTTGAACGGTGTCTGTGCAGCTCCTGGTCGCACCGGGACTGACGACTCCTGGTCACACCGGACTGTCGGGTTGACAGTTGTCCTCCTGAGCGGCAAAAACCTCCCGCCTCTGAAGTAGTCCACACGGACCACCTGGAACTCCACTCTACTTGTCCCAAAAAGAGTTGGAAGGATTCACACCCTCCTGTTGACGTACTAGTTGCCAACACACTCTCCTGCTGCCAGTTGCAACTGCAGTTGTCTTTCCCTTGCTGTGCCTCCCTTTTCGGGTAGCACTTGCTCGGGCTCTCTCTCGGTTACCAAAACCAGAGAGAACGACAACTTTGCAGAGCAACTGGTTGCACTGAGCTGTACTTTGAGAAGCCCCCAATACCCCTATATATATAGGAGGGTCATGGGACAGGGTTCTCCATCCCGGGCAATGCGGGACTAAAAGCAGGAGTAGAAGGGTTTGAGATTTTCCACAAAAACAACCAACTCGCAACCTGAACTGATCGTTTCACAACTGAAACGGTCGGTTGGGGATCTGAGCCGGTCGGTTGACACTCAACCGACCGGTTGGGACCCATGAGCCGGTCGGTTCACTTTCTGAACCGATCGGTTCGTGGTCCTGACCAGTTCCCGATTGACTTTCCTTCTTTTGTTTCTAATTGGTATCGAATACCAATCCTATTTCCCAATCAAATTGGGCAATTGAAATGAAAGGAAAACTCTCACCAATCCTACTTTCCCAAGTTGCTCGGTTGCACCAGTTGAATCGATCGTTTCAACACTTGAAGCAATCGGTTCACCCTGATCTTGAGCCGATCGACTCAACACTTGAGCCGACCGGTTCACCAAGCTCAGCCGACCGGTTCATCACATGAGCCGATCAGTTGGGAGTGCAGATTGTACAGAATCAGTCAATTGTGATTTCAATCAATCCGATACTCGAATCAATGTGTCCAACACCTTGAACATTATGACATTGAGCTATCAATTGATTGAGTGTTTAATTGAACTACTAAACTCCTTTAGTAATCAATCTAAACATTGTTTGTGGAAAAAACTCCTCTTCTAGGTTAAATCCTATGTGTGTGACCCTGTATATCCATTTCACGTTGGCAGTGAAAGTCCATAACACTTATGACTTCACAAGCAAAGAGCGGTGCCTAGTCACACATCAATGCTACCCAAGTGAAAGTAGAAAGTTGGAGAACAACTTTCAATCCTACAATCTGTGAATGGTGTTACAGCGAATGTATAATTCCTTTTTCACTGATATCCCGAATGAACTCGAGGCATGGAACAGTCATCCTGTCAACGTTCATTCACTTTCTTGATCTCAGAGTAGATTCAACGAGATATGTATGACATCAATATCACATACTGATTCACACATGTGTGCACACGCCTATCTCAATCCTACTCATCAAGTGGCCTTGGATATCAAACTCCTTCAGGAGGGACAAATCCCATATCTATCACTCACCCCTCAAAAGCCCCATGTGTCAAAGCCACCCAATCATCACCTTTATAACAACCCATGTTTCAGGACTGTGCTTGATGATGTCAAAGTGTGCCCAACGACATGTGTTGAGTGTAGTGATTTCAAGTCAAAGAATCACACTCACCACCATCACTGTGAGTACTGACTGTGACTACCATGTCATGGTTCCATGTGTCAAACTCATGGTGGGTCTGTCCGGTACACTTGTTCTCTAACAAGTACCTATGTGTTTGGTTTGATATCTCTATATCATGACTAATGAGATTCTGTCATCAACCAACACCACAATCTAGTCTTATGTGTCATTGCTGTCTATCTACCTTCCACAATGACATCCGACTAGGGACATAACAAGAATGTACAAACTCTTAGCATCCGTATGATCTCATCGTTCAGGTCCTCAACCTGAAAGAATACGTCATTGAGTACTGTCATTCTCTAGACATTCAATCTGTTCTATCACTATCTCATATGACTGAACCAGAAAGAATTGAAAGCTTGCCTTTGATGTTTATCAAATAAATCTTAATGTATCCCACCAATCATCTCATGATTGGCTCTCAGGGCATACATACCAACAAACTCCCACTTGCACTGCGAGCCAATCACCCTTAAATCATATTCATAGTGATCTTCAAACATGTCTCACATGTTACTGTGCTCTAGTGCCAACATAGTGAGTAATGGTAACACCTTGCCAAAGTCAGTATAAATTGCATGTCTCACATCTCTTCACAGTACGTCACACGTATGAGATGGAGTTGCCGTAATATGTGATCTAGTATTCCTTTGCTAACCTTTAGCCACATTGCATGATCAAGGATTCCATACTTGTCATCAATGACCGGAATATCTATAAGTTCATCTCATGAACTTCCAGATCCATATAGTATCCACTTCTGTTCTCTAACACACAGATACTCGACATTTCCCTTTTAAATGGTTTTATTGGAACATTTCCAATTATCAACAAAATTTCACTTTTATATATCCTATATGTATTTTGCGATTAGTTTTTCTATCCTTTCAGAAGTTCGCATAAATGTAACTCTTTACATTGAACTCTTCCTTATCTCCATAGAACCAACACTTCTCAAGTACTTATCAAGTTCTCATGGTATTCCAGTAACCCTTACTGGAAGTAGACAGACATCCACTCATCATGTCTCACATACGAGCTATCAGGATGAGCACATCATATTGCCATGTCCTACATACAAGATGATGAATGCATTTTATTCTTGCCACGTCGATACATGCAAGATAATGGGATGATTACATACATGATAGATCCATATCTATTCTTAGTGTTTCCATTCTTCATAAGAATTGAACACTTGGCCTTGGGATACTAACTCCATGTAACATGGACAAGTTTTCTCCCACTGAATCTGTGCATACTGAACCCTTCAGTACATATTTCCAATGTATGCTTTCTCCTTACAGGTCAAGAGGTTTTCGAGAACTATCTCTATAGATCTTTATTCCTATCACATAGGAAACATCTCTATCTTCCTTAAAGATAATTTCCACTTTTGGATTTCCATTCTAGAACATTTCCATTTCACATCAACATGTGGAATGTGAACACACTCCCACTAAATCACAAATCCCTTCTTTATCTTTGACATATCAGTCAAACCCTTTGACTATATCATCAAAGTAAAGATCCAATTTCGAGTTGCTTGTACTCAATCAATCACATTGATTAGTCCATTGTAACTTATAGACTTCTTTGCATTAATGGATTCATAAACCTTATAGGTTGTTTCACGTACACATCCTTGTTTTATTCCTCATAGGAATGCAGTTTTAGTATCCATATGCCAAATGTCTTAGTCATTAAGTTGCAATCAACAAGCATCATCCTTCTTAAAATATTACCCATGTGTCTTAACACTTAAGACTTATTCACACTTATGGATTTTATTCCAATGGGTGCTACCATCAAGGTCATACCTTATGGTTCACATGGATGTCATTTAGGATGTAATGGTCATAAACCATAACTCAAAATTCGGTTCCTCATATTCATCTAGATAGTTGATTCATCTCATGAACAACTCATCACATAGATAATTGAGGTGTATCTGTCAAGGATATAAGAATTCACAACTCCTTATGATTCTCAATGTCCTTTATTAGTGTGGGGTATTCTTTTATTAAGAAGAATTCAATTATTTGATAATCATTCTCTAACTCCTTAGAGTATGATTCCTTCTTGATTTAGACATTACCATGCCTTAATCATGAGTTCACTATGATACACTATCATAATCACTCATAAGGATCTCAAACATTTGGTCCAAGTATTTCATTCATTGATCTCATCAAGAATTAACACTTTACCAAATTTGCACTTCATCTATGATAATCTTGAACACTTCAAGATATTCATATTGGTATTTCTCTGAACACCATTTGAAGTATTAGCATTTGTTCCAATAGGTATGTAAATACATCACATGTATCATATCTAATAGGATAATCATTCTCCTACTACCATTAGTGAAGATTGATTAATCATGTCCAAGATATTCATGTCTCTTACTGGTTCTCTAACCAAAAGAGTCTAGATTTATCCATCACATGGAAACTAGAAATGAATTTCTTATGATTGATGCTAATTTGATTGTTTGAGTTATCAATAACTTTAGGTATCATTTTATATTATGCATATCAAATACCACAAGATAAACAAGGCATTGCCACAAAGATCATATCTTTAAAAGATTGAAACATCAACTTTATTGATTGCCATTATTGTCATACAATATGCAAAAATAAAGTGTTTCTATCTATTGGCAAATATGAAATAGCAGTTCTCAACTCTATTTCATGCTCTTTAGGATGAAATAAACTGAAAGGTACTCCCATCTATGGTAGAAACACTTGCTCCAATGATGGGTACTCCTTTCTTGGTCCTTTCACAAAGGCCATCACTTCTTTGTGGATATTGCATATCATATATGACATATCCATATCTTGGTGTCATATACCTCAAATAAAGAAGCGGTTCATTTCATGATACCTTAGGTGGAGATCTCCATCCCCTCGTTCATCTTCTTTTGTTCTTCCAGATATAGAGGGCAATCCATCATACACCCTTTTCCCATGTGCCTTGAGGCTGAAGACGGCTTGGATTGCTGGCTAGCATCAGAATACTTCTTTGCTTTGCCCTTATCCTTGCCCTTAAGAATTACCTTTCTCTTTGATCACATCAAATACTATGGTTTGTCTTTCTACTATCCTCAACATGTCCAATAACTCTGTCAACTCTTGTCAAAGTTGTTCATGTTGTAGGTTACCATGGATTGTATGATTCTCGCAACATTTGTAGTATCATACCAATAGCCAACTCTTGTCTCAGAGGGAATCCTTCTTAGTTAGGTTTTCCACATACCCAATCACATTGAGTGTGTGAATACCTTACTGGATCTCCTTCTGTCATGACATACTAGGACAGTGTCTTGGAGACATCATATGTCTCATGTTGTCTCTGCAACTTATAGTTCAGAGAACACAACATCAAGCATTCCTCATCAATGTCTTCCTCGGTATGCTTCCATAAGCATACTTTTAGCCATTGATATGGTGGGATCGAGTTCATCTGGTTCTGGTATAACTAGGACTTAGAGCTTTCGCTCTTTGATTGAGAACACTTCTCATCATCCTAACCAGTCGTGGAATTATTCCCATTTAATTTGTTGGTCTCAAAGACCGATCACAAATTAAGTGATTATTGTTGATTAACCATTTATTTAAAAAGGAAATATATGCAATTTTAGTCCAAAACTCATTTTTGAAAATTTGATTGATTTGAAAGTTTGACGATATAATTAGGCCTTTAATTAATTATCGCTCCCACTATTTTAGTTCAAATTGATAGTCCTCACCATCAATTTGAAAGATTGCAGCGTACAACCTTCTAGTGGGCAAGATCCTGAAATCCTCTAAGTCATGGACCAGCTAGGGCTGTCACCCACAACATAGATCTTTCAGGTAGGCAACTCTTGCCAGTTGCATCATATGCAACTCTTGATAAGATGTCATATGCAACTCCTTGCCATGAGCATCTCCATGCCTCAAGGTACTAGATCCCATCTAGATCACCTTGTTAAGTCTGACCCAAAGCAAACACGATGAATATGCACCCTGCTAGGGTAGACCCACACATTCATCCTTCACACTTCCACGAGATAGACGGTGCACCACGCTAGGGCATGCCCACACTTGGTCGATCAAGCTTTTCATGTGTGTTGCATTTGGAAGGCATCTAAAACTTAATATTTAATGAGGAATTTGGTTTTTATATACATATACATATCCAATCACCACAATACATAGTACATATCATATACATTCTATATCCCACAGAAAACATGCAAAATGATAAAAGCGATGATTATGGCCATCCTAATGTGATTCCTCGAGCCAAGAGGAATCACGGTCATCTAGGTCTACATCACATGCAACCTGTACAAGATGAACTCTGTGCTTTGCCTTCCGAGTAGATCAACACATCTCATGAATGACTTGCTCGTTCTGGCCCGGTCGTCTGGGTGCCACCAGCTGATCGGTTGGCTCCTCCAACTGATCGGTTCGCCTGGTCGTCGTGCATCTCATCATGGCTGCCACCCACTCATCTCGCTCCTCGAACCGGTCATCAACCGATCGACTCACTCCTTGAACTGACCGTCTGGAATGTCAACCGATCGGTTCATGCCTTGAACCGATCATCTCAGCTGTCGTCTGGATGTCTGTCGTTCTTTGACATAATAGGAAATAAAATTCTATCCTATTTTACATTGTAAAAAGAGAAACCTCAAGTTACATTCGAGGGGAGCAAAGGTAGGAAAGAAATCTCGAATTATTTTGAGTTACATCAGGAATAGGAGAAGGAAGATCGGTGCGCAGACCGAGATGCAAGCAACCACATACAACCATACACAGATAGGGTTTATTGTCCATAACTACGCTATACATCCACCACAAAACTCCTTTAAGGGCGACGCGTATCGAGTGCATTAATAATACATATCATATATGTAAATTGGGATTTGAGGATTTAGGATTGGACATGCATAAAGCTAATTTTATTTGCATCATATGCAATAAATAAAGGCGACAAACCAAAATCGATCATATCGGTATTCCTAAAATATAGAGCAGTTGACGTGGCTCTGATACCACTGTTGGGTTTTAGGGGAGGCAGAGAAGGCAGCGGAAAAAAAAAATTTCTCCCCAAACCCAGAACAAGGAAACGCGTCAACGTCTATATAATAGGAAAGGATGGTTTTTGGAATCATACCTTGTCTCGAGGCTTGCTCAGCGACAATACCTCGCGCCTTGCGCGGTCTTCAACTCCGGTTTTGGATGGTGTCTGTGCAGCTCCTAGTCGCACCGG
Source organism: Alisma plantago-aquatica (assembly GCA_963693085.1). Lineage (NCBI taxonomy): Eukaryota > Viridiplantae > Streptophyta > Magnoliopsida > Alismatales > Alismataceae > Alisma > Alisma plantago-aquatica. The sequence continues at coordinate 53,096,333 of OY856414.1, read as the reverse complement.
GACTGACGACTCCTGGTCACACCGGACTGTCGGGTTGACAGTTGTCCTCCTGAGCGGAAGAAACCTCCCGCCTCTGAAGTAGTCCACACGGACCACCTAGAACTCCATTCTCCTTGTCCCACAAGGAGTTGGAAGGAGTCGCACCCTCCTGTTGACGTACTAATCGCCAACACACTTTCCTGCTTCCAGTTGCAACTACAGTTGTCTTTCCCTTGCTGTGCCTCCCTTTTCGGGTAGCACTTGCTCAGGCTCTCTCTCGGTTACCAAAACCAGAGAGAATGACAACTTTGCAGCACAACTGGTTGCACTGAGCTGTATTTTGAGAAGCCCCCAATACCCCTATATATGTAGGAGGGTCATGGGACAGGGTTCTCCATCCCGGGCAATGCGGGACTAAAAGCAGGAGTAGAAGGGTTCGAGATTTTCCACAAAAACAACCGACTCGCAACCTGAACCGATCGTTTCACAACTGAAACAGTCGGTTGGGGATCTGAGCCGGTCGGTTGACACTCAACCGATCGGTTGGGACCCATGAGCCGGTCGGTTCGTGGTCCTGACCAGTTCCCGATTGACTTTCCTTCTTTTGTTTCTAATTGGTATCGAATACCAATCCTATTTCCCAATCAAATTGGGCAATTGAAACAAAAGGAAAATTCTCACCAATCCTACTTTCCCAAGTTGCTCGGTTGCACCAGTTGAATCGATCGTTTCAACAGTTGAAGCAATCAGTTCACCTTGATGTTGAGCCGATCGACTCAACACTTGAGTCGACCGGTTCACCAAGCTCAGCCGACCGGTTCATCACATGAGCCGATCGGTTGGGAGTGCAGATTGTGCAGAATCAGTCAATTGCGATTTCAATCAATCCGATACTCGAATCAATGTGTCCAACACCTTGAACATTATAACATTGAGCTATCAATTGATTGAGTGTTTAATTGAACTACTAAACTCCTTTAGTAATCAATCTAAACATTGTTTGTGGACAAAACTCCTCTTCTAGGTTAAATCCTATGTGTGTGACCCTGCAGGTCCATTTCACGTTGGCAGTGAAAGTCCATAACACTTATGACTTCACAAGCAAAGAGCGGTGCCTAGTCACACATCAGTGCTACCCAAGTGAAAGTAGAAAGTTGGAGAACACCTTTCAATCCTACAATCCGTGAATGGTGTTACAACGAATGTATAATTCCTTTGTCACTGATATCTCGAATGAACTCGAGGCATGGAACAGTCATCCTGTCAACGTTCATTCACTTTCTTGATCTCAGAGTAGATTGAACGAGATATGTATGACATCAATATCACATACTGATTCACACATGCGTGTGCACGCCTATCTCAATCCTACTCATCAAGTGGCCTTAGATATCAAACTCCTTCAGGAGGGACAAATCCCATATCTATCACTCACCCCTCAAAAGCCCCATGTGTCAAAGCCACCCAATCATCACCTTTATAACAACCCATGTTTCGGGACTGTGTTTTATGATGTCAAAGTGTGCCCAACGACATGTGTTGAGTGTAGTGATTTCAGGTCAAAGAATCACACTCACCACCATCACTGTGAGTACTGATTGTGACTACCATGTCATGGTTCCATGTGTCAAAGTCACGGTGGGTCTGTCTGGTACACTTGTTCTCTAACAAGTACCTATGTGTTTGGTTTGATATCTCTATATCATGACTAATGAGATTCTGTCATCAACCAACACCACAATCTAGTTTTGTGTGTCATTGCTGTATATCTACCTTCCCCAATGACATCTGACTAGGGACATAACAAGAATGTACAAACTCTTAGCATCCGTATGATCTCATCGTTCAAGTCCTCAACCTGAAAGCATACGTCATTGAGTATTGTCATTCTCTAGACATTCAATCTGTTCTATCACTATCTCATATGACTGAACCAGAAAGAATTGGAAGCTTGCCTTTGATGTTTATCAAATTAATCTTAATGTATCCCACCAATCATCTCATGATTGGCTCTCAGGGCATACATACCAACATGGCCAACCAACGTTCGCCACCTCAGTGGCTGGACGTGCGCCTAAGCGGCTGACAAAGAGCTGAATAGAAGGGTAAAAATACCAAATGGTCTTACTTGATCTGAAGACGGTCGAGGGGTGATCACATATTTTTCTATGTCATTATATTCTTCCTCTCATGCGAGCTTCAGGTCGAGCTTGGTCAACTCCTTAGTTGACTCTAGGCCTCCTCATACGTGAGCGAAGGTGTTGTTGCCTCTGTCAAACCATGGTGAGTTGAACGACGACTCCAATTGCTCGTCCACCTCTCCAAAATGATGGGTCAAAGTCTGAGAAACTCCGGCAGCGAGATGGTGTGGTTAGGGATGAAGGTTGAGACCGAACACGCAATTGATCACACTGGGAAGTTCGTGCGCTCTGGTCAAACTTTGGATATGAGTTGTGGCTTCGTAGAGGGGGACCACTCGCCTTTTTATACCTGAGGTTTGTGGCTATGGCGGCAGTGATTTGGGCAAATCACTAGTAGACTCCCAATCACAGTAAACCTTGGGACAAATCTGCTCATCTTGGACTCTCGAAGCCAATGGGAAAGTCCCCATGCTTGGTCATACACTGAGTGCAAAGCAATCCAATCGGGAAATGAATTACTTACCGTTCCCTATCGCCGCACGTGACTGAAGGTGAGGGATGACCGCGTGTTGTTGGATCTCAGATCCAACGGTCCACATCACGCACACACAAAAATAAATTGAATTATTCAAATTCTAGTTGGATTAGATAATCGTGACATTTACTGATATCCCTCCCACTTTAGTAAATCTTCAAAAAAAAAATCATAACTCCTAAACCATACATTTTTTAATCCCAAATTTTAAGGGAACCTCTTTGATAACTTAATAAACTTGCGTTCCAAGTTTGGAGTCAAGATTTGGAAATAAGAGAGGTTTTTCTTAATGTACAACTTATCTATTCAAGAGACATATTTAATTCGTATTTTCTCTCTCTTTCTCTTCTATTTCCCTTATTTGGATTTCCTTTTGCATTAGAAACCCAATGGATTCAAAACCTAATCCATGAAGGTCATTCACACTACTTTCTAGAGAATTCTACATCATTTTCACCATTATTTTTATTTCTTTTCCTTTTATCTATTATTATATTTCTTTTATCTTTTTCTTTCCTTTTATCACATTTGACTCACTAAATAGTAAGATCCACGAAAACACATATTCAAAGGAAATATTGCAAAAGAAACCCATTCATTGCACATAAATCATATAATTTCCATACATATACATTTTATTGGGAAAATTGCATTTCAAACCTTACAAGCAAAAAAACAAGGTTATAACATCCTCTCCTCCTTATAGTAATTTCCCCTCCCCCCAAAATTCAAGCAATCAAACAAAGAAATCAGGGTAGGCCTTTTCCATGCCTGTCTTCAGCTCCCATGTGGCTTCATCCTCTCCATGGTGCTTCCAGAGAACCTTTACCATCTCTATATTCTTACTCCTAAACTCTTTCACCTTGGTATCTAGTACCCTCATAGGTGACTCAGGGTATGTCAGCCTCCCTTGGAGTTCAATAGGTTCAATGCTCAACACATGGCTCGAGTCCTTCACATAGTGCTTTAGATTGGACACATGGAATATGTCATGCATCATACTATACTAAGGGGGTAAGGCCAAACAATAAGCAGCTTCACCAATCCATTCCAAAACCTCAAACATACCCACATATTGAGGACTCAACTTTCCTCTGTTCTTAGCTATAGCCCGAAGGGGTCAGATTTTTAAAAATACATGTTCACCCACAGTGAAGTGCAAGTCAGTCTGCTTCACATCAGCATATGACTTCTGTCAATATTGGGCTTTCTTTAGCCTTTGCTTGATCAAAGCAACTGTAAAGACCACAAAGTCTCTACCAAAGAATCATGGCAAACAAAACACCAATTGTGTAGCAGCGGAAGTTAAAACTTTGACTATAATCAATTGTATAAAGAGTACATTACAAATTTCCCAAAAGGGTGTATAACTTTATACACAACAACAAGATCTAGGTAGAGGAAGACTAAAACCAAATCAACTTGTCTCCAAACAAAACAACTTAATATATAGGCAACTATGTCCAAGATACAAGCTTGAACTCTTTATCCCTAGCCTTAGTCTGGTTCACCATGCTTCAACTGCGCACTCTGATCCTATACCTGGGTGATTGGGATCACCCAACAAGAGAGAGATAAAAGTATGTGTTATTCAAAAGGAAAAGGACAAGTAATAATGCACACCATTACATAATAAAATGATTCACTACACTAAGAGTGTCAAAAGTATGAGTCAAGTATAATAATTAAGAATAAAGAACTTCTTCCAAGATGCATCTACCACAATAATAATCAACAAGTATGAATGATATTTTGACAACAAATATTCTAATGCAGGGTGAGGCACCTACCGGACCTCAACCAAGAGGAGAGGGGAAAATGCACATCCCAAACCTCAAAAGTATATATAATATGGGGAGAAAGTGCACATTCCCCAGGGTGAAATTACACATGCCCTCTATGGGTGGTTTGTACTCATGTACACTATATTAGTTATTTGGTCAACAATTCCTCATGCTAAGCAATCCACTTGGCAGTAGTGGAAATATAAATAATATTTCATAATAGAAAATGGGGAATAAAACCCATGAAACAATATCAATAAATGAACCAACATTGGTAATAGCAATATTCAAGTATTTCAAATAAATGAGTCAATACAGGAAATAGAATATTCAATTAAATAAGGAGCCAAATAAAGGCAATAGAGAGAAGATATCAAGGATAGTAATTGCCTCATTAAGAAAATGGGGGTTGGATAAAACCCAACTAAAGGATAGGTTATTTGCACATATATTCCACAATCATAGGATCCATATACATAAATAGGCTTCACATACCTCATTGAAGATTCACATCCAGCATTATCACTAATTAGATTGTATCAACATCCATTAACCCTAGTTACAAACATTTCACATAAATTAGCATTTATTAAGTATAAAGTATAAAGGAAAATACCCATTTTAGACCTTATTCGAAAACCACTAATTTAGGACTAAAAACTAGGACCAAAATCTCACTTAGGTTTCACTAATTAAGAAAACATATTTTATTTCTCAATTGGAGTTAAAATGAATTAATTATCATTTTAAGAAAATTTAACATACTCAAAATGAAATTCAAAGAAAACTTCGAAAAAGGAAATAGAATTAGGACTCATAAACCAGAAATTCAGATTCTACATGAAAAATCCTTTGCAACGACTATTTATTTGCATTTTTCTGAGCAAGGACCAATCTACTATGAATTAAAGAAACTGGACTAATCAGGTTGCAAAAAAAGCCAAGTAGGCTGAGTGGCTTGCGAGAAACAAGATGGAAAAAGACCAAATTTCCCTTGGAATTAAAACGTGAAGGAAAGAGCGTGTGAGGGTAAAAGCGTAAAAATGATCGGTCATCTTCTACCTTCAGCGCCAACCATGGACGCGAAAGAGCAGCTTGCCCATTTGGGCGTTTCTCCGATACCCAATGAAAACACGCAATTAGGTACTCGAAACGAAGCTAGGGACGAGGGGAACTCACCGGAAGTTTCTATTTGGTTTCTTCTAGCACCTAGATGCCAAGAAGGGTGCCACAAGGTAGGAGGAGGTGGAGGAGATGGGGGGCTACACGGGGGAGCTCTGATCAAATTAATGGCTGAGTGAGCTTTCAATGGTGCTGGCGATGGCTATGAGGATGCTTTATATAGATGAGGGAGGCTGAGGAACTGAAGCGGCATGTGGTTGGAGAAGGTGCGGCTGGTGCCTATGGGATTTTGGGCCATGGTGCATGGGAGACGATGAGCGAGGGCTAGAACGGTGCGTCTCGAGGAGACGAAACCAACACAACTTAAATCTTGCAAAATGGTGGAGACGAGAGGGAGAACGAGGTGGAGGAGCCTAGGAATCCTCTTAGTCGGTGGGCTGGAGGTTGAAGATGACCCCAGATCTATTGGATCGAGATCCAATGGGGGCGAGTGCATGACACATGAAATCAATGCAATGAATACAATGTCGATTCATCTACTATAGTTAAACTATATGGGAACTTCTAAAAATCATTTGGAGGGTCAAATTAAGTCCAAACGACCCCAAATTTTAACCATGGGTTAATTATAACACCTAGAACGATGCTATGCCATTAGTTTATCGAAAATCACATGGTTAGGTCCCTAATTAATTTATAGACTATTAAAGCATATAATAAAGCATAAAAAGAGCAATTAATATAAAGTATATCTTTTAATGACATAATAGGGTATATCTCCAGATATTAGTCGCATATAAACATTATGAGTCATATATCAAGATATAATACTCTTATTAGTGCATTATTTCCCTATTTGGAGGAGAGAGAAAGTAAAGGGGTTAATTACTCCTATACATTAACTCAAATACACATTATTACTAGTATATTTATCCAAAAAGCTCCAAATTAACATACTCCACTCATATTATGTCATTAATGGTCAAATTTCATGATTAGACCTCAAATATCTCATGATATGGGTTATTTGTGCAAAACCCCCTACAGAAACATAAATGCAGGTAATTAGTGAATTACACCTCAAGAAGTGCTTAATATCAACATTGAGGCCCATGAAGGTCCAAAAGGATGGGAAATTAGTGAAGGATGTCCAAAAGGACTAGAAAGCAAATAAAAGTACAAAAGTGGGTAAATTGTAGGGAAGACCTTGAGATTTAGTATGTTACAACACTCCACCCCTTAAAGAGGATTTTGTCCCCAAAATCACATCAATAGGAAAGAGAGAGGGTGAGTGTGCAACATCCCAACATTAGGTACAAAGGTGGGTACTTCATAGGCTCTACACATAAGCCTAGTATGACTAAGGTTTCTACCATATATATAACTTTTCATCCAAAACATAACATAATGGTCTCACTAGCATAGTCTCTATCATGAAGGGCATCATCTATACTATACTAGCACTTGTGCCAACTTATACTCACATGGTGGTAGCAAAGATTATAACTCATCACTATGCATTAAAACATATGTATCTTCCTTATAAGGGTTTTAGGCACAATTAGGGTTTTCTAAGAAATCTCATCATTAATAATGTATTAGGTCACAAACCTAATAACTTGAACCTAATCTCCATTAACCTTATAGAACCATCATATGGAATTATCACATATTATTTTGTAAGAAAAGATAATATTATCAACAAATTATTAAGCCTACCATAATCCCAAATAAGGTCACATATATTATCACATATTGCCAACTTACATTAGATACTCAAGTTAATGACATCATTTTCTCCGATTACACTCCATAATATGAATTATACATATTTTACATCACATTAGGCATTAATGCAAACTTATGTGAATCCAATACTCATAATCATATTTGTGTCATTACATGTGTTTTAGTGAACAATATGAAACACATTAAACATTAATGAATTAATTTTCATACTAAATCATGATAAGGTGATTAAAGAGATGTATATTAGGGAACAAGGTGATATGCCTTAATTATATTGATAACTTGGTCTCCAATATGATTAGGTGATTATAAACCACATATATGTTCCAAGGTACATTATGTGATGAGGACAACTAATGTTACTAATGTATCATGAAGGCATCAAAGATATGTATGTATATGTTGTCAAGGCTAGATGATTACACATTAGGGTTTGAGTCATCATGACCATTACATATTATGCATCTTAAGGATGCATTAGAACCATTTACTAACCATACTATTAGGGTGACATGGTCAACATTAAGTGTAAACACAATTAGTGATGAGTAACTCACTATCATGTGCATCAAGAATATGTAAAGGTTCAAGCATATGAACTATCCCCTTAGATGACTTATTATATATTCATTTGTATATAAACAAATAAGATGAATTATAATTATAATTATTTGTCCAACACTAACCATATAAGCTCACTAATCCCATGCCTATGGAGTTAGGGTTTAAAAGATAGAGTAACTTGATTTCAAAGCATTGTGGGACTCCACCCCCTTAAAGAGGATTTCGTCCTCGAAATAAAAAACTCCAAAATATATCAAGGTATAAGAGAACTACTACTAAGTCCACTTTTCAAAAGGGTTGAGGTAAAACTATGTATGAGATCCAATACTTAGATGGTTTACCAAACACCATTATAACTTCAAGCCCAACATAGGGTAGACTACTCCCAAACTAAGGCTCCTATAAGGAACTTATGGGAACGTAAGGTGATTCTACATGATTGACCAAAACGTCATATACTAGGTTCAAAAAGGTGTACTCAATAATAAGATAATTTGTCCAAAGGTATTCTATTTTGGGACGGTCAGTATCAGCTCAGGCCAGGCCGGCGTCATATGGATCTGGGAGTCCTCGTAAACCAAGCTAGTGGTGCGGAGGAAAATATTGCTAGCCCCCAGACCCTGACTGTAACATACCGAATTTTGAATTTTTTTTTCTTTTGACCGTCTTTCCCATCTTTTCCTTTCATTTCTATCCTTATTGGCCTTTCTATTTAATTAATGGAATTTATAGTGGTTTAGTGAACATTTATTCACTAATTATACCAATGGAAGGGTTTATGCACAAATACCTCAGTGAAAGCTTAATTACCATAATTAAGTGCTCTAAACCTTAATATAACTTTTTGATGTGATTTGAAAACATAAAATATGCCACATAACTAATTTTAGTGGTAATATGAAGATAAGAAACTTAATTGGATGAACAATTTAGATAATGGGATGTTAATGGGCCATATGACATATCTCATAAAAAGAAGTATCAAAAGAGGAAACAAACTTCAAATTCGAAGTCTACGTATCAAAATTAGCCTACATGTCAAATTTCATCTAATTTGGACAACCTTGAAATATTAGGATAAGTTTAGGAGAGAGAAAATCAATAAAAGGCATAAGTAATTAATAATGTGATTTTATAAATTAAAAATATGTAAATAATGGAAAATTCATATTCTACACATCAAATATAACTTGTGGATGAAGTTTGGTTTGATTTGGATGTTGTTTGTGCAAGTTATGCAATTTTAGGTACATTCTGGACTTTTATGCAATTTACCCAATTGGGAGGGTTTCTTTGCAAATTATCAACTGAATTTTAATCCTTAGATATTCCCTTACCATTAAGGAGATTTTAAACCATTGGATAACCTAGTTTCACCTTGGTTTGATGGTATTTCCTTCCAAGAGCATTATAGGGATTACCCTCTTTATAAAGATGCTTATCCTTAAAAGCTATCAACCAATGAGGTTATTTCTTTCTTGAAAAACGGTGGGGATGGCCTAGAATAATCTATGGGCTCTTAGAACTGACTTTTGATATGCATGAAGCCTCTATGAGCTATCCTCTTGCATGGCCATCAATCCCTAGGCTAAAGACACATGGAAAGTCCCTTAAGACTCCTCACGCTTCACCTCTTTCTATATATAGCCATGTATACCCCTTCCCAACTCACAATTCGAAAAATGTTGCTCTCCTTTTCTTTCCTCTAGCTTAGATAATAGTTCCTTCTGTATTTTTTCATGAAGTTTCTGCCCCAAGGAAATGCAGGGAGCCTACCTTGGTGAAGAAGGCTCCTAGGGCTTCCAAATTGCTCTATTAGGGTTTCTAAAGCTCCTCCTTGGTAAATTTGACCAAAACTAGTAAGTTTCCTCCATTAATTCCCTATTTTCATACTATTAGTCTTCCTTACACATTCTTCTAGGTCGTAACCATGACCGTACATGGTAAAACTCCACCTAAAACCCTAAAACATGCCATCTCCTTGCTCTTTTGCTAGGGTTTGCACCTCTAAAGTGGAGAAGGTGATCTTTGCTCAAGAAAGGAGCTTGTATTGGAGCAACCAGACCTTCTAATCTCGGAATCCTTTCTGTTTTAACCTTATTACCTTCCTAGAGGAAAGTTTGGTTAACACCCTTCTCATATATTGCTTAGTACATGCTTAAAACTCATGCTTTTATGTTGAAAATCGACGATTTCCATCTCTTTTTACCATGCTCTTCTAAGGTTTTGATTTCTTGCTATTTTACCTTCTCTAGAAGCTATAGTTTGGTTACATATGCAACTTCAAACCTGATCTTGGTCGAATGGTGTTTTCTCCTTCTCCCTCTCTCTTTAATTATCTCGATCGATTTGATGATGTGGCAATTTCCTATTGGTCAGTATTGCAAAATTCATATCTTCTAAACCGCTTATCCAAATTTGACAAATAAATATGTTTTGGAATTGTAAAATTAATATCTATCTAATAAAAATATTTTCAAGGTCTTATTTCATGGTTTTACGAAGGGTAATTTTTGTAAAACGAATTTAATGCATAAAATCCATAAAAATTACATCTTAATCATCATAACTCCAAAATTAACATAAAAATATGTTTTCTTGATCAGGAAAACCTAATAAGTTTATTGGTGATGTTTTAAGAGTCTAAATCCGAATTTTTCTAAAAAACTCTAAAAATAGGATTTCTATATATTAATGTGCACTATGTACTCTAATACATGTTAATACATTGAAAATAGGCAAAGTGGAACTTGGACTCAATTAAAATGGTGAAAGTTAGTAATTAATATCAGTAAGAGAGGTATGTGCTATGTATGTGTAATCCTTCTTTATGTATGTGAAATCTCTATTCATGTATGTGCTATGTATGTGCAATCCCTATTTATGTATGTGCATTCCTTACACCCTATGTTGGGATAATTGCAGCCAAACCCTATATTTCCCTAATGAGGCTTAAATGAACCATAAATATCCTATTCTTGAATCCTAATGTTGTTCATGTCTCAAATTAGATTATAATTTCTTCTTGTTTGGGTCTTATACCCCACTGCCATGCTTATTGAATATTATTACTACTCTTGCCATGACTACTTTTCTAGCATGTGGATTTATGTTCTATTTAATTTAAAGTAGCGGTACTTATGTACAACCACCCACAGAGGGCATGTAAATAATCGCCCTAGGGAATGTCTTATTCTCCTCATAATATTGTAGGTGACTGGGAATGTCTTATTCTCCCCTCACCTAAGGTTAGAGGTCCGGTAGGTGCCTCAACCCTACTTAGTTAGGTAGACATAATTATCTTACATGCAAATCCTTTTTGATATAATTGTTAGTGGCAAGTTTCTTTTGAATATAGCCTCATACTCTTGTTATCTTAATCATATGATGAACCCTAGCCTGTTTTTATTTGTTGTACTTATCTTGATATCCCATATTAGTTTTGTGACACATACTTTTCTTCCCTTTCCCTTTTTGTTGGGTGCCTTCCCAACCACCCAGGTGTTGAGCAATGTGATGGATAAGACAAGGAAGATCTTAGCTTTTGGCTTGGACTCAGTTGATGGAGATGTTGCTTGGAGACAAGATTGTAGTAGTCTAGACTTCCCTCTATCTATATCCTGATTGTGTGTCTTGATGTAAACCCTAATGAGAGAATTTGATGTATTTTTGTAAACCTTTTATGAAATTTGAATATAGTCAGTTATATTTTTTTATTCCGCTGCTTTCTAATGGTCATTTGTATACCAATGTTTAATAAATTTGGAAAATTTATGCCCATTCCATCATACCTCTGAGAGTGTTTGGAATGGATGTCAATTCTTCAAATTTTTAGTGAAGGGGTGATTTCACCTCCTTACACTGACCCTTTCTAGACATCTTTGCTATCAACTTATGCCCTAGTAGCAACCTAAAATACTAACCAAAAAGTTGACAAATTATATTTCTAGTATGAAATTATTATGTCCTAAATCAATCTTTCATCATAGGTCCACTCTAAGGTGAAAAACTTACTAAAGGGAACTATATAAGGTTCTATCTAGGAGAAAAATTGAATTAGTCAAGACTCCGACTACCTTGATGCTCTGATACCATGCTGTAAAGACCAAAAAGTCTCAACCAAAGAATCATGGCAAACAAAATACCAATTGTGTAGCAACGGAAGTTAAAACTTTGACTATAGTCAATTGTATAAAGAGTACATTACAAAATTTCCCAAAAGGGTGTACAACTTTATACACAACAACATGATCTAGGTAGAGGAAGACTAAAACCAAATCAACTTGTCTCCAAACAAAACAACTTAATATATAGGCAGCTATGTCCAAGATACAAGGTTGGACTCTTTATCCCTAGCCTTAGGCTAGTTCACCATGCTTCAACTGCACACTCTGATCATATACCTGGGTGGTTAGGATCACCCAGCAAGAGAGAGAGATAAAAGTATGTGTTATTCAAAAGGAAAAGGACAAATAATAAGGCACAACATTGCATAATAAAATGATTCACTACACTAAGAGTGTCAAAAGTATGAGGCAAGTATAATAATTAAGAATACAGAACTTCTGCCAAGATGCATCTACCACAATAATAATCAACAAGCATGAATGATATTTTGACAACAAATATTCTAATGTAGGGTGAAGCACCTACCAGACCTCAACCAAGAGGAGAGGGGAAAATGCACATCCCAAACCTCAAAAGTATATATAATATGGGGAGAAAATGCACATTCCCCAAGGCGAAATTACACATGCCCTCTATGGGTGGTTTGTACTCATGTACACTACATTAGCAATATTCAAATATTTCAAATAAATGAGTCAATACAGGAAATAGAATATTCAATTAAATAAGGAGCCAAATAAAGGAAATAGAGAGAAGATATCAAGGATAGCAATTGACTCATTAAGAAAATGAGGGTTGGATAAAACCCAACTAAAGGATAGGTTATTTGCACATATATTCCACAATCATAGGATCCATATACATAAATAGGCTTCACATACCTCATTGAAGATTCACATCCATCATTATCTCTGATTAGATTGTATCAACATCAATTAACCCTAGTTACAAACATTTCACATAAATTTGCATTTATTAAGCATAAAGTATAAAGGAAAATACCCATTTTAGACCTTATTTGAAAACCATTGATTTAGGACTCAAAACTAGGACCAAACGCTCACTTAGGTTTCACTGATTAAGAAAACATATTTTATTTCTCAATTGGAGTTAAAATGAATTAATTATCATTTTAAGAACATTTAACATACTCAAAATGGAATTCAAAGAAAACTTCGAAAAAGGAAATATAATTAGGACTCATAAATTAGAAATTCAGATTCTACGTGAAAAATCCTTTCCAACGACTATTTATTTGCATTTTTCTGAGAAAGGACCAATTTACTATGAATTAAAGAAACTGGACCAACCAGGTTGCAAGAAAAAGCCACGTAGGCTGAGTGGCTTGCGAGAAACAAGATGAAAAAAGGCCAAATTGCCCTTGAAATTAGAACACGAATGCAGGAGAACATGAGGGTAAAAGTGTAAAAACGATCGGTCATCATCTACTTTCAGCGCCAACCATGGGCGCGAAGGAGCAGCTTGCCCATTTGGGCGTTTCTCCGATACCCAAAGAAAACACGCAATTAGGTACTCGAAATGAAGCTAGGGATGAGGGGAACTCACTGGCAGTTTCTATTTCATTTCTGCTAGCACCTAGATGCCAAGAAGGGTGCCACAAGGTAGGAGGAGGCAGAGGAGATGTGGGGCTACACGGGGGAGCTCTGATCAAATTAATGGTTGAGTGAGCTTTCAATGGTGTCGTCGATGGCTATGAGGATGCTTTATATAGGTGAGGGAGGCTGAGGAACTGAATCAGCATGTGGGTAGAGAAGGTGCGGCCGGTGCCTATGGGCATTTGGGCCATGGTGCACGGGAGACGATGAGCAAGGGCTAGAACGGTGCGTCTCGAGGAGACGAAACCAACACAACTTGAATCTTGCAAAATGGTGGAGACGAGAGGGAGAACGAGGCGGAGGAGCCTAGGCATCCTCTTGGTCGGGGGGGGATGGAGGTTAAACATGACCCCAGATCTGTTGGATCGAGATCCAATGGGGCCCGAGTGCGTGACACATGAAATCAATGCAATGAATACAATGTCGATTCATCTACTATAGTTAAACTATATGGGAACTTGTAAAAAGCATTTGGAGGGTCAAACTAAGTCCAAACAACCCCAAATTTAACCATGGGTTAATTACAACACCTAGAACGATTCTATGCCATTAGTTTCTCGAAAATCACATGGTTAGGTCCCTAATTAATTTATAGACTATTAAAGCATATAATAAAGCATAAAAAGAGCAATTAATATAAAGAATATCTTTCAATGACATAATAGGGTATATATCGAGATATTAGTCACATATAAACATTATGAGTCATATCTCAAATATAATACTCTTATTAGTGCATTATTTCCCTATTTGGAGGAGAGAGAAAGTAAAGGGGTTAATTACTCCTATACATTAACTCAAATACACATTATTACTAGTATATTTATCCAAAAGCTGCAAATTAACATACTCCACTCATATTATGTCATTAATGGTCAAATTGCATGATTAGACCTCAAATATCTCATTAGATGGGTTATTTGTGCAAAAACCCCTACATAAACATAAATGTAGGTAATTAGTGAATTACACCTCAAGAAGTGCTCAATATCAACATTGAGGCCCAAGAAGGTCCAAAAGGATGGGAAATTAGTGAAGGATATCCAAAAGGACTAGAAAGCAAATAAAAGTACAAAAGTGGGTAAATTGTAGGGAAGACCCTGAGATTTAGTATGTTACAACAACCTTATCAACATACAACTGTAGTTCCTTTGACCTCAACAAGGTCCTCTCACTGACATCATCCCGGTGAAGTGGTGATTGACACGGCCTCTCAAAGAGAGCTTCATATGGAGGCATCCGAATATTGACTTGGTAGCTGTTATTATATGCAAACTCAACTAAGGGCAGATACTGCTCCCATGAACCACCCCAATTCCGCACACATGCTCTCAATAGATCCTATAAGGTCTGGATTGTCCTCTCTAACTATCCATCAATCTGGGGGTGATAAGTTGTGCTAAACTTTAGTCTAGTGTTGAGTTCCTCTTGCACCTACTTCCACAACTTGGAAGTGAACTTTGGGTCATGATCAGAAATGATCGAACTCGGAGCACCATGCAGACGTACTATCTCTTAGATATAAAACTCAGATAGATCTACCACTACCAACTTATGTCGATCCTGGGCTTTCTTTAGTCTTTGCTTAATCAAAGAAACCTTATCAACATACAACTGTAGTTCCTCTGACCTCAACAAGGTCCTCTCACTGACATCATTCCAATGAAGTGGTAACCGACACAGCCTCTCAAAGAGAGCTTCATATGGAGGCATCCTGATATTAGCTTGGTAGCTGTTATTATATGCAAACTCAGCTAAGGGAAGATACTGCTCCCAAGAACCATCCCAATTGAGCACACATGCTCTCAATAGATCCTCTAACGTCTGGATTGTCCTCTTTGACTATCCATTAGTCTGGGGGTGATAAGTTGTGCTAAACTATATTCTAGTGTTGAGTTCCTCTTGCACCTGCTTCCACAACTTAGAAGTGAACTTTGGGTCATGATCAGAAATGATCGAACTCAGAACACCATGCAGACATACTATCTCTTTGATATAAAAATCAGACAGATCTACCACTTTATAAGTGGTCTTTAAGGCAAGAAAATGTGCCGACTTGGTAAGATGATCTACCACAACCCATATCGTATCATGACCTCTCTTGGTCTTGGGGGAGACCCACCACAAAGTCTGTGGTGATATGTTCCCATTTCCATTCAGGAATCTCAATCGACTATAGAAATCCACCGGGTCACTAGTGTTCAACCTTCAAAATCTTGAAAGTGAGACAACTGGCCACATTTGCTGCTATATCTCTCTTCATTCTAGGCCACCAAAAGTACCACTACAAATCCTTAAACATTTTGGTAGTGCTAGGGTGTACCGTGTACTTAGAACCATGAGTTTCTTGCAAGATATGATCCTTCAAGGGCGAATATTCATGAACCCAAATACGAATCTTGTAGTAGATTCCACCATCTACTCCCAATGAGAGATGGGTCTGATGTTTCTCTAACAAACCTTTCATCTTGTCAAGCTCTGGGCTGGCTAAGTGGGCAGCTACCAACTCGGTCAACATGTTTGGTTTAATCTAGATGTTAGCCACTTACATCTTGTCTTCTAGAGGATGCAGACTCCACCTAGCAAACTCATCCAATCCTCTTCACTTGCTAGACAAGACAGTTGCACACCTGAGCTGTTTCCTACTAAGAGTATCTGCTACAACATTTTCCTTTCCAGGGTGATAGGCGATGGTGAAATCATAGTCTTTTATATATTCCATCCATCATATCTGTATCAGGTTTAGGCCCTTCTGAGTTAGGAGATACTTCAGGATCTTGTGGTCGGTGAAGATTTCAAAGGTGGATCCATATAGATAGTGTCACCATATCTTCCGGGTATGTATAATCACAACTAATTCTAAATCATGTGTCGGATAGTTCACTTCATTGGGCTTGAGATTTTTGGAGGCATAAGAAACAACATGCCTATTTTACTATAGCACACATCCAAGCCCCATATCCGAGGCATCACTAAAGATCATAAAATCTTCTTTGTCAATGGTAGAGTCAACACCAAAGCTGTGGTCAACTTCTCCTTCAACTCTTCGAATCGAGCTTCACATAAGTTTGACCACACAAACTTCTCGTCCTTCCGGGTGAGCTTGGTGAGAGACAAAGTAGTATTTGAGAAATATTTTATGAAGCACAGATAATATCTGACCAATCCTAGGAAGCTACGAATCTCTGAAGGGTTCTTCGGTGCTAGACAATCCCACACGGCCGACACTTTAGCAGGATCCGTTGAGATGGTCCCTCCTGATATGATGTGTCCAAGGAGCATGACATAGTCTATCCAAAACTCACACTTGGAGAATTTTCAGTAGAACTTTTTCCTTCTCAGAATATCAAAGACTCTACATAGGTGGTCCCGGTGTTGCTCTAGGTCATCAGAGTAAACTAGGATGTCATCTATGAACACTATGACAAAAGAGTCGAGGAAAGGTTGGAATAAACTGTTCATGAGGTTCATAAACACACTCATGTTATTGGACAACCCAAAAGCCATAATAAAAAACTCATAATGGCCACAACGGGTTTGAAAAGTGGTTTTCTGTTGGTATGTATGCCCTGAGAGCCAATCATGTGATGATTGGTGGGATACATTGAGATTGATTTGATAAACATCAAAGGCGAGCTTCCAATTCTTTCTGGTTCAGTCATATGAGATAGTGATAGAACAGATTGAATGTCTAGAGAATGACAGTACTCAATGACGTATGCCTTCAGGTTCATGACCTGAACGATGAGATCATACGGATGCTAAGAGTTTGTACATTCTTGTTATGTCCCTAGTCGGATGTCATTGTGGAAGGTAGATAGACAACAATGACACACAAGACTAGATTGTGGTGTTGGTTGATGACATAATCTCATTAGTCATGATATAGAGATATCAAACCAAACACATAGGTACTTGTTAGAGAACAAGGTACCGGATAGACCCACCATGAGTTTGACACATGGAACCATGAGATGGTAGTCACAGTCAGTACTCACAGTGATGGTGGTGAGTGTGATTCTTAGACCTGAAATCACTGCACTCAACACATGTCGTTGGGCACACTTTGACATCATCAAACGCAGTCTTGAAACATGGGTTGTTATAAAGGTGATGATTGGGTGGCTTTGACACATGGGGCTTTTGAGGGGTGAGTGATAGATATGGGATTTGTCCCTCCTGAGGGAGTTTGATATCCATGGACACTTGATGAGTAGGATTGAGAAAGGCGTGCACGCATGTGTGAATCAGTATATGATACTGATGTCATACATATCTCTTCCAGTCTACTCTGAGATCAAGGAAGTGAATGAACATTGACAGGATGACTGTTCCATGCCTCGAGTTCATTCGGGATATCAGTGACAAATGAATTATACATTCACTGTAACACCATTCACGGATTGTAGGATGAAAGTTGTTCTCCAACTTTCTACTTTCACTTGGGTAGAACTGATGTGTGACTAGGCACCGCTCTTTGCTTGTGAAGTCATAAGTGTTATGAACTTTCACTGCCAACGTGAAATGGACCTGCAGGGTCACACACATAGGATTTAACCTGGAAGAGGAGTTTTGTCCACAAGCAATGTTTAGATTGATTACTAAAGGAGTTTAGTAGTTCAATTAAACACTCAATCAGTCGATGACTCAATATTGTATGGTTCAAGGTGTTGGACGCATTGATTGGAGTATCGGATTGATTGAAATCGCAATTGACTGATTTTGCCCAACCTGTGCTCCCAACCGATCGGTTCATGTGATGAACCGGTCGGCTGAGGTTGCTGAACCGGTCGGCTGGAGTGTCCAGGCCGATTGGCTCATGCCCAGGTTGAAACGACCGGTTCAAGGGTTGAACCGATCGGCTCAACTGGTGCAACCGACCAGTTGGGAAAAGTCATGTCGGCAAGATTTTCCTTTCGTTTCAAATTGCCCAATTTGATTGGGAATATAATTGGTATTCGATACCAATTGGGAAAGAAACAAGGAAAGTCTTTTTGAGCCAGATTAGGACCATGAACCGATCGGTTCAGGGCACCAACCGATCGGTTGGAGTGCCCCAAACGATCGGCTCAGGTCCAACCGATCGGCTCAATGGCCGAACCGATCGGTTCAGTTGTGAACCGATCATTTCAAGTTGCGAACCGGTTGCTTTTTGTGGAAAATTCTCGAACCCTTCTACTCCTGCTTTAGTCCCACATTTCCCGGGATGGAGAACCCTGTCCCATGACTCTCATATATATATAGGGGTATTGGGGGCTTCTCAAAGTACAGCTCAGTGCAACCAGTTGCTCTGCAAGTTGTCGTTTTCTCTGGTTTTGGTAACCGTGAGAGAGCCCGAGCAAGTGCTTCCCGCAAAAGGGAGGTGCAGCAAGGGAAGGACAACTGCAGTTGCAACAGGAGGCAGGAGAGCGTGTTGGCGACTAGTACGTCAACAGGAGGGTGCGACTCCTTCCACTTCCTTGTGGGACAAGGAGTGTGGAGTTCCAGGTGGTCCGTGTGGACTACTACAGAGGCGGGAGGACACTGCCGCTTAGGAGGACAACTATCATCCGACAGTCCAGTTCGAGTAGGAGTTGTCAGTCCCGGTGCGACCAGGAGCTGCACAGACACCGTCGAAGTTCGGAGTTGAAGACCGCACATTGCGCGAGGTATTGTCGCCGAGCAAGCCTCGGGACAATGTATGATTCCGCAAACCATCCTTTCTTATTATATAGACGTTGACGCATTTCCTCGGTATGGGTTTTGGGGAGAAAATTTTTTGTTTCCGCTGCCTTCTCTGTCTCCCCTAAAACCCAACAGTGGTATCAGAGCCACGTCAACTGCTCTATATTTTAGGAATATCGATATGATCGATTTTGGTTTGTCGCCTTTATTTATTGCATACGATGCGAATAATATCGGCTTTATGCATGTACAATCCTAAATCCACAAATCCCTAATTACATATATGATATGTATTATTAATGCACTCGATACGCGTCGCCCTTAAACGAGTTTTGTGGTGGATGTGTGTAGCATGATTATGGCCTATAAACCCCTATCTGTGTGTGGTTGTTTGTGGTTGCTTGCATCTCGGTCTGCGCACCGATCTTCCCTCTCTTTTTCCTGATGTAACTCGAAATATTTTGAGATTCTTTCCTACCTTTGCTCCCCCCGAATGTAAATCGGGGTTTCTCTTTTAAAGCAATGTAATAAATAGAATAGGATTTTATTTCCTGTTATGTAAAAGACCGGCGGACATCAAGACGACTGCTCAGACGATCGGTTCAAGCATGAACCGATCAGTTGACCTTCCAGACGGTCGGTTCAAGGAATGAACCGATCGGTTGATGACCGGTTCGAGGAGCGAGACGAGCGGGTGGCGGACATGACGAGATGCACGACGACCAGGCGAACCGATCGGTTGGAGGAGCCAACCGATCGGCTGGTGGCACCCAGACGACCGGCTGGAGAGTACAGATCATTCATGTGATGAGTTGATCCACTCGGATGGCAAGGCACAGAGTTCATCTTATACAGGTTGCATGTGATGTAGACCTAGATGACTGTGATTCCTCTTGGCTCGAGGAATCACATTAGGATGGCCATAATCATCGCTTTTTATCGTTTGTGCATGTTTTCTGTGGGATATAACATGTATATGATACGTACTATGTATTGTGGTGATTGGATATGTATATGTATATAAAACCAAATCCCTCATTAAAATATTAAGTTTTAGATGCCTTCCAAATGCGACACACGTGAAAAACTTGTTCGACCAAGTGTGGGCACGCCCTAGCGTGGTGCACCGTCTACCTCATGGAAGCGTGAAGGATGAATGTGTGGGTCTGCCCTAGCAGGGTGCATGTTCATCGTGTTTGCTTTGGGTCGGACTTAACAAGGTGATCTAGATGGGATCTAGTACCTTGAGGCATGGAGATGATCATTGCAAAGAGTTGTATATGACATCTTATCAAGAGTTGCATATGATGCAATTGGCAAAAGTTGCCTACCTGAGAGATCTATGTTGTGGGTGACAGCCCTAGCTGGTCCATGGCTTAGAGGATTTCAGGATCTTGCCCACTAGAAGGTTGTACGCTGCAATCTTCCGAATTGATAGTGAGGGCTATCAATTTGAAGTAAAATAGTGGGAGCGATAATTAATTAAAGGCCTAATTATATCGTCAAATTTTCAAATCAATCAAAACAAGTCAAAAATGAGTTTTGGACTAAAATTGCATATTTTCCTTTTGTAGTTCAAATGGCAACAAACAACAACAACTTTTCTTTGCGATCGGTCCTTGACAAGGACAAGCTAAATGGGACAAACTTCCACGACTGGTATCGGACATTGAGAATTGTTCTCACTCAAGAGCGCAAGCTCTATGTCCTGGATACTCCAATTCCAGAGGAACCCGCTCCTAATGCACCAAGGACAGAAAGGGATGCTTACAAGAAGCATTCTGATGATGCCATTGATGCAAAGTGCTTGATGCTATGTTCAATGAACCATGAGTTGCAGAGGCAACATGAGAACATGGGTGTCATAGAGATGATTATGCATCTCAGGAACATGTATGAAGATCAGGCATGGCAAGAGAGGTACAATGTTTCTAGGGCGCTGTTCAAGTGCGTCATGACAAAAGGAGATCCAGTTGGTCCTCACACACTCAAGATGATTGGGTATGTGGAGAACCTGCAGAGACTGGGATTTCCACTGAGCCAAGAGTTGGCTACTGACGTGATACTGCAATCGTTGCCAGAATCTTACAGTCAGTTTGTAATGAACTACAACATGAACAACTTTGATAGGCCACTATCAGAGTTGTTGGGCATGTTGAGGATAGCCGAGTTACAGATGAAGAAGGACAAGCCTAAGTCCGTGATGGTGATCACGAGCAAGAAAGGCAAGTCCAAGCGCAAGGGCAAGGGCAAAGCTAAGAAAGGTTCTGAAGCTAGCCAGGAGTCCAAGCCATCTTCAGCTCTCAAGGCCAAGGGAGGCGTGACCAAGAAAGGAAATTGCCACCATTGTCAAAAACTAGGACATTGGAAAAGGAATTGTCCTCTCTACCTGGAAGAACAAAAGAAGAAGGAGGCGACTGAAGCCTCTACTTGAAGGTGTCATGTAAATAAACTTGTAACACTTTTGAGATATATGATATCAAGATGTAAAGTGTAAATCATTCTTTCTTGGGGCAAGTGTTGCCTTCATAGATAGGAATACTTTAGTTTATTTTCAGCCAATAAGGCATGTAATACAGTTATGAACTGCTATTTCATACTTGCCAATAGATAGAAACACTTTATTTTTGCATATTGTATGACAATGATGGAAATTAATAAAGAGATGTTTCAATTTATAAAGATGTGATCTTTGTGGCAATGCCTTATTTATCTTGTGATATTTGATATGCATAAGATAAGATGATACCTAAAAGTTATAGATAACTCAAACATTTTTTTTAATTATCATTAATCATGAGAAATTCATTTCTAGTTTCCATGTGATGGATAAAACTAGACTCTTTTGGTTAGAGAACCAGTAAGGGACATGAATATCTTGGACATGATTAATCAATCTTCACTAATGTAGTGGGAGAATGATTATCCTATTAGGTAGAATACATGTGATGTATTTGCATACCTATTGGAATAAATGCTAATACTTCAAATGGTGTTTAGAGAAATACCAATATGAATATCTTGAAGTGTTCAAGATTATCATAAATGAAGTACAAATTTGGTAAAGTATTAATTCTTGATGAGATCAATGAATGAAATACTTGGACCAAATGTTTGAGATCCTTATGAGTGATTATGACAGTGTATCATAGTAAACTCATGATTAAGGCATGGTGATGTCTGAATCAAGAAGGAATCATACTCTAAGGAGTTAGAGAATGATTATCAAATAACTGAATTCTTCTTAATAAATGAATACCCCACACTAATAAAAAGAAATTAAGAATCACAAGGGTTGTGAGTTCTTATATCTTTAACAGATACACCTCAATTATCTATGTGATCAGTTGTTCATGTGATGAGTCAACTATCAAAATGAATATGAGGAACCGAATCTTGAGTTATGGTTTATGACCGTTACATCCTAAATGACATCCATGTGAACCATAAGGTATGACCTTGATGGTATCACTCATTGGATCATATCCATAAGTACAAACGAGTCTTAAGTGTTAAGACACATGGATAACATTTTGAGAAGGATGATGCTTGTTGATTGCAACTTAATGACTAAGACATTTGGCATATGGATACTAAAACCGCATTCCTATGAGGAATAAAACCAGGATGTGTACGTAACACAGCCTATAAGGTTTATGAATCCACTAATGCAAATGAAGTCTATAAGTTACAATGGACTAATCAATGTGATTGATTGAGTACAAGCAACTCAAAATTGGATCTTTATTTTGATGATATAGTCAAAGGGTTTGACTGATATGTCAAAGATAGAGAAGGGATCTGTGATTTAGTGGGAGCGTGTTCACATTCCACATATTGATGTGAAATGGAAATGTTCTAGATTGGAAATCCGAATATGGAAATTATCTTTAAGGAAGAAAAGAGATGTTTCCTATGTGATAGGAATAGAGATCTATAGAGATAGTTCTCGAAAATCTCTTGACCTGGAAAGAGAGAGCATACATTGGCAATCTGTACTGAAGTGTTCAGTATGCACAGATTCAGTGGGAGAAAACTTGTCCATGTTACATGGAGTTAGTATCCCAAGGCCAAGTGTCCAATTCTTATGAAGAATGGGAACACTAAGAATAGATATGGATCTATCATGTATGTAATCATCCCATTATCTTGCATGTATGACATGGCAAGAATAAAATGCATTCATCATCTTGTATGTAGGACATGGCAATATGATGTGCTCATCCTGATAACTCGTATGTAGGACATGACGAGTGGATGTCTGTCTATTTCCAGTAAGGGTTACTGGAATACCATGAGAACTTGATAAGTACTTGGGAAGTACTAGTTCTATGGAGATAAGGAAGAGTTTGATGTAAAGAGTTACATTGATGCGAACTTCCGAAAGGACAGAAAATTAATCGCAAAACATACATAGGATGTATAAAAGTAAAAGTTTGTTGATAATTGGAAATGTTCCAATAAAGCCATTTAAAAGGGAAATGCCGAGTATCTATGTGTTAGAGAATAGAAATGGATACTATATGGATCTGGAAGTTCATAAGATGAACTTATATTCCACTCATTGATGATAAGTCTGGAATCCTTGATCATGCAATGTGGCTAAAGGTTAGCAAAAGAATACTAGATCGCATATTACGGCAACTCCATCTCATGCGTATGACGTACAGTGAAGAGATGCGAGACATGCAATTTGTACAGACTTTGGCAAGGTGTTGTCATTACTCACTATGTTGACACTAGAGCACAGTAACATGTGGGACATGTTTGAAGATCACTATGAATATGATTCAAGGGTGATTGGCTCGCAGTGCAAGTGGGAGTCTGTTGGTATGTATGCCCTGAGAGCCAATCATGTGATGATTGGTGGGATACATTGAGATTGATTTGATAAACATCAAAGGCGAGCTTCCAATTCTTTCTGGTTCAGTCATATGAGATAGTGATAGAACAGATTGAATGTCTAGAGAATGACAATACTCAATGACGTATGCCTTCAGGTTCATGACCTGAACGATGAGATCATACGGATGCTAAGAGTTTGTACATTCTTGTTATGTCCCTAGTCGAATGTCATTGTGGAAGGTAGATAGACAACAATGACACACAAGACTAGATTGTGGTGTTGGTTGATGACAGAATCTCATTAGTCATGATATAGAGATATCAAACCAAACACATAGGTACTTGTTAGAGAACAAGGTACCGGACAGACCCACCGTGAGTTTGACACATGGAACCATGAGATGGTAGTCACAAACAGTACTCACAGTGATGGTGGTGAGTGTGATTCTTAGACCTGAAATCACTGCACTCAACACATGTCGTTGGGCACACTTTGACATCATCAAACGCAGTCTTGAAACATGGGTTGTTATAAAGGTGATGATTGGGTGGCTTTGACACATGGGGCTTTTGAGGGGTGAGTGATAGATATGGGATTTGTCCCTCCTGAGGGAGTTTGATATCCATGGCCACTTGATGAGTAGGATTGAGAAAGGCGTGCACGCATGTGTGAATCAGTATATGATACTGATGTCATACATATCTCTTCCTAGTCTACTCTGAGATCAAGGAAGTGAATGAACATTGACAGGATGACTGTTCCATGCCTCGAGTTCATTCAGGATATCAGTGACAAAGGAATTATACATTCACTGTAACACCATTCACGGATTGTAGGATGAAAGTTGTTCTCCAACTTTCTACTTTCACTTGGGTAGCACTGATGTGTGACTAGGCACCACTCTTTGCTTGTGAAGTCATAAGTGTTATGAACTTTCACTGCCAACGTGAAATGGACCTGCAGGGTCACACACATAGGATTTAACCTGGAAGAGGAGTTTTGTCCACAAGCAATGTTTAGATTGATTACTAAAGGAGTTTAGTAGTTCAATTAAACACTCAATCAGTCGATGACTCAATATCATATGGTTCAAGGTGTTGGACGCATTGATTGGAGTATCGGATTGATTGAAATCGCAATTGACTGATTTTGCCCAACCTGTGCTCCCAACTGATCGGTTCATGTGATGAACCGGTCGGATGAGGTTGCTGAACCGGTCGGCTGGAGTGTCCAGGCCGATCGGCTCATGCCCAGGTTGAAATGACCGGTTCAAGGGTTGAACCGATCGGCTCAACTGGTGCAACCGACCAGTTGGGAAAAGTCATGTCGGCAAGATTTTCCTTTCGTTTCAAATTGCCCAATTTGATTGGGAATATAATTGGTATTCGATACCAATTGGGAAAGAAACAAGGAAAGTCTTTTTGAGCCGGATTAGGACCATGAACCGATCGGTTCAGGGCACCAACCGATCGGTTGGAGTGCCCCAAACGATCGGCTCAGGTCCAACCGATCGGCTTAATGGCCGAACCGATCGGTTCAGTTGTGAACCGATCATTTCAAGTTGCGAACCAGTTGCTTTTTGTGGAAAATTCTCGAACCCTTCTACTCCTGCTTTAGTCCCTCATTGCCCGGGATGGAGAACCCTGTCCCATGACTCTCATATATATATAGGGGTATTGGGGGCTTCTCAAAGTACAGCTCAGTGCAACCAGTTGCTCTGCAAGTTGTCGTTTTCTCTGGTTTTGGTAACCGTGAGAGAGCCCGAGCAAGTGCTTCCCGCAAAAGGGAGGTGCAGCAAGGGAAGGACAACTGCAGTTGCAACAGGAGGCAGGAGAGCGTGTTGGCGACTAGTACGTCAACAGGAGGGTGCGACTCCTTCCACTTCCTTGTGGGACAAGGAGTGTGGAGTTCCAGGTGGTCCGTGTGGACTACTACAGAGGCGGGAGGACACTGCCGCTTAGGAGGACAACTGTCATCCGACAGTCCGGTTCGAGTAGGAGTTGTCAGTCCCAGTGCGACCAGGAGCTGCACAGACACCGTCGAAGTCCGGAGTTGAAGACCGCGCATTGCGCGAGGTATTGTCGCCGAGCAAGCCTCGGGACAAGGTATGATTCCGCAAACCATCCTTTCCTATTATATAGACGTTGACGCGTTTCCTCGGTATGGGTTTTGGGGAGAAAT
Source organism: Alisma plantago-aquatica (assembly GCA_963693085.1). Lineage (NCBI taxonomy): Eukaryota > Viridiplantae > Streptophyta > Magnoliopsida > Alismatales > Alismataceae > Alisma > Alisma plantago-aquatica. The sequence goes on along the minus strand of OY856414.1, from coordinate 53,070,024 downwards.
TTTTTTGTTTCCGCTGCCTTCTCTGTCTCCCCTAAAACCCAACATTTTCAGGATGTCGTCACTCCTGACTTGCAACTTGTGGTACCCGGACCTCAAGCCACTTTTTGAGAAGATTTGAGTAGACTTAAGCTGGTCAAATAGGTCATCTATGTGGGGTAAAGGATACTTGTTCTTAATGGTAGCCTAGTTGATCATCTATTAGTCTATACACATTCTAAGCGACCCATCCTTCTTCTTTACAAAGATGATTGATGCTCCCCATGGTGATGTGCTAAGTTGAATGAAACCCTTGTCTAGCAATTCCAGCAGAGAAGAAAATATGAGAAAAAGCCAAAAGTGTATAACTATAATAATTATCTTGATTTTATTTAATATAATGGTAAAAGCATGTTCATTGGGTCCCAATTAGCTTGGATGCCAAGTTTCATATTATTTGAACTATAATAATTATCCTAGTTTTATTTAGAGAAGAAAATATGAGAAAAAGCCAAAAGTGTTGAATAAATTACTAAATGTTTTCAAAAGTATAAATAAATTCCAAATTCTAATTCCACATACCAAAATTAGTCTATGTGTGAATTTTTACATTAATTGGACACACTTATCTATCCTAATTGTGTTTAGGAGAGAGAATATAACTTAATGACAAAAATATTAAATTTAAAAGTAAACATCCCCAAAAGGACAACTGATGATAAAGATGGATTCTTAATGTCTAGGTCTAGGTATTGGATGTGATATAATTTGAACAATGTTTGACCTCTCAAAGGAAATAGTAAAGACAATAGATTTTAATTCTTAATACTCTAAAAGAATTGCTCAATATTATCTAGTTTCCTAAAGTTGCTCAGTTTAAACCCTTGTCATGCTTTTTTTTTCGAATTTCTTTGCTAGTGGTCTTGATTCCTGACCATTCGATGTTGATCTAATGATGGTGGAGTCATCGTCTACCCTAAGTAAAAAAAATCAGCCCCCACGTCAACTACTATTTCTTTCGTTGATCTCTCCCTCATTGTTCCATCCTTTCTTGAGAGTATTGCTCTATTAGATTCCTTGAAAGATTCCATGTTTCCTGATCCCTTAGTTAGCCTCAAAACTCTAACATGAGAACCCCAAATATGTTGTTCCCCATTTATCTGTGGCAACATCACATCACCAATATCCTATCCAGGGAGGTATAAGTATGCATCCCATGTAAGCCTTTTCCCTCCTTAAACTCCTCTACACCTTCCCACCCTCTCAATTTCCCTCAATTAGTTTTCCTTTTCCCACCAAATCTCGACCTATTTTAAGTTTTTGGTCTCTACATCCCCTCTGAAGAGCCACCCCAGTGCAATTGCTCTAGACAGAACATTCCCTGAATGTTGAGCAATGAGAGAAGTAACTGTATGGTGACTATATGAACTCTTGGCTTCTACCCAATCTTCAGTTGGTTTTGGATGATGGTGTGAGTTTGAGGTGGTGCTTTAGACCCTCCCTAGACCTGCTAAACCTCCACAAAGCTTTTTCAATTTTTCTCAAAGTTAGTCACTTCCTCATTTTATCTGCTTTAAGGTAAAATATCATTTTCCATGTGTGGTAATCCTTCCATGTGTTCAGTGTTTGGTTTTGGATTCTCAATGTAACTATAAGGCCCCTGAACTTTCTTAATGAGTTGAATGAGCTTAATTATCATAATTGAATGCTTATAACCCTAATATAACCTTTTGATATGTTTTGAAATCATAATACAAGCTGAAGTTTCAAATTTGGTCCAATTTGGACACTGTTTGAGCAAGTTATGCAATTTTCTGTACATTTTGGATTTTTCTACAATTTACCCAATTGAGGGTTTTTCTTTGCAATTTGTCACATACATTATGTTTCTTAGATGTTATATTAGAATTCTTGAGATTTTTGAGAAATGATGCTCCTAGTTGATCCATGGTTTGAAGGTGTTTTCATCAAGGGTATTTTAGGGTTTACCCCTTCATGTATGAGCTACCTTTAGTAGCTACCAACTAATGAATTATGTGATTGGCTGGTAAATTCGACAAAGGAAAGCTAAGCAGGTCAATATGGATAGTGGGAGAGCTTATTTTGTGTGTGCTTGTATATTCTTAATAATTTAAGGCCATAGACACTTGGGGAAGCTACTTTTACACCTCATGCTTGCTTCTATCCTTATCCATGGGCAATATTAACCTCTTCTTTGCCCAAATTCAAAACTATGCTTGATTTCTCTTTCCTCTAATCTGGAGCAACGAATCCAATCTGTTTTTCTATGGAACCAACTTCTCTAAGGTATAATACAACCTATTTTTGGTGAAGAAGGTCTCCTAGAGCTCCATCTAGCCCTACCTAGGGTTTCCAAGGTCATCTTTTAGGGATTTCGACCAAGGCAAGTTATTTTCTTCCTTCCTTCTTCATTTTTCTTGCTCTTCGCCTTCCTTAGACCTTCCTCTAGGTTGGAACCTTGCTGTTCCATGGTGAAAGTGGCTCTAGAACTCAAAAATCTATCCTTCTTGTTTCTTTTTCTAGGGTTTTGCTTCCTTGTGGAGAGAAGTGCTTATTTGGCCAAGTTCAGATCTGAATCCAAGGTTTTTTTGCACTATTTGCTCAAGATTCTTTCTATTTGGGATCTGACCTACTCTATAGAGGTGAGTTATATAATATTCTTCACTTATATTGCTTATTCGAAGCTTGTTAGTTCATGTTTATGCCTTAATGTGTTGAATTAAGCATAGAGAAACCATGCTTGTTTAGAATTACAAATTTTTGTGGTGTTCCCTATTTTGTTCTAGTTCTATATGAACTTGTAAACATGTCTATGACCTTTCTAAGGTGTAACATTGTTACATCCCGATCTCACAAATTACCACTAATCATGGGATTAAGGTATAAATTGAGGATTTAACGTAATAGAAAGACCACCCTTAACTTTTTCTTCTTTTTCAAACTCTTTGTTTTCTCAAATTGAACCACATAAACTAACTTTACAAGAGAATTAAACTTTTATTTCTCTAATGTAATCTCAACATTAATGATACACATCCAAACATTCATAATGTTTCTCACACTTCCATGTACATACGACATGACAATCATTTGTATTCTCTCTTATTAAGGAAACAAACATACAAAACATCATTTACAACTCTCTCACATCTATACAAGGACCTAGAGTGACATGGACTGACTGAACTTAACTATACTCAGACTTAACTCTTGTGGCAGATCTACTCTGATGCAATGACCTTCTTCAAGTCCATGTGATTTCCCTAAAAAATTTGAGTAGAGGGGTGGGCCTACTCGCTCAGTGAATGAGTACTTCAAAGAAACAGTCTAAATCACTAATATAATTACAGATATACTTGTGAGTAATTGATATCAATTATAACACATAAAGCTTTAGAGAGTCTAATAATTGACAATCATAAATATGGCAGGATACTCTAAATATCCATAAGAGTGAATCAATATATGAAATGCTTGATTGATCATAAAGAGAACTAATAATTTAGAAACATACAAAGAATAATTGAATAACTGTACACACTTGTTTGACCTCTCATTCATTTTATTATGCCTTGATCATATGCAGTGTACACTATATATGAAGACTCGTAGTGCACTACGATCACACCGTATAAGACTTAGCAGACATACTTGGGGAATGCTAAGTCTGACTACTCTCCTGGTCTGTAATAGGGAAATGGCTCTCTGGCCTAAACTGGACTCCTCCTCTAACCTGAGCACACATGCGGAGAGTCAAGCCACCTCTTAGCTTTTCTGTACTCTAGTGCCACCAGGACTTCTAGTTGATGTTGGACACTATAAACTATAATTTAAGGAGACTTCCACTAGGGCTTCGTCCCCCGTGCCACCTGATAGCATGTTCTGACCCCCATATACTGGATGCTTCCAGGGTTAGGTCATTTCACCCCTAAGGTGCATACCTCACATAGGGGTTCTACGGTGTTCAGGGCTCCTAAATCTATTATTTTATTATTCCTAGAAAGCTCTTTCTACATTGTACCCTTCTCTTACTTATACTTGACTCTGGTATATACATGGTGTTGCGTCTACTTATTTGAAGTTATAATACATCATGTATATCATTCTAAACTTGGCAGAGCAGTATATTCAAAACACTCTAATATACTGAGTAATCAACATACTATACATGCAGACATACTAAAATTCTTAAATAAACAGATTTCATGTCCAAATGGCACATACACACTAGAATCGTGCATATCAACCCAAATCTTGAGTTGTGCATCTCATAACTCAATTAAGAGTTAATTACTTATCATGAAAAGAATTATTAATAATAACTGAGAACATTGATATCACAATACTTGATTCATTGAACACCCTACCCTTAGGGTTTCATTTAATCACCACAAATGCTACAAAGAAAGGTGTAATACATCTATCACATACTTTTCAAATCTTTAAAACACATGACACATGGGATCTCAATCCCTTATCACATTACTGGGAATTCTCATCCCTTCACATTATTATCATGATTACTGGATCTGGGTATTCAAACCCTTAGATCATCACATAGCATTGTTACCTCTGTAATAGGTAACCATTACCTCTAGGTCCTTAGACCAAGGTATTCATTTCATTGGTTGTACAAGTATTCTCATGGCTCACAAGGCCATCGCACATCTTGTCACCTCTCACTAGGCAACAACTTATTCACATGGCTCCCATAAAGATTTCATGCGACATAAACATTCATTGAATAAAGACTACTATCAACAAATCATATAAAATCAATATATGTATGAAACCTTGGAACTGAGTTGAATTTGGGTTTCCATGCCATTCACTAGGATATCATGCATCAATAATAACATTGAATAAATAAATTCTATCATGTCAAGAAAATCCCTTCAAATGGATTTCACGATATCTATTCGCAAATATCTAACTTTCCTCACATCTAGGGTTTCACCCTCTTTACTGAGATATCAAACAAACACTATTCACTTTGAACAAAATACAAGATAGTTTCTGACATATATGTACTATGAATTTAGATAAACAATCATTCATAACCAAGGGGATCTAGATAAGCAATTTTCTCTATTTACTTTAACAAATTTCAGTCATAGACAAATTCCCTATATTTCAGTTTAATCTTATAACCTCGACGAATATTTAGGGAATTCTCATTAGGATGTATTGTATACATTTATAATATGATTTTATCATATGAACTTCATTCAAATAGAGGAAGAATCCATTTCATATCATTTTGCAACAACTTAGAACAAACAGACAATTCAAGGTTTGTAGTCGCATACTAGCAATTAAAGATTATGGATGAATTAACCAATTTTTGTGCAATATACTATTTAAAGGAAGTTCCCACTCACCCTAAGGTGTGAAAACATCTTAAAAATATAGCTCATCCCTAGAAATCTCGATCTCATATCAAATCCTTAGCAATTCACCCAATTCTTCTTCCTTTCAACTCAGAAACCCTAAAAATGGGGGATTATGAAGAAAGAGTGAGAAAAAGGGAAGTTTTGATACCATTTTGGATCAAATCAGAGGAGGGACGGAATTTTGACATGTGATAGAAGATTCACTATGAAACTATATCCAAAGAAGTTAAACTTACATGATTTCATCATTCTTCAGACCACAAAGCCCTAGGTCAACATCTCCATCAATTTCTCCTTTCAAACCCTAACTCTCTCTCTCTCTCTAGGATTTTGTTTCTCTAGATAGAATTACGAATAATGAGAGCTCCTTGTGTGTTAGGTTGACCATATAGAGCAATTGAGCTGCTTGGGTCAATTGCACTTTGACCCCTTACTATACTTTTTCTTATTTCAGCAATTTTTTTATGTCATAAAAAAGTTTATGTAAATTCATATATTTCAGAGTTCAAACCTCCTCCAAAAATTATGATAATTTATAATATAGTGTAATTTCATTTAAAATTTTCAATCATTCCAATCTTCCATTAAATTATTAAAAATCGAATAGTGCACTGCTATCCAGAATTCTGTAGAAATGTTAGTTATTGTAATTCATCTAATGATAAGGTCTAAACGCATCCAAAAATTATGAAAATTTTAAATGTTATTTATAATTGATTTTCATATCTCCACATAAAATTTCAGATCATTTGGAGTTACTAATAAATAATTAAAAATAAAACGCTACACTATTGAAAAGCACTCTATCAACATTTTGGTCCAAGTATAGTTTGAATGAGAACCACATTCAAACAACACTCCATTATTGTAAAATTTTTCTCCAATATGCATGATTGAGTTATACATATCATATCCAAAATGAAATTAAATACAAAATTTGTAGAAAATATGAAAAATCATTTACCACACTGCTATCCAGATCAAATTCCATATTCATGTACTATCAAAACCCTAATTTTTGCTGATTAGGGTTTACATTTATCAAATCCTAATTCTTCAAACTAAAATCATAGTTAGAGTTTCTTCTTAGGCTTGAAACATAACAACTGATCTACTATCATTAATCAAGTCTAAACGATGTTCAATCTAATCAAGCATGTAATCATTCAGGTAAACCCTAATTTACCAATTAAGCACACATTTGGTCATTACAATTCTCACCCCCTTAAAAAGTTTTGTCTCCGAAACATAAATACCCAAACAAATTATATTCAAAGTTTATTTTAAGCTTCTGAAATCTTACATGTCATTATATTATTGTATTTCATAGTTGAATGCACTTTTCAACATTAAGTCCTTTATTTCTTTTATAATCACAACATGTCTGAAACAGTTCCCAATGATATCCAATGAATTCTCTATGCCACAATCAATCACAGAGTAGATAGAGAAGCAACCGTTTCAATATTTTCATACTCTTGAGGTGTTACCTCAACATTGATAATCTGATCCAACTATCTCAATTCATACGACTCAATATGTACTATTGTTATGTATTACCTCTATGTCACAAAAGAGAGTTCACCATGTTGTTTTGAATTTTTACTATTATGCTACTCAAATAACAAAAAAGTCTTGAGTTGGAAGACTAGATTCAACAGAAATTGTACAATACTACTCACTGCATCCCCATTGCATCATCGGAAGGCCTTTTGCAAGGCGGGTAACTAGATGAGGAGACCACCAAAAGGTGGAACCCATTGCATCATGGATGCATAAGGTGAAGCATTACCATCACATTCCATATTATTCTCAAGTATGAACCCACACATAATTCAAGGTGTAACCATCAAGTTATAGCATACTAGGGTTTCAACAACAGTAACAAAGTACTCTATGATTGTATTAGTCATTCTAGGACTATTCATACCCAATTACCATCACTTAGTTATATAAAATCTAGGTATAACAAGCTATACCTCATCAGGGTTACATATCAATACAATATGGTTACCATCCCTTCTATTCATATGAGTGAATAGGTAAGACTACCTTATTCAGGGTAACCCTACATTTTTTCTATCATCATTTGAACCCTATCACCATACAATAATTGTACAATACTAAGATGGATTACTAGTATGAATGACTACAACTATCAGACACTTGAAATTAACATATTGCTTATACATGTACACTAAAATCATACGTAGCACCAATTTACATCTCTTAATATACCTTTAAAAAATTATACTTCTAAAAACAAATTCACATATTACTAAAAGCCATTGTTTTCTCTTATCTCTCTTCTCATTCATTACTACTTAATTTTTGCTACTTATCCTTCTCATTTTAATCATGTAGATTAAACATCCCTAAAATTGAAACATACAAGCTAAGAGTAGATTATTCATCATTCTTGATATCACTCCAAGAATTTGTTTTAGATTACATTTTGCTCATCTCGCACTTCTTCTTTTGTTCAAAACACACTTGTTACATTTCAAATTTATTTATTACCCCTTGCTCTGAATAATTTTCGTATTGTTCATCAACTTTTCAGATTAGGTAGGATTACTATCAGTGCTAGTTTACTTCTCATAGTGCAAATCACATGATCTTGTTTTATAGAGATGATAGTATTCAAGGTCAAATCACTAGTGACAACCGCTGAACTACTACAACTCTAAACATTATAGGGTTTGGTCTTTATTAGTAGCATGACGTTGTTGTGTGTAATTTTTCTCCCTTAATTTGTAAGTCAAACTTTGGATCTCACAAGTTTTACTAAAATCTTCCTTATCTTATCAATTGAATTTCCTTTCTCTTACTTGTCCATTCAGATAAATTACATTCTCAATTTACCCTGCTAGGGTTTCATCATCATATTGTATGTTATTATTACATTTACTAGATGCCTCTACCATGGTGGTTATGTATTAGATATGATTCATTTTCTTATCACTTCATTCCCACATTGCTTTCATTAAGGAAGATATGAAAGAGAATGTAAGGACCCTAACCTCCGTTTAGGGCTTATCCTGTTTTCTTTGCTTAACCCTGATGTTTAGTTGCTTGCTAATCACCTTTAGTGGTGATTAGGGTTTGTTTGTGCTTGTTGTGTGTTAGAGGTGCTACTTGCAATTAACCCAAGTCTAGGGTTGCTGAGCAAGTTTGTCACCTTGAGAAGTGTTCTTCTCTCTCTTTGCTTCCTCTAGTGTTGAGAGGAAGGGTTGGGCTCGTTGCTTGAGTTGCCTTGGGCTTGGATGAGCCTTGGTGGGCCTTATTGTGCCTTGCTTGACCTTGTTGGACCTTGTGTCGGCCATGGGTGTGCCGGGCATGGTTGTGCCGTCCATGGTTGTGTCGGGCATGGAGATGGGGTGTATCGTCCATGGACCCCCTTTGACCCTTTGACCTCGTTTGTGTCACCACTAGTGGACACTTGGCGCTTGATGCTTGCATGTGGCAATGGCCTTAGACATGTGTTTAAGGCAAGTTAGAGTTGTGGCATTGCCCATGGACAAGTGTCCCTAGGTGGGCGACACGTTGCCTTGTCTTACCTTGGTTTCTCCTCCACCCTCTCTTATATATGTGTTCCCTTTCTCTTGCTAAGGATCCCTTTAGTTCCTTAGTTTCCCCTCTCCCTTGGTTGCATGACACCTCTTCCTTTGCAAAGCTTGGTGGCCGATCCTTATCTTTGGAGTCTTCTTCTTCTTCCTCTTGAGGTGGCCGAAGGTGTAGCTTGGTGCTAGGAGCTTGGAGCTTGCTTAAGGCGGGTTACATAACTCCTAACCCTAATCATATTACTCTATATTCTTGTATGTTTTCTTGTGTTCATAATCGGCCATGTATGTTGCTAGATATGGTTCTTGCTTAGTTGAACCTTTAATCTTGTGGTTATGGTGATCTTGTTGTTATGGTTGAGGTTTTGTACCTTTGTGCCCTAGTTGGCCAAACCATGTTTTAGGGTTTCCTTGTTGAGCAACACTCCTTTCCCTCCTTGGTCTAGAGAAGTGAGCTCGAGCTCTAGTAATATGAGCAATACCCCTCTCTCGTTTAAGTTGAGAGGTGAGCTTGTATTCTAGTTGCTTGAGCAACACCCTCCTCTCACCATGGATTTGAGAGGTGAGCTTTTTGGTAGATATAGACCTATGTTGTGGTGGATCCTTGTGGTTGCCCGAGTTGTGATAGAGGTTTTGCAAGACCTCTCTCTTAGTTGTTGAGAGGTGAGCCGATCTTCTTGATCTATTAGAGTTTGGTGCCCTTGTGCTTGAGGTTGATGATGATCTTATTGAGTTGTATCTTGCACGATGTGGCTTTGGGATGGTGTTGCCCGATACCCTCTCTTGGACTAGAGTTCTGGTTTATATGATGAGGTTGTGTTTGGCGATACAACTTGGTCGATACCTTTGTGTGTTGGGCGATATGCCTTGTTGAGTGCCCTACCCGATACACCTAGCTAAGGTAGTGGCTTGGTGCCTAATATACCTTGAATGTTATGGAGCTCTGTGGGCTAGCCTTGTGTTGGGCGTCATGGTTTGGTGGTGATGCCTGATACAGCAACACACATGGATGCACGACACATGTGGTTGCATGATACACCTTGAGGTGGTAGCCCGACATCCTTGCTTTAGGCTTGGCCGTTATGTGGCTAGAGTGCTTGGGCGATATGAGGGAATTTACCCTGCCCGATACCACTTCTAGTGAGGGTGCCCTGTCCGTCACACTTCTTGTGAGGGTAGTGGGTACTTCTAGTGAGGGTCATGTTCCACCTAGAAACCCATATGATAGTTCTTTATCATGCAATCACATCCTTTTTGCTAAGAGTTATGGTTTATTGTTTGTGAACCTTTGACATGTTTGGTAATGGTAAGGTGGTTGATATAGTAGAACGCACATATGTAAGCATGACATATATGAAACTCTAATGGCATGATATTAGATGTGTTTATGATCATCTTGAATCATGTATATATATGATGAGTAAATGACAAGTTTGGAAGTATATGAGTTGCTTCACATGATGATGTGACCCATGTCTATGGTCACAGGTATGAGGCATGAATGATAAAGCGTATAATCACCAATGTTGCCTTATGTTTGATAACATGATCCTTCTGTTAATCCATGATGGTTTCAGTTATCTCTATGATTGTGTATACTAACCATGCAGGTGTTTCATGCAGATGCATAGCCTGGAAAATGGCTATGAGGTATATATATTTGTTTGAATGACACCACATTGATGGTCACTCTTGTTGATGAGATAACATGCATCACCTGTGTAATGTGTTTAGGTCTGAGGACCTGAGTTTGGCTAAAGTGCCTAGTTGAGGTGTTATCCTCTGATGATGAGATCTGGGATCGTTATCCCCAGTGATAAGAATGCCTTATGAGGCATTGGTTTCTTGTGATGAGGGATTGAGATCCCAGGATATTGTGATGGTGGTAACAATAATGTAGCTTAATGTTATATATGTGATACCACTTGTTTGATGCAACAATCTACTTAAAATATGTTAACTAATTACAGATGAATCTCTCATATAGTTGCCCTGGCCATAGATCCATCATCGTCAGTAGCTGGTGATGGTGAAACAGATTCTCCTGCGGGATAACCTGGAAGCGCATATTATTGAATATGTGTGGTTTCTCCTAGTAAAAAATGAGGAGGTTAGAGTGAAACTTTGGTTGTAGACTCAAGATGTGTGTAAGATCATGGTAAAGAGGCCCATGGCTCAGTGTGGTAGAGCATGAATGCGTTCATGGCTCAGGGAGCACGGTGAACTGGCCCGTGGCTTAGATATACTAGCGATGAGACCTGCACCAAGGCATGCTAGAGAAAGGGTAGCCTGCGGGAGATGACCCTGTGGCTGAGGCCACTTAAGCATGAGACTGCGGTCCTACTTTGGTTCTCATGCACTGACCACAAGGTGGGAGGTTGTGGAGTCCGACTCTTCCATTGACCTTGTATGGTACCAGCTTGGGTTTTGCAACCGAAGGTTGGATTTGAGCGGTACGGCTCACTTCCTCAGGGTAAAACAATACCTAATCCAGCCGAATAGTATTTACTGCTTAAGACAAAACACGGAACATTGGTTGAGGCCTTGCTTATGTAGTTGATCTTGTTATACATTGTAGTTACTTATACATTCCTTATGTTATGTGGTAAGATCTTATAAATCTTATCTTGTCAATCATGTTCCATGAAGAGATATTTGGTAAGCTCGATGGTAATAACAACCTTGCTCTATAGACTCCTCTTATTCTACATTTTATTAGTTATCTGCTGTTGTTGCTTTAATCTTTCTGAGGTTTTATGGTTTCGGCGGGGAGTTATGTTTCTCGTTGGGACTGTGTGTCTCACCCTGTTGGTTTACAACCTTTTTAGGTGTTCGCGCTAGACGTGGCGGTGGTTGCGGGGTTGTGGCCGAGCAGCAAGACGAGCAGTAGAAGGCAAGAGATGGATATGCTGCAGTTCTGGTCATTTTGTAGTAGAGTCTTAGAGTCATCCCTGTACTCTCAGGTCCTCAGAGGCGTTTTGACGTTGTTTCACGATGTATAGCTGATGAAGCTTTTTTATCCTGCTGCTGGCCGGATGTGGCCCGTTATGTATATATATACAGGTGATGAACTCATGTGATGACAATCCAGCTGATCTATTAAGCTATAAACACGTATCTAGACTTGTTAATGTTTATATAACATGTCTTCTTGCAGGATGAGGATCTGAATGTAATAGTTTCTTGGTTTGTCTGCTTCCCAAAATCGGTTTTATTTACCCCGTGTTTTTGGAAAGAGGTGGTTTATGGTGTTTTCCACACGTTTTAGCATGGCACCTCGTTGTCTGTGTGATAGCTGGATGTGTCGCCACATGTTTTGGTATTAGAGCTCTAGGTTCGCTGAGTCTATAGGGATTTAGGACTAGGTTGTGTTTTTTGTTGTGAGTTTTCCAGTTTTCCTTACAATTATCTTCTACCCTCAGCGGTAGAAAAAGCCAAGATGTCTGGAAACCATGAAGAACATGCTGCCGAGAGCAGCGATGCTGCATCAGTTGATGGAGCAGGAGGACAGGCACATGGAGATCAAGTGCTTGAGGTTCCCCAACTTGACCCAGCCATTCTAAAAAACCCTGCCTACCAACATCTTATGGGGCAGATGATGGCTACGATGAATCTCATGGTAGAGAGATTGCCAGTGCCTCCGCCGAGAGCACATGCTCCCCATGGTGAAACATCGGGTATAGGGAAGACCTTTGAGTGGCTTCGCCGAGTCAGAGCTTCAGACTATGCTAGGACGGCTGATCCAGCTGATGCAGATCTGTGGCTGACAGGTCTTGAGAAGACCTTCCAAATCCTCGACATCCCCGAAGCAGACAAAGTCAAGCACGTTGTGTACCTTCTGAAGGGTAGTGCTGGCCACTGGTGGGCCATCGAGGAGGAGAAGTGACCCGATGAGGTGATTGGTTGGGAGGTTTTCCGACACGAGTTCATCAACAGATACTTTCCGAAGACGTATCTAGACGAGAAGATCAATAAATTTGAGCGCCTGCGCCAAGGAATGATGAACATCACCGAGTATGAAGCCAAGTTCATGGATCTGTTAAGGTTTTGTCCTCACATGGTAGTGACAGATGATGAGCGGATTAGATGTTTTGAGAAAGGCCCGAGTGTTGAGCTGACAACACCTGCTTCTGCGTTGGAGATCTGAGAGTGGTTTGCCACGTTTGTGGAATCCGTTTGGAGGATTGAACGGTCAGTTAGGGAAAAGAGAGAGGCCACGATCAAGAAGAGGCATGCTCCATTCCAGTGATAGAGGTTTGATGTCTTCAAGAAGCTGAGGTTTTCAGCACCTTCTGGGTTAAGAGGTTCCAGTGTACTGTCGCAGTGGTCTCCGAGTAAGGGAAGAAGATATGGTTCTTCGCCATCTAAGGCACATAGTAAAACTTCTGTAGCAGTGACAGGGCCGTCTAGGCCACAACAGCGAGACCAGTCATGCCATCTTTGTGGTCAAATCGGGCATTGGAAGTCAAATTGCCCCCAAGTAAAGATGTTGAAGTGACGCAACATCTGAGGCAGAATCAACAAGGGGCAGATAGACAACGACCCAGTAGTAGCAGAGGGTGAGGATGCGGTCAAGCGTCGCAAGAGGGATCGTCTGCTCAAGGAAGTAGAGGACGTGGACAACAAGCAACGACTCGATTCTATGCTATGAGTCAGCCAGAGGCGATAGTCAACCCTCAAGTGGTGACAGGTCAGATGGAGTTATTTCATTCTGATTCGTCATCTTCTTGCTTTATATCTGTTCTGGTTGACCTGGGTGCTACACACTCTTTTATCGCACATTCTATGATTAATAACTATCTGTTACCTGTTAGCTGTAAGAAAGATAGCTTGTTGTTAGAAACCCCTCTTGATGGTTCCTCGATGCTTCGAGAGGAGTGCCCATCCTGTGTTCTATCTTTTTCGGGACACATGATACAAGTGGATCTCATACCACTTGATATGCATGGATTTGATGTGATCCTTGGGATGGATACCCTAGAGAAGTATAAGGTTGTGTTGGACTGTGGTTCCAAGCAGGCAATGTTTAAGGTTTGTGGAGAGAAGTGGATCTTCCAAGGAGACAGGAAGATTTTTTTGACGTGTCTAGTGTCAGCGATGGTGGCAGAAAAGTTTCTACGGCAAGGATGTAAGGCATTCTTAGCTCACGTTGTGGATACCAAGGCAAAGGGTCCTAGCCTTGAAGAGGTAACAGTTGTCTGAGAGTTTGCAGATGTGTTTCCTGATGAGTTCCCCGATGTTCCTCCACCCCGAGAGATTGATTTCGAGATCAATCTGGTTCCAGGAACACAACCAGTTGCCCAGACACTGTATAGGATGGCTCCAGTAGAGATGGCAGAGCTAAAGAAGCAGTTACAAGAGTTGTTGGAGAAAGGTTTCATACGACCAAGTACGTCGCCTTGGGGTGCTCCAGTGTTGTTCGTTAAGAAGAAAGGATGGGTGGATGCAGTTATGTGTAGATTATCGATAGTTGAACAAAGTCATGATCAAGAATAAGTACTCGTTGCCGAGGATAGATGATCTGTTTGATCAATTGCATGGTGCTACAGTGTTTTCAAAGATCGATCTACGGTTTGGATATCATCAGTTGAGGATTAAGGCGGATGACATATCAAAGTCAGCTTTTAGGACAAGGTATGGTCACTTCGAGTTTGTGGTTATGCCGTTTGGGCTAACCAATGCGCCTGCTGCTTTCATGGATTTAATGAACCGGGTGTTCCGTTCATTTCTATATCAGTTTGTTGTAGTCTTTATAGATGACATCTTGATCTACAGTCAGAACAGTCTGAAGCATGAACAACATCTTCGATAAGCATTGACTCTCCTTTGCCAGCACCAGTTGTATGCCAAGTTTAGTAAGTGTGAGTTCTGGTTGAAAGAAGTAATTTTCTTGGGTCATGTGATATCTGCAGGAGGAGTTAAAGTAGACCTGAAGAAGGTGGAGTCCGTTGCAGAATGGGAACAACCAAAGACGCCGACTGAAGTTCGCAGTTTCCTGGGTTTAGCAGGATACTACCGGAGGTTTATAAAGGACTTCAGTGTGATTGCGTTGCCGATGACGAAGTTGACCAGGAAAGATGTACCTTTTGTCTAGAATGATCGTTGCCAACAAGCTTTCCAATGTTTGAAGGAGAAGCTGACTAGTTCTCCAGTGTTAGTCTTGCCAGAACCTGAGAAGGGCTATGTTGTTTTCTGCAATGCTTCCAAGAAGGGCTTAGGATGCGTGCTGATGCAGGAAGACCATGTGGTTTCTTTTGCTTCGCGACAACTTAAGAAACATGAAGAGAACTGTCTGACTCATGATTTGGAGTTGGCAGTGGTGGTTCATGCGTTAAAAATTTGGAGACACTATCTTTACGGGGAAGTGTGTCAGATCTTTATAGATCATAAGAACTTGAAGTACATCTTCTCGCAGAGTGAGCTAAACATGCGACAACTTCGATGGATGGAGCTGATCAATGATTATGACTACACCATCGAGTATCACCCTGGTAAAGAAAATGTGGTAGCTGATGCCCTTAGCCAAAAGTCTTCTTCTTTTCCTACAAAGAAGGCACATTTGGGTTCCTTGGTATGCCATAAATGGGATATGTTTGTTTCCTTACGACAGAGGAATGTGTAGATGGAAGTTTCCTTGTTAGCAGGACTTTTGGCATAAATGCAAGTCAAGCCTACACTGAGACAACATATCAAAGATGCACAACAAACAGATGATACAGTGTAGTTAATTAGGACAGAGCTCGGCAGCGAAAAGCTTGATGGGTTCCATGAGTCCGAGGATGGACTAGTTTGCTATCATGATAGGATGGTGGTCCCCGATGTTGATGACCTGAGGAAGCTACTTCTCAAGGAAGCACACACATCGATGTATGCTATGCATCCAGGAGTCACCAGAATGTATCATAATCTGAAGGAGCTATATTGGTGGTCTGGCTTGAAGAGAGATGTAGCTGAGTTTGTGGCTAGGTGTGTGGTATGCCAGCAAGTCAAGGCTGAGCATTAAAAGCTAGTAGGTACATTGCAACCTATGCCGATACCGTAGTGGAAATGGGATCACATAACCATGGATTTTGTAGTTGGTCTGCCCAGGACAGCTAGGAATCATGATTTCATTTGGGTGATAGTGGACAGATTGACGAAGTCTGCCCATTTCATACCTGTGAAGACAACATATACAACCGAGAAGCTCTCTCATGTATATGTAGATGAGATAGTACGTTTGCACGATGTACCAACAACGATAGTTTCTGACAGAGGTCCTCAGTTCACGAGTCATTTCTGGGAACAGTTGCACAAAGCCTTGGGAACACAGTAGAGGTTCAGCACCGCTTTCCACCCGCAGACAGATGGACAGTCTGAAAGGACTATTCAGACTTTGGTGGATTTGCTCCGAGCTTGTGTTTTGTAGTTCCTAGGCAGTTGGGATGTACATCTCAGTTTGATGGAGTTTGCGTATAACAACAGTTACCAGCGGAGCATTGACATGGCTCCTTATGAGGCCTTATATGGTAGGAAGTGCAGATCTCCTTTATGTTGGTATGAATCTGGTGAGTATCAACTTTTGGGTCCTGAGTTAGTACAACAGACAACAGAAAAGATCAAAGTGATACAACAACAGCTGAAAGCGACACAGGATAGACAGAAGTCTTATGCAGACAATCGCCGATCACCTTTAGAGTTCCAAGTGGGAGACAAAGTGTACCTCCAGGTCTCACCTTGGAAAGGCGTTCTAAGGTTTGGTTGGAAGGGTAAGCTAGCACCTAGGTATATGGGGCCATATCCAATAATAGCACGTGTTGGCAAGGTAGCTTACAAGTTAGAGATGCCGCCAGAGTTGCATATGTTACATCCAATGTTCCACATCAGCATGCTGAAGAAAAGTCACCCAGATACAGGGACAGTGATACAGCCAGTCGAGGTTGAGCTTGATGAAGATGTGACCTATGACAAAGGTCCTGTGATGATCCTTGATAGAAGAGTAAAGAAGATGAAGAGGAAGGACCTGGTTCTGGTAAAGGTTCTTTGGCATCATCGTGGCATTGAGGAAGCCATGTGGGAGCTTGAAGAAGAGATGAGGAGGAAGTACCCCTCACTTTTCTCTTTGGATTTTGAGGACAAAATCCCTTTGTAGAGGGTTATAGCTTGTAAGGACCCTGACCTCTGTTTAGGGCTTATCCTATTTGCTTTGCTTAACCCTGATGTTTAGTTGCTTGCTAATCACCTTTAGTGGTGATTAGGGTTTGTTTGTGCTTGTTGTGTGTTGGAGGTGCTACTTGCAATTAACCCAAGTCTAGGGTTGCTGAGCAAGTTTGTCACCTTGAGAAGTGTTCTTCTCTCTCTTTGCTTCCTCTAGTGTTGAGAGGAAGGGTTGGGCTTGTTTCTTGAGTTGCCTTGGGCTCGGATGAGCCTTGGTGGGCCTTGTTATGCCTTGCTTGACCTTGTTGGACCTTGTGTCGGCCATGGGTGTGCCGACCATGGTTGTGTCGGCCATAGGTGTGTCACCTAGGGAGGTGTGTCGGGCATGGAGATGGGGAGTATCGTCCATGGACCCCCTTTGACCCTTTGACCTCATTTGTGTCACCACTAGTGGACACTTGGCGCTTGATGCTTGCATGTGGAAATGGCCTTGGACATGTGTTTAAGGCAAGTTAGAGTGGTGTCATTGCCCATGGACAAGTGTCCCTAGGTGGGCGACACCTTTCCTTGTCTTACCTTGGTTTCTCCTCCACCCTCTCCTATATATGTGTTCTCTTTCTCTTGCTAAGGATCCCTTTAGTTCTTTGGTTTCCCCTCTCCCTTGGTTGCATGACACCTCTTCCTTTGCAAAGCTTGGTGGCCGATCCTTATCTTTGGAGTCTTCTTCTTCTTCCTCTTGAGGTGGCCGAAGGTGTAGCTTGGTGCTAGGATCTTGGAGCTTGCTTAAGGCGGGTTACATAAGTCCTAACCCTAATCATATTAACTTCTTCTATATTCTTGTATGTTTTCTTGTGTTCATAATCGGCCATGTATGTTGCTAGATATGGTTCTTGCTTAGTTGCACCTTTAATCTTGTGGTTATGGTGATCTTGTTGTTATGGTTGAGGTTTTTTACCTTTGTGCCCTAGGTGGCCAAACCGTGTTTTAGGGTTTCCTTGTTGAGCAACACTCCTTTCCCTCCTTGGTCTAGAGAAGTGAGCTTGAGCTCTAGTAATATGAGCAATACCCCTCTCTCGTTTAAGTTGAGAGGTGAGCTTGTGTTCTAGTTGCTTGAGCAACACCCTCCTCTCACCATGGATTCGAGAGGTGAGATTTTTAGTAGATATTGGCCTGTGTTGTGGTGGATCCTTGTGGTTGTCTGAGTTGTGATAGAGGTTGTGCAAGACCCCTCTCTCTTGGTTGTTGAGAGGTGATCCGATCTTCTTGATCGATTAGGGTTTGGTGCCCTTGTGCTTGAGGTTGATGATGATCTTGTTGAGTTGTATCTTGCACGATGTGGCTTTGGGATGGTGTTGCCTGATACCCTCTCTTAGACTAGAGTTCTGGTCGATATGATGAGGTTGTGTTGGGCGATACACCTTGGTCGATACCTTTGTGTGTTGGGCGATATGCCTTGTTGAGTGCCCTGCCCGATACACCTAGCTAAGGTAGTGGCTTGGTGCCCGATATACCTTGAATGTTATGGAGCTCTGTGGGCTAGCCTTGTGTTGGGCATCATGGTTTGGTGGTGATGCCCGATACAGCGACACACATGGATGCACAACACACATGGACGCATGACACATGTGGTTTCATGATACACCTTGAGGTGGTAGCCCGACATCCTTGCTTTAGGCTTGGCCGTTATGTGGCTAGAGTGCTTGGGTGATATGAGGGAAGTTACCCTACCTGATACCACTTCTAGTGAGGGTGCCCTGCCCGTCACACTTCTTGTGAGGGTAGTGGGTACTTCTAGTGAGGGTCATGTTCCACCCAGAAACCCATATGATAGTTCTTTATCATTCAATCGCATCCTTGTTGCTAAGAGTTATGGTTTATGGTTTGTGAACCTTTGACATGTTTGGTATTAGTAAGGTGGTTGATATAGTAGAACACACATATGTAAGCATGACATATCTAAAACTCTAATGACATGATATTACATGTGTTTATGATCATCTTGAATCATGTATATATATGATGAGTAAATGACAAGTTTGGAAGTATATGAGTTGCTTCACATGATAATGTGACCCATGTCTATGGTCACAGGTATGAAGCATGAATGATAAAGCGTATAATCACCAATGCTGCCTTATGTTTGATAACATGATCCTTCTGTTAATCCATGATGGTTTCAGTTATCTCTATGATTGTGTATACTAACCATGCAGGTGTTTCATGCAGATGCATAGCCAGGAAAAGGGCTATGAGGTATATATATATGTTTGAATGACACCACATTGATGGTCACTCTTATTAATGAGATAACATACATAACTTGTGTAATGTGTTTATGTTTGAGGACCTGAGTTTGGCTAAAGTGCCTAGTTGAGGTGTTTTCCTCTGATGATGAGATCTGGGATCATTATCCCCAGTGATGAGAATGCCTTATGAGGTAGTGGTTTCTTGTGATGAGGGATTGAGATCCCAAGATATTGTGATGGTGGTAAAAATAATGTAGCTTAATGTTATATGTGTGATATAACTTGTTTGCCCCAACAATCTACTTAAAATACGTTAACTAATTACATATGAATCTCTCATGTAGTTGCCCTGACCATAGATCCATCATCATCAGTAGCTGGTGATGGTGAAACTGGTTCTCCTGCGGGTTAACTTGGAAGCACATATTATTGAATATGTGTGGTTTCTCCTAGCTGAAAATGAGGAGGTTAGAGTGCAACTTCAGTTGTAGACTCAAGATGTGTGTAAGAGCATGGTGAACAGGCCCATGGCTTAGTGTGGTAGAGCATGAATGCGTTCATGGCTGAGGGAGAACGATGAACTGGCCCGTGGCTCAGATATACTAGTGCTGAGACCTGTACCAAGGTGGGCTAGAGAAAGGGTAGCCTACGGGAGCTGACCCTGTGGCTGAGGCCACTTAAGCATGAGACTGTGGTCCTGCTTTGGTTCTCGTGCACTGACCACGAGGTGGGAGGTTGTGGAGTCTGACTCTTCCATTGACCTTGTATGGCACCGACTTGGGTTTCGCAACCGAAGGTTGGATTTGAGCGGTACAACTCACTTCCTCAGGGAAAAATAATATGTAATCCAGCCGAATAGTATTTATTGCTTAAGACAAAACACAGAACATTGGTTGAGGCCTTGCTTATGTAGTTGATCTTGTTATACATTGCAGTTACTTATACATTCCTTATGTTATGTGGTAAGATCTTATAAATCTTATCTTGTCAATCATGTTCCATGAAGAGATATTTGGTAAGCTTGATGGTAATAACAACCTTGCTCTATAGACTCCTCTTATTCTACATTTTATTAGTTATCTGTTGTTGTTGCTTTAATCTTTCTGAGGTTTTATGGTTTCGGCGGGGAGTTATGTTTCTCGTTGGGACTGTGTGTCTCACCCTGTTGGTTTACAACCTTTTCAGGTGTTCGCGCTAGACGTGGCGGTGGTCGCGGGGTTGTGGCCGAGTAGCAAGACGAGTAGTAGAAGGCAAGAGATGGATATGCTGCAGTTCTGGTCATTTTGTAGTAGAGTCTTAGAGTCATCCCTGTACTCTCAGGTCCTCAGAGGCGTTTTGACGTTGTTTCACGATGTATAGCTGATGAAGCTTTATTTATCCTGATGCTGGCCGGATGTGGCCCGTTATGTATATATATACATGTGATGAACTCATGTGATGACAATCCAGCTGATCTATTAAGCTATAAACACGTATCTAGACTTGTTAATGTTTATATAACATGTCTTCTTGCAGGATGAGGATCTGAATGTAATAGTTTCTTGGTTTGTCTGCTTCCCAAAATCGGTTTTATTTACCCCATGTTTTTGGTAAGAGGTGGTTTATGGTGTTTTCCGCACGTTTTCGCGTGGCACCTCGTTGTCTGTGTGATAGTGGGATGTGTCGCCACAGAGAAGATGATTTTGAGACTTATAATTCTTATCTTTAAACATTCATTAATACATTTCTCATATGTATGTTTAATTAATTATCAACAAGGATACTTGACTAATTAGCACTTTCTTGAATCTCACAACCTCACTCTTTTATAATCTATATTACTCCACCGTGTTTCAAACCTTTTCATTACTTTCCATAATCCCCTTACCATATACTGCTATTCCACATATCATCTTTAACTTCTAGTTTTCTTTTATGATCATGTTGCTTCTTTTAGGTGTATGATCATATATACCATGTTGCACATATTTCTTTTTATCCTTCTGCTAATGTAAAGTTGAAATTCTAAATCCATAATATCTCTAATAGTTTCAAATCATGTTTAATACATTACATATCCTTCATTTTAAATCAAACGACTCATGCATGGGTCAAACTTAGTATCTCTTTTAATCAAGTTTTTACCTCTTGAATATAGTCTACCTTTGTATGACTTATTCATTGGTTAAGCTACACTTTTGTTCTTCTTTTAGAAATTAGTTTGTTGTTCTATAGAGACTTAGAATCCAAAGATAGTAGGATGAATGTATTAACTTCACAATAAAGGTATACATTCCATGCTCTCAATTATATCATAACCCTCATTCCTTAATCAAGCTCTATATTTCCAACATTTCTCTTTATTTCAACTAAGTTTCTTATCCTATTTTTATGATTTACATGCTCATCTAGTTCTCTTCACTTTAACTTTTCTGAAGACTCTTCACTTCATTGTACTTATCGAATAATTAACTCTTTTCTTCTATTTTCCCTTTGCTTTGGAGTACATAAAAACATTGTACTCGATTATATAATCCATTCCTCATGATTGATTCTTACTATCT
Source organism: Alisma plantago-aquatica (assembly GCA_963693085.1). Classification (NCBI taxonomy): domain Eukaryota; kingdom Viridiplantae; phylum Streptophyta; class Magnoliopsida; order Alismatales; family Alismataceae; genus Alisma; species Alisma plantago-aquatica. The sequence continues at coordinate 53,048,146 of OY856414.1, read as the reverse complement.
TGGCCCTTACATACTTTTCTAATATCTTTTCCATATTTCATATTTAGAGTTCATATAATACTAATGATTAAACTTAATTAGAATCTTATGTCGTGTTCCTTTATTCCCAATTAAGGGTTTCTCATATGAGGCCCCAAAGTTGGATCTCAGATATCAGTTCCAACTGATTTCTTAGTTATCGCAGTCTTTCCCTTATACTTCAAAATCTTAGAGTATATACATTCATACTAGAATTTGGATATAATCTATCCAGAATTTACTCTTGTTATGTTACTAATAGGAGTAATTAGATCCTAGTAATGCATCTAGCCATCCGGACCAGGTCGAACCTACAGTCTAGAAGCCAAGAGCTACTCAATGTTACTCAACTCCTATTCATCTCAAATGTGTGGAAGAAAACCTATCCACTTAGGAAAGCTCATTCAAAGATCATTTCTAGTCTACTTGATACAAAGAATGTAATCAATAAATGCTACAACTGCATAGTGTACAACAAATCTTAAAGACCCATATATATTTCAAAATACTGAATATCTGAATTCAAACATATAAGAGCTTTTCTATTCATCTCCAATAAAACAACAATATTAAATGAAAGTTCTATCTCATTTCATATTTATGATCTTAATTCATGTTACTTATCTTATTTCTAACCCTAATATTTCTAGGGTTCCTCTCTAGACCATCCTTCCACTATATACCTGGCCAGAGTATACATGAAAGAATAGACAGAGTAGCTTGACACTGGTTGATCCAAGTACTTAGATATCGAGCCAGGATATCCAAATACTCAAATCCCCAGATCTAACATCATAACATCTCCTATCTGCCACACTTATGAATCTAACTTACTAACTTAATGGTCCCTGACAACTCAGCCTAAGCTATGATACCAAGTTGTTACACCCTGATCTCACAAATTACCACTAATAATGAGATTAGGGTATAAATTGAGGATTTAACGCAATACAAATATCACCCTTAACTTTTTCTTCCTTTTCAAAATCTTTGTTTTCTCGCATTGAACCACATAAACTAACTTTATAAGAGAATTAAACTTTTATTTCTCTAATGTAATCTCAGCATTAATGATACACATCCATACATTCATTATGTTTATCACACTTCCATGTACATATGCCATGAAAATCATTTGCATTCACTCTTATTAAGGAAACAAACATACAAAACATCATTTACAACTCTCTCACATCTATAAAAGGACCTAGAGTGACAGGGACCGACCGAACTTAACTATACTCAGACTTAACTCTTGTGGCAGATCTACTCTGATGCAATGACCTTCTTCAAGTCCATGTGATTTCCCTAAAATTTTTGAGTAGAAGGGTGAGCCTACTCGCTTAGTGAATGAGTACTTCAAAGAAACAATCTAAAACACTGATATAATTACAGATATACTTCTGAGCAATTGATATCAATTATAACAGTAGAAAGCTTTAGAGGTTCTAATAATTGACAATTATAAATATGGCAAGATACTCTAAATATCCATAAGAGTGAATCAATATATGAAATGCTTGATTGATCATAAAGAGAACTAATAATTCAGAAACATAAAAAGAATAATTGAATAACTATACACACTTGTTAAACCTCTCAAACATTTTATTATGCCCTGATCATATGCAGTGTACTCTACATATGAAGACTCGTAGTGTACTATGATCACACCGTATAAGACTTAGCAGACACACCTGGGGAATCCTAAGTCTGATTACTCTCCTGGTCTGCAATAGGGAAATGGCTCTCTGGCCTAAACTGGACTCCTCCTCTAACCTGAGCACAAAGGCAGAGAGTCAAGCCACCTCTTGGCTTTTCTGTACTCTAGTGCCACCAGGACTTTTGGTTGATGTTGGATACTACAAACTATAATTTAAGGAGACTTCCACTAGGGATTCATCCCCCGTGCCACCTGATAGCACGTTCTGACCCCCATATACTGGACGCTGCCAAGGTTAGGTCATTTCACCCCTAAGGCGCATACCTCACATAGGGGTTCTATGGTGTTCAGGGCTCCTAAGTCTATTATTTTATTATTCCTAGAAAGCTCTTTCTACATTGTACCCTTCTCTTACTTATACTTGACTCTGGTATCTCAATGGTATTTTGTCTACTTCTTTGAAGTTATAATACAACATGTATATCATTCTAAACTTGGCAAAGCAGTATATTCAAAACATTGTAATATACTGAGTAATCAACATACTATACATGCATGCAGACTAAAATTCTTAAATAAACAGATTTCATGTCCACTTGGCACATACACACTAGAATCGTGCATATCAACCCAAATCTTGAGTTGTGCATCTCATAACTCAATTAAGAGTTAATTACTTATCATGATAAGAATTATTAATAATAACTGAGAACATTGATATCACAATACTTGATTCATTGAAAACCCTACCCTTAGGGTTTCATTTAATCACCACAAATGCTACAAAGAAAGGTGTAATACATATATCGCGTACTTTTCAAATATTTAAAACACATGACACCTGGGATCTCAATCCCTTATCACATTACTGGGAATTCTCATCCCTTCACATCATTATCATGATTACTGGATCTGGGTATTCAAACCCTTAGATCATCACATAGCATTGTTACCTCTGTAACATGTAACCATTATCGCTAGGTCCTTAGACCAAGGTATTCATTTCATTGGTTGTACAAGTATTCTCATGGCTCACAAGGCCATCACACATCTTGTCACCTCTCACTAGGAAAAAACTTATTCACATGGCTCCCATAAAGATTTCATGCGACATAAACATTCATTGAATAAATAGTACTATAAACGAATCATATAAAATCAATATATGTATGAAATCTTGGAACTGATTTGAATTTGGATTTCCATGCCATTCACTAGGATATCATGCATCAATAATAACATTGAATAAATTAAGTCTATCATGTCAAGAAAATCCTTTCAAATGGATTTCACGATATCTATTCGCAAATATCCAACTTTCCTCGCATCTAGGGTTTCACCCTCTTTACTGAGATATCAAACAAACACTATTAACTTTGAACAAAATCCAAGATAGTATCTGACATATATGTAATATGAATTTAGATAAACAATCATTCATAACCAAGGGGATCTAGATAAGCAATTTTCTCTATTTACTTATACAGCAAATTGCAGTCATAGACAAATTCCCTATATTTCAGTTTACTCTTATAACCTCTGCGAATACTTAGGTAATTCTCATTAGGATGTATTTTATACATTTCTAATATTATTTTATCATCTGAACTTCATTCAAATAGAGGAAGAATCCATTTCATATCGTTTTGCAGCAACTTAGAACAAATAGACAATTCAGGGTTTGTAGTCGCATACTAGTAATTAAAGATTATGGATGAATTAACCAATTTTCGTACAATATACTGTTTAAAGGAAGTTACCACTCACCCTAAGGTGTGAAAGCATCTTAAAAACATAGCTCATCCCTAAAAATCTCGGTCTCATATCAAATCCCTAGCAATTCACCCAATTCTTCTTCCTTTCAACTCGGAAACCCTAAAAATGAGGGATTATGAAGAAAGAGTGAGAAAAGGGGAAGTTTTGATACCATTTTGGATCAAATCAGAGGAGGGATGGAATTTTGACATATGATAGAATATTCACCACGAAACTATATCAAAAGAAGTTAAACTTACATGATTTCATCATTCCTCGGACCGCAAAACCCTAGGTCAGCATCTCCATCAATTTCTCCTTTCAAACCCTAACTCTCTCTCTCTCTCTCTAGGATTTTATTTCTATGGATTGAATCACGAATTATGAGATCTCCTTTTGTGTTAGGTTTACCATATAGAGAAATTGAGCTGCTTGGGTCAATTGCACTTTGACCCCTTACTATACTTTTTCTTATTTCAGCAAATTTTTTCTGTCATAAAAATGTTTCTGTAAATTCGCATATTTCAGAGATAAAACCTCCTTCCAAAATTATTATTATTTATCATATTGTGTATAACTGAGATATAAAGCTTCATTAAAAATTTTAGATCATTCCGAGCTTCCATTAAATTAATAAAAATTGAATAGTGCACTACTATCCAGAATTCTACAGAAATGTCAGTTACTGTAATTTATCTACTGATAAGGTCTAAACGCATCCAAAAATTATTAAAATTTTACATTTTATTTATGATTGAGTTTAAGATGTCTAGTTGAAATTTCAGATCATTTGGAGTTACCAATAAATAAATAAAAATAAACACTACACTATTGAAAAGCACTATGTCAACATATTGGTCCAAGTATAGTTTGAATGAGAACCACATTCAAAGAACACCCAAATATTCTGAAATTTTTCTCCAAAATGTATGATTAAGTTATCCATATCATATCCAAAATTAAATTAAATACAAAATTTGTAGAAAATATGAAAAATCATTTACCACACTGCTATCCAGATCAAATTCTATATTCATGTACTATCAAAACCCTAATTTTTGCTGATTAGGGTTTACATTTATCAAATACTAATTCTTCAAACTAAAATCATAGTTAGAGTTTCTTCTTAGGTTTGAAACATCACAACTGATCTACTATTATTAATCAAGTCTAAATGATGTTCAATCTAATCAAGCATGTAATCATTCAGGTAAACCCTAGTTTACCAATTAAGCACAAATGTGGTCATTACAATTCTCACCCCCTTAAAAGGTTTTGTATCCGAAACATAAATACACAAACAAAGTATATTCAAAGTTTATTTTAAGCTTCTAAAATCTTACATGTCATTATATTCTTGTATTTCATACTTGAATGCACTTTTCAACCTTAAGTCCTTTATTTCTTTTATAAATACAATATGTCTGAAATAGTTCCCAATGATATCTAATGAATTATCTATGCCACAATCAATCGTAGAGTAGATAGAGAATCAACCATTCCAATATTTTCATACTCTTGAGGTGTTACCTCAACATTGATAATCAGATCCAACTATCTCAATTCATACGACTCAATATGTTCTATTGTTATGTATTACCTCTATGTCACAAAAGAGAGTTCACCATGTTGTTTTGAATTTTTACTATTATGCTACTCAAATAGAAAAAAAGTCTTGAGTTGGAAGACTAGATTCAACAGAAATTGTACAATACTACTCACTGCGTCCCCATTGCATCATGGATGCATAAGGTGAAGCATTACCATCACATTCCATATTATTCTCAAGTATGAACCCACACATAATTCAAGGTGTAACCATCATGTTATAGCATACTAGGATTTCAACAACAGTAACAATGTACTCTATGATTGTATTAGTCATTCAAGGACTATTCATACCCAATTACCATCACTTAGTTATATTAAATCTAGGTATAACAAGTTATACCTCATTAGGGTTACATATCAATACAATATGGTTATCATCCATTCTATTCATATGAGTGAATAGGTAAGACTACCTTATTCAGGGTAACCCTGCATTTGTTCTATCATCATTTGAACCATATCACCATACAACAATTGTACAATACTAAGATGGATTACTGGTATGAATGACTACAACTATCAGACACTTGAAATTAACATATTTCTTGTACATGTACACTGAAATCATATGTAGAACCAATTTACATCCCTTAATATTCCTTCAACAAATTATACTTCTAAAAACAAATTCACATATTACTAAAAGCCATTGTTTTCTCTTATCTCTCTTCTCATTCATTACTACTTACTTTTAGCTACTTATCCTTCTCATTTTAATCATGTAGATTAAACATCCCTAAAATTAAAACATACAAGCTAAGAATAGATTATTCATCATTCTTGATATCACTGCAAGAATTTGTTTTAGATTACACTTTGCTCATCTTGCACTTCTTCTTTTGTTCAAAACACACTTGTTACATTTGAAATTTATTTCTTACCCCTTGCTTTGAATAATTTTCATATTGTTCATCAACTTTTCAGATTATCCAGGATTACTATCAGTGCTAGTTTACTTCTCATAGTGCAAATCACATGATCTTGTTTTATAGAGATGCTAGTATTCAAGGTCAAATCACTAGTGACAACCCTTGAACTACTACAAATCTAAACATTCTAGGGTTTGGTCCTTATCAGTAGCATGACGTTGTTGTGTGTAACTTTGCTCCCTTAATTTGAAAGTCAAACTTTAGATCTCACAAGTTTTATTAAAGTCTTCCTTATCTTATCAATTGAATTTCCTTTCTCTTACTTGGCCATTCAGATATATTACATTCTCAATTTACCCTGCTAGGGTTTCATCATCATATTGTATGTCATTATTACATTCACTAGATGCCTCTAACATGGTGGTTATGCATAAGATATGATTCATTTTCTTATCACTTCATTCCCACCTTGCTTTCATTAAGGAGGATATGAAAGAGAAGATGATTTTGAGACTTAGAATTCTTATCTTCAAACATTCATTAATACATTTCTCATATGTAGGTTTAATTAATTATCAACAAGGATACTTGACTACTTAGCACTTTCTTGAATCTCACAACCTCTTTCTTTTATAATCTATATTACTCCACCATGTTTCAAACCTTTTCATTACTTTCCATAATCCCCTTACCATATACTTCTATTCCACATATCATCTTTAACTTCTAGTTTTCTCTTATGATCATGTTGCTTCTTTTAGGTGTATGATCATATATACCATGTTGCACATACTTTTTTTTATCCTTCTGCTAATGTAAAGTTGAAATTCTAAATCCATAATCTCTCTACTAGTTTCAACTCATGTTTAATACATTACATATCCTTAATTTTAAATCAAACGACTCATGCATGGGTCAAACTTAGTATCTCTTTTAATCAAGTTTTTACCTCTTGAATATAGTCTACCTTTGTATGACTTATTCATTGGTTAAGCTACACTTTGTTATTCTTTTAGAAATTAGTTTGTTGTTCTATAGAGACTTAGAATCCAAAGGCATTAGGATGAATGTATTAACTTCAAAATAAAGGTATACATTCCATGATCTCAATTATATCATGACCCTCATTCCTTAATCAAGCTCATTATTTCCAATATTTCTTTTTGTTTCAACTAAGTTTCTTATCCTAGTTTTATGATTTACATGCTCATCTAGTTCTCTTCACTTTAACTATTCTGAAGACTCTTCACTTCTATGTACTTATCAAATACTTAACTCTTTTCTTCTATTTTCCCTTTGTTTTGGAGTACATAAAAACATTGTACTCGATTATATAATCCATTCCTCATGATTGATTCTTACTATCTTGGCCCTTACATACTTTTCTCATATCTTTTCCATATTTTATATTTAGAGTTCATATAATACTAATGATTAAACTTAATCAGAATCTTATGTCGTGTTCCTTTATTCCCAATTAAGGGTTTCTCATATGAGGCCCCAAAGTTTGATCTCAGATATCAGTTCCAATTGATTCTTAGTTATCCCAGTCTTTCCCTTATACTTCAAAATCTTAGAGCATATACATTCATACTAGAATTTGGATCTAATCTATCCTGAATTTACTCTTGTTATGTTACTAATAGGAGTCATTAGATCCCAGTAATGCATCCTGCCAGGCAGACCAGGCCGAACCTGCAGTCCTGAAGCCAAGAGCTACTCAAGATTACTCAACTCCTATTCATCTCAAATGTGTGGAAGAAAACTTATCCACTTAGGAAATCTCATTCAAAGATCATTTCTAGTCTACTTGATACAAAGAATGTAATCAATAAATGCTACAACTGCATAATGCACAACAAATCTTAAAGACCCATATATATTTCAAAATACTGAATATCTGAATTCAAACATATAAGAGCTTTTCTATTCATCTCCAATAAAACAACAATATGAAATGAAAGCTCTATCTCATTTTGTATTTATGCTCTTAATTCATGTTACTTATCTTGTTTCTAACCCTAATATTTCTAAGGTTCCTCTCTAGACCATCCTTCCACTGTATACCTGGCCAGGGTATACATGAAAGAATAGATAGAGTAGCTTGATACTGGTTGATCCAAGTACTTAGATATCGGGCCAGGATATCTAAATACTCAAATCCCCAGATCTAACATCATAACATCTCCTATCTGCCACACTTATGAATCTAACTTACTAACTTAATGGTCCCTGACAACTCAGCCTAAGCTCTGATACCAAGTTGTTACACCCGGATCTCACAAATTTCCACTAATCATGAGATTACGGTATAAATTGAGGATTTAACGTAACACAAAGATCACCCTTAACTTTTTCTTCTTTTTCAAACTCTTTGTTTTCTTGCATTGAACCACATAAACTAACTTTACAAGAGAATTAAACTTTTATTTCTCTAATGTAATCTCAACATTAATGATACACATCCATACATTCATTATGTTTCTCACACTTCCATGTACATATGACATGACAATCATTTGCATTCTCTCTCATTAAGGAAACAAACATACAAAACATCATTTACAACTCTCTCACATCTATACAAGGACCTAGAGTGACAGGGAATGACTGAACTTAACTATACTCAGACTTAACTCTTGTGGCAGATCTACTCTGATGCAATGACCTTCTTCAAGTCATGTGATTTCCCTAATTTTTTTGAGTAGAGGGGTGAGCCTACTCGCTCAGTGAATGAGTACTTCAAAGAAATAGTCTAAAGCACTGATATAATTACAGATATACTTTTGAGCAATTGATATCAATTATAACAGTAGAAAAGTTTAGAGAATCTAATAATTGACAATATGGCAGGATACTCTAAATATCCATAAGAGTGAATCAATATATGAAATGCTTGATTGATCATAAAGAGAATTAATAATTTAGAAACATACACAGAATAATTGAATAACTATACACACTTGTTTGACCTCTCATTCATTTTATATTGCCCTGATCATATGCAGTGTACTCTACATATGAAGACTCATAGTGTACTTGTAAAGAGGCGAGATCACCCCCTTACTAAAATTTAAAGGAAATACAACATCCACAAGTTTTAAACACAAATAGAGACTTTTGAGGATGATTGCATAATAATCCAATTAAATAAGCATGATTCCAGATACATAATAAAATGTCAATAGCAGCAGAAAGAAAAGAAATAACAAGCCTTCCATTGGCTTTATTGTTTATTACATCATTGATTTCTAAAAGAAAAGATAAGATAGCATAGAGGATCAAGCTATAGCAACCTAGCCATCCTTCTTCACAAGCAAACGAACACAGCAAGGAATCTTTCTTTAAATCCTTCCTTCTCCTTGAAAAGCTCCAACACCTGGGTGGTTGGGATGGCACCCAGCAAGAGGGAAAAACAAAGAAAAGTATGTGTTACTCTACTAATCTATCCAAGGCAAAGAAAAGATGTAACAAGGAAACTAGTCAAGTATTTGGTGTAAAAGGATATCAAAGAGTATGAGGTTTTCATTAAAGAACTTGCCATTAACAAAGATAATAAAGGATTTTAGCATGCTTATTAATATGTCTATCTAACTAAGTAGGGTTGAGGCACCTACCGAACCTCTAACCTTAGGTGAGGGAAGAATTATAAACATTTCCAATTCACCTACAAATTTTTAATGGGGAGAATAATAAACATTCCCCTAGGGCGATTATATACATGCCCTCTATGGGTGGTTGTACATAAGTACCACTACTTAAAATTTAAATAGAACATTTAATTTCATGCTAAGAGATTTATGGCAAGAATAAACAAAATATATTCAACATGGCAATGGGGCATAATTACCCAAACAAGAGAGTACTATAACTGAAATTGAGGCAATTAGGGCAATTTAGGTTTCAAAGATATTCAATGGTTTGGATCAATTAAACCTCATAAGAAAAATCTAGGTATTGGATTAAGTATTCCCAACTGATAGGTAGATGTACAACATGACTCATAACAAGTAAAATCCCTACTAAACTCATACACATACCTTTACCACAGATGTCCTAGCTTCCCTTATCAGATCGTCTCACGAACTAAAGATCCAAACTTCCTAATATATCATTTAATTCATTTATTAGAATTGCATATATTTACTTCTAAGATTTAAAACCCTAATTTACTAACTTTTATACAAACCTTCGATTCAGACCTCAAAAACCTCATAATTGACTTAGTTAGGTTTTCCTGACCAAAATAACATATAATATTGTATATTTTGGAAATATAAATATTACGGTAAATTTTTAGAGATTTTTAAGTTAATTAATTTGATTTAAAAAAAACACTTTTTCGAAAAACTCAAAATCAAATTTCAAAAATATTTTTATTGAATAGATCTCGTTTTCCTGATTTCAAAACACTATTTATTTTTAAATTTTGACCAACAGATTAATTAATAAAAATTGTTTAGCCCCGACCAATCACAGCCTGCCACGTAGGCAAGGCTGGTGAGGCCGGGCAGTGATGGGCGACAGAAAGTGGCGAGCCGCGCCACGCGATCGCTCGCGATCGCTCGCGATCGGCCGAGCGGTGGAGACCGACGGACCGTGAAAAGACGAGAAAACCTCGCGCGAAAAATTCAAAGAAGAAGGCGGCGAAGGGCAAAATGGTAAAAAGCCACGCGTCATCTCCTTCCTCTCGCCCGAGCGGCGCGAGCGGGAGCTTGGCCCCAATTTTGGGCAAATCCACATTTCTCGACCAAATCTTGCGTTTAGATAGTCGAAAGAACGAGAAAGAAGAGACGAAGTTGATAGTACCTTCAATTTAGACCGAGACGAAGCGAGCAAAGAGCACTAGGCGCCGCAAGACAGGAGCAACCGGCGGCTCGTTGGAGGTGCAAACTTCGACTAATTCAGAAATTAAGGGTATGGGGGAGTAGCTAAGGTGATGGCGGAGCCAGGGGTTAGGTTATATATAGGCAAGGTTGGCCAGGGTTAGGGTTTGATAGAAAACCAAAGGGAAGGTCGGCGGCCACTTTGGGGGTTTCACAAATACCCAACAAAACTCGAAAAACTTGGGATAATCCTATGCGAAATCTTGCAAGGAACCCATTGCAACAAAAATCAGAGAAAATAGTCGAGTAAATCTCGAGTTATCACAAATTTAAGAAAACGAGAAAAACAACCTGTTTCCAAATCTAACTCGAGGTTGAAGACGATCGTGGATCGTCGGATCAGTGGACACGGGTCCACTAATCAACCTGGACCGTTTGATCTCACGTTAGATCAGGGAAATAACCCTGAGCAAAAACCGATTTTAAAATCTATTAGATTTTTAATCCTTTTTCTCTTTCTTATTTTGGGGGCTCAAACGTTGCCCAAAAATTATGAAAATTGGTACTCTGACTTATTTCGACGCATAGAATCCGAATATGGAGTTAGTTTTTCATTTTGAGAAAGTTTATTATGTGAATAAATTAATATGTCATTTTCTCTCTCCTCCTCCAAAAGAGGTGTTAATATTATCTAAAATTAATGTAACTTCACCCTTAAGTTTTCTTAAAGATTTGAAACACGATTTTGCAATTATCTTCTCAATATGACATTATCTTTTTATTTATTAAATTAATTAGAACTTTCTACACTCTTTCTATCTCCTATTTTCCTATTTATTCATATGTCATCCAAATTAATTGCAAATTTGCACAGAGTCTTATTTTTATGTCTAGAATACGAATTTGAAGTTATTTCCCAAATTTGAGAGCATTAAGTATTTTATTTCTTTTTATTGTCTTATTTCCCATCTTCCTTTGATAATGTTATTAATATTTTTATTTTAAATAATACTTGACCCTTAAGTTACTCTTTCCTCAAGTAAACGAATTAGACTATCAAATTATCATGATGGTTTCAAATTATCTTGTTTGTTACAAAATCTTTGTAATTATCTTCTTTACTCATATTTTCTCATATTTCCTTTACTTATTATATTTATCTTCTTTCTTTACAAAATTCGGGTTTCCTTCTTATTTCTTATATTCTAGGAAACACTAGAAGATTCTAGGATGAATTATTTTATCCCCTTCTTATTTCTTAAGGTAAAATTGTATATTAAACCCCTTGTCAAAATCTAACTGAGTCATTTGTACATGAAACCTTGAAATAAGATTATATGGGAAATATTTAACCAATAACTATCTAAATTTCTCTTAAATCAAGACCAAGGACAAAAAGAACAAAAATGGAGATTAAAGCTTATAGAAAAGAGTACAAAGAGGTACAAAGAGTTTTCAGTATGTTACAGCACTCCACCCCTTAAAAAGGATTTCGTCCCCGAAATCTCATACAAAAAGGGAAGGGTGAGTACGTAACATCTCATCTCTCAACTCCCAGGTGGTTTCTTCTAAACCATGATATCTCCACAAAACTTTTACTAACTCTATCTCCTTATTCTTCAACTGCTTCACTCGGGAGTCAAGGATCTTCACAGGTAGCTCTTCATATGTCAGGTTCTCATTAATCTCCACAGGTTCAATGGAGAGCACATGAGACGGATCCTTAACATACTTCCTCAGCACAGAAACATGGAACACATTGTGAATCTTGTCATAAGCAGGAGGCAAAGCTAGGCGATATGCACAATCTCCCACTTTATCTAAGATCTCAAATGGTCCAACATAACGAGGAATCAACTTGCCTTTTACTTTAGACCTTGCAATAGAACGTATAGGCTTGATCTTCAGAAAAGCATAGTCACTCACTAAGAAGCTTACATCAGACCTTCTTTTATCAGCATACATCTTCTGTCGGTCTTGAGCAGCTTTCATCCGTTTCTTTATCAACTGTATCTTCTCAAGCATCATCTGCATGTCATCAGTCTTCACCAGGGAATGCTCACCAACATCATCCCAGTGCAAAGGTGAACGACAAGGTCTACCATAGAGAGCTTCAAAAGGTGGCATACCAATGCTGGCTTGGTAGCTATTGTTGTAAGCAAACTCTGCTAATGGTAGATACCGATCCCAAGCACCACCCCAATCCATCACACAGGCACGAAGCAAGTCCTCCAGAATCTGAACTGTTCTCTCGGACTGACCATCAGTTTGCGGATGGTAAGCAGTGCTGAAACGCAGATCAGTACCCATCTCTTCCTGAATCTGACCCCACAAACGAGAAGTAAATTTCGGGTCTCGATCAGAAACTATCACAGCAGGGACACCATGCAGACGAACTATCCACTCCACATACAGCTGAGCCATCTCAGCAACTTTATGTGTGGTTTTGAAAGGCAAGAAATGTGCAGATTTAGTAAGCCGATCAATCACCACCCAAACAGCATCATAACCTCTTTTGGACTTGGGGAAACCAGTAACAAAGTCCATTGTGATCTTCTCCCATTTCCATTCTGGAATTTCAAGAGGATGAAGAAGACCACCAGGTCGTTGATGTTCAATCTTGACTTGCTGACATGTCAAGCATTTTGCCACAAACAGAGCTATATCATTCTTCATATTCTTCCACCAGAAACTTCGCTGTAGGTCCTTGTACATTTTGGTTGTGCCAGGGTGAATAGTGTACTTGGAACCATGAGCTTCACTCAGAACCTTCTGTCTCAGATTACCAACATCAGGTATCCACAACCTTTGTCTAAAGCGGATAGCACCATCCACTCCGACAGAGAAGTCAGATTGCGGTTTTTCAGCTAACGCTTTCAACTCTTCAAGCTCGGAACTCTCCAACTGTGCAGACACAACTTCTGAGATCCAAGTTGGTGTAACAGACAAACTAGCCATATGAACACACAACTTATCTTCATCTACTGAAGCAACAGGTTGAGGCCTCCAACTGGCAACATGTTCAAGGTTTTCCCACACAGAACATCTCAGAGCAGCACAAACAACATCCTTCTTGCGACTTAAAGCATCGGCTACAACATTTGCTTTTCCAGGATGATAGGTGATGGTGAAATTGTAATCTTTAAGATATTCCATCCACCTACGTTGTCGCAAGTTTAGATCCTTCTGAGTCAACAAATACCTCAAACTCTTGTGATCAGAAAAGACTTCAAACTTTTCTCCATAGAGGTAGTGTCGCCAGATCTTCAAAGCATGAACTATGGCAGCCAACTCCAAATCATGCGTAGGCCAATTAGCTTCATTAGGTTTCAACTGTCGAGAAGCATAGGCGATCACCTTTCCGTCTTGCATAAGAACACACCCCAAACCTTGTCGGGATGCATCAGTGTAGATGACATAAGGTATACCCTCAACAGGCAAAGCAAGCACTGGAGCAGAAGTCAGACTCATCTTCAACTTCTGAAAACTATCCTCACATTCAGGGGTCCATGAGAACTTGACTTCCTTCCGAGTCAGCTTAGTCAATGGTAAAGCCAACTCAGAAAACCCTTTGATAAACTTCCGATAGTAACCAGCTAGACCAAGGAAACTACGGATTTCAGACGGGTTTCTCGGAGCACTCCATTTGGTCACAGCTTCCACCTTTGCAGGATCAACAGATATATGGCCGGCAGAAATCACATGACCAAGAAACATTACTTCTTTTATCCAGAACTCACATTTCGAGAATTTTGCATATAATTGATTTTCTCGCAATGTGTTGAGTACAATCCGCAAGTGTTCGCGATGTTGTTCCAACGTCTCAGAATAAACCAAAACGTCATCAATAAACACCACCACAAACTTGTCTAGGTATGGGCGGAATACTCGGTTCATCAGGTCCATAAACGCAGCAGGGGCATTTGTCAAACCAAAAGGCATGACCAAGAATTCATAATGCCCATAACGAGTTCTGAACGCTGTCTTAGAAACATCTTCATCCTTCACCCGCATCTGGTAGTAGCCACTCCGCAGATCCATCTTGGAGAACACTGTGGCTGACTTCAGCTGATCGAATAAGTCATCGATGCGTGGCAATGGATAACGATTCTTTACTGTCACCTGGTTGAGCATGCGGTAGTCCATACACATCCGCATCGAACCATCTTTCTTCTTCACGAACAGGACAGGGGCTCCCCAAGGAGAAACACTGGGGCGAATGAAACCCATGTCAAGAAGCTCTTCAAGCTGCTTCTTCAACTCCGCCAGTTCAGCAGGTGCCAAACGGTAAGGTGGTTTCGATATTGGTGAGGTTCCAGGTACGAGCTCGATGGAGAATTCCACTTCGCGATTTGGTGGCAACCCAGGCAACTCCTCAGGAAAGACATCTGGGAAGTCCTTCACCACATCAACATGGTCCAGGGCAGGAGGTGTAGCTTCGAGAACTATGGAAGCTAGGAAGGCTCTACACCCATGAGAGATGAGCTTCTCAGCTTTGATGGCAGAGATGACAAACTGTCGTTCTCCTCGCTTCTTGCCCTTGACACACACTCTTCCTTCATCAGGGTGGAAAAGGCTAACCTTGGATTCCTCACAGAACAGAACAGCTTTAAACTTCTTCAACCAATCCATACCAAGGATGATGTCAAAGATAGTCATATCAAGCAAGACAAAAACGGTGGGAAACATTATCCCGGATATACAGAGGTTCAGGGTAGGAGTTTGGAGATACGAGGAGCAGATTTTTCCACTAGGAGTTTTTACATCTAACACATGATCCATGAACTCAGATTCAATTTCAAGCATAGAGGCAAACTGGCTGGATATAAAGGTATTGGAGGAACCAGAGTCAAAAAGAGCTTTTAAAGGATGCAAATTGAGGTGTAGTATACCTTCAATTACTTCATTACCATCACCATCTTCTTCAGCATTGAGAGCAAACACTCTCCCATTCCGCCTCTCAGCTGGCGGGCGTCTCGGATTCTGGTTGTTGTTGTTTCGCGGTGGAGGATTCTGTCTCGGCTGTTGTGGTGGCTGAGCCGGATTCTGCCCTTGCTGGAAACGAGGACAGTTAGGTCGGATGTGCCCAACTTGGCCGCACTCATGGCAGGTTGGGGGAGGACGATTGCCAACTCGAGCAGGTGCGTTGTTGGCGGGACATCTTCCAGGAGGATGGTGGCGATTGCATCTGTTGCAGCGATCTCGACCACGGTTCTCATGCTGGTTCGGGTTCTTCCTTTTGTTGTTGAAGCTACTAGAGGACTGGAATCCTGGATATGACTCGATGGCGAGAGCTTTATCTACCATCTGCTGAAACGAGAGGGGCAACTGTGGAACAAGGCTTTGTCCAACATGATAGTTCAAGCCTTCCAAGAACAAGGTTGCTCTCCTATCAGCTCCAAGATCAGTGGCGTAACGCTCCAGCAGCAGAAACTTCTGAACGTAGTCGGCCACACTCATGCTTCCTTGCTTGAGACTGTAGAACTCAGCCTCCTTCTTCCTCAGGAACGCGGGGCAGATGTACTTCTCTCTGAACAGCTTCAAGAACTGAGCCCACTCCATGGAGGAAGTGTCTCGGGTTCGAGCAACTCCATTCCACCAGACTCGTGCTGGTCCATCCAGCACATACGTTGCAAACCGAACCTTCTGGTGAGGAGGGCAAGCCATACCCTCGAAGGTCCGATCCAGGGCCAGCACCCAGTCATCTGCTTTGTCCACCATGTTAGGCTCACTTTCACCCTTGAAGTAGGGTGGCTGCATCTTGATGAAGTCGGTGAGGGTGAACTCCCTCGGCTTGGAAGCAACAGCAGCTATGGTGTTGAGTTGTCCCATCATGGTGTAGGACAACAGTTGTCGCAGCATCGCCAGTTCTTGCTCAGGCGTGAAAGCAGGAACACCAGAGTTCGATTGGTTCACAGCAGGTGTCGCCGGAGTGTCAGGGTTGTCGGTGTTGGACTCCTGGTTCGAGTTGTCAAACAGGTCACCTCTCCTGAAATTAGGGGTAACTTATTAAATTTTCAGGAGTAAAGGATCATAGATGAGAGGGAAAAGAAATAGAGATGAGAAAAGGATAACTAGAATGCTATTGCCTAAAGGCATACTATTTCGGGCAGTTCGTATCAGCGCAGGCCAGGCCGGATCATATGGGCACGGGAGTCCCCGTATGCCAAGCTAGTGGGTCGGAGGAAAATCTTGCCAGCCCCCATGCCCTGATCCTTTCTAGACACCATTGCCTCAACTGCATGCCTTAATAGTCGCCCAAAGGCTCTGATACCATGCTGTAAAGAGGCGAGATCACCCCCTTACTAAAATTTAAAGGAAATACAACATCCACAAGTTTTAAACACAAATAGAGACTTTTGAGGATGATTGCATAATAATCCAATTAAATAAGCATGATTCCAGATACATAATAAAATGTCAATAGCAGCGGAAAGAAAAGAAATAACAAGCCTTCCATTGGCTTTATTATTTATTACATCATTGATTTCTAAAAGAAAAGATAAGATAGCATAGAGGATCAAGCTATAGCAACCTAGCCATCCTTCTTCACAAGCAAACGAACACAGCAAGGAATCTTTCTTTAAATCCTTCCTTCTCCTTGAAAAGCTCCAACACCTGGGTGGTTGGGATGGCACCCAGCAAGAGGGAAAAACAAAGAAAAGTATGTGTTACTCTACTAATCTATCCAAGGCAAAGAAAAGATGTAACAAGGAAACTAGTCAAGTATTTGGTGTAAAAGGATATCAAAGAGTATGAGGTTTTCATTAAAGAACTTGCCATTAACAAAGATAATAAAGGATTTTAGCATGCTTATTAATATGTCTATCTAACTAAGTAGGGTTGAGGCACCTACCGAACCTCTAACCTTAGGTGAGGGAAGAATTATAAACATTTCCAAGTCACCTACAAATTTTTAATGGGGAGAATAATAAACATTCCCCTAGGGCGATTATATACATGCCCTCTATGGGTGGTTGTACATAAGTACCACTACTTAAAATTTAAATAGAACATTTAATTTCATGCTAAGAGATTTATGGCAAGAATAAACAAAATATATTCAACATGGCAATGGGGCATAATTACCCAAACAAGAGAGTACTATAACTGAAATTGAGGCAATTAGGGCAATTTAGGTTTCAAAGATATTCAATGGTTTGGATCAATTAAACCTCATAAGAAAAATCTAGGTATTGGATTAAGTATTCCCAACTGATAGGTAGATGTACAACATGACTCATAACAAGTAAAATCCCTACTAAACTCATACACATACCTTTACCACAGATGTCCTAGCTTCCCTTATCAGATCGTCTCACGAACTAAAGATCCAAACTTCCTAATATATCATTTAATTCATTTATTAGAATTGCATATATTTACTTCTAAGATTTAAAACCCTAATTTACTAACTTTTATACAAACCTTCGATTCAGACCTCAAAAACCTCATAATTGACTTAGTTAGGTTTTCCTGACCAAAATAACATATAATATTGTATATTTTGGAAATATAAATATTACGGTAAATTTTTAGAGATTTTTAAGTTAATTAATTTGATTTAAAAAAAACACTTTTTCGAAAAACTCAAAATCAAATTTCAAAAATATTTTTATTGAATAGATCTCGTTTTCCTGATTTCAAAACACTATTTATTTTTAAATTTTGACCAACAGATTAATTAATAAAAATTGTTTAGCCCCGACCAATCACAGCCTGCCACGTAGGCAAGGCTGGTGAGGCCGGGCGGTGATGGGCGACAGAAAGCGGCGAGCCGCGCCACGCGATCGCTCGCGATCGCTCGCGATCGGCCGAGCGGTGGAGACCGACGGACCGCGAAAAGACGAGAAAACCTCGCGCGAAAAATTCAAAGAAGAAGGCGGCGAAGGGCAAAACGGTAAAAAGCCACGCGTCATCTCCTTCCTCTCGCCCGAGCGGCGCGAGCGGGAGCTTGGCCCCAATTTTGGGCAAATCCACGTTTCTCGACCAAATCTTGCGTTTAGATAGTCGAAAGAACGAGAAAGAAGAGACGAAGTTGATAGTACCTTCAATTTAGACCGAGACGAAGCGAGCAAAGAGCACTAGGCGCCGCAAGACAGGAGCAACCGGCGGCTCGTTGGAGGTGCAAACTTCGACTAATTCAGAAATTAAGGGTATGGGGGAGTAGCTAAGGTGATGGCGGAGCCAGGGGTTAGGTTATATATAGGCAAGGTTGGCCAGGGTTAGGGTTTGATAGAAAACCAAAGGGAAGGTCGGCGGCCACTTTGGGGGTTTCACAAATACCCAACAAAACTCGAAAAACTTGGGATAATCCTATGCGAAATCTTGCAAGGAACCCATTGCAACAAAAATCAGAGAAAATAGTCGAGTAAATCTCGAGTTATCACAAATTTAAGAAAACGAGAAAAACAACCTGTTTCCAAATCTAACTCGAGGTTGAAGACGATCGTGGATCGTCGGATCAGTGGACACGGGTCCACTAATCAACCTGGACCGTTTGATCTCACGTTAGATCAGGGAAATAACCCTGAGCAAAAACCGATTTTAAAATCTATTAGATTTTTAATCCTTTTTCTCTTTCTTATTTTGGGGGCTCAAACGTTGCCCAAAAATTATGAAAATTGGTACTCTGACTTATTTCGACACATAGAATCCGAATATGGAGTTAGTTTTTCATTTTGAGAAAGTTTATTATGTGAATAAATTAATATGTCATTTTCTCTCTCCTCCTCCAAAAGAGGTGTTAATATTATCTAAAATTAATGTAACTTCACCCTTAAGTTTTCTTAAAGATTTGAAACACGATTTTGCAATTATCTTCTCAATATGACATTATCTTTTTATTTATTAAATTAATTAGAACTTTCTACACTCTTTCTATCTCCTATTTTCCTATTTATTCATATGTCATCCAAATTAATTGCAAATTTGCACAGAGTCTTATTTTTATGTCTAGAATACGAATTTGAAGTTATTTCCCAAATTTGAGAGCATTAAGTATTTTATTTCTTTTTATTGTCTTATTTCCCATCTTCCTTTGATAATGTTATTAATATTTTTATTTTAAATAATACTTGACCCTTAAGTTACTCTTTCCTCAAGTAAACGAATTAGACTATCAAATTATCATGATGGTTTCAAATTATCTTGTTTGTTACAAAATCTTTGTAATTATCTTCTTTACTCATATTTTCTCATATTTCCTTTACTTATTATATTTATCTTCTTTCTTTACAAAATTCGGGTTTCCTTCTTATTTCTTATATTCTAGGAAAACTAGAAGATTCTAGGACGAATTATTTTATCCCCTTCTTATTTCTTAAGGTAAAATTGTATATTAAACCCCTTGTCAAAATCTAACTGAGTCATTTGTACATGAAACCTTGAAATAAGATTATATGGGAAATATTTAACCAATAACTATCTAAATTTCTCTTAAATCAAGACCAAGGACAAAAAGAACGAAAATGGAGATTAAAGCTTATAGAAAAGAGTACAAAGAGGTACAAAGAGTTTTCAGTATGTTACAGTACTACGATCACACCGTATAAGACTTAGCAGACACACCTGAGAATGTTAAGTTCGACTACTCTCCTGGTCTGCAACATGTAAATGGCTCTCTAGCCTAAACTAGACTCCTCCTCTAACCCGAGCACATAGGCAGAGAGTCAAGCTACCTCTTGGATGTTTTGTACTCTAGTGCCACCAGGACTTCTGGTTGATGTTGGACACTGCAAACTATAATTTAAGGAGACTTCCACTAGGGCTTCGTCCCCCGTGCCACCTGATATCATGTTCCGACCTCCGTATATTGGATGCTACCATGGTTAGGTCATTTCACCCCTAAGGCGCAGACCTCACATAGGGGTTCTATGGTGTTCAGGGCTCCTAAGTCTATTATTTTGTTATTCCTAGAAAGCTCTTTCTACATTGTACCCTTCTCTTACTTATACTTGACTCTGGTATCTCTATGGTGTTGTGTCTACTTATTTGAAGTTATAATACAACATGTATATCATTCTAAACTTGGCAGAGCAGTATATTCAAAACACTGTAATATACTTAGTAATCAACATACTATACATGCATACAGACTAAAATTCTTAAATAAACAGATTTCATGTCCACTTGGCACATACACACTAGAATCGTGCATATCAACCCAAATCTTGAGTTTTACATCTCATAACTCAATTAAGAGTTAAGTACTTATCATGACAATAATTATTAATAATAACTGAGAACATTGATATCACAATACTTGATTCATTGAACACCCTACCCTTAGGGTTTCATTTAATCACCACAAATGCTACAAAGAAAGGTGTAATACATCTATCACGTACTTTTCAAATCTTTAAAACACATGACACTTGGGATCTCAATCCCTTATCACATTACTGGGAATTCTCAACCCTTCACATCATTATCATGATTACTGGAATTTGGGTATTCAAATCCTTAGATCATCACATAGCATTGTTACCTCTGTAATAGGTAACCATTACCTCTAGGTCCTTAGACCAAGGTATTCATTTCATTGGTTGTACAAGTATTCTCATGGCTCACAAGGCCATCAAACATCTTGTCACCTCTCACTAGGAAACAACTTATTCATATGGCTCCCATAAAGATTTCATGCGACATAAACATTCATTGAATAAAGAATACTATCAACAAATCATATAAAATCAATATATGTATGAAACCTTGGAACTGAGTTGAATTTGGGTTTCCATGCCATTCACTAGGATATCATGCATCAATAATAACATTGAATAAATAAAGTCTATCATGTCAAGAAAATCCCTTCAAATGGATTTCACGATATGTATTCACAAATATCCAAGTTTCCTCGCATCTTGGGTTTCACCCTCTTTACTGAGATATCAAAAAAACACTATTCAATTTGAAAAAAATCCAAGATAGTATCCGACATATATGTACTATGAATTTAGATAAACAATCATTCATAACCAAGGGAATCTAGATAAGAAATTTTCTCTATTTACTTATACAGTAAATTTTAGTCATAAACAAATTCCCTATATTTCAGTTTACTCTTATAACCTCTGCGAATACTTTGGGAATTCTCATTAGGATGTATTATATACATTTATAATATGATTTTATCATATGGACTTAATTCAAATAGAGGAAGAATCCATTTCATATCATTTTTCAACAACTTAGAACAAATAGACAATTCAGGGTTTGTAGTCGCATACTAGCAATTAAAGATTATGGATGAATTAACCAATTTTCATGCAATATACTGTTTGAAGGAAGTTCCCACTCACCCTAAGGTGTGAAAACACCTTTAAAATGTATCTCATCCCTAAAAATCTCGATCTCATATCAAATCCCTAGCAATTCACCCAATTCTTCTTCCTTTCAACTCGGAAACCCTAAAAATGAGGGATTATGATGAAAGAGTGAGAAAAGGAGAAGTTTTGATACCATTTTGGATCAAAACAGAGGAGGGACGGAATTTTGACATGTGATAGAAGATTCACCATTAAACTATATCCAAAGAAGTGAAACTCACATGATTTCATCATTCCTCGGACCACAAAACCCTAGGTCAGCCTCTCCTTCAATTTCTCCTTTCGAACCCTAACTCTCTCTCTCTAGGATTTCATTTCTCTATATTTAATCATGAATTATGAGAGATCCTTATGTGTTAGGTTGACCATATAGAGCAATTGAGCTGCTTGGGTGAATTGCAATTTGACCCCTTACTATACTTTTTCTTATTTCAGAATTTTTTTTTTCTTCTGTCATAAAAAGGTTTCTGTAAATTCATATATTTCAGAGATCAAACCTCCTACAAAAATTATGATAATTTAGCATTGTGTTTAATTGAGTTACAAATCTTCGTTTAAAATCTTAGATCATTCCAAGCTTCCATTATATTATTAAAAATTGAATAGTGCACTGCTATCCAGAATTCTACAAAAAATTTAGTTACTGTAATTCTTCTACTGATAAGGTATAAACACAATTAAAAATTATGAAAATTTTACATTGTTTATTATTGAGTTTCAGATCTCCAGATAAAATTTCAGATCATTTGGAGTTACCAATAAATAAATAAAAATAAAACACTACTCTAGTGAAAAGCACTCTGTCAACATTTTGGTCCAAGTATAGTTTGAACGAGAACCACATTCAAAGAACACTCAAATATTCTGAAATTTTTCTCCAATATGCATGATTGAGTTATACATATCATATCCAAAATTAAATTAAATATTTTTTTTAGAAAATATGAAAAATCATTTACCACACTTCTATCCAGATCAAATTCCATATTCATGTACTATCAAAACCCTAATTTTTGCAGATTAGGGTTTACATTTATCAAACCCTAATTCTTCAAACTAAAATCATAGTTAGAGTTTCTTATTAGGTTTGAAACATCACAACTGATCTACTATTATTAATCAAGTCTAAATGATGTTGAATCTAATCAAGCATGTAATCATTTAGGTAAACCCTAGTTTACCAATTAAGCACAAATGTGGTCATTATAATTCTCACCCCCTTAAAAAGTTTCGTCTCTGAAACATAAATACACAAACAAAGTATATTCAAAGTTTATTTTAAGCTTCTGAAATCTTACATGTCATTATATTCTTGTATTTCATACTTGAATGCACTTTTCAACATTAAGTCCTTTATTTCTTTTATAATCATAACATGTTTGAAACAGTTCCCAATGATATCCAACAAATTTTCTATGCCACAATCAATCATTGAGTAGATAGAGAAGCAATCATTTCAATTTTATTCATACTCTTGAGGTGTTACCTCAACATTGATAATATGATCCAACTATCTCAATTCATACGACTCAACATGTACTATTGTAATGTATTACCTCTAAGTCACAAAAGAGAGTTCACCATGTTGTTTTGAATTTTTACTATTATGCTACTCAAATAGCAAAAATGTCTTGAGTTGGAAGTCTAGATTCAACAACAATTGTACAATACTACTCACTACATCCCCATTGCATCATGGATGCATAAGGTAAAGAATTACCATCACATTCCATATTATTCTCAAGTATGAACCCACACATAATTCAAGGTGTAACCATCAGGTTATAACATACTAGGGTTTCAACAATAGTAACAAAGTACTCTATGATAGTATTACTCATTCATGGACTATTCATACCCAATTACCATCACTTAGTTATATTAAATCTTGGTATAACAAGCTATAACTCATTAGGGTTACATATCAATACAATATGGTTATCATCTCTTCTATTCATATGAGTTAATAGGTAAGACTACCTTATTCAGGGTAACCCTGCATTTGTTCTATCATCATTTGAACCATATCACCATACAACAATTGTACAATACTAAGATGGATTACTAGTATGAATGACTACAACTATCAGATACCTGAAATTAACATATTGCTTGTACATGTACACTGAAATCATACGTAGAACAAATTTACATCCCTTAATATACCTTCAACAAATTATACTTCTAAAACAAATTCACATATTACTAAAAGCTATTGTTTTTTCTTATGTCTCTTCTCATTCATTACTACTTACTTTTTGCTACTTATCCTTCTCATTTTAATCATGTAGATTAAACATCCCTAAATTTGAAACATACAAGCTAAGAATAGATTATTCATCATTCTTTATATCACTGCAAGAATTTGTTTTAGATTACACTTTGCTCATCTTGCACTTGTTCTTTTGTTCAAATCACACTTGTTACATTTCAAATTTATTTCTTATCCTTTGCTCTGAATAATTTTCATATTGTTCATCAACTTTTCAGATTAGCTAGGATTACTATCAGTGCTAGTTTACTTCTCATAGTGCAAATCACATGATCTTGTTTTATAGATATGCTAGTATTCAAGGTCAAATCACTAGTGACAACCCTTGAACTACTACAACTCTAAACATTCTAGGGTTTGGTCCTTATTAGTAGCATGACGTTGTTGTGCGTAACTTTGCTCCCTTAATTTGAAAGTCAGCTTTGGATCTCACAAGTTTTACTAAAGTCTTCCTTATCTTATCAATTGAATTTCCATTCTCTTACTTGGCCATTAAGATATATTACATTCTCAATTTACCCTACTAGGGTTTCATCATCATATTGTATGTCATTATTACATTCACTAGATGCCTCTACCATGGTGGTTATGCATCAGATATGATTCATTTTCTTATCACTTCATTTCCACATTGCTTTCATTAAGGAAGATATGAAAGAGAAGATGATTTTGAGACTTGGAATTCTTATCTTCAAACATTCATTAATACATTTCTCATATGTAGGTTTAATTAATTATCAACAAGGATACTTGACTAATTAGCACTTTCTTGAATCTCACAACCTCTTTCTTTTATAATCTATATTACTCTACCATGTTTCAAACCTTTTCATTACTTTCCATAATCCCCTTACCATATACTGCTATTCCACATATCATATTTAACTTCTAGTTATCTCTTATGATCATGTTGCTTCTTTTAGGTGTATGATCATATATACCATGTTGCACATATTTCTTTTTAACCTTCTGCTAATGTAAAGTTGAAATTCTAAATCCATAATCTCTCTACTAGTTTCAACTCATGTTTAATACATTACATATCTTTCATTTTAAATCAAATGGATCATGCATGGGTCAAACTTAGTATCTCTTTTAATCAAGTTTTTACCTCTTGAATATAGTCTACCTTTGTATGACTTATTCATTGGTTAAGCTACACTTTTGTTCTTCTTTTAGAAATTAGTTTGTTGTTCTATAGAGACTTAGAATCCAAAGGTAATAGGATGAATGTATTAAATTCATAATAAAGGTATACATTCCATGCTCTCAATTATATCATAACCCTCATTCCTTAATCAAGCTCATTATTCCAAACATTTCTCTTTGTTTCAACTAAGTTTCTTATCCTAGTTTTATGATTTACATGCTCATGAATGATTAATGTGATAATGAATTACACTCTTCTTGTGTTGAAACCACATTGTAGTACTATTTCAATATCATAGTGCCTTGCCATGTTAGTATCTATGGACACATATGTGCTAATGATCTTTTGAGCCTTGTTTAAGGCATGGAATGATGATGATAACCTTACTATGAATAATGTGATGGTCTTAAAGACCTTTGGGCATGTTTGAAGCCATGATTGAGGTGAAAGCCTCTTCACGTTCCAATAAGGGTTAAAACCCTGAAACTTGTGATAAGATATTGGTATCTTGTAAAAGTATGATGATGTGGTCCATTAATTTGCAATGAATGATAGCATGTGGTACTGTGATTAAGATTTATATCTCAAATATTTTATATCTTTTGAAGTTGTTATAAATTTACTCTTGTTATAAAATAATTAGGGTTTGAATGTGCATTTGTATGATTTGGCCTTAATTCACCCAAATGGCATAACTAATTAAGTGAAACTCTAATCATGTAGTGCCCTGTGCCATAGATCTATCTGAGTGTCAGAAATTGCCAGATAGTGAAATGAATATTCCTAAGGGGTACTCGGAGCGCATACTGATGAGTATGCAGGGTGCTTGTCATCCTGAATTCAAGTGTTAGGGAGGATGACAGTGGTCATACCTAGCCCTCAGTTTGAGAACGGCTACGCTCATGTCTCAGTGATTATATATATGATGATGATGAAATTGGAGGATAACTATGGTTGTACCTCAAATGGTAGGGTATGCGTACCTGCATCCTTTCAATAGTGTCGTGACCTGTACCAAGGATGGACTAGGCTGTTAGCATCTTGACCTTATGTGTCATTGTGGCTGACCCATACTGACTGGGGGTGGAGAAGATATTAGGAGTCTAGCTCTTCCTAGATCTTGTATGGCACCGATTTCGACTTAGTAGTAGTTAGTTGGGACTTGGGTGGTATTTCTCAAACCCCTCAGGGAAATGTAATAAAAGAAGTGATATAAGCCGTGTAGTATACTGACTATGGTTAAATACGTCTCACATTGTTTGATTAGTCATTAACTTGTCTTTATACTATTCTGTGTTTACAAGATGATATCATATGACCTTTGAGTAATTATACTTCTTGTCAAGTTAATTTGCTTAATGGCTTAGTATGCTTAACATATTCAATCTGCTTAAATGTATTATTCATTACTATATCTACTCAGTTTATTTACTGTCAATCAATATGTTATAATCAATATATGTTGGAGAGAGTTATATCTCTTGCGGGGTCTGGGTCTCACCCGTGGGTCACCACATTTTTTAGGTGGTCGCGGGCAACGAGGTTGAGTTCGCACTGTGGAAGAGAACCAACCTGGTGATCAATAGATTCATAAGGTCGGTTAGTTGTAGATGTTAGTAGTAGCGTCCTAGTGTCATCCTTGTACTCTCAGGTCTGGGTATGGGATGTGTTTTCTAGATAATATACTTGCATCGACACGAGATTTTGGTAGTATGCCAATATTTTAAATATATGGCATGTACATGTGAAATATCTTTTGTATGCAGGATGTGACTGAGGTCTTTGGATCCATATGTAAATACTTGTTACAGTATATGAGAATAGAATGATGGACTTTTTATAAATGTTCTAGAGTTTATTTACATTGTTGGAATTGGTTTTAATTATTCCACATTTTTGATTATGTGATAAATTAGTAGTTGATCGTGTTTTGTGTTTTGAGTAATCTCGTTAGTGTGATGAGGTGTCATAATTAAGTTGGTATCAGAGCTCTAGGTTTACTGAGTCTACAGGGACATATGACTTAAGTTTGAGTCTGTTCTTATGTATCCAACATATCTGATCATAGTTTATGCTTATGAAGATATGTCTGGAGGACATGAAGAACATGTTGAGAGTAGCTATGTAGCACCAGGAGGAGATATTGGGAGGCAGACACACGATGAGAGAATGCCAGAAGCAGGGCCAGAGCATCCCACAATGCCTCATCTAGACGACAATGATGGCCAATCCTGAGTTCCAGCATATGTTTAGACAGATGATGGCCACAATTACACATATTACTGACAGAGTGCCAGCACCTCAAGCTAGGGCATCTGCCCCTAATGTGGAGTCCCAAGGTGTCGGGAAGACATTTGAACGTCTTATACATGTTGGGGTGATTGAATATGCAAGTACTTTTGATCCAGCAGACACTGACATGTGATTGACTGAGCTGGAAAAGGCGTTTAAAATCCTAAATATCGCTGAAGAATTTAAGCATGCAGTATACTTGTTGAAGGATAGTGCTGGCCACTGGTGGGCCATGGAAGAGGAGAAAAGGCCAGGAGTTGTGATAGGATGGGAGGAGTTTCAAAGGGAATTTGTTAGCTGATATTTTCCAGAGACCTACTGGTGTGGTCTATTATTGCATTGGCAAATTCACTCTGGGTTAAAATCCCAGAGTTTTTAACCAAAACTTGTGCAATAATACCACCCGCAAGAAGATGGGTCTTATTGCAGTATAGTTAAGGATTGAATCCCAAGGGACAATGTTTTTAAGAATCATTGCTAGTCTAGTCCAATTCAGGTAAGGCTAATATTTAGAACAAAGGTTGGTTTGAGTTTAATTAAACTAAGTGCAAGAAAGTAAAGAGCAAGATTAAAGTTTGATCTAGATGAATGATATGGAATCACTGGGGTGGTCTCGGGTTTCACCACCACTACTCATGCAAACATATCCAATCACAAACATCCAGGCAAGATCTAACTACCCAAATAGAACTATTGTGAACCCTCCCTAAGGGATGTTTAGGTTCACGTAAGCATCACCTTAGGCATCAGATTTCTCATCACCATCCAGATCATGCACTTTTGGTTCTGAAGATAAAGATATCCAACTGAAGCTCTGGGCCCCCTATATAGGCGTTAGGCATACAAAAGCATCACCGTGGGCTAGATGGCTCATCCCCTCATGGATCACACACTTATGACCTCAAGGAATCCCTTTCTATTTCTAGTCAGGGTTTCAACCGCATTAATCAACATCCTATCCTACATATTGAAGTTCTCACAACATAGGAAAGAACAAGATAAAAGCAAGCAAGTGATCAATCTACAAGCAATCATCAAAAATTAACAATGAAATGAAAAGTTATATACATTGCCTTGGAATGTTAAAATGAAAAGACATGAAAGCATGGGCAGCGGGGCTAGTCCCTACACCCCAACAAAAAGGAACTACTCGCTCATGATGCGAGAAACAAGAAGAACAAGAGAGAGGGAAGATTCTACCATGAGCATGGTGTAGAAGTTTATCGTAGCTCAGTGAAGATGCGGTCTTCTACGACGTGTCGAAGTAGATTTGGGACGAGGAGGAAGAACCACCAAGGTGGCCGATCTTCTTCTCCACCTTCTTTCTCATCTTGACCTCCTTGCTCGCAGCAAGAGGATCAACAGGCGAAGTGACAATGGTGTGGATGTACGTGGATGGATATGGATCAAAACTACATTCAGGCAGCCTGGAGGCATCCCAGGTCCGATGCCTCAAATGAGGACCTTGCTGGTCCTATTTATAGGCACTGGTCGGGGTCTTCACGTTTTTTGTGTGAGTCCACTTCACACGGTTTGGAAAGTCGTTTGCTTCTTCTTAACGGTTTAGGATCCCCGTCCAAATGGTCTTGGATACTAATTAATATGATCACAACCTTGTATACTGACCAAATGGTCTTGGGTTTGATAAACCCTCACAGTTTGGAAACCGTGAGGCTTCCTCACAGTTTGCTACCCCAACGTTGTTCTCCTCTGAATGGTTTTGGCTTCAAACGATCTCTACTCCAACTGGTCTTCACTTCCAAACGATCTTGGTTTTGTGGTCTTAGTGGTTTGGGATCATGATGATCCTTGTGTTCCATATGAACGGTCTGGGGTTAATGGTGCGCTTCCTCTAGTGGTGCTTTTACACCCCACGAGGTTGGAGCGCACGTGATATGGGTGATCTTATGCTTTCGAAATTTGTAAGACCTACATTAACTACCTACGTCTACTAAGACACTACGCCCGCAAGCGCACGGGGTCGTGTCATAGTATAGGTGAGGCGACAAGTACATGGTCGATCCACAAAGATAGAGGGGGCACTAGAGTTAGACAGAGTGGGCTATGTTCCTTTTACGGAGCTTAGGGTTTTAGGGTTTTAAAAGGTTTGTTGTTTGATTACGCTAATGAGCAAGTAAGAAATGCAAGATGGAAGCTAAGTTATGGAAGAGCAAGAAAATTAGTAAACTAAGTTAACAAACTAACTAAGCAAGAGCAAGAAGAGCTACGCTACTCTAGCAAGGCAAGAAGCAATTAAGAACTAAACTAACCACTAGCAAGAGCAAGAGCCTAAGTTAACACTAAAGAGCAAAACTAAGCAATTGACTAAGTTAGACTAAAGCAACTAAACTAGACTAGCATGAACAAGAAAACTAAGTGATTAGGGTTTTAAGCAAGGTGATTAAGGTGGGTGGGCCGTTTGGGGGATGTAACTTTGATATTAGTTGGGGGATATCATTAAACATGCATGGTTCTCATTTCATATCTAGATTACCAAACCAAACAACAAGGACAATGCCATTAGAATATACCCTATACTACCAGTAGAAGACTAGGGTTAGGTGTAATTCTAATGGGATTAGCCAAATCTAGGTTTCTAGGGTAAGTGATAGTGAGAAATTGAGGGTTGAGGGTAGAGATGGGAGTAGAGATGAGGGTATTTGACCTCATTCCACTAGCCACTCTAGCCTTTAGAAGGCCCTAGGCAATTGCATCACTCTCACTTACACTAGCTACTTAAATCTCACACTCACTTGTAGAAGGAAGGATGTGTATGTAGGAACAAAGGGGGCTATCTAGGGATCCACTAATTGGACCTAGGAGCCAATCCTAAGATTGCCACATACACTCTGATTCCTCCTAGAAGCTAAGTGTCATCAAACATCTCAAAGCAAGCAATCCATGTTATAAGCACAAACCACATGCAATAAAATGGGAAATGAGATAGAAGCAAGAGGCAATCATCATAGATATGAATTAAGTTCATTACAAGCAACTTTCTCCCAACATGGTATCAAAGTCACATTTTAACCCCAAACAGCCCACCACTAGGGGCTTAGCTACACATAGTCAAAGAAACTACAAAAGAGCGGGGTAGAAGAAGTAGAGACTCCATGAAGCTTGATGTAGAAGCCTCCTTCTTCACCTCCAAGCTTGATGTAGATGACCTCCCTCCTCCAAGGGTGCAGGGGTGCATGGAATGGTAGGGGATTATGGATAAAAACCTAGGGAACTAGGTTTCCATGGTGGAATGAGGGTGGAAATGGTGGATGATGAGCCCAAAATACAAGGAGATTGCACAAAGAGCTCAAGGGTGGAGAGTGGAGGCTAAGAACAGCTAGGGGGCATGTAACCTAGTGCTATGGCCGCCACCCATGTATATATAGGTGGTGGTGGAAGCACTAGGGTAAGTAGAGGCAGTTTAGGAAAAGCAGTGAAAAAGTTGTGTAGGGTCGGTGATCACCACGGTCGTGGTGGGTGTGCCACGGCCATGGTGAGGGTAGTGGGGAATGGCCGTGGGGGGTGAATACGGTCGTGGTATGCTGAGGGTGGTAGAAATGCTAAGTGTGGAAATGGCTACGGCCATGGCGGAGTGCCACGGTCGTGGTGGGTAACATGCACCACGGCCGTGTTGCGTAACACGACCATTTTGGAGGAGGTGGAGGTGATCGTGGGAGGAGCCATAGTCGTATTGATCATCTTCGGCCATAGTCGTGGCGACTTGGCCACGGTCGTGGTGACTTGGAGGAAATCCCTGTTGAAAGCTCACTTCTTGATCAATAAACGCACGACCGTGGGAGGAGCCCACGACCGTTTTCTCTTCTCTAGGCCACGACTGTGCTGATGGCCATGGTCATGGTGTCTTCACTGGCCACGGTCATGGCTGGGAAAAGCAGTGAAAAAGTTGTGTAGGGTCGGTGATCACCACGGTCGTGGTGGGTGTGCCACGACCGTGGTGAGGGTAGTGGGGAACGGCCGTGGGGGGAGGGTGAATACGGTCGTGGTATGCTGAGGGTGGTAGAAATGCTAAGTGTGGAAATGGCCACGATTGTGGTGGAGTGCCACAGTCGTGGTGGGTAACATGCACCACGGTCGTGTTGCGTAACACGACCGTTTTGGAGGAGGTGGAGGTGATCGTGGGAGGAGCCACGGTCGTCTTGATCATCTTTGGCCACGGTATCCCTCTTGAAAGCTCACTTCTTTATCAATAAACACATGACTGTGGGAGGAGCCCAAGTCCGTTTTCTCTTCTCGAGGCCACGATCGTGCTGATGGCCACGGTCGTGGTGTCTTCACTGGCCACGGTCGTGGCTGGGAGGCCACAGTCGTGGGCGATCTATACAAATCCCTATTGAAACTATTGGATCTTGGCAATAAACGCACGACCGTGGCATTGTGGCCACGACCGTGGTGAGGCTTGCATGACTTGATTTCACTTCTGACTTTGTCATTTTCAGATGTCTTTGCTTGGGGATGATTCTTGGCCACTGGAGGTAGGTTGAGGGAGACTTTGGGGCCTTCTTTGGGTCCCTCCTTGAGTGGGGGAACCCTAGAACTCCCTCTCTCTCTCTTCCATCTAAGCATGGTCCAAGTACCTGAAAAATAGTGCAAAGAACATCCATAAGCATATTTGCAATGATAATCATATTGGGGAAAAAGACTTGTAATCTAACATGTTTAGATGCAACTTAAGTACAAAATGGCACAGGATGGAGCCCTAAAATAGGGCTACATCAGTAAACACTAGTTCTTCACGGTCCTAGATACTTTGGCCTTCACGGTTTGCTACCCTAGAGGTCTTCACTTCCAAACGGTCTCGCGTGATTGCGTCCAAATGGTCTTCGGCCTCTGACTGATCTTGACGTTTTGATAGTCCAAATGGTTTTGGATGATCGGCCGCCATGCAGTCTCGATTGCTCACAGTTTGCTGCCTTCGATCAGTCTTGTACCCTCAGCTGGCCTAATGGTCTTGTGGTACTACAGAAAATGCTTTTTACAACAGTTCATTTTTCCATTTTACAACAGGTGTTAACCGTTGTATTAGATCGCGTGGTCTTATGGGGGATGCTTTATACAACATGTGATCACATGTTGTAATAGATGTATTTTATACAACAGTTAAAACATGTTGTCTTTTGATGAATGACCTATTATAATATGGGTATTTTACACAACATGTGGTGCACCCGTTGTACTATATATACTACAATAGTTAAACCACGTTGTTTTTTGCTATACACACACATTGTAATATGGGCATTTTTTACAACATGTGGTTTATCTGTTGTAATATATATTATACAACAGTTGAAGCATGTTGTCTTTCACTAAACACACCTGTTGTAATAGGTAGGTTTATTACAACATTCAGTGCACCCGTTGTAATAGGTAGGTTTATACAACAGTTGAAACATGTTATATTTCCATACATTCAACCGTTGTAATAGGGTTGTTTATACAACATGTTGCGTGTCTGTTGTAATATACACATTTTATACAACACGTTATGCATGTTGTAGTTCACTAGAAACACCTATTGTAATATGTGTGTTTTTTCCAGACGCACCTATTGTAATAGGTATGGATAACACAACATGTGTTGTTTGTTGTAGTATCATATATTTTACAACATATCATTAACTGTTGTCTTTGATTAGAGTTTGACAGGTCTTATATTGAACCAATTTTATTAATCAAATTAACTATATTATTAATAAATTATAATAAATATGACATTATACTTTTTTCATTTCACAAACAAGCACATAATTGAACAAATTTTCCATCAAACCTTGAGAGAAACTCGTACTGAATTTAATAAATATTCTATCATCCATACAAAGATTGAATAATACAAAGTACTGAGTATTCACTCTAGAATTGAACTGAAAACAAACAAATACAATTTCACATTGGTCTGTGCTAAAGAATAAATGTCTCCCCCTCATGTCATGTAATCTTATGTGTGCTCAAGAACACGTCGCCCACTCATTTCAGACCGCGTCAATTTCTTCTTGGTTGAAGCAACGGCCAATATACTTCGAATAATACTGCAATCATATGACAAATATATCAACATATTGTATTTTTCAAATTATTTAGAAATTTGAACGAACTAACAAAATTTAATGATAAGTAGATTACACATTTAGGAATATTTCTAATTTTTGCATCAATGATGTCTCTCATGTACTTCAACATATAATACCCGCAATCTGTGTTGTTCGGCTACTTTGGACACTGTATAAAAATATGAATTTATTATCCAAATAATTGTGAGAACTTGTTAGCAAATAAGAGGATGGAAGTATAAAAAAAAAACTAATACAACGTATGTGTATACAAAATCAAATTAAAAAAATGGAAAATTGCTGCTTGATGTTAATGCATGATGCTATATATATATATATATATATATATATATATATATATATATATATATATATATATATATAAGAGATATAATGCTTGAGGACAAAGGGGAAAATACAAGAACTAACATGTTAAATCAGTCAATGGAAACAACTTTGACAAGCAACACTATTAAGAATATAATTTATTAAACATATTAACAACAATACCAAATACATCCATTAATGTTAATTGGCGAAATATTAGTTTACACCAATTTTATAATGATAAAATAAGAAACTGATATCTATGAGTAACAAAATACTTTATGATCTATAATTAATAGTATACTTGGTGACATGTTAAATATTTTAATATAATTTATAAACAATTACTTACATGTATTATAAATATAACAAGTACATAGGTGTATGCTTAATGAGGAAAAGTAAACCAGTGTCTATAATTTTTTGTATACTTTATGGAATACCAAATACTTTATAAAGTATATATAAATAGTAAATTATGTAACAAATATAGAAAGTACATAGGTAATATTAAAACAAAAAACCAATATCTATAATTAATAATATACTCCATGGGATATCAAACAGTATTATATTATGTATAAATAACTAAATGTATAATGTATATAGCAACAACATAGTCCATAGATGTATATTTTATGTGTGCGGATTTATGCTGATTCTTTTCTATTATGAGTGTAATGTATGTTAGGAAAAATAACTTCAAATGAAATATGATAGTCTTAGTAGTACATGGTTTCACAATAAATTAATTAATAACATTTTTAATATATTTCTATTGTTTTGAATTTTTATACATCAATCAATATTTGTTAAAATAATGTAATTGCATGTATCTTATGATATTAATTCTTTAAATTATACTTCTATTTGCAAGTTGTACAAATATTACTCCTCTGAATTATACATTTTTTTTCATCATGATGTCAAAGATAACATAATTTTTATATTTAAATTTCCAACGCTACATAGAAATAACAATCATAATAATCTAGTGAACCATGTATTGTCACAACATTTATTGAGTTTATTAGGTAAAATTAATAAATAGGTTTAACACCATCAGAAGTATCTTTACTTAAAAATAAATTGCTATAGTGTTTTTTTATTTTTAAATAATAATAGTAATTTTCACGTTGTACTACTTATATATTCAATTTTCTTAGCTTTATGTTACTTTTTAATTACTTGAGTTGTCAAGCTCATCAAGTTGGAAATTATTTGTTTGATTAAAATATATAATAATCCACACAATCAATATTAAACACTAAATTGATGGGCTTTTTAAATGACCTATATTTATGAAAATAATAATTTAATAGAATAGTTGGTCTTATAAAAAAGATTAAATCTTTTTAATATCAGATGTTACCATTTCAAGCTCATCTTTAATGTAAGAAAATCATAAATATATGTAGCATATTATAATATATATATACAATAATCCATATACATAGATCTAAAATTTAGTACTCCACTAAGTAATGAGTTATGTCTTCAACCTCTTTTTTTATTTGTGTAAGATGCATCTATTTTCTTGCTTCGATCCAAGTAAATAGGTCGATTGAGATATATTGACACTCAATATGAATTCCACATATGTACTTAACATAATTTTTATATGTGCCCCCTCCATTAGGAGGCTGGCTCCGCCACTGGAAACATTAATGTTTTAAAGTTTCCTACCACTATGTGTGATTCTTCATTCTAATTTTACAAAGGTGAACAAAATCCAATAAAAGTGGGCACGTCGTTAAATGTGTTTAATTGTTAGTAGGTGAGAGAAGAAAGACATTAGAGTATGGAAATACACCCTAACCATTAAAATGAATCCAAATAAGTTTCCTACACAAATAATTGATGAGTTTTGAATAAAATCTAAAATCCTCGCATAAAGAAGTAATGTTTGCAATTATACTAGTAACTTGTCATGAAGATTATTTTTTATTAAATTTCTGATCTATTGGATAAAAATACTAAATAAAGATGATGGAATAAAATATTAATTTTGAACACAATATGCAATTTTATAGTTTTAGTCTTGAGTTTTTTTCTACTAAATTGATATAGCATAAGCATAGTAGAAAAGAGAGATGTCCCAAATTTAAGAAGAATAAATATTAATAAAGATTTCAATAAAGATAAAAAATATAAGACTGATTAAGAAGTATTCTTCCAAATTCACTTTTATAAATAAAGAAGGGAACTTGATGTTAATATTTAGACATTTTCTTAACTATAACGACATTCTAAATAGTATTACAAATGCAAGAAAATATTTATTACTAGGAACATCGTAGCTTGTTCTATGCATATAATTCCAAAGTAATCAATGAAACAAATATCAATATTTTTTCTTTATGTTCTATTACGTCAGAAAATAATTAAAAGTAGAACTTGAACAAGACTTGTTGAAGGATTGCCACTTTCACTTCCATCTTTCTCATGTCAAGGATAACCAGTCACAAACAACAAAGATTTAATCTTCACATGACATAAATTTGGCATATATATTCATTTATTAATGTGACTAATCCTGAATGAACTTGTTTGGGCTACAACTATGGTCACAAAAAATTAAATAATTTCTTATATAGTGATCTTATATCAGAAAAAATATGCTACATTTCTAATAAAAATGATGAAAAGTTGTTCCGTTGGTAATGCATAGCACAGCAGGTCAAGAATGAAATAACTTTATATTTGCACTTGCATAGTCCAAAATTAAACCACCCGACAGCAAGTTCAGAAGCAAACGATCGAACAGTAAGTCCGGAAACGATGATCAGACAACAAGTCTAGACGGGAACTCCAATATGGTATTTGCAGAGCAGCAAGTAGCAAGTTTTACACCAGATAATACATAACGGGAGCAATTAACAACCCTCTGATAATGTGGATGATTGTAGAAAATGAAACAAGGGTTGAAGGAGAGATACATTCGAGAAAGAAACCTGAGAACAAAATTGAACTGGAACGGCCGAAAGCTTTGGCGGCCGGAAGACGACGGCCAACAGGAGAGCCAATCGTTCGTGCTTTGTGCGGAGCGAAGAATAGTGATGATTTGTGTTAGCGGACGATCACCTGTAGCCCCGGTCGTATGTGCTCGGCCTGCGGACAGTGGTTACGACACAACGTGTTGTAAAACCGGTGAAGTTGATGGAAGGATGGAGCGCAGAGAAGAAACCGTCGGAAGGATGGAGCACAGAGAAGAAAAACCATCGGAAGGATGGAGCGCCTGCGGCCATCGGGTGCGAGAAGAAACTGGCGGAAGGATGGTACGCCGACGTCTGTCACGTGAGAGAAAAAATCGGCAGAAGATGGAGCCCCTATGATCGTCGTTTGAGAGAGGGAAACCGGAAGGGGGACTTCTGGGGTGGGGGTGCAAGTAGGCGCTGGGTTGTGTAGCATACCAACCGTCGTACTCTCCTTAGGGTTAAACTTAAACCGGCTATTAGGTCTGGGAAAATATTAAAAAGAAAAAAGAAATTTAGTCAAGGAGTCAAATTACAATAGTCAGGGTCCAAAGTGGCGGAGCCAACCCCCTCATAGAGGGGGGTATATATAAAAATTATGTTAAGTACATATGTGGAATTCATATTGAGTGTCATTATGTCTCAATCGACCTATTACTTGGATCGAGGCAAGAAAATAGATGTATCTTACACAAATAAAAAAAGAAGTTGAAGACATAACTCGTTACTTATTGGAGTACTTAATTTTAGATCTATGTATATGGATTATTGTATATGTATATTATAATATGCTACATACATTTATAATTTTCTTACATTAAAGATGAGCTTGAAATGGTGACATATGATATTGAAAAGATTTATTCTCTTTATAAGACCAACTATTCTATTAAATTATTTTTTCATAAATATAGGTCGTTTAAAAAAATACATCAATTTAGTGTTTAATATTGATTGTGTGGATTATTATATTTTTTAATCAAACAAATAATTTCCTACTTGATGAGCTTGACCACTCAAGTAATTAAAAAGTAACATAAAGCTAAGAAAATTAAATATATAAGTAGTACAACGTGAAAATTACTATTATTATTCAAAAATAAAAAACAACATTATAGAAATTTATTTTTAAATAAAGATACTTATGATGGTGTTAAACCTATTTATTAATTTTACCTAATAAACTCAATAAATGTTGTGACAATATATTGTTCACTACATTATTATGATTGTTATTTCTATGTAGTGTTGGAAATTTAAATATAAAAATTATGTTGTCTTTGACATCATGATGAAAAAAATATGTATAATTTAGAGGAGTAATATTTGCACAACTTGCGAATAGAAGTATAATTTAAATAATTAATAACATAAGATACATGCAATTACATTATTTTAACAAATATTGATTGATGTATAAAAATTCAAAACAATAAAAATATATTAAAAATGTTATTAATTAATTTATTGTGAAACCATGTACTACTAAGACTATCATATTTCATTTGAAGTTATTTTTCCTAACATACATTACACTCATAATAGAAAAGAATCAGCATAAATCCGCACACATAACATATACATCTATGGACTATGTTATTGCTATATACATTATACATTTAGTTATTTATACATAATATAATACTATTTGATATCCCATGGAGTATATTATTAATTATAGATATTAGTTTTTTGTTTTAATATTACCTATGTACTTGCTATATTTGTTACATACTTAATTATTTATATATACTTTATAAAGTATTTGGTATTCCATAAAGTATACAAAAAATTATAGATACTAGTTTACTTTTCCTCATTAACCATACAACTATGTACTTGTAATATTTATAATACATTTAAGTAATTGTTTATAAATTAGATAAAATTATTAAACATGTAACAAAGTATAATATTAATTATAGATCATAAAGTATTTTGTTACTCATAGATATCAGTTTCTTATTTAATCATTATAAAATTGATGTAAACTAATAGTTCGTCAATTAACATTAATGGATGTATATTTGATATTATTGTTAATATGTTTAATAAAAACACATTACTTGTTAATTATGTAACAATGATATGTATTTATAAAAATAAAGAAACGTCACTTATTTTATAATGTTTACCCTAATTCGATGTGTTTATATTTCTAATTCTGATTTAAAATCATATTTATAATAATGTGATTTATAAATAACGTTTACATAATTTGAAAATAGATTAATAAGCATGTGAAGTAGATAAAATATGAAAAGAAAAATTAACTTTGATAACATTCTACATATATAAAACATATATATATTAAGAAAAATTAAAATTGGAAGGGGGAACTTGCCCCTGCTTGCCCCCCTCCCGCTGCCACTGGTCAGGGATTAGCCTTGGGAACCAGTCCTAGTTTGGTTAGGACTTTTATTCCTGACCAGGTAGCCCTGACTTAGAGCGAATTTTGTTATAGTGAGGGGGTAATTATTCCATATGTATTTTAGTATGTGCATATATTGGGATTGGGTTGGTTCCGGGTCAAAATATCTACCCAGAGTGAAAAACTGTCATTCACATGACCACACGAAATAGGATTTTGTTCAACCTACTACTCAAACAAAAATCCACCTATATTGCCAATAAGGTATAGCGTGTTGTGTGATAATGGTCTTTTACAACATGTAGCTAGTACAACAGGTGATATCATGTTGTGTAATAATGATATATTACAATGGTTTAGTTTAAGTTGTGTAATGACAGTCTATTACAACAATTTGTTATGTGTGGATATTACAACAGATCACAACATGTTGTGTAATTATAATATATAACAACAAGTTGGAGTCTGTTGTCTCATGTCGGGATATAACAACGAGTTTCAATATGTTGTATTATGGTGGTCTATTACAACATGTACCAAATACAACATGTAAAGGCCCATTGTATAATTAATACATACTACAACGGGTGAGTCTGTGTTGTGTAATGATGGTCTATTACAACATGTGACTATTACAACAGGTCAAAATATGTTGTGTAATTAACATCTTTTACAACGGGTTTGAATATGTTGTGATACTACAACCTATTACAACACTTTAGTAGTTATTGTAGTATCCCCCTATACTACAATGGGTTTGGTATGTTGTAAATGACTTGTGTTGTATAAAATATACAATATACAACACAAAACATGCTTGTTGTGATAAGTATGCTAACTACAACACAATCATCAGAACTGTTGTCTATCTCTCGTTGTAAAAAGCATTTTCTGTAGTAGTGTGGACCGAGCACCGCCACACGGTCTTACAGACCGTTAGGGCTTGAACGGTCTCGATGAGCCAAATGCGAGCAGGTGATAGGAGCAAACGGAGGTGCTGTTGTGGTGGCGGGCGATGACATTGGTAGGTTGCAGGTTGATCAGAGGAGCGATGCCCGTGGCAGGTGATGGAGGTGGTGTGGAGTGGTGAAGATTGTGAAGGAAAGAGGAAGGGAGGGCGGAAGAAGTAGATGCTATGGAGGTGTGGTGGTTTTAGGGTTGTAGTTCGAGCAGAAGGAAGAAAAAGACGAAGGCAGAGTGCCAACTGGTCTTGGTGTGAGCGGGGGATTCATGCAGTTTGAGGGTGTGCGTTCCATTCGATCTTGCGAAGAGGCTGCTTTTCATGGTTTCGGGATCGTGAGAGTTCTCACAGTCTTGAGACCGTGAGGGCTCTCTTGGTTTCCAAACCATGAGAGGGGTTGAGGGAAAACCATTTAGAGAAAGTGAGAGGGTAAAATCGTATAGCCAAGACCAAGTAAGGTCAAGACCGTTAGGGAAAAAATAGGGAGAGCAAACCACAAGGGCAGGTTGCATGGGTGAAAATGAGAGGTCTAAGATTTTGAGGAAGGTGAATTAGGGTTAAATGGAGGTAGTTTTGATGGTGAAGTTGATGAAGATAAAGGTGTAATAAGGTCACGGTTTCGAGACCAATTGATCAAAATCGGTTGAGTAGAATGAATGGGCAAACCATTTGGTCAAGACCGATTGATCAAACCGTTTTGTTCAAGACCGATTGATTAGACCGTTTGGTCAAGTCTGATTGATCAAACTGAGGCTGAGAGGATCTTGAGTGAAGGTGAGTTCTAGTTGATGGTTGAACCTCATCATGACCTACATAAAATAAATATAAACCCAATTACTAATCTTGATAATTGAACCAATTAAGCAATTTTGCACATTGTGAGATTTAGGAGATGAAATCGGATGTATTGAGTCGAATTGAGCCCAAGATGGTGAATGAATA
Organism: Alisma plantago-aquatica; assembly: GCA_963693085.1. Classification (NCBI taxonomy): domain Eukaryota; kingdom Viridiplantae; phylum Streptophyta; class Magnoliopsida; order Alismatales; family Alismataceae; genus Alisma; species Alisma plantago-aquatica. The sequence goes on along the minus strand of OY856414.1, from coordinate 53,006,713 downwards.
TTATGATGAATGTGCATTCATCAAAACACCCCAAACTTAAATGTTGCTCGTCCTTGAGTAACACAAAATATGAAACATTCGCCAAATGAATACTTTCAACTTGTGTGATTGCTTCATCTTCACATCATGATTATTTTCGTTCTGCTCAGTATAACTACACATCTCAACTTCCTGAGACCATTGAACACATCTTACCATATCTTCATTCCTGAGTTTGCTTTCCAACATCACTTCCTCCTTACTTTTTTCCAACAACAAGCATTTCTAAGAGTTTTGTAAGAGTCCAGAGATACCCACAGAATAACAAGTGTGCATCTAATCTGACACTGGTGTTTTTCAGGATAGTGGAGGCATTAATTGTGCCTTTAGGTAGAAAAGGGAGTGAAGGGTGGTATGGAAGGAAGAAATAAATCTCTCCTCTATTTGACTCAAGATTTTTTTTATATGATTGCAATTTCATTTATTGCATTTTTTGTGCGAATCTCTCCTCTATTCGACTCAAGATTGCATTTTTTCCTGTGTGTGCTTTGACATCTTTTCTTGGTGGTACGTCCCCATTAATTTGTGATGGGTATGGAAGAAGCAGATATAGAGGGAAGTGGCGTGCCACCCCGAACTTAGGGTTTGGCACTATTTTGGCTATTTGTGTATCTTTTTGATGGACGGAGGGGTACGAAGATGATAGAAGAAGTATAAAAGAGAGTTTAGATCAGAATGCAACTTGATTTACAATTCAGTGCATTGGGTCATTCTCTTTATTGTACTCTGCTCAAATAAGGACTTGATGAGGATCCGGTGGGGGTTCCATGTTGTTGTTCCACTAGTCAGTTAGGAAGCACGACGTGTTTCATCCCTATCAGTTTGATAGAAACTTGTTATTTTTGTAGAAGGATCATGATGTTAGGAATTATACGCTTCACAAGATGATTTCAATCAAAAGGCTAGTTTCAAGAAAATGGTCCTTTTGAGGATCTGCTTCAAACAAGGAGGGTATAAAGATTCAAAATGCATAGAGAGAGAAACCAGCCAGCTAGGTAATGACTGTTAATGAAATAGAAAGTGTCAAAACTTCATCAAGTATCTGTTCAATTTCTTTGAAAAACTTTAAAAATTTTGAAAATTTTGATAACAAATGCAACGATGAAATCTTAAGTCTGAAATAGATGGGTGAAGGTGGAAAGTAAAGTATGTACCAACCGCCCTCCACCCCGAACTTAGAAATTTTCTCGTCCTGAGCAAACTCTAAATTCGAGATGGAGGGGAAAATTCATGCCAGTTGGACCACCAAATGCGGCCGCGTTCCAATCAGTGCACACTCTTCATCTGAAAATCTCAAAAATGAAGACTACTCAGAACTTAAGATAGAATTATGCGATGTGATATTTATTCAGTGTGAAATTTTCTAAAAAGTAAAAACAAAATTAAAGGAAATTTCCTAATTCAAAACTAAAAGTAAAAACGAAATTATTGATCGGGTTGCCTCCCGACAAGCACCTTTGTTTTACATCGATGGCTCGACATGGATACTATCACCATGGTGGGGCTCTGGGTGGAGCTTTAGCTAGATTGACATATTATTTTGGTGGTTTCTTTCTCATCCATTCATCAATCTTTGATATGATTCTAGCCTCTTGTATTCTTCCCCATACAGAGTGAGAATTGTCAAAACATATTGGGAAACATCCTGAGTTATGTTGACTTATTCTTTGTTGCTCAATTTGAGGTGAAGAATAGTTGTAGGGGATCTGAGCTGCATCATTGATGGTGTAGTGCAGTTGAGGTGCAGAGGAAAAGTTCATTTTTTGATGCACTATCACTTCATCGTAGCAATGATGTTCACCGATGTCTATCAAATATGGATCTGGTGGATGTTCTCAGTAGAAACTACAGTCCAAATCTTGTTGGGGAGGGAAGATGAAATTAGTAGTCTCTGTATGTTGGACTACTGGTTCATTCTAGAGGATAGTTGTTTCTAGATGAGGAGGCTCATGGACACCTGGAGAAGGTTCGGTATGTGTAACAACAGGGTTGAGAAGTGTCTCCTCCATAGTTGATGACATTTCTTTTGTTTCTACATGGACTGGTTCACTCTCAGTCTTTTCTTCATCATAGCCTTTTTCTGAGGGAACATCAGATTTTGAAGAAAGGAATTTCTGCTGCATCTGAGTGAAATGATTAACACAATTGACAAAATATGCCTCTTCTTTTGCAGTTCATTCCTTTGCACTTTTGGATGCATAGAAATCAAAAGATTGGTTTCCCAATCTTAGGGTCAAAATTCCAGCTTCAACATCGATTAGGGCTCTAGCAGTTGAGAGGAAAGGTCTTACAAAAATGAGGGGGTAGCGTGGATTCTCCCTGATGTCCATAACTACGAAATCACACTAGACATATAGATCCCCAAGCCTTATAGGAATATCTTCTATAATGCCAACTGGCTTGATCATTGAAGAGTCAACAAGCTCTATGTACATTCTAGTGGGTAAGAAGTTGGTGAAGCCCAGTTTGTTGCATAAGATGAGAGGAATGATAGAAATTCTAGCTTTGAGATCGGCTAGGCCTGGTCGGTTGACGGAATCACTTATTGAGCAGTAAATTCTGAAGGTTCTTGGATCTGTATGTTTGTGAGGCATCCTATCCATCACTAAATAAGATGATGTTTCTACCAATTTCACCATCTGATGTTCTCTATTTCTGTATTTCTGACTGACCAGGAGTTTGAAAAACTTTGACCATTGGGGCATCTCAACCATGGCATCCAAGAGTGGGATATTGACATACAACTTTTTCATGATTTCCTTGAATTGGTTGAACCTAGTATTGAGCTGGGTAAAATTCAGTCGATTTGGAAATGGCACATGAGGTTTGTATAATGGAACAACTGGCTCAGGTGAGTCTTCTGCATCAGCAACAATAGGTTCCTCAAAACTTGCCTTGTCGGTCTTATCATTCTGAGTGGCACCTACACTATGCTTAGCACCTTGGACATTGGTCACGGTGATAGGAGTCGTGGGTTCTGATAAGATGAAGCCTGAATGAGTTGTCACAGCTTTAAGTTGTTCCACATGCCTCAGACTATCTTCAGGTTGCCCAGCTAAAGCTCCAGTATGTGGCTTGAGGCTAGCTGCAAGTTGAGCTAGTTGAGATTCAATGGCCTTCTGGTGGACTTGCTGGTTGGCTATCATCGTCTTTTGTGACTGTAACATCTTCTCAATGGTCGACCATTTATCATTAGGAGAGATGGGTCTAGCTTGTTTCCCTTGTTGTTGATTCTGGTAAGGGACTTGATTGGGGTCTTGGAATTAAGGGTTGTTCTGATATTGGTTGTAGTTCCTACTCTGAAAGTTACCCCTAAAGTTTCCTTGATTTCTGAAATTTTTTTGTTGATTATACTGGAATCCTGGTGGGCCTCGTTGCTGATTATTTGAACCAAGTTGTCACAATTTTTCCTCTCCTGAAGGATTTCCGTATTGAAAACTAGGATGGTTCCTATTCTGATTCGGATTGTAATATCCTTGACCAGGGATAGTGTTGACAACATTAAGATTTTCCATTTGACCATTATCTCCTTGGCCATAAACATTGCTTAGAACAACATCATAGAGAACATTATAGGCTAGTGTAGAATGATCAATGCCTTTGCATGCTTCACAGAACAATGTAGCTGACTTGATCTGTTCTTGTTGTTGTGGGAGTGAGCGTCTTCTTTCATAGGCAGTAAGAGATGATTCAAGATGGTCTTGTTTGGCAACTAAGAGCTTGAGGGATTCAACGATAGACTTGTATTCAGGAATAGCTTCAGCCATAGCTACCTTCAACACTTCTTTTCCTACTGATCTACCCCAATTATCTTGATTTTCAGCTCTAAGGGTGACAACTTTCCATGCACTGTCATAACTATGACGCATGAAGTTTCCTCCTGATGAGGAGTCTAAGAACCTCTTGATGTTGTCATCCACACCCCTATAGAAGATCTCGATGAGCTGATTCTTAGGAACTCCATGGCGTGGGCACTTGCGTAGAAGCTCTTTGTATCTTTCCCATGCTTCAGCTAGGGATTCTCCAGGGGCCTGAGTGAATTGAGTTATACATCCCCTGATTTCATAGGTGAGAGAAGGAGGGTAAAATTTCTCCAAAAAGACATTTTGAAGTTGTTCCCAAGTGGTGATGGGTTCGCATTGCAGGGAGTTGTACCAACTTATAGCTCTATCAACAAGAGTATACTTAAAAACACGGAGTCGGATGGCATCATCAGATACTCCATTTTTTTATCATAGCACATAGATCAATAAACCTCAGAAGATGTTCCTGACTATTTTCTCTGTGTTTATCATAGAAAGGGCTGTTTTGAAGCAAGGTGATCCAATGTGCTCAGATCTCAAAGTTTGGAGCATTGATGGGCAAAGGTAGCACTGGGTGGTGAACGTCAACAACTTTAGGGATTGAGAACTCCCTAAGGTCCTTCTGCAATTCTACTGCTTGTGCTGCTACTTGTGTTGCTCAGATCTCTATTTCAACTATAGCTCTGGCTTCTTGCATAAGTGTTTCTCTTTGTGCATTAAGGGCTTGAGCTACCCTTCATGCTATTTCCTCCTCTTGAGCCATCCTTACTTGGTTCTCTCTACTTTGATGACAAAAGGTTCGTTCGATCTCAGGGTCAAAGCTAGCAGCAAGGCCGGAGCTATTCGAGTGGTGCATACACTAGTCTTTGGTGGTACCTGGGATGCAAAGATCTTTCGAAAGTAAGATGGATAGGGTAGAGTCAAATTCAAGTAGATGATCAATTGTATCAAAATTAAAAGCAAAATCCTAAATTAGCCTTAATAGAACTAGATTTGACTAGATGATTCCATTGTCCCCGACAACAGTGCCAGAATTTGACATGGTCTGTTATCGCACTAACAAATTCACTCAGGGTTGAAATCCCAGAGTTTTTAACCAAAACTTGTGCAATAATACCACCCATAAGCGGATGGGTCTTATCACAATATAGTTAAGGATCGAATACCAAGGGAAAACATTTTTAAGAATTGTTGCTAGTCTAGTCCAGTTCAAGTAAGGATGATATTTAGAACAAAGGTTGGTTTGAGTTTAATTAAACTAAGTGCGAGAAAGTAAAGAGAAAGATTAAAGTTTGATCTAGATTAATGATATGGAATCACTTGGGTGGTCTCGAATTTCACCACCACTACTCATGAAAACATATCCAATCACAAACATCCAGGTAAGATCTAACTATCCAAATAGAACTCCCGTGAACCCGCTCTGAGGGATGTTTAGGTTCGCGTAAGCATCACCTTAGGCATAGGATTTCTCGTCGCCATCCGGATCATGCACTTACGATTCTGAAGATATAGATATCCAACTGAAGTTGTGGGCCCCCTATATAGGCGTTAGGCATACAGAAGCGTCACCATGGGCTAGATGGCTCGTCCCCTCATGGATCATACACTTACAACCTCAAGGAATCCCTTTCTATTTCTAGTCAGGGAGTCAACCACATTAATCGACATTCTATCCTACATATTGAAGTTCTTGCAACATAGGAAAGAACAAGATAAAAGCAAGCAGGTGGTCAATATACAAGCAATCATCAATGATTAACAATGAAATGAAAAATTATATACATTGCCTTGGAATGTTAAAATGAAAAGACATGAAAGCATGGGTGGTGGGGCTAGTCCCCTCACCCCAGTTCAAAGGAACTACTCACTCATGATGTGAGAAACAATAAGAACAAGAGAGAGGGAAGATTCCACCATGAGCATGGTGTAGAAGTTTATCATAGATCGGTGAAGATGTGGTCTTCTACGTCGTTTCAAAGTAGATCTGGGATGAGGAGGACGAACCACCAAGGCAGACCATGTTGATCTTCTTCTCCACCTTCTTTCTCATCTTGACCTCCTTGCTCACAGCAAGAGGAGCAGCAGGCAAAGTGACAGTGGCGTGGATGTACGTGGATGGTTCTAGATCGAACCTACGTTCAGAAAGCCTGGCGGCGTCCCGGGTCCGATGCCTCAAATGAGGACCATGCTGGTAATATTTATAGGCACTGGTCGGGGTCTTCACATTTTTGGTGTGAGTTCACTTCACACGGTTTGGAAAACCATTTGCTTCTTCTTAACGGTTTAGGTGCCCCGTACAAACGGTCTTGGATACTGATTAATATGCTCACGGTCTTGTATACTGACCAAACGGTCTTGGGTTTGATAAACCCTCATGGTTTGGAAATCGTGAGGCTTACTCATGGTTTGCTACCCCAACGTTCTTCTCCTCCAAACAGTTTTGGCTTCCAAATGGTCTCTACTCCAATCGGTCTTCACTTCCGAACGGTCTTAGTTCTATGGTCTTAGCGGTTTGGGATCGTGATGATCCTTGCGTTCCATCCGAACGGTCTGGGGTTAACACTGGTTCTTCATGGTCCTAGATACTCTGGCCTTCACGGTTTGCTACCCCAACAGTCTTCACTTCTAAATGGTCTTGCGTGATTGCGTCCAAACGGTCTTCGGCCTCCGTCCGATCTTGGCATTTTGATTGTCCAAATGGTTTTGGATGATTGGCCGTCATATGGTCTCGGTTGCTTGTGGTTTGCTGCCTTTGATCGGTCTTGTGCCCTCAACTAGCCTAATAGTCTTGAGGACCAAGCACTGCCACATGGTCTTGCAGACCGTTAGGGCTTGTGCGGTCTCGATGAGCCAAACACAAGTAGGTCCATCGAGAAGGTGATAGGAGCGGACGGAGGTGCTGTTGTGGTGGCGGGCGACGACGTCGGCAAGTTGCAGGTTGATCGGAGGAGTGATGCCCATGGCAGGTGATGGAGGTGGTGTGGAGTGGTGAAGATCATGAAGGAAAGAGGAAGGGAGGGCAGAGAAAGCAGACACTATGGAGGTGCGGTGGTTTTAGGGTTGCAGTTCGGGCGGAAGGAAGAAGAAGACGAAGGCGGAGTGCCAACTGGTCTTGTTGCGAGTGGGGCCTTCATGCGGTTTGAGGGTGTGCATTCCATTTGGTCTCATGAAGAGGCTGCTCTTCATGGTTTTGGGATCGTGAGAGTTCTCACAGTCTTGAGACCATGAGGGCTCTCTTGGTTTCCAAACTGTGAGAGGGGTTGAGGGAAAACTGTTTAGAGAAAGTGAGAGGGTAAAACCATATAGCCAAGACCAAGTAAGGTCAAGACCGTTAGGGTAAAAATAGAGAGAGAAAACCACAAGGGCAGGTTGCATGGGTGAAAACGAGAGGTCTAATATGTTGAGGAAGGTGAATTAGGGTTAAATGGAGGTGGTTTTGATGGTGAAGTTGATGAAGATAAAGGTGTAATAAGCTCGTGGTTTCGAGACCAATTGATGAAAACCAGTTGAGCAGAACAAATGGGCAAACCGTTTGGTCAAGATCGATTGATCAAACCATTTTGTTCAAGACCGATTGATCAGACTGTTTGGTCAAGACCAATTGATCAAACCGAGGATGAGAGGATCTTGAGTGAAGGTGAGTTCCAGTTGATGGTTGAACCTCATCATGACCTGCATAAAATCAATATAAACCCATTTAATAATCTTGATAATTGAACCAATTAAGCAATTTTGCATATTGTGAGATTTAGGAGATGAAATCGGATGTATTGAGTCGAATATAGCCCAAGATGGCGAGTGAATATTATGATGAATACACATTCATCACCTACCTAGATGAGAAAATTTCTCAGTTCGAGAAGATTCGTCAGGGAGATATGACTATCAATGAGTAGGAATCAAAGTTTATGGAACTTCTGAGGTTTTTCCCGCACATGGCAGTAATGGACAAGGAAAGGATATAGAGATTTGAGAAGGGCCTGAGTATGAAGTTGACTACTACAACATCAGCCTTGGAGAATAGGGAAAGGTTTTCCACCTTTGTGGAATCTGTCAGGAGGATTGAGAGGTCTGCCATAGAGAAGCGTAAAGCTAATGCTAAGAAGTGACCTATGCAGTTTCAAGGGCAATCATCAGGAGGCTTTAAGAAGCCAAGGTTTTTCCCACTTCCGTCGCAACCAAGGTCAACCTTCACTGAACCAAGATCACATGCACCATCATAGTGGACCCCGAGTAGGGTAGAGGTCACAATTTTTCACCAATAGGAGCTCACAGTTCATCATCAGTCTTAGTTACAGGGCCATTTAGACCATATAGTGATATCTGAGTGTGTCATCAATGTAGACCGACATGGCATATTAGATGGAATTGCCCTATGAAGGTTGAGGAGGTGACTCAGAAGCCAAGGTAGAATCAATAGGGATCACAACAATGACAGTTTGATACTGGTAGTGGTAGAGGACGTGGTCACGCATCCCAAGCAGGATCCCCAGGATAGGCAAGAAGAGGACGTAGATGGCAGCAAGCGCCAGCTAGGTTCTATGCCATGACCCAGCCGAAAGCAGTGGTCAATCCACAAGTCATGATAGGTTAGATTTAATTATTCCATTCTAATTTGTCTGCTTCTTGTTTCATACCTGTGTTAGTAGATCCAGGTGTGACACACTCTTTTATCACCATAGAGGTGATAGATAGTTGTTATCTACCTATTAGTCTTAGATCTGATGGCCTGCGGCTAGAGACTCCTTTGGTTGATTCCGCTGAGTTGCGAGAAGTGTGCCCTTCTTGTATTCTTTCTTTATCTAAACACAACATTCAAGTGGATATTTTGCCACTTGACATGCATGGTTTTGATGTAATCCTAGGAATGGATACCTTGGAAAAATATAAGGTAGTCTTGGATTGTAGTACTAAGGTGGTAACGTTCCATGATGAAGATATACAGTGAATTTTTCAGGGTGATAGGAAGATTCTTCCTACATGTTTGATGTTAGCTATGACAGCTGAGCGGTTGATGAGATAAGGATGTGAGGCTTTCTTAGCTCATGTTATGGATACCAAGGCGGGAGGTCCTAGTATCCAGGAGGTACCAGTGGTGCAAGAATTTGAGGATGTATTTCATGAAGAATTTCCTAGCATTCCCCCTCCTAGAGGGATTGAGTTTGAGATCAATCTTGTTCCTAGAACACAACCCATAGCATAGTCAGCATACAGAATGGCACCAGTAGAGATGCAGGAGTTAAATAAATAGTTACAAGAACTGTTAGAGAAGGGTTTATCATGCCGAGCACTTCCCCTTGGGGTACTCCCATTTTTTTTGTTAAAAAGAAGGATGGTTCAACGAGGTTGTGTATAGACTACAAACAGTTGAATAAGGTGACAATAAAGAATAAGTATCCTTTGTCGAGGATTGATGATCTTTTTGATTAGTTGAGAGGTGCCAATGTGTTTTCAAAGATAGACCTGAGGCCAGGTTACCATCACTTGAGAATTAAGGGTGATGACATACCCAAGTCAGCTTTTAGGACTAGGTATGGTCATTATGAGTTTGTATGTAAGGACTCTGACCTTCGTTTTGGGCTTATCCTATTTGCTTTGCCTAAACCTTGTGTTTAGTTTCTTGCTAATCACCTCTGGTGGTGATTAAGGTTGCTTGTGCTTTGTTGAGAGTTGGAGGTGCCACTTGCAAATAACCCAAGTCTAGGGTTGATGAGTAAGTTTGTCACCTTGAGAGGTGTTTCTCTCTCCTTGCTTCCTCTAAGAGTTGAGAGGAAGGGTTAAGATTGTTGCTTGAGTTGCCTTGGGCTTCGTTGAGCATTGTTGGGCCTTGTTTTGCCTTGTTTGGTCCTTGCCTTGCCTTTATGGACCTTGTATCGGGCAAGGGTGTGTCTGGGAGCCTTGTGTCGGCCATGGTTGTGTCATCCATGGTTGTGTCGTCCATGAGGCTGTGTCAGGCAAGAGAGTGTATCGCCCATGTGGTGTGTCGACCTTTAACCATCCTTGACCTTTGTCTTTGTTTGTGTCACCACCCTTGTGGGCACTTAGTGCATGATGCTTGCATGTGGAAATTGCCTTGGACATGTGTATGGGGCAAGATAAGGAGGTGGCATTTCCCATGGACAAGTGTCCCTAGGTGGGCGACACCTTTCCTTGTTTTCTCCTTCACCCTCTTCTATATATGCCTCTCCTTTCTCTTGCTTAGGATCCCTTTAGTTGGTGTTGCTTCCTTTCCTTCCTTAGTGGGCGACACATCTCCTTTATTAGTTGGTGGCCGATCCTCCTCCTTCTCCTTGGAGTCTTCTTATTCCTCTAGTGGTGGTTGTGCCCTAGAGTGCCTTGTTCTTCTTCTTGTGGTGAGAATCTCCCCTCTTTCCTTAGCACCTTCTTCTTCTTCTCTTTCTTGCTTTCTCTTCGTCCATGGTGGTTACAAGTTTTGTTTCTCCTCTTGAGGTGGCTGAAGGTGGTGCTAGCTTGGGAGCTTGGTTCTAGGAGCTTGGAGTTTGCTTAAGGCGGGTTACATAACTCCAAACCCTAGCTATACTACTTCCTTTTCTTGTTGCATGTTATGTTTCACCTTGATCGGCCATGTATCTTGTTGGATATGTTTCTTTCTCTAGTTGGTATCTTTGATCTTGTGGATATATGTTCATGTAGTTGGTGTGTTCTTGACCTTGGTGGCCAAACCATATGTATAGAGTATCTTGGGCAAAACTCCTTTCTCTCCATTTGGTCTTGAGAAGTGAGTTTGACTATAGTGGTATAGGAAACACTCCTCTCACTTGGTTGTTGAGAGGTGAGTCTATACTCTAGTTGCTTGGGCAACACTCTTCTCTCACCATGGATTATAGAGGTGAGCCTTGGTTGGGAGCTTGGTTGATATGAAAATTATCTATCATGTTGCCCGAGATATGTGATGGAGGTTGTGCAAAACCCCCCCTCTCTTGATTGTTGAGAGGTGAGCCAACTCTCTTGATCTATTAGGGTTTTGATGATGGAGATCTTGAGGTTAGTGATGACCAATCCAAGATGAACCTTGGTGCCCTGCACGATACACCTTTGTGGTGATGTTGCCCGACACCCCTCACCTTGGGTTTAGCTTTTCCCAATATGGTCATGTTGAGTTCGGTTGGCTTTGTGCCCGATATGACCATCTTGATCTTGTTGGTGACCTTGGGAAATATGCCTTGACTGAGATGACCCTTTCTCCTTGTGGGTGTTATCCCCTTGGCCGATATGATGCCTAGTGGTTAACTCTATTTGGTGCCTTGGGTGACACAAGTTGGGTTGGTCTTGTGATGCCCGATATGTGTTGAGTGGTGAAACCCTAGTGCTTGTCTTAGTGGTAGTCGGTATGGTGTGCCTGATCTTGTTTGAATGATAGGCCTTCTTGTGGTGCCTTTGTATCGTTTGATGTCATGAACATGTTGGGCAATACAGTGCTGGTTTTGGGCGCCATGATCTTGTCTGATACAATGGTAAGTTGGTTGCCCGATAGGAACCCTAACCTTAGATGGGTGTTAGGGCCTTAGCTGATACAATTAGATGCCCGATGTAGCTTGGGTACATGATATGTCCTCTTAACCCAGCTGCATGTTACACTCCTTGATCTTGGTTGCATGACACACCCTAAACCTGGTTGCCCGATGTGCTCTTGTGTTTGAGTTGGCTGACAGATGTGGCTAAGTGCCTTGGCCGACAGGCCTTTTGTGATGGTTGTTACCCTACCCGATACCACCTGTGGTAAGGGGCATGCTACCTGTCACACTTTTAGCGAGGGTAACTAGCACCTTTAGTGAGGGTTATGCTTAACCTGGAAACCCTAGCTAGTGATGTGATGTCTTGTAATCACACCTATGTTGTTGATATTATATGGATGATGGGTTGTGAACCAGTGCTATGTTGATGCACTAAGATGATAAGAAGATTGATTATAAAAAAGGCATAAGCGGATTCTCAAGATATGATAACAATAATCTAATTTGTTTTCAATATACAGCTGTATGCCTCATTCAACAATGATGGTTGACATGTGCATTTGCAATCCATATAACATGATAATCAGTAAAATATATGTCTGGTGATTTTAAGTTATCTCTCTTGATGCGCATACTAACTATGCAGGTGTATCAGGTGAATTCATATCCAGGTAAGATCTATGAGGTATATGTGTTTGAATAACACTACATGATGATAATTCTTGTTGATGGGATAACGTGCATCACCAATATGATGAGATAGGTCTGAGGACTTGATGAGGGCCAAGTGCCTAGTGAGGTGTTATCCTCTTGATGATGAAATGAGGGATTGTTATCCCAGGTGATGATGTAAGATGATGATGCCTTGAGAGGCAGTGGCTTCATGTGATGAGGGATTGAGATCCCAGGTTAATGTGATGGTGACAGTAATAATGTAATTTAATGCTATGTATGTTTTACAACTTGGTTGCCTCAACAATCCACTTAAAATATACTAATTAATTACAGTGGAACATATCTTGTAGTTTTCCCTAGCCATAGATCCATCATCGTCGGTAGCTGGTGATGGTGAAACAAGTTCTCCTATGGGTTAACCTGGAAGTGCAAATTGTTGAATATGTGTGGTTTCTCCTAGCTGAAAATGAGGACGATTAGAGTTCAACTTCGGTTGTAAACTCCAGAGCGTGGTTTTAGGCCCGTGGCTCAATATGTTAGAGCATGGTGAACATGCCCATGGCTCAGGATGTGTGATAAGAGAGCATGATTGTGTTCATGGATCAAGGCACGGTGATCATGCACGTGGTTCAGTTTCACTAGCGTCGATACATGTACCGAGGTGGGCTTAAGCATGAGACTACGGTCCTTCTTGTTTTGCACTCATGCACTGACCACGAGGTGGTGAGGTCGTGGTGTCCGGCTCTTCCATTGACCTTTTATGGCACCGGCTTGGGTTTTTCAACTGAAGTTTGGATTTGAGCGGTACAACTCACTTTCTCAGGGCATAATAATATGTAATCCAGCCAAATAGTATTTACTGCTTAAGGCAAAACACAAAAAATTGGTTGAGGCCTTGCTTGTGTAATTGATCTTGTTATACCTTGCAGTTACTTATACATTCCTTATGTTATGTGGTAAGATATTGTAAATCTTATCTTATCGATCATGTTCCATAAAGAAAATTAGGTCATATGCCTCCCATATATCTGGGTAAGATTGATGGTAATAATAGTCTTGCTCAGTATGCTAATCTTATTATATGTCTTTACTAGCTATCTGCTTTAAACCTTCTGAGGTTTTATAGTTTTGGCGGGGAGTTATGTTTCTCATTGGGACTGTGTGTATCACCCCGTTGGTTTACAACCTTTTTAGGTGGTCGTGCTAGACGTGGTGGTGCTCGCGAGGTTGTGTCCGAGCAACAAGAAGAAGAGTAGTAGAAGGCAAGAAGTGGAGATGATGTTGTTTTGATGGTTTTGTAGTAGAGTCCTAGAGTCATCCCTGTACTCTCAGGTCCTCAGAGGTGTTTTGACAATGTTTTACGATGTTTACCTGATGTATATTTGTATATCCTACTGCTGGCCTGATGTGGCCCATTATGTATAAACATGTGATGAACTCACGTGCTAGCAGGACAACTGGTTTCCCTAAGTTGTGGAAATATTTCAAGCTTGTAATATTTATATAACATGTTTCCTTGCAGGATCTGGATGTAATAGTTTCTTTATTTATCTGCTTTCCGTGGTTGGTTTTAATTAACCCATATTTTCAGTATTATGTGGTTCCACACATTTTTGCGTGTCACCTTGTTGTCTATGTGATGGCGGGGTGTCACAGTTAGTTTGGTATCAGAGTCCTAGGTTCGTTGAGTCTACATGGATCTAGGATTACATTTGTGTATGTTCTTGTGAGTTTTCTAGATCTTCTTATAATAATATTCTGCCCTCAGCAGAAGAAAAAGCTTAAAGATGTCTGGAAACCATGAAGAACATGCTGTCGAGAGTAGCGATGATGCATCATTTGATGGAGCAAGAGTACAAGCACATGAAGATTGGGTGCCTGAGGTCCCCCAACTTGACCTAACCATTCTCAAAATCCCTGCCTATCAGCACCTTATGGGGTCATTGATGGTTACGATGAATCACATGGTGGAAAAATTTCCAGTGCCTCTGCCAAGAGCACATGCTCCCCATGGTGAATCATTAGGCATTGGGAAGACCTTCGAGTGGCTTCGTCGAGTCGGAGCTTCAGATTATGCTGGAATGGCTGATCCAACGAATGTAGATCTGTGGATGAAAAGTCTAGAAAAGGCCTTCCAGATCCTCGACATCCCCTAAACAGACAAAGTCAAACATGTTGTCTACCTTCTAAAAGATAGTGATGGCCATTAGTGGGCCATCGAGGAGGAGAAGCGACCCGATGAGGTGATCGGTTGGGAGGTTTTCTGGCGAGAATTCGTTGGTAGATACTCCCTAAAGACGTATATGGATGAGAAGATAAATCGGTTTGAGCGTCTGCGCCAAGGATAATTGAGCATCACTGAATATTAAGCCAAGTTTATGGACCTGTTGAGGTTTTGTCCCCACATGGCAGTGACATATGATGAGCAGATCAGACGGTTTGAGAAGGGTTTGAGTGCTGATTTGACAACACCTGCTGCTGCTTCAGAGAACTGGGAGCGGTTTGCCACATTTGTGGAGTCTGTCTGAAGGATAGAATGATATGTCAAGGAGAAGAGAGAGTCCATGACCAAGAAGAGGCCTGCTCAGTTTCCGAGATAGAGGTTTGATGGCTTCAAGAAGCCAAGGTTTTCAACACCTTCTATGATACAAGGTTCCATTGCACCGTCACAGTGGTCCCCAAGTAAGGGAAGAGGATATGGTTGTTCGCCATCAAAGGCACATAGTACAACTTCAATGGCAGTGATAGGGCCATCTAGGCCACAACAGCGAGACCAATCATGTCATCTTTGTGGTCAGATCAGGCATTGGAGGTCAAACTGCCCAAGGAAAGATGTTGAAGTGACACAGTAGCTGAGGCAGAATCAGCAAGGGGTAGATAGAAAATAGCCCAGTGGTAGCAGAGGGCAAGGATGCGGTCAAGAGTTGCAAGCAGGATCGTCTGCCTAAGGAAGTAGAGGACGTGGACAATAAGCAACGACTCGATTCTACGCTATGATTCAGCCAGAGGCGATAGTCAACCCGCGAGTGGTGGCAGGTTAGATGGAGTTATTTCATTCTGATTTGTCTTCTTCTTGCTTTATATCTGTTCTGGTTGACCTGGGTGCTACATACTCTTTTATCGCACAAACTATGCTTAAAATTTGTCTTTTACCTGTTAGTTGTAAGAAGGATAACCTGTTTCTAGAAATCCCTCTTGATGGTTCCTCGATGCTTCGAGAGGAGTGTCCCTCTTGTGTTCTATCTTTTTCGGGACACAATATACAAGTGGATTTTATACCACTTGATATGCATGGATTCGATGTGATCCTTGGGATGGATACCTTAGAAAAGTATAAGGTTGTATTGGGTTGTGGTTCCAAGTAGGAAGTGTTTGATGACAGTGGAGAGAAGTGGATCTTCCAAGGAGATAGGAAGATTCTTCCGACATGTTTGGTGTCAGCAATGGTGGCAGAAAAGATGCGGCGACAATGTTGTAAGGCGTTCTTATCTCACATTGTGGATACCAAGGCGAAGGGTCCCAGCCTTTTGGAGGTACCTATTGTCCGAGAGTTTGTGGATGTGTTTCCCGATGAGTTCCCTAGTGTTCCCCCACCTCAAGAGATTGACTTTGAGATCAATCTGGTGTTAGGAACACAACCAGTTGCTCAGACACCATACAGGATCTGATGAACAGGGTGTTCTGTCCATTTCTAGATCAGTTTGTTGTAGTTTTTATAGATGACATCTTGATCTACAGTCAGGACAGTCATGAGCATGAACATCATCTTTGACAAGGTTTGACTCTTCTTCACCAACATCAGTTGTATGTCAAGTTTAGTAAGTGCGAGTTCTGGATGAAAGAAGTGACTTTCTTGGGTCATGTGATGTCTATAGAAGGAGTCAGAGTGGACTCTAAGAAGGTGGAGTTAGTTGTAGATTGGGAGCAACTGAAGACGCCAATAGAAGTTCGTAGTTTTTTGGGTTTAGTAGGATACTACCAGAGGTTTATAAGAAACTTCAGTGTAATCGTGTTACCGTTAACAAGCTTTCTAAAGCTTGAAGGATGTACCCTTTGTTTGGGATGATCGTTGTCAGCAAGCTTTCTAAAGCTTGAAGGAAAAGCTGACTAGTGCTCCAGTGTTGGTGCTGCCAGAGTCTGGGAAGGGCTATGTTATTTTCTATGATTCTTTCAAGAAGGGCTTTGGATGTGTGCTAATGCAGGAGGATAATGTGGTTTCTTTTGCTTCATGCTAGCTTAAGAAACATGAGGAGAACTAGCCGACACATGATCTGGAGCTGGAAGTGGTGGTCCATGCGTTGAATATTTGGAGACACTATCTTTATGGGGAAGTGTGTCAGATCTTTATAGATCATAAGAACTTGAAGTACATCTTCTCTCAGAGTGAACTGAACATGTAACAACGTCGCTGGATGGAGTTGATCAATGATTATGATTGTACCATTGAGTATCATCCTAGTAAGGTGAACGTGGTAGCTGATGTGCTTAGCAGAAAGTCTCCTTCTTCCCGTTCTATGAAGAAGGCACAATTGAGTTCCTTGGTATGCCATAGGTGGGATATACTTGTCTCTTTGCGGCAGATGAATGTACAGATGGAAGTCTCCTTGTTGGCAGGATTGTTGGCACATATGCAAGTAAAGCTGATGCAAGGATTTAGAGTCGCTTTTATAGGCTAGTTTCATTTGTATTTTATGCGTTTATTGGTCATTTTCATGGTTAATATCGCATGATTCATTTCCTTTGGCCTATAATCTCATTATGCATCAAATTTACCTTGTTTTATCTTATTCGCTATAAAAGATCATATTTCTCGGACTTGATTGGTGTTCTTCTTGTTATTTTAGGGAAGTTGCATAAATGTAGTGGTTGATACCATCAACATGCGTCGATGCCATTGAGATGGTCACAGTGTAGAGCCAGAGAAGAAGCAGAACTAGTCGATACCATCGACATCATGGTCAATGCTATCGATATTAAATCATCGAGCCAAAGATCAACAAGTCGATACTATCGACATTTTGGTCGATAATATCGAGATGCCTTTAGGAAGAACCCCAAAATTGAAGAAGTGTCGCTACCCTAACGAGTCGATACCATCGACACACCGTCGATGGTGTTGACGCTGTCAGATCAGGAAACCACCCAGATCGATCTAAAATGAATGGTCATGATGTTTTGGTGGCCGTAAGGGATCTATATATCTAAAAAAGACGGCCCAAGCCGGACTATCACATCATTAGTCACCGCACGAGTCTCGAAAGAGAGGAGAAGGAAGAACGGAGCCCAGAGCTATGCCCTAGATGTTTCCAGAGATGTAGATGGAGTTTTCTATTGCCGGAGGATTGCCCAGTTCTCCTTCGTTCAGGGGTTACACCATCTCCATCCACGTTTCCCCTATGTTTTCTTCTTCCTTCATTATGTTTTACATTGAGATGAATATGCAGGGCTAATCCCCTTTGTCTTTAGGACCGAGAGTAGCCTGAATAATCATTGTATGACACTTTTTGCATAGTTAATCATAATTTGTCTCTCAAATTCATGGTATGATATTTGTTTCTCAATTCTATCATTGTGCTTGATCACCATAATGGTAATTTAATACCTTTAATTGCTTTTGACGAAGAATTAACGGTTGAAAAGACGCAATAATCACATTAACTTATAAATCCCTTAGAAAAGGTGAGGTACGGTTAATGGTGGAAACCTAAAGATATGTTCTTTATGCACCTAATTTAGGGTATAGGTTACTACTGACGTGGAACCGGCCTAGATTAAGGTAGTGAATTGTATCGCAAAAGCAAACAATTTTATATACAGGCCACTACCCAGAATAGGAGAAGAGTTGTGATAATTGTATAGGAATCAGTACAATGAGAGTCCGCAGTGAAACCGCAATCCTAAAGATTCCATTTTAATTGATTAAACCAAACATTTAATCGATTATTTTGTTTTCTTTTATTTTTATTTTCTCTTTCAAACAACTCTTGAAATTTTATAATCGGTCTAGCTGATTGCAAGTAGTTAGTAGTAGTCTACCAAAATTTTATTCCCTGAGTTCGACTCGGGCCTCACGAAGGCCTATATTACATTGACGTGTGAACTTGCATTTTACGCACGACTTACCGTGTCAAGTTTTTGGCACCGTTACTGGGGAATGGTAATTTTCGACACTACCAGTGCTGCGAGCGGCCACACTAGGCCACTTTTTCATATAATTCTTAAAATTTTAAATTTAATTTCACATACTTTAATCACTTATTCCTTTTTGTACTATACTGAAATAATTTCCATCTTTTTAGGTGCTAGTTGATGGTAAAGACGTGTAGCACAAACTACACAGAATTACCAGTGATTCTGCCAGTAGGTGAAGGAGTTGACAAATACGCCACATGAGGAATTTGAATAGGAACCTAAAGCAATGGCTGAGGAACAGACGATATGGGAGAAGATCAAGGCTTCTTCCTCATCAGCATCAAAGGGGCCAATCAAATGGTAGGCAATCAACATTCCCACATACAAGATTGATCCATCACTGATAAACTTGGTCAAGTCTCAAGCATTTCACAGGTTGAAGAATGAAGATCCTGTTGCCCACATCAGCACTTTTGTGGAAAATTGTGATATGATCAAGATTGATGGGTTTCCATAGGAGACACTTTACTTGAAGTTATTTCCCAGTTCTCTCATAGGAAATGCATGAGAATGGCTACACAACCTTGATGATGAAATCATTGACACTTGGGATCAAATGATTGAGGTCTTTTTCGAGTGATTTTCCCACCTGAGAAGACCAATGACCTAGTGAGGAAAATCCAAAATTTCAGCCAAAAGGTGAGAGAAACCTATTCTGAGACGTGGGAATGCTTCCAGATCATGATGAGGAGGTGCCCACATCATGGGCTGGATAAGGAAAAATAAGTCAAAATCTTCTACTTTTCTCTCAATGAGCATGACAGAAGCAACCTCGATTCAGTAGGCTCGGGTTTCTTCTTAAACAACAGAGGCACAAGGTGTTGGGAGATTTTGAAGATAATGGCCAAGAAATAGTCATGGGGTGATAGAGATGCACCGAAACAAGTTAGAGTTGTAGGGGAATCAAAGGCAATTAAAGAATTGAAAGACAAAATGGATCTCATAGCCAAGAAGCTTGTAGAGAAAGAGGAAAAGTCCGATGAGGAGGCCCAAGTTATATTCATTCAACAACAGGGCTACAGGAGAAATGATTACTCTTGGAGAAATGACAAAAAATTCTCATGGAAGGATCCAAACAACTTCCTACAAGACCCAGATGCAAAGCCACAGCCCACTGCGGAGAACAAAAGAACTGAATTTCTCAGCCAAGTGGTGAAACAAAATCAAGAGTTGATGAATATGTTCGGCAAGCAGTTACAGTCACATGGTGAGATTTTGAATAAATTTGGGCAGACGTTGCAAAGTCATTGAGCACAGATGAGGGCACTAGAGACAATGGTGGTCCAAATTTCCAATGAAGTGGTGGCCATGAAGCATCAAAATCAACAAAGACCGACTAGTAATGTAGAGACTACTCAATCACATCATCAAGTTAAGTATATATCTATGATTAAGGAGATAGAGCCCCTGGTGGTGGAGGTCCATGAAAAGGGAAAAATGTATTTTGACACGGAGTATAGACCTAGTGTGCCATACCCCCACAGCTTATATGGACTACTAGGAGGATGTCGCCCGTTCAGCAAATCCCACCAAGCCACCATCACAGCCATGCCCACATCTAGGCAAGAGGAGCAGGTGAATGCCATATTTCATAGTGGAACCACTACCACCGAGAAGGATGGGCAACCACGAGCCTCGCAAACCAAGAATGATGTGTCAAAGCCTACACAAAAGGGTGACATTGAAGTGAGCTTAGGGGAGGGGACCCCAAATAGCCTATATGTGCCACCATACAAGCGACTGAAGGAGCCAAATATGCTTTTTCCAGATAGTCTGAGGCCGAAGAAAGAACATAGGCACTACAAGAAGTTCTTAGAGATGTTTAGGAAGCTTCACATTAACATTCTGCTAGTGGAGGTGATAGAACATATTCCTGCATACAGAAGATTTATCAAGGACATCATCACTAAGAAAAGGCAGATAAAAGACACTGATGTTTGCTTTATGAATGAGACTGTGAGCTCAATAATCCACGGGAGTATACCAAAGAAGAAGAAAGATCCCGGGAGTTTCTACATACCATGCTCAATAGGCGGTCGTCACTTTCCGCACGCACAGTGCGATTCGGGTGCTAGCATAAAACTTATGTCGTTAACCACATTTCAAAAGCTGGGATTGAAGTCACCAAAGAAATATGCCATGTCTATTGAGTTAGCGGATGGATCTATAGTGAAGCCACACAGAGTGTGTGAGGATGTACTTGTCAAAGTTGACAGATTTATCTTCCTTGTAGATTTCATAGTCATGGACATGCCGCAGCTTAATGGTTGTGAGATGTTACTAGGGAGGTCGTTTCAAGCTACGGCTGATGTTATCACTACTATCGGGAGAGGTACCTTGACATTAGGGATCGACAAAGAAAGAGTTGAGTTCAAATTGCTGAGTGATTCCTTAGGGACACTCCCCGATGCCCCAATTTAATGAGCATTATTATGTCTAGCCTAAGACGTTAAAGTAGGGTGCTTGTTGGGAGGCAACCCAGTCACTGGTAGATTTCATTTCCATTAATTTAGTAGTTTTGGTTAATTTTGTTTTTAGTATAAAAATGATACCCTGATGTGTGTGTTAAGTGTGCAGGGCTGTTTGGGTGTCGATACCATCGACCCTTATGTCGATGGTAGTGACGAGGGTGCAGAGCGACAACTACAGAAAATTTGCTCCGTTGATACTATTGACAGCCTCGTCGATAGTATCGACCACCCAACAGGTTGATTGACCCAAATTCTGGAGGAGGTCGATAGTATCGACACCATGGTCGATGCTCGCGAGATCCCTGAAGATTTTCAGAAAAATTCATAGTAGAGATATCGATACCATTGACCCCTATGTCGATGGTATCGACACAGCTTTAGAGGAATCCACTGCCAAGGTCTCACGAGGATAAAGGATGCATATAGAAGTCGATGCCATCGACGAAATGTCGATGGTATTGACGGGCCACGTCAGCGAGCCATGAGACACAATCAACAATGCATGCCAAATCGGGAAGTCGATCCATGGGACGGGTCGATACCATCAACTCTCATTGATGGTATTGACGGGGTACCAGGGGCACCGACCTCAGTTATAAAAGGAGGGACTGTATTTCATTTCTCTTCACACCTTCAGAGCCAGAGATGCAGAAACAACCCTTCTATGACTACACTTGGAGTACAAACCACTTTGGAAGCTACCCACGACCGCCACCACCATAGTAGCAGGGTATCACTGTTCCACCTTCTGAGGTTGTTTTTTACTATGAGGCCATAGTCAGATTCAATCTTAGGGGGCGATGGAACAGTTTCTATCTTAGTTTTATTTTTATTTTTATCTTTCTTAGTTTTTGTAGTTTTTTTAGTATTGCTTTATGTTTAGAGATTTCTAGGATCCACAGTCTATCTAGTGTAATCCATGGATGTCTAGTATACATGCTTTGTTTGAAATTGAGCATAAAACTTATGAAAATCATTGGGTAGGTCAACTTTGAAACATATGATCATAACTGTACATCCTTATGGTTCAAGAAATATGGATGGAATTGGATGTTGAGCCTAAACTGACCAAACGGTAATGGGGCTTTAATCTGAAGTGAGAGAGAGAGAAACCCGTTGATTGATTGGTACACATGTCAGTAAGAAGGGACATATAATCTTTTCCAATGGTTCTGTCAATTAGTTTTGTGATCTATCCTCCTCATTTCATTCAAACTCCACCATAACGACTGCGAGCACATTATAGTCTTCATCTTTTGATTGCATGCCATTTAAATAGGCTTATATTATAGTTAGATTTTGCATATAAAAATGAAAAAATGAAAAGAGATTTGTATATTAGTCATGCATGTACACATTCTTAAGTGCATGCCATGGTAGTTGCATAATTACTTTCATATAGTTGCATTTTGCATACTTTTGAGCATATAGGACATTATGTGCCTTACTTCTTCTGAAAAATAAGAAATGGGGGGACTTGTTCTATACTTTCTGAGAAGTAGGTTGTAGTGCATCAATGGTAGTATCTATGTGAAAATAAGTCCGAAAAAAATAAAGTATTATAAATCAAATCTTAGTCAAATTGAAAAAATACAAAAGAAGGACTTGGAAAAAAGAGAGAGAGAAAGAAATAAAGTGAAATCAGAGAGAGAAAAGAATTTGTTTCACCTGCATAATAGGAAGAATAAGCACATGATGTAGTTTTGTAGACATTCCATCTCACATTGAGATGGAATAGTAGAGCATGCCTCATTCCACCTAAGATGTAGGCAGTAGGTCATTTCCATACGCATATGCATCATTTAGGTCATTTTTATTGTTTATTGCATGATAAACTGTATTGTGCTTCTTTGTATTCCACATCCACCTATTTCTTCCACTCGTTGCTCAAAATGGTAGGCCACCCATGATTATCTCCTCATTCTTGTATATCAGGAGATCTTCTTCCGTGTAGATAATAGTTAAGATATGAGCAACGTAGATAGGAGATCACAAGAAGAACCAAGCCTGAATCGAAGGAATTTATTATATCAACTGCCTTATGTGATAGTGTTCGTTGGTCTTGGGGTGGGCGACTCTCATGGATGATAATTGTCACCTTTAGGGTAGTTATCGTTCTGTGGTTAGTAAGGGCCGGTATGTGCATGCTAGGTGGGAATCATATAGTGATGTCTTTTATGCTAGTATGCTATTTAGTTGACCCTCGTAATAATATTCTATAATTTTGTTGCTTGAGGATGAGCAATGTTCAAGCTTAGGGGAGTTTGATTCAAGGATTTAGAGTCACTTTTATAGGCTAGTTTCATTTGTATTTTATGCGTTTATTGGTCATTTTCATGGTTAATCTCACATGATTCATTTCCTTTGGCCTATAATCTCATTATGCATCAAATTTACATTGTTTTATCTTATTTGGTATAAAAGATCATATTTCTTAGACTTGATTGGTGTTCTTCTTGTTATTTGAGGGAAGTTGCATATCTGTAATGGTCGAAACCATCGACATGCGTCAATGCCATCGAGATGGTCACAGTGCAGAGCCAGAGAAGAAGCAGAACTAGTCGATACCATCGACGTCATGGTCGATGCTATCGATATTACATCAGCGAGCCAAAGATTAACAAGTCGATACTATCAACATTTTGTTCGATAGTATCGAGATGCCTTCAGGAAGAACCCTAAAATCGAAGAAGTGTCGCTACCCTAACGGGTGTTGTCAGATCTGGAAACTACCCAGATCGATCTAAAATGAACGACCGTGATGTTTTAGCGGCCGTAAGTGATCTATATACCTAAAAAAGACGTCCCAAGCCAGACTATCACGTCATTAGTCGCCGCATGAGTCTCAGAAGAGAGGAGAAGGAAGAACGGAGACCATAGCTATGCCCTAGACGTTTCCAGAGCTGCAGATGGAGTTTTCTACTACCGGAAGGCTACAGAACGCTCATCCCACGTCGAGGATCGCTCGGTTATCCTTCGTTCAGGGGTTATACCATCTCCATCCACATTTCCCCTATGTTATCTTCTTCCTTCATTATGTTTTACATTGAGATGAACATGCGAGGCTAATCCCCTTTGTCTTTAGGACTGGGAGTAGCCCGGATAATTGTTGTATGACACTTTTTGCATAGTTAATCATATTTTGTCTCTCAAATCCATGGTATGATATTGTTTTCTCAATTCTATCATTGTACTTGATCACCATAATGGTAATTTAATACCTTTAATTGCTTTTGACAAAGAATTAATGGTTGAAAAGACATAATAATCACATTAACTTATAAATCCCTTAGAAAAGGCGAGGTACAGTTAATGGTGGAAACCTAAAGATATGTTCTTAATGCACCTTATTTAGGGTATAGGTTACTACTAATGTGGAACCGACCTAGATTAAGGTAGTGAATTGTATCGCGGAAGCAAAAAATTTTATATACATGCCACTACCCGGAATAGGAGATGAGTTGTGATAATTGTGTAGGAATCAATACAACGAGAATCCACGGTGAAACCACAATCCTAAAGATTCCATTTTAATTGATTAAACCAAACATTTAATCAATTGTTTTGTTTTCTTATATTTTTATTTTCTCTTTCAAACAACTCTCGAACTTTTATAATTGGTCTAGCTGATTGCAAGTAGTTAGTAGTAGTCTACTGAAATTTTGTTCCCTGAGTTCGACTCAGGCCTCACGAAGGCCTATATTACATTGATGCGTGCACTTATGTTTTATGCACGACTTAACCGTATCAAAAGCCTATGTTGAGATAGCAGATCAAAGATGCACAGTAGACAGATGCTTCAGTTCAGTTGATAAGATCAGAGTTTGGTAGCAAAAAGCGTGATGGGTTCCATGAGTCTGAGGATGGACTAGTTTGCTGTCATGATAGGGTGGTGGTCCCCGAAGATGATGATTTTAGGAGGTTAGTGCTCGAGGAAGTGCACACATCGATGTATGCTATGCATCAAGGTGTCACCAAGATGTATCATAATCTGAAGGACCTGTATTGGTGGCTTGGCTTAAAGAAGGATGTAGCCGAGTTTGTGGCAAGGTGTGCTGGTATGCCATCATGTCAAGGTTGAGCATCAGAAGCTAGTAGGTACGTTGCAACCCCTTCTGATACCGCAGTGGAAAGTGGATCATATAACCATGGATTTCATAGTTGGTCTACCAAGGACAACTAAGAATCATGATTCCATTTGGGTGATAGTGGATAGGTTGACGAAGTCTACCCATTTCATACCTATAAAGACAACATATACAACAGAGAAGCTTGCTCAGGTGTATGTGGATGAGATAGTGTGTTTGCATGGTGTGCCCACAATGATAGTCTCTGACAGAGGACCCCAGTTCACGAGTCATTTCTGGGAACAGTTGCACAAAGCATTGGGGACGCAGTTGAGGTTCAGTACTGCTTTCCACCCACAGACAGATGGGTAGTCTGAAAGGACTATTCAGACTTTGGAGGATCTTCTCTGAGCTTGTGTTTTGTAGTTCCTAGGTAGTTGGGACGTGCATCTCAGCTTGATAGAGTTCGCCTACAATAATAGCTACCAGCAGAGCATCGACATGGCTCCTTATGAGGATCTATATGGCAGGAAGTGAAGATCTCCTCTATGTTGGTAAGTCTGGTGAGTATCAGTTGTTGGGTCCTGAGTTAGTGCAACAGACAACAAAGAAGATCAGAGTGATACAACAAAAGTTGAAAGTGACACAGGACAGACAGAAATCGTACACAGATAATCACCGACGACCTTTAGAGTTCTAAGTGGGAGACAAAGTGTATCTTAATGTCTCACCTTGGAAAGGCATGTTGAGTTTTGGTCAGAAAGGCAAACTGGCACCCATGTTTATGGGGCCATACCCAGTAATAGCACTTGTTGGCAAGGTAGCTTACAAGTTAGAGTTGCTGCCAGAGTTGCATAGGTTACATTTGGTGTTCCATGTCAGCATGCTGAAGAAAAGTGATCCAGACACAGGGACAGTGATACAGCCAATTGAGATTGAGCTTGATGAAGATGTGACCTACGACGAAGGTCCAGTGATGATCCTTGACAGAAGAGTGAAGAAGCTGAAGAGGAAGGACCTGGTTCTTGTGAAAGTTCTTTGGCATCATCGTGGCATTGAGGAACCCATGTAGGAGCTTGAGGAAGAGATGAGGAGGAAGTACCCCTCGCTTTTCTCTTCCGATTTCAAGGACAAAATCCCTTTGTAGAGGTTTATGGCTTGTAAGGACCCTGACCTTTGTTTTGGGATTATCCTATTTGCTTTGCCTAAACCTTGTGTTTAGTTGCTTGCTAATCACCTCTGGTGGTGATTAAGGTTGCTTATGCTTTGTTGAGAGTTGGAGGTGCCACTTGCAAATAACCCAAGTCTAGGGTTGATGAGCAAGTTTGTCACCTTGAGAGGTGTTTCTCTCTCTCCTTCCTTCCTCTAAGAGTTAAGAGGAAGGGTTGGGCTCATTGCTTGAGTTGCCTTGGGCTTGGTTGAGCCTTGTTGGGCCTTATTTTTCCTTATTTGGGCCTTGCCTTGCCTTGATGGACCTTGTATCGGGCAAGGGTGTGTCTAGGAGCCTTGTGTCGGCCATGAGGCAGTGTCGGGCAAAAGAGTATATCTCCCATGTGCTGTGTCGGCCTTTCACCATCCTTAACCTTTGGCTTCATTTGTGTCACCACCTTTGTGGACACTTGGTGCATGATGCTTGCATGTGGAAATTGCCTTGGACATGTGTATGTGGTGAGATAAGGAGGTGGCATTGCCCATGGACAAGTGTCCCTAGGTGGCTGACACCTTGCCTTGTTTTCTCCTTCACCCTCTTATATATATGCCTCTCCTTTTTCTTGCTTAGGATCCCTTTAGTTGGTGTTGCTTCCTTTCCTTCCTTGGTGGGTGACACATATCCTTTGCTAGTTGGTGGGCGATCCTCCTCCTTCTCCTTGGAGTCTTCTTCTTCCTCTAGTGGTGGCCGAGCCCTAGAGTGCCTTGTTCTTCTTCTTCTTGTGGTGAGTATCTCCTCTCTTTCCTTAGCACCTTCTTCTTCTTCTTCTTCTTCTTCTCTTTCTTGCTTGCTCTTCGACCATGGTGGTTACAAGTTTTGTTTCTCCTCTTAAGGTGGCCGAAGGTGGTGCTAGCTTGGGAGCTTGGTGCTAGGAGCTTAGAGTTTGCTTAAGATGGGTTACATAACTCCTAACCCTAGCTATACTACTTCCTTTTCTTGTTGCATGTTATGTTTCACCTTGATCGGCCATGTATCTTGTTGGATATGTTTCTGGTTAGATATGTTTCTTGCTCTAGTTGGTATCTTTGATCTTGTGGATATATGTTTGTGTAGTTGGTGTGTTCTTGACCTGGGTGGCCGAACCATATGTATAGAGTTTCTTCGGCAAAACTCCTTTCTGTCCATTTGGTCTTGAGAAGTGAGTTTGGCTCTAGTGGTATAGGAAACACTCCCCTCACTTGGTTGTTGAGAGGTGAGTCTATACTCTAGTTGCTTGGGCAACACTCTTCTCTCACCATGGATTAGAGAGGTGAGCCTTTTTTGGGAGCTTGGCCGATATGGAAATGATCTATCATGTTGCTCGAGATATGTGATGGAGGTTGTGCAAAACCCCTCTCTCTTGATTGTTGAGAGGTGAGCCAACTCTCTTGATCTATTAGGGTTTTGATGATGGTGATCTTGAGGTTAGTGATGACCAAGACGAGATGAAACTTGGTGCCTTGCAGGATACCCCTTTGTGGTGATGTTGCCCGACACCCCTCACCTTGGGTTTAGCTTTGCCCGATATGGTCA
This sequence comes from Alisma plantago-aquatica, assembly GCA_963693085.1. Taxonomy (NCBI): domain Eukaryota; kingdom Viridiplantae; phylum Streptophyta; class Magnoliopsida; order Alismatales; family Alismataceae; genus Alisma; species Alisma plantago-aquatica. The sequence goes on along the minus strand of OY856414.1, from coordinate 52,979,266 downwards.
TGTTGAGATTGGTTGGCTTTGTGCCCGATATGACCATCTTGATCTTGTTGGTGACCTTGGGCAATATGCCTTGAATGATATGACTCTTTCTCCTTGTGGGTGTTATCCCCTTGGCTGATATGATACCTAGTGGTTAACTCTGTTTGGTGCCTTGGGTGACACAAGTTGGGTTGGTCTTGTGCTGCCCGATATGTTTTGAGTGGTGAAACCCTAGTGCTTGTCTTAGTGGTGGTCGGTATGGTGTGCCTGATCTTGTTTGGATGATATGCCTTCTTGTGGTGCCTTTGTATTGTTTGATGTCATGAACATGTTGGGCAATACAGTGTTGGATTTGGGCGCCATGATCTTGGCTGATACAATGGTAAGTTGGTTGCCCGATAGTAACCCTAACCTTAGATGGGCGTTAGGGCCTTAGCCGATATAGTTAGATGCCCGATGCACATCTAGCTTGGGTGCATGATATGTCCTCTTGACCCAGATGCACGTTACACTCCTTGATCTTGGTTGCACGACACACCCTAAACCTGGTTGCCCGATGTGCTCTTATGTTTTAGTTGGCCGACAGATGTGGCTAAGTGCCTTGGCCGACAGGCCTTTTGTGAGGGTTGTTACCCTACGCGATACCACCTGTGGTAAGGGGCGCGCTACCTATCACACTTTTAGCGAGGGTAACTAATACCTTTAGTGAGGGTTATGCTTAACCTGGAAACCCTAGCTAGTGATGTGTTGTCTTGTAATCACACCTATGTTGTTGATACTATATGGATGATGGGTTGTGAACCAGTGCTATGTTGATGCACTAAGATGATAAGAAGATTGCTTATAAAAAAGGCATAAGCAGATGCTCAAGATCTGATAACAATAATCTAATTTGTTTTCAATATACAGCTGTATGCCTCATTCAACAATGATGGTTGACATGTGCATTTGCAATCCTTATAACATGATAATCAGTAAAATATATGTCTGGTGATTTTAAGTTATCTCTCTTGATGCACATACTAACTATGCAGGTGTATCAGGTGAATTCATAGCCAGGTAAGATCTATGAGGTATATGTGTTTGAATAACACTTCATGATGATAATTCTTGTTGATGGGATAACGTGCATCACCAATATGATGAGATAGGTCTGAGGACCTGATGAGGGCCAAGTGCCTAGTGAGGTGTCATCCTCTTGATGATGAAATGAGGGATTGTTATCCCAGGTGATGATGTAAGATGATGATTCCTTGAGAGGCAGTGGCTTCCTGTGATGAGGGATTGAGATCTGAGGATAATGTGATGGTGACAGTAATAATGTAATTTAATGCTTTGTATGTTTTACAACTTGGTTTCCTCAACAATCCACTTAATATATACTAATTAATTATAGTGGAACATATCCTATAGTTTGCCCTGACCATAGATCCATCATCGTCAGTAGTTGGTGATGGTGAAACAAGTTCTCCTGCGGGTTAACCTGGAAGAGCATATTGTTGAATATGTGTGGTTTCTCCTATCCAAAAATGAGGAGGATTAGAGTGCAATTTTGGTTGTAGACTCCAGAGCGTGGTTTTAGGCCTGTGGCTCAATATGTTAGAGCATGGTGAACAGGCCAATGACTCAGGATGTGTGATAAGAGAACATGATTATGTTCATGGATCAAGGCACAATGATCATGCCTGTGGCTTAGTTTCACTAGCGCCAATACCTGTACTGAGGTGGGCTAGGCAGAGGGTAGCCTGACCCTGTGGCTGAGGCCACTTAAGCATGAGACTGTCGTCCTACTTGTTTTGCACTCGTGCACTGACCACAAGGTGGTGAGGTCGTGGAGTCTGACTCTTCCATTGACCTTTTATGGTACTAGCTTGGGTTTTGCAACCGAAGGTTGTATTTGAGCGGTACAGCTCACTTCGTCAGGGCATAATAATACATAATCTAGCCAAATAGTATTTATTGCTTAAGGCAAAACATGGAACATTGGTTGAGGCCTTGCTTGTGTAATTGATCTTGTTATACCTTGCAGTTACTTATACATTTCTTATGTTATGTGGTAAGATCTTGTAAATCTTATTTTGTCAATCATGTTCCATAAAGAAAATCAGGTCATATGCCTCCCGGATATCTTGGTAAGATTGATGGTAATAATAGTCTTGCTCAGTATGCTACTCTTATTATATGTCTTTACCAACTATCTACTTTATCTACTTTAAACCTTCTGAGGTTTTATAGTTTCGGAGGGGAGTTATGTTTCTCACTGGGACTATTTGTCTCACCCCGTTGGTTTACAACCTTTTTAGGTGGTCGCACTAGATGTGGTGGTGGTCGCGAGGTTGCATCCGAGCAGTAAGAAGAAGAGCAGTAGAAGGCTAGAAGTGGACATGCTGCAGTTTTGATGGTTTTGTAGTAGAGTCCTAGAGTCATCCCTGTACTCCCAGGTCCTCAGAGGTGTTTTGACAATGTTTTATGATGTTTACCTGATGTAGCTTTGTATATCCTACTGTTGGCCTGATGTAGCCCGTTATGTATAAATAGGTGATGAACTCACGTGCTGGAAGGACAACTGGTTTCCCTAAGCTGTGGACATATTTTAGGCTTGTAATATTTATATAACATGTTTCCTTGTAGGATCTCAATGTAATAGTTTCTTTGTTTATCTGCTTTCCGTGATCGGTTTTAATTAACCTGTGTTTTTAGTAATATGTGTTTCCATACGTTTTCGCGTGTCACCTTGCTGTCTGTGTGATGGCGGGGCGTCACATTGTGGTTATGCCATTTGGGCTAACCAATGCACATGTAGCTTTTATAGATCTAATGAATAGGGTGTTTAGACCTTATCTTGATCAGTGTGTGGTCGTGTTCATAGATGATATCCTGATATACTCCAAGGACAGTCAACATCATGAGCAACACCTTTTCCAGACATTGACTTTATTGAGGAAGCATCAACTATATGCTAAGTTCAACAAGTGTGAGTTCTGGTTATCTGAAGTGTCTTTTCTGGGCCATGTTATATCTACAAAAGGCATTTGTGTTGATCCCAAGAAAGTGGAATATGTAGTAGAATGAGAACAACCAAAGACACCGACAAAGATCCATAGTTTCCTAGGTCTGGCAGGTTACTACATGAGGTTCATCAAGGACTTCAGTTCTATAGCGTTACCCCTAACTAGGTTAACCAAGAAAGATGCTCCTTTTGCTTGGAATGAGAAGTGTCAACGTTCTTTCTAGCTTTTAAAAGAAAAGTTGACTAGTGCATCGGTGTTAATACTGCAAGAGCAAGAAAAATGCTATATTGTCTTTTATGATGCTTCAAAGAATGGGTTGGGATGCATGTTGATGCATGATAAAAATGTGATTTCTTTTGCTTCACTACAGCTTAAGAAACATGAGGAGAATTACCCAACACATGATCTAGAGCTTGCAATGGTGGTCAATGCCTTAACGATCTGGAGACACTATCTTTATGGAGAAAAGTGTCAGATCTTCACTGACCACAAGAATCTACAATATATCTTCTCAAAATAGGAGCTATTTATGAGGCAGAGGAGATGGATGGAGCTGATGAAGGATTATGATTGCACAATAGACTACCATCCAGGGAAAGCAAATGTGATAGCTCATGCATTGAGTAGAAATCCATCTTCATTATTAATGGTAGATAATGCACAATTAAATTCCTTGATGTGCCATAAGAGAGATATGCTAGTGTCTCTTTGCCAGATGAATGTATAGCTAGAAGTTTCCTTGGTGGTAGGATTGTTGGCAAAATTACAAGTGAAACCTACCTTGAGACAACAAATTCATGATTCACAACAGAATGATACTGTGATACAGAATATCCGATCAGGGATTGGTAGTGAAAAGTATGATGGCTTTCATGAGGAAGATGATGGTACAGTTTGTTACTACAATAGGATAGTAGTTCCTGATGTTGATGGGTTGAGGAAGATAGTACTTGAGGAGGCTCACTCCTCCATGTATAGAATGCATCCTGGAAGTACCAAGCTGTACCAAAACTTGAAAGACATGTATTGGTGGCCAGGTCTAAAGCGTGATGTGGCAGAGTTCATTGCCAAATGTCCAGTTTGTCAGTAGGTGAAGGCTGAGCACCAGAAGCTTGTAGGGACATTACAACCCTTGCCAATATCACAGTGGAAATGGGATCATATTACTATGGACTTTGTGGTTGGTCTTCCTAGGACAACCAAGGGTCATGATTCCATATGGGTGATAGTAGACATATTGACTAAGTCAACTCATTTTCTGCCAGTTAAGACGACGTTTACATCAGAGAAATTGGCACAAATATATGTTGATGAGATAGTCTGTCTGCATAGCATTCCAGTGACTATAGTTTCTGATAGAGGTCCACAATTTACAAGTCATTTTTGGGCGCATCTACATTCTGCAACGGGAACATAGCTGAGATTTAGCACAATTTTTCATCCGTAGACCGATGGCCAGTCTGAAAGGACTATTTAGACTTTAGAGGATCTCTTGAGGGCATGTGTGCTGCAATTTCTTGGTATTTGGGATGTACATATGACTCTGATAGAGTTTGTGTACAACAATAACTATCAAAGAAGCATAGATATGGATCCTTATGAGACTTTGTATGGGAGACAATGTTAGTCTCCTCTTTGCTGGTATGAGATAGGTGAATATCAACTTTTGGGTCCTGATCTAGTACAACAGACTACAGAAAAGATTAAAGTGATACAACAACAGTTGAAAGCAACCCAAGACAGGTAGAAATCTTATGTAGATAATTGACACAAACCACTTGAGTTCCAAGTGGGAGATAGAGTATATCTTAAGGTTTCTCCTTGGAAAGGGATGCTGAGGTTTGGAAAGCAGGGTAAGTTGGCTCCTAGATTTATGGGACCATACCCTGTTCTAGCTCGTGTTGGAAAGGTAGCATATAAGTTGGAGCTACCACCAGAGCTACATAGATTTCATAATGTCTTTCACATATCTATGTTGAGGAAATGCCATCCAGATACTGAGCAGACAATCCAACCAGTAGACGTTGAGTTAGATGAGGATATCTCCTATGTTGAGGAACCTATATTGATCCCAGATAGAAGGGTGAAAAAGCTGAAGAGAAAAGATATAATACTAGTGAAAGTTTTGTGGAATCATCATGGCATAAAGGAATCCACATGGGAACTAGAGAATGAGATGCATAGAAAATACCCATCTCTTTTTGCGTAGGATTTCAGGGCGAAATCCTTGTTAGGGGTTTATAGTTGTAAGACCCCTAAACTTGCTTAATGATTTGAATGAGCTTAACTACCATAATTTAATTCTTATAACCCTAATCTAACCTTTTTATATGTTTTGAAATCATAATACAAGCTTAAGTTTCAAATTTGGTCCAATTTGGACATTGTTTGAGCAAGTTATGCATTTTTCTATACATTTTGGACTTTTCTGCAATTTACCCAATTGAGGGGTTTTATTTGCAATTTGTCACATACATTATGTTCCTTAGATGTTATATTATCATTCTTGATATTTTTTAGCCTTGGGGCTCCTAGTTGAGCCATGGTTTGAAGGTGTTTTCATCAAGGGTATTTTAGGATTTACCCCTTCATTGATGAGCTACCTTTAGTAGCTACCAACTAATGAATTATGTGATTGGCTGGGAAATTCGACAAAGGAAAGCTAAGAAGGTCAATATGGATGGTGTGGGAGCTTCTTGTGTGTGTGTTCTTGTATATTATTAATAATTTAATGCCATAGACACATGGGGAAGCTACTTTTACACCTCATCCTTGCTTCTATCCTTATCCATGGGCTATATTTACCTCTTCTTTTCCCAAATTCGAAACTATGCTTGATTTCTCTTTCCTCTAACCTGGAGCAATGAATACACTCTGTTTTTGCATAGAACCAACTGCTCTAAGGTAGAAGACAATGTCTTTGGAGAAGAAGGTCTCCTAGAGCTCCATCTAGCCCAACCTAGGGTTTCAAAGGTCATCTTTTAGGGATTTTGACCAAGGCAAGTTGTTTTCTTCCTTCCTTCTTCGTTTTTCTTTCTCTTCTCCTTACTTAGACCTTCCCCCAGGTCAGAACCCTGCTGTTCCATGGTGAAAGTGGCTCTAGAACTCAAAAATCTATCCTTCTTGTTTCTTTTTCTAGGGATTTGCTTCCTTGTGAAGAGAAGTGCTTATTTGGCCAAGTTCAGATCTGAATACAAGGTTTTCTTGCCCTATTTGCTCGAGATTATTGCTGTTTGGGATCTGACCTACTCTATAGAGGTGAGTTATATAACATTATTCACTTATATTTCTTACTAGAAGCTTGTTAGTTCATGTTTATGCCTTAATGTGTTGAATTAAGCATAGAGAAACCATGCTTGTTTAGAATTACGAATTTTTGTGGTGTTCCCTATTTTGTTCCAGTTCTATATGAACTTCTAAACATGTCTAAAACCTTTTTAAGGTATAACATGATTTGGGATAGGTTGATAGCAACAACCTATGGTGCTAAGAACAAAACAATTGATGGTTCAAATTAGGGTTTTCAAGCTATTTCCTTCCCTATCACACAACTGATGGTCATACCATTCAACGTTTCTATCTTGGAAACTGATGTTCATGATAAATGGTGTCAAATTTATGGTGACAACCTATGGTCACCCCCTTAGGTCAGGTTTTGGCTCAATTAGATGTTTAATTATCATTTACGAATTATTCTAATTATGTTATCAATCGATGATGACATTAGCTTAATCTTTGATGGTGTTAACTGAATGTATTACTGATCTATTAACCAATGGTGACCTAATGATCACAATTAATGGTGGATCTGTTCATCACCATGTATGATGAGTTAAGAATGTAATTGTAGATTTAACTAAACCTTGAACCAATGGTTCCTTGGTTCAATTGATCTAATGGTTAAACCTATACTTCAATTGATAACCTTGAACAATGAACCTAATCCAATGAATAATATTGGATGCTTTAATATCGAATGGATTAGAATAAATCACATGGTATTATATGTGGGTCCTAGTGATGATAATTCGATGATTCAATACCATTAATTTGTAGTCTTACCTTTTCCATCATATAGTTATATTTAATAAATCGCTATAATAAGTGGATGTGTAACTCACATGTGATCTAGCTTGTTATACCTAACATTAATGTAATTATATGGTATTGATCAGTTATAATCAGACCTCATGAATGATTAATGTGATAATGAATTACACTCTTCTTGTGTTGAAACCACATTGTAGTACTATTTGAATATCATAGTGCCTTGCCATGTTAGTATCTATGGACACATATGTACTAATGATCTTTTGAGCCTTGTTTAAGGCATGGAATGATGATGATAACCTTAATATGAATAATGTGATGGTCTTAAAGACCTTTGGGCATGTTTGAAGCCATGATTGAGGTGAAATCCTCTTCATGTTCCAATAAGGGTTAAAACCCTGGAACTTGTGAAAAGATATTGGTATCTTGTAAAAGTATGATGATGTGGTCCATTAATTTGCAATGAATGATAGCATGGGTATTGTGATTAAGATTTATATCTCAAATGTTTTATATCTTTTTAAGTTGTTATACATTTACTCTTGTTATAAAATAATTAGGGTTTGAATGTCCATTTGTATGATTTGGCCTTAATTCACCCAATCAGAATAACTAATTAAGTGAAATTCTAATCATGTAGTGCCATGTGCCATAGATCTATCTGAGTGTCAGAATTTGCCAGATAGTGAAATGAGTATTCCTAAGGGATACTCGGAGTGCATACTGATGAGTATGCGAGGTGCTTGTCATCCTGAATTCAAGTGTTAGGGAGGATGACAATGGTCATACCTAGCCCTCATTTTGAGAACGGCTGCGGCCGTGTCTCGGTGATTATATTTATATGATGATGAAATTGGAGGACAACTGTGGTTGTACCTCAAATGGTAGGGTATGCGTACCTGCCTCCCTTCACTAGTGTCGTGACATGTACCAAGGACGAACTAGGCTGTTAGCAACTTGACCTTATGTGTCGGTGTGTCTGACCCGTACTGACCGGGGGCGGAGAAGATCTTAGGAGTCTGGATCTTCCTAGATCTTGTATGGCACTGATTTTGACTTAGTAGTGGTCAGTTGGGACTTGAGTGGTTTTTCTCAAACCCCTTAGGGCAATGTAATGAAAGGAGCGATATAAGCTGCGTAGTATACTGACTATGGTTAAATATGTCTCACATTGTTTGATTAGTCTTTAAGTTGTCTTTATACTATTCAGTGTTTACAAGATGATATCATATGACCTTTGAGTAATTATACTTCGTGTCAAGTTAATTTTCTTAATGGCTTAGTATGCTTAACCTATTCAATCTGCGTGAATTTCTTATTCATTACTGTATATGCTCAGTTTATTTACTATCAATCCATATGTTATAATCAATATATGTTGGAGAGAGTTATATCTCTCGCTCGGACAGGGTCTCACCCGTGGGTCACCAAATTTTTTAGGTGGTCGCGAACAATGAGGTTGAGGTCGCACTATGGAAGAGAACCAACCTAGTGATCAATAGATTCAGAAGGTTGGTTAGTTATAGATGTTAGTAGTAGAGTCCTAGTGTCATCCCTATACTCTTAGGTCCAGGTATGGGATGTGTTTTCTAGATGATATACTTGTATCAACATGAGATTTTGGTTGTATGCCAATGTTTGTAAATATATGGCATGTACATGTGAAATATCTTTTGTATGCAGGATGTGATTGAGGTCTTTGGACCCATATGTAAATACTTGTTACAGTATATGAGAATGTAATGATGGACTTTTTATAAATGTTCTGGAATTTATTTACATTGTTGGAATTGGTTTTAATTATTCTGCATTTTAGACTATGTGATAAATTTGTAGTTGACCGTGTTTTGTATTTTGAGTATTCTCGTTAGCGTGACGAGGTGTCACAGTAAGATCGTATGTGCCTTCCCTTTTCATTGTGTTTGCCTCTGCCAGGTCCTCTCAAACTCGTTAGAAGAGTTTTGTGATGCCCCATGCCACACAAGCAAGATTACTCAAAACAAAATTGTGGAAGAAAGATTAAACAGACATGTTACTCGAAAATACTAAAAATTAAAAACATTTTCATAAAACCACCAAACAAAAAAAAACCTTTACATATGAGTCCTTTCATGTCATAAGCGCTTACCATGTGTGCCACCAATCTATTATATGGAAGCCTGTTCCAGAACATATATACATATATCCACCACAATTATGTACAAGAGAGGCATACAAGACAACAGCATATCAAAAGCATGTCTACAAAACATTCCCAATGACCCAAGTGTACATGGATGACTCTATGACTCTAACAACAAAAGACATCCAGCAAAACTTCCAACCTTGTCAACTACTATCTTTCTTGCTGCTCCTCAACCTCTCCTATACGATCTCTACCTCCTCATGCACATCAACCTAAAAAGGATGTGGGAAACCCATGGGGTGAGATTCCAAATTTTAGCAGGAGATATAACTCTCCATCAACTCTATTATTGTCACAAATGAGATGATTAAAAGCAAGCAGGTAAAGTTACAACCATGATTACTAGGCAATCATTACTAATAGAATAAGCAATTACTATTGGATTGTGAGACATCTTAATATTATAAAAGGAATATGAAGAACATGTATATTTTCTACCAACAATACTATACCAAATCAAACAAGGCCTCATCCAATATTTCCATATTTGATCCTACACAAGTATACGACATGGTTGTTTACATGTTTTATTTTTCCTTGAGGATATGAGTCATACCACCCAAATCGACTCAAATCCAACCGACCACTGCTAAGTCAAAATCGGTGCCATACCCGGTCTAGTGGAAGTGTAACACCTATTATCACACAAACAATGAGATTACACAAAGCCAAGAGGAAATAACCATTAGCAGCGGATTACCAAAAATCACTAAAAATTTAAAACATTTTTCAAAGAGATCAAATGCCAGGAAACTCTTCACAGAAAGGCCCATAGACAATTATGCATGTATACAACATGATTCACTTCTTTACATATGTCATTCAATCACATTCTTGTGATATACGATATCAGTTGCTTTACCAAATCATATACAAAAGCAACATTATACATCAAGGTGTTCTAGCCAAAATCACAAATTGATTATAAAACTGGTACATACTATTCCCCAAAGGACCTGAGAGTACATGGACGACAAAAAAGACTTCTATATATAACAAGATACGACTGATAGCATACCATCTTAAATATAAACTTTTCTTCTTAATGTTCTCTTGTTCAGCTTACATGATCTCTGCTACCACGTGCATGTCCACCTAAAAAGTTGTGGAACCCACGGGGTGAGACAATAGTCCCAGCGAGAGATATAACTCTCCAACAATACTATTATTATCACATGTAGATTGTTATTTGAACAGAGAGTAAAGCTGCATTATATTAAACATATATGTCCTTCAAGTAATTACTTTAGAAGTTATATGAAGAACATGTATAACTGTCATAAATTAAACAATATAAAAGAAAAGCAAGGCTTCATCCAATATGTCCGTATTTGAATCCTTAAGCATATATGCTATACAACTAATTACATCTTTCAATCAATCTCATGCCCAGTGAGGATGAGAATATAACTTCCATGCTCCAACTGACCACTGCAAAGTTAGCATAGATGCCATAAAGATCAATGAAAGAGCTGGATTCCACGACATCATCTTCTGCCAGTCAGTACGAGAATGGCAGAGACATTATGAGTCAAACAACAATTATCTAGCCTGGCGTATAAAGGCTCTTCGCTATAGAGATACAATGTGTAGCATGTTCTCTTATTAGGGTATGACTCGTAGTCAATCCTGATTATATGTTATTGAATCATCACCCATAGCCATACTCTTCTTTTGTATTAGAGCAACGACCTTTACCACACTCTTTTCAAGGTATGGAGTATAGCCAATCTCGAGGTTTCAAGGAAGTAAGGAAATACTCGTCTTGCACCTCGCATATTCAACAATATGCATTCCAAGTTTTCCGTAGGAATTACTCATTTCACCATTCAGCAAGTACTGAAACTGAATGGATCTATGGCCGTGGCAACTACATGATTATATTCCACTTGGTTACTTATACCAATTAAAGTTTCTTTTGGCATCAATCAATTTATAATGTACAAGCCATAGACAAATTATTCAAAGGAAAGGACATAATATATCAACAAAGAATATAAACTTTTACACTATAAACTGATTCCAATTATCTCATAACATTGTATTATTGCTATTCATAAGGCTATAACCATCAATACATTATCATGGGATATCAATCCCTCATTTTAGTATTGGAGGATATCACCTCAATTAGGCACTATGTCTCTATCAGGTCATAAGACCCATCACATCATCCTTGTGATTTATTGTTATCTCAACATGCTTTATTGAACATATATGCATTACCCATGCCAAGCATCACTTGTGCCACATCATATTTACACATAGCAACCATAACAATCATTAGATATGACATCCATCTCACTTGCAAGGTTATCTTTATACAGATAGAGGGAGAATATGTCTCAATACATTAATTACTTTTTAAGTAAAGCACGCCATGCACCATATGTATTCTTAAAGAAGATTAGGTTTCATGCTTAACCACATAGGGTTCCCAAGCATCATATTTTTCCATCCTTCTAATTGCACTTCCTCTCACAAATTAGAATGTATAAGGCTATGCATTCTTCATAATAACCAAGTCTACATATTCACATATTCATATTTCTCATATTTCCTTAGCTAGGTTCATATACATCTCTTAATAATTAATTAATCATCTTCATAGCACTCACAAGCTATAATATTCCATTAATTTGTAAGATTATCATTATATGAATAATTGAGAGAGAAAATAGTCTCAAGCTTTTAATCATGCATACTCAACAAGAGTAGCCTGCCCTGTGATTAGGATCAGTGTTCTTTACACAACCTGTTTAGGGTTTTTGCTCAGACTTATTATTACCAAACTCTATATACACCATTTCCCATTTTCTTGGAATCAATCTAGGATTGAACAATCATTACTAGGTATCACTATTGCATACATGTATATGTGTATTAACTTATTAGATTATGTATGTGCTACATCATTCACTATGTAAACATATTGATCATGTACTCACATAATGTCTCATCATTATTATCACATACTACAGAGTTTTAGTACCCCTTGGCTCATAATTAAACATTGTCACCTTTCACTAGGAAACAACCATCTCTAGGTTATCAGACCCATATACTTGACTATCACATTTACTTGGGATCTTGATCCTTTAAACATATTATTAAGGATCTCATCTCTTCAATGTTACATCTTTGTGATCACATGCTATATGGTATCAACCCCTCAATTTATTATTAAATTCTGTCACCTCTTACCAGACAAGAATCATCTCTAGGTCATTAGACCCATATATCATCATACTCGTTGTACAAGTACTTCACATGGCTCACAAGGCTCATGTAAACTGTATTATATCATGCCATCATAGCTCATACATAGCTATGCTCATTGTCACATAATACCTACATGGTTAGGATTTCATGATAACAACAATTAAATATCATCACCATGCCATAAAGAGAATCATTCAATTTACAACCCTCTCATAATTAGGGTCATGGTTTTCCCTTATAACTGATTAGGGTTTTCATGTTCTTGTCTAGCAACCAAACCCTAATTCATAACTCCTTATGTATAGGAGCTTATCTTATTATCTTTTTATTCCATTGTATCACAGATAATCATGCGATCAAGTTGCAAATATGATAAAATGAAAGGTGTATCATATTGCCTAAGATTATTTAACAATAGGAACACCTCTATGTTACCATGTCATTTTTATCATAGGGTATTAATCCCTTAAACTCGTTATTGAGTACCACATCACCTTTTAGACACCAAGTCTTAGCTAGGTCACCAGACCTCTTTACATTCTTCCTGTGATATATGTTTTCCATATGTCTTTTAAGGCATAATCATGATATATTAAATTATAATCACTATATCCCTTATTTGGCTATGATCATCATCGTTGTATGATTTTAGATTTCACTATGTTATTGTAACCATTTATTACTATCATTATGTTACTTCAAGTTGTACTCCTTCTTGTGATTAGGGATAGGATTTCTCTTCTTCAATTGATTAGGGTTTCTAGGGTTATATTCAATAATCGAACCCTAAATCATACCACCTCATATCTAGAAGCTTATTAAATTTCCATAAGTATTCATTCATACTTAATTACTTTTATCAATTATTATAAACCCCTAACAGGGATTTCACCCCCAAAATCCAAGGTAAACAAAGATGGGTACTTCCTATGCACCTCATCCTATTACCTTCACATGGTTACTTGCATATCATGGTGATGTCACATCATTCATACATATCTCATCTTGGGTCAGCACAAAAACCCCACATAAGAAGACATTTGCAAATATGGAACATAGAAACTTGTTGTGCCATTAGTATAAATCTAATAGTAATGTTCAACTTTAAATTCTAGCTATCATCCTACAATTATATCTATTGTATCAACACATTACTCAAAAGTCATACTTGCTAGCTTTTTACCAATCATGCCATATGTCCCATACCATTCCTTGAAGCATAAAAAAGAAGAAGCAATGTATCCATCCTTTTTTTTATATACACTGACACTAGAACTCTTATCGGTTCATTTTCAGCATCAAAAGAAATGATGACGATGTCATGTATCATTCCATACAAAGAAACATCATTCCTATTCAACCTTTTTAGGGGTGAAACAACAACACTATCTTCATGTTACTAGGATTTACACAACCTACTTAGAAGACATATCATGATCCCATAAAGACATTTAATCAACCCCATCTCACTCTTGTTCAACTTGTCTCATAGGTATTGCTGCTTCGACAACCCTAAGTTTTTTTGAAGAAATATATATATGATCATATTTGAAATACTTTGACATGTCATCATTTAAAGCTTGATATAGCTTGTATGACATGACTGGAACACTATGTTCCTCCTATTCATAAATTATATTGATACATTGGTTAGTATAAAGGACGTAACTCTAAACTCATCATGGTCATGCGAATTATGTCATCTAATCTAACTCTTATGCATTGATATTTGATCAGAGTTTTATCTTGAAGGAACACGATATCACATATCTATTGACCAACAAACCATATATCCTTGATAGTGGTCTTGCCCAGCTATCACTGAACCATACACAACATTATAGAATCACTTTTTTTAAACAACATTTAGACGATCATCATCAACTCTCTCTCTCTCTCTAAGGGAGAGGAATACTTGGAATGCTCATTTAATAAACATCTCCAATCTTCACATATTTCTCATATTATTAATACATCTTGGATACTAGGATTCATTACCTTAGTATCCACCTCATGCGCTATAAGGAACTCACATCCTTATCTCATCTACTTTTACCAACACAACAAATATCAAGACATATAAGATGAATCTTCCCAATTATTGGAAGGCTCAAAATTAAAATCATCACAAACTTTTTGATTGTGGAACCATAGTCCAAACAACCTTATTCTATAGTAAGATATCCATCCTCATGTTTAGAATGAATCCACACATACCAAGTGGCAATGATCCACTTGAAATATGTGCCCTAGAAAGGAAAGACACAAAGTGAAACACACTTCCCACATCATAGCAACATTGTTCAAGGTCACTAGCAAAAAGGTAACCAATTCTATTTTCATTATGAATATTACAACTTCTTATGTATCATTTCACCTTTTTCATTTTTGGTTCCCTGCCATTAGCATAGGAATCATCATGATTAACATATCTCATTACTCCTTTCTTGATGACTATTTATCCCACTAGTGTATGTTCTCTTATTTTATTATGTTTTTCAACCACTTATCGACAGGTAAATCATCATATTCCACATTTTCTTCATTAAATTGGGATCATCTCCCTTAATTTCTTACACCTGCCATGCTTATTTTTTATTAACACTTTCTTACACACATAGGTTGGCCTGAAACTAACTCAGGTTCCACCTTATTTCTTTGCCATTATTCACATTCATCATTTTGTACTTGTTATAAGAGTTCTCTCTATCTTATGTGGATTTCATACCTTGATTCACTTTATAGGCATATACTTATCTGTCTTTTACTTTATTATATTCTTGAATCAAATCTTCAAGAACTCCTCTTTTCCTTATTTATATTCAGATTTAAATTTCATGGTGTTGTATCTTTCTCTTATAGTTACCAAACATTTAAGTTTCGATAGATAAAGATGCAATTTTCATCTTCTTTAAGGTATGATTGAGATATTCACACCATGATTTCTTATTCATTATGCTCTTTAGATTGTATCAAAATGACTACTTGATCAGAGTAATCAGAAACATAACAATCTAAGAGTTCCATACTTACCGTTTTTCAATAACTGAATACCTGGCCAGGGCATCCAAGTACTGAGATTAGGCAGTATGCACCATGTTTTTGTGTCATGTTCCTAACTTAGACATCATCCTAGTCTTATGTCCTAGTGTCCCTGTAGACTCAGTGAACCTAAAGCTCTGATACCAACCTGTGACACCTCATCACGCTAAACGAGATTACTCAAAATATAAAACACAATTAATCACTAATTAATCACATACCCAAAAATATGGGTAAATTAAAACCGATTTCGACATCAACACCTTCTCAAAAACATTTGCATAAGACCCCAACATATTTCTTGTATCCATACTATGCCAATAATTTGATACAAATTGTTCTATCTCCTTAGCCACAACATATATACATAGGAGAACAATATTCATATATTCCACACAAACACACATTAACATGCTAACAAAAGTTCAATTTGTTTGAAACACTATATACAAACTTTTCCTGCCCAGACCTGAGAGTACAGGGATGACTCTAGAACAAACTAGACATCTAATCAACTTTATCAATTATTCATTATTGTAGCTCCTCTTTGCTGCCACATGTTTGTTTTTGTCACTTTCGATCACCTAAAAAAAATGTGGCGAACCACAAGGGTGATACCCATGTCCCAACAAGAGATATAACCTCCAACAACGTTTATTGATTACAACATTTTTAAGTAATTAAAAAGTTAATCAGTTGAATCAGATATAACAAATAAGCTCAGCAACACTGATGATTAACAAAATGCACAATGGAGCAGGTAATAACTATCATCATTAGCCATACTATCATCCTTTATCTTGTTTGATAATATATGCAATTCAGTAGTTTATGCAGTTCTAGCATCATGAGCAAGTCTAGTAACATAGCATAGCTAACAACATGAGCATGTTTAATTGGTTGAACATATCAACATCATAAGAAGAGCTAACAACATAAGCACAACTACCTAGATAAGCATGATTAGAAGTATATGCATCTCTAGTTACAAAGGCATGGCTAGCATGCTAAACATAACTAACAACATGAGATAGCTAACATCATGATTATAATCAGCAGTAGAAGTATAGTTATCAACCTAATCATGGCTACTATATGTACACATCTACAATCTTAAGCATATCCACCACATAAGTATATCTACTATCTCATTGCACTAAGCATCATCTTTATGTAAAGAGAACAAATAAGGGTTATCATACAATGTGAAGCGTCGTGTATAACCCTAAACAAATATGCTATATGACTATATTACATCTTTTATTACGCCCTGGGGACTTTGAATCATACCAATCAAAGTCCAACTGACCCCTGCAAAGGGCTATTCGGTTCCGTATAAGATCTAGGAGTACCGGTATCCTAAGATCTCTTCCCCTCGGTCAATTAGAGTAAAAAGGCAGTGACATATCAGTCAAAGCTGCCACTACAATGACATATAGTCAAGCTAAAAACCACTAGTCCAACCTTGGTACAGGTCACGACACTAGAAACCAGGGTATTCAAACCCAATCACTGAGGTACAACCACAATTGTCCTCTAATCACATCATGTTATAATCACCGAGACACGACCGCATCCATTCTCAATCACATCAGATGTATGAGGCATGACCATAGCCAACCTCTACAATCTACATTGTGGATGACAAGGATATATCCTCAACTTACCACCCCTACATACTCAATAGTATGCGTGCTGAGTTTCCCTTAGGAATACTCATTTCACCATCCAACAAGTTCTAACACTGAAGATGGTTCTACGACACAGGGCACTACATGATTAGAGTTGCACTTGATTAGTTATGCCAATTGGGTGAATTAAGGCTGCATCAAACAAGTGGATATACAAACCCTAATTCACTTCTAGCAAGCATATAAATATCAAAACTTGAAAAGATATATAATGTATGAAACATAATTTCTCATCTCATCATCACATGGTACTATTCACTTGCCATTCCCAAGAATACACTAGTCATCATATTATCACAAGATATAAATCCTTTTCACAATATCACAGGGTATCAACCCTTATCAATATAAGAGGATTACACCTCATTCAGGGCTCAACCATGCCCAAAGGTCATTAAGATCATCATATTATTCCCTGTAAGATCATCATTATCTTTGCATCCCTTATAACAAGGCTCAACAACATCAATTATATATAATACACCATATCAGCACAATAATACATTTATGGGCTAGCTGGTATTCATAAACAATCATAGCAGGGTTATATTAGCATTAAGAACATTCCTTTATTACATCAACATGCAAGGAATCAAGATATGATTAACACTCATCATATTCATAATGCACATGTTTAGCATACGAAAGTATCAACCATGTGGCTATAATAACCACCAATTAACACATTAAGGTTATGATCATGTTAAGGAGGTTATTCCACCATCATTCCATCATATAAGAATGTTAAACATGAATACTCATCTTTATCTTATTGCATTAGAGTTAGGTTCATCATGATAAATTATATCAATGTTACTAATCAACACTCATACCCAAACCCTAACTCACAACATCCCCATTGGATCATGGATGCATAAGGTGAATCATCACCATCACATTCCATACTATTCTCAAGTATGAAACCACACATAAATCAAGGTGTAATCATCATGTTATAGCATACTAGGGTTTCAACAATAATAGAATACTCCATGATTGTATTAGTCATTCAAGCACTATTCATACCCAATTGCCATCATTTAGTTATATTAAAGCTAGGTATAACAAGCTATACCTAATTAGGGTTACATATCAACAAAATATGGTTATCATCCCTTCTATTCATATGAGTGAATAGGTAAGACTAACTTATTAAGGGTAACCCTCCATTTGTTCCATCGTCCTTCAACCCATATCACCATACCACAATGTCACCCAGAACCATTAGATGTATAAAAGGTAAGACTATTGGTTGTTTTCACAAGTAAACACCTTAGATAAACCATCTATGAAGTCCTTGATTTGTTCTCTAGAAAGAGTCACCATATAACCCTAGACATCCCTTGATTAACAACACAAAAAGTTCCATTGAGAGTAGGGTAAAACCCATGATCGAATGTTCATTTAAAACAAGCCATCCATTGTCAACAAGTAAGCCCTTAAGTTGATCCTATAAAGGAAACCATCTAAATAACATTAGTAGGACTAACATATTACATTAGCCATCATTCCCACCTTAATGGAGGAATAAATATTAGATCTCGACCATTGGGTCAAGTTCATATGTTAAAACCATCAATTACAGTATAGGTCTGACCATTGCATCAAGTGACCCAAGAAACCATTGGTCTAAGGCTTAATTGATGATACAACTACAATGATTAACTCACCATAGGTTGTAGAGACCTGATACACCATCATTAGTGACCATTAAGTCACCATAGGTTGTTAGATCAATGCTATATTCATTAATCAACATCAAATATTAAGCTAATGTCAACATTGATTGATAACATCAATAGGGTACTTAATGGTTGATCATTAAACTTCTAATTGATCCCAAAACTGACCTAAGGGGGTGAACATAGGTTGTAACCATAATTTTACACCCTTGATCACGAATATCAGTTGTTATGAAGACAACACCATAGGGTTATTGCAATGGTACCATAATTGGGTCATGATTTATAGAAGAAATCAACTTTAAACCCTAAAATTGACCATAGTTTGATAGATGATTAGCACCATAGGTTATCAAAACAACCTGATCCAAATCATGTCATGCCTTAGGAATAACATATACATGATCACAGGTTCATATATAACTGAAATCATAACAGGGATTATTATAAAAATCGAAATCCAAGTCAAGCATAGCTTTTTAGTGCATGGATCATCATTTTCAAGCAAGAACATGATCTAGAATGCTTATGGTAAGCAATAAACGTGGAGCAAGTTATAAACCTTGCCTCTAATGAGAATATAGAACCACACACAGAAGAAATCTCGAGTAGGTAGGGTAGAAAATCCAAGAATAAGCTATGAATTCGTCCATCTAGCACCACTCTTCATCAAATGAGCAAACCCTAAGAATAAGGAGCAAGAAAGGTAGGATTTTAGGGATTTAGAGCAATTTCTACCATAGAACACCAAGGTTCCGACCTGGAGAAAGCTAGGAGGAAGGATAAAATAGAAATATATGGAGGAAATAAGGTAAAACTTACACTTTTAGGTTAAGATCACTAGGAAGAAGCTTTATAGACCCAAAAAGGGAATCAATTACAACCCTAGAATTTTTTTCCAAGAAGATCTCCAATTTCTTCTTCCTTGGGCAGAAAAATTTGCATCTGAATAGAGGGAGAACGAATCTGGGAGAAGGAGAGAGGTGGTGGAGAGAAAGTGGCTCATTTTGGTGCTTGGGGATAAGTATATGACACTTTAATATTAAGAAAAAGAAAAAGTTGAAATTCTAGTATATATCCAAGTGTCCATGGCTTTAAATTATTAAGAATACATAAGCACACACACAAGCAACTCTCCCACCATCCCTCTACACCGTCTTAGCTTTCCTTTGGCGAAATTCTCAGCCAATCACATAATTCCTTAGTTGATAGCTACTAAAGGTAGCTCATCCATGAAGGGAAAAATCCGAAAATACCCTTGACAAAAACACCTTCAAACCATGGCTCAAATAGGAGCCCCATGGCTAAAAAATCTCAAGAATGATAATATAACAACTAAGGAACATAATGTATGTGAAAAATTGCAAATAAAACCCCTCAATTGGGTAAATTGTATAAAAGTCCAAAATGTACAGAAAATTGCATAACTTGCTCGAACAGTGTCCAAATTGGACCAAATTTGAAACTTAAGCTTGTATTATGATTTCAAAACATATAAAAAGGTTATATTAGGGTTATAAATATTCAATTATGGTAATTAATTTCATTCAACTCATTAAGCAAGTTTAGGGGCCTTACAATTATCATTGATTGATCATCAATATGAGGGATATAAGTTTCTCTCTTATTCTTATTAGGATACTAGTTAAACTTGACTTGTTGTATCAACTTGATACTCATTATAATGTATTGACCTAAACTTATCAAAATGTATCCATCTCTTTATGTCATCATGTATTGATTTGATTACTTTCCCCATGTGTCGGCCTACTTTCTTCAAGGTATATCAGCCTCCACACTATCCCTTATGTCACCCTACTTTCTTCAAAGTTTATCAACCTCCACACTATCCCTTATGTCGTCCTAGACATATTCACTTGTGTTGGCCATGACACCATTGTTTGTGTAGGTCAAAGCACCTTTGCAAATAGTATTGGTTTTAGAGGTGCTTGAGGTATATCGGCCATAGTATACTTTTAGGGTATCGGCCACCCTATCATTTTGTGTATTGACCACCTTATCTCTTTGTTTATCGGCCACATCAATTCATTATATATCGGCCACACTATCAACTAGGGAATCGACCACTTAACCACTTAATATATCAGCCTCACCATCAACTAGGGTATCATCCACTCTAGGGTTTGGATTAGATGAATATCAAGTTAGGCATCATCATATCCTTCATCCTTCACTTTATCAAGGCATCGACCTTATCTATCTTTTGGTGTATCAACTTCACCTTCTTTGGTGCATCACCTTTATCATATTTTATTATGATGTCTTCTTCTTACTTTAGTATTAGTATATTAACTTCACCTCACTTGTGTGTGACACCTTCACCTTACTTAGGTGTATCAACCACACCATACTTTGGTATATCGACCACACCAAACATTGGGATATTGGCCACACCACACATTGGTATATCGACCACACCACACATTGGTGTATCAACCACACCACACATTGGTGTATTGGCCACACCAGACATTGGTGTATTGGCCACACCATCATCTAATGTTAATCATGACACATCAAAGTTATATTGGTCTTGAGCTGCTAAAAGGGATATCGACCTTGAGATTCTTAAAGGGATAATGATTTTGAGGTGCTTAGAGGGATATCAGTTTGATCATATTAAAGCTTCAAACCTTCATCCCTTAACACTCTAGTTCATGGACAATAGCCCCATGTTTCCATTAGATCTCATAGAATCATGATTTAATCAAGGGAAATCGAAACTGAGAAGGAATCACCAAGTATTATCCAATTGAAAGTGAATAACAATAGAATTGAAGTAGATTTATATAACCCACCTCAAGATCATCACTAGAGCTTCAATCTACTAAGCTTCACGTTCCCAAAATTGAAGATGACTTATAAAAAGTCCAAGATTCGGCCATAACTTCACCTCCATCAAGAAGAAGGTATCATAGTAAGGAACTTGGTGAAGAAGGAGAGAAAGAAAGAATCATGGTCCGAGAAGCATAGCCCATTCAAGGTAGAATATAACCATTTATTTACCTTGGGCAAGATGCTCGACCTTCCTCTTATTCCTTGAGCTCCTAGAGTCGTCCACCAAGCAATAGATGGTATGAGGGTCAAAATGTTTACTAGGAGGTGAAAGGAGAGGCTTTTATAGTTGAGGCTCATGAGAGAGACTATATGAGAGGTGTCATCACCATATGTAACAAGGTGACACGTGTCCATGCATGGTGGCATCATGAAAACATGATTATATTGACATTAAAAAATCTTGTGGATAATTCAAGGGTGAGATATAGGCCATTGGGTATCTTGCTTGACAAGATTTCTTAACCTAATTAACATATTATATGCAAACTGATACATCTTTTGTAAGAATCATAAAAAACAATATGCTTCACCTACTTGAGGTGCTTTTACCAATATATATACTTCCAAAAACTTGTTAAACCGATAGGGGACTTCCTCCATGGTGCTCAAACTGATAGGCACCCCCATATGCCCTTCATAAGTCGACATACCCTCATCTAGGGTTCAAGATACTCAACATTCTTGAGTTATTTCACTACCAAGAGTGCTATCACTCAACAAAGACTAAAACAAGGTACCCCCTCCTTTATCTCTCATCTATATGATACTAAGGGAGAGTAGGGACACTATAGAGATGATAAATTGCCGCACATCAACCCCACATTTTGGGTGAATTGCAAGTTGCACCAAAATTGTCACATAAAGCACAAACATCATCCATACAAGTTCAACTTGGAACTTAGGATTTCCAAAAGGTTCCCCTTAGCATCATGCTCTTTCTTATGATGCTAAAGTACTAAGGACACACCCATCATGTGACATATCGCAAGATAACCCTTCATCTTGGGTAAATTGCACTTTGGTCTCAAACAAGCAAACATTGCTCAAACAACATTCAAATAAGACCAAAATTTAAACTTGAGCTCTCCTTTAGTCTTAATTACTTTTTAGAAGATTAATAAAAGGTTCTTATTATCTTACTTAGGCAAAAATTCTAGGGTTATCCCAAAACCCAAGTCAAGGGTGTTATAGGAAGAGCTAAAATCTACGACCTCACCACCTCGTGGTTAGTACACGAGTGAAACCTATAGTGACATAATCAGTTAGACTACTTCCAGTGACATATAGTCCAGCTGTGCAAACCTAGATTGCCTTGATACATGTCACAACGCTAGTGAAATTGAACTACATCCCACAACCACACTCTTTCAAGGGTATGGCCTGTAACCAATCTTGTGTCACATATCAGTGAGCTAGGGCCAGAAGCCACACTCTTTCTAGGGTATAGCTCACAACCAATCCTATGTCACATATCCTGGACGTAAGGGGATATTCGTCCTCACCCCTACATATTCAAAAATATGTGCTCTGAGTTAAACTCATTTCACCATCCAACAGATGCTGACACTGAATGGATCTATGGCACAGGGCAAGCTACATGATTAGGTCCCACATGATTAATTAGGTCATTTAGGTGTCTTTTAGCATCAATAAAGTTACAACGTATAAACTTTAAACAAGTTCTACATAGATAAGGGCATAACACATTACCAGAACATATTTGAGAATATAAGGTGTGATTTCATCACTTTATCACTTGATGCTTGTCATTCACCATATTTTTCATCACAAGTACCACATACTTTGAGGTAACAATCCCTCATCTCATTACTGAGAAGATTATCATCTCATAATAGACAATAAACCATCATTAGGTCATAAGACCAATTCACCTCCTTTTCCTATGATACCCACATCACACATGCCTCATAAGGCCCATTCAAACATATCATAAATACCATAGATCTTATCTAGCTATGCATATCAACTTGTATTACCTGCATGGTTAGAGACTTATAACAAGAAAGATAACACTTCATCATTACTACCATCCCATAAGGATTCATGTCATTCACACTACATCATTAGGGTTAGGGTTCTCTTTAACCGATTAGGGTTTATAAGGTTGGATCAACAACCAATCTTAGATCATCACTTCTATATATTATCACTATAAGGTATGTTATGAAATTAAAGGTCATAGAAAAAAATTTCATACAACCACCCAATAGGGTATCATATCATACCATGTAACCCTATCATCAACATGATGTATCATGACTACCATCACAAGGTATCAATTTAGATTATCATGT
Organism: Alisma plantago-aquatica; assembly: GCA_963693085.1. Taxonomy (NCBI): domain Eukaryota; kingdom Viridiplantae; phylum Streptophyta; class Magnoliopsida; order Alismatales; family Alismataceae; genus Alisma; species Alisma plantago-aquatica. The sequence goes on along the minus strand of OY856414.1, from coordinate 52,955,230 downwards.
GGTGTATTGGTTTAGACCATCTTGGTGCATCGGTTTAGACTATCATGTGGTGTATCGGTTTAGACCAAGGGTGTCGGGTTAATACTTGCCATTGGGTGTCTACTTGTCATCACCATAACATGTCAACTACCTCTATGCAAGGCACAAGGAGCTAACCTCCCCAAGATGTATCAGTTTATCCCTTCTTGAAGGTGTGACAGGCAACCTCTTCTTGAAGGTGTGATGGGAAACCCTTCTTAAAGTGTGATGGGAAACCCTAATGTGTCGGGAAACCCTAGGTGTGTAGGTTGTTAGGGTTAGGGTTTGCCATGTCGACCTCTTACTCAACCAAGGCGTCACAGTTTGACACTCCAGCTCAAGACACCCTCTTGGTCATGATGGGCTAGCACCCTCAAAGCATATCATTCTAAGGTGTCAAACATATCAATATAGCTCTTCTAGGTCATGACGGTTTAATCCCTCTAGGGCATAACAAGTTAACACCCTCAAGGCATATTAATTTAACAAACATATCGGTTTAGGCACCACAAGTCGTGACGACCACTCACATCTTGGTGTATGTATTGACTTATCATCTTCAAACTTAAGAAAATCAACCACTAGTCCATCTACTATCATGGAAAGAAGGCACAAGATATGGACAACAAACTAATGTGATTCCTTCATCAAAATAGTTCTCAAAAACCACCACCAACTACTAGCATACAGGAGATACTCGATCCAGAGAAGGGAAACAACATAAACACATGAAAAAGTGAACATAACAAAGGAAGTTAAGAGTTATATAACCGGCCTCAAGGATCACCACCAAGGTCCAAGCTCCAAGGTCAAGCTTCAAGCTCACGAGCTCAAGGTAGAAGATGATCCACCAAACTTGATCACCACTACACCTCCAAGGAAGAAGATGAGACCAATGTTAAGATATCTCAAGATAAAAATGAGATATCCAAGATCCATGGCCTAGAAGAATACGAGAGAGATAGGAAACATAGCTTACCAATGTAGAAGATGGAAGATGATCAAGGAACTCCACAACTTGGGACTCATCTACCAAGCTCCAAAAGAACCTCCCTAGCTCCTTAAGCTTCTCAAGGTCGCCCACCAAGAAGGAGAGAAAGCAAAGATGGCCAAAAGGATCCTATTGCATGGAGAGAAAGAATATTATATACTAGGGGGATGAGAGAGAGGTCATGGAAGAGGTGTCATCCCCTTATGAGCTTAGGTGACGCTTGTTCACGAAGAAGGAGCCACATGCAAGACATGATGATATGTTCTAGGCTAGATCTCGCCCTCTTGGTTTCTTACCAAGGTCATGGTCTCACTAAACTGATATTCCAAAACCCTACACACTCACAAACCGATAGGGCATAACGCTACACACTCACAAACCAATAGGGCATAACCCTACACACTCACAAACCGATAGGGCATAACCCTATACACTTACAAACCGATAGGGCATAACCCTACACACTCACAAACTGATAAGACATAACCCTACACACTCAAAAACTGATAGGGAATAACCCTAGACACTCACAAACCAATAGGTCATAATCCTACACACTCACAAACCAATAGGGCATAACCCTACACACTCACAAATTGATAGGGCATCCTCTCTAAGGTTCTCTAACCTGAGACAACACATCCAAGACTAAAACACATTTCACTCATGTGTTCTACACATCACCAAGGGTGTTACCTCGCAACCAAGACCCAAATAAGGCACCCATCTCTCTCTCATATAGATGATGACAAGAGAGAGAAGGAACACTCTAGAGGTGGCAAACTTGCACATCAACCCCTACTCTGGGTGAATTGCAAATTGCACCAAAACCTAACCACAAACACAAGCATCATCAAACCAAGATCAAATAAGAAACTTAAACTTTCTATAAGCCCTACTTACATCTCAGACGATTAGATCAAGGTTCTAAGCAACATACTTAGGCAAAGCAAACATGATTATCCCCAAATGTGGGTCAGGGTCCTTACAAGTTTCCCTTGGTTGATCTGATGTCCACTGACCTCCAAGCTTGCCTTCAGAGAAGCCATGTCAAAGAGTAGGTTCATGGCAATCTGTGTTCTCGTGTATAGGTTAACGAAGATGACAACCACCTATGATTTCACATCTCTAACCCTTACTTCTTTTTGCCTTTTGACTTTCTACTGAGTGTAATAGTGGTCTTTCACTCTCTACTTGTTCCTTTTCCACGGTGAGTTGTACGCTCTGTTGGTTGTTGGCCCGAGCCAAGTGGCCTGATCCTATTGGGCCATGTCACTTTGATTGTTAAACTGGATCATATGATATACATGTCTTTATGGAATTTTTGGATTTTGTTGCTTTTCTAAAATTCATAGTAAATTATTTATAAATCACAAAAAATATATGATTTGGAATTGTATTGTCATTCTCTTTCCAATGGTATCAATTTTTTAAACCTAAATCAAATATAATAAATATGTGATTTTCCTAATTTTTTCATATTTCTAAAATTCATAACTAACAATCTATAAGTAAAAAAATAAAGTAAAATATGATACAAACTTAGAAAAATTTATTCTATAAGATTGTATAGTTTTGATAACCTAATTCAATAATAAAAAAGGTGATTTTAAGATTTATATAATTAATGAAAATGTAACCATAATTTCATATGTGCTTTCAATAGGTGGCTTGAGATCCCGACTTGGACCTAGGGTTGACCATGGACATATGTAGACCTGATATGAGGTATGTTGCATCTCCAAATCACATTGAGCAACTTTTGATTCCTCTCCCTCTATGTATGCTGCATTCCGTATTGTTCTATATTGAGCAACCACCCATCATTATCACTCTGTTGGTCCTTTAGACATATTCCCTACACACTTCTCTCTCTCTCTCCCAAGAGGTTGCCTCATTTGAGTACTTACATTCTTTTATTGATCTTGTAAACTTAGTTTGATGGATATTCTTATTGGACTCTTATTTATAACTTGTTCATTATATTCCAAGAGAAAACCCTAACTTGAGCAATTGAAACTCTAATCTTCTGTGGTAGGCTTTATGATCTTAAGTTGCATCTCATTTGTGGACATGATTGAATATTTGGTCATGGTCCTCTAACCCCACTTGATAATTATTGGACATTCTCATCATATTGTTTCATATGACTGAACTTTTACTTACCTTTACATTTATGCATGCTTTGTGATCCAGTAGCCTTTGAGTAATGTAATACTTTGGTTATTTGGGTTTTATTACTCTGGGGTTTTATTCGCTATGTGATATTATTAGGCACCAAGGTTTTAGTCCTCTTGCCATGCACTAAGGTTTCAGTCCTCCTGCACTTTTATATATTGGAATGGTGGATTCTATGTGTTCCCATACCCCGTCTTGTATGCCAAGGGAGTTTAATTGTGTGCCATTCTCTATCATGTTATGTGTCGTGTGTCCTAACCATCACTGACTTTATATTTTCACTAGTGCTATGCTTATCTCACATGCATGCCGGTTGGTCATTGATGATGGGTTTTGTGCCCTAAAATATTTATGTGTAATTTTTTTACATACTTTCTTTTATTTAATGGCAAGTGGAATTCTTAAATATCATCTTTTAAAATTCATATTATTTTGATACCCGCTTGGGTTGGTACTTTCCTCTTCTATGGGAAGCCTTGTTATATTTGATGTCCTTTTTCCTTAAGATCCTCAATCCATATTTAATATGCACATACCAACCTTTATGCGGATATCTTCTACTTTTTCTACTCTTGCTGGGGTATGCTTCCAACCCCATATGTAGGACTTGGACGACTGGACTTGGTGACATGGACTTGCTAGGTGGAGCTCTTGGGAGATAGACTTGAAATAGTTGGATACCCCTCTTCTTAGAATATGAGGTATTTGCTATCATGTAAACCATAAATGGGAGAATATCTTGTAATCATGTGTAAATTTAATATAGTCAATATATATATATTTTGATGCTACTATTTTGTATATCATCATTTGAGAAGCAATAAACTTACACCTATCCAACATACATTCTTATTGTATTCAGAATGGATGGATATATTCCTCAAATTAAGTAGGGAGTGGATCCCCTCTCAGGTCCCACTCCTTACAAGAACAACTACAACCTACAAAGTGATTGACGATTGACGTTTCCATGACCATGTAATTCCTTCATCATAGATATCTAGATTAAACTTGATGCGTTGAATATAGTCCTCTTAGCATTTAATCTATGTTCCTTGAACTAGAAAAAACTATTTGAGATAATGTGAGCTCAATGTCATATATTGACTCACATGACCATGACCATGCATTTCATAGTCTAGCTTATCAAGTATTTAGGGATGACATTCTAAAGGAGGGACACATTCCATTTCGATCACTCACAATATGTCCCATGTGTCATAGTATACCCAATCACCACCTTCTTTGCAACTTATATTTTAGAGCAAGTTCGACTACTGTCAAAGTACACAAATTGACATGTGTTACTACAGTGACTTCAAGTCTAAGGACAATAGTCACCACCATTACATTGAGATATGACTTTGACATATCATTACATGACTTCCATGTGTTAGTCTCAAGGTGGGTCTATCCAATTCAACTTGTTCTCTAAAAAGTACCCATGCATCTGAGTCGATATGCAACATTATGATTAAGGAGACACAATCTTGACTCACCTTATATGCTAGTCTTGTATATTATTGTTGTTCTATACTAATCCACAATAATAACCGACTAGGTACATAATAAGAATGAATACTCTAATTATACATAAGATCTCATGTTCAGGTCCTCAATCCAAATCGTATGTCATCAAGTTAAACATTCTTAGGATGATGTTATGCTTATTCATTATCTCAATACTGAAGTAAACATAATCAATGGAATTGTCTTTTATTAGTAATCAAATCAAGTACAAAACATCCCTTTTACAAAATATTCATTTTATTTCGATGCATTTTAGTATCCATAATTCAATATGTTACATGGGCAATGATGAATGCATACTAATCCTAGTTTTAGTCACAGTTTAGCCTACTTTTGTATTTAGCTTTCAAATTATGCTTTAGAATTTGTTTCTATCTAATTATCCTTAGTTTTCTGCCAATTCATTAGGATTTTGACATAATGCATCTATTTCACAGAAGGCTTGAGCTTCAATATCTATACATCATGTCAGATGGCAGTCTCAAAGAAAATTTTGATCAAGATTAAAGTTTTTATCGATCTGGTGCTTAATCGAACTCCTTAGATTTCTCATCAGTCCAAAATGTAGGCCTGACGACACATACTAGTTCCCCTTTGGATTTGCATTGATATGCATTCCCATCAATTTTTAGTGTCGTTGGTTTGTATTGTCATTGGTCTGCATCTATTTCAATCAATAAGACTCTCACAAACTGATGACGTGTTGTGTGTTTGTCAACCAACATTGATATGAATTCCCATCAATTTTTAGTGTCGTTGGTTTGTATTGTCATTGGTCTGCATCTATTTCAATCAATAAGACTCTCACAAACTGATGGCGTGTTGTGTGTTTGTCAACCAACAATGATCATGCACATTTTCCAACCAATGGGGTTCCTGCCTAATGAGACCCCACACAATGAGACCTCAACACTATGGGCCGATGACTCCACAAGTTGAAGGCATACGACACTTGATAAAACTCATCTACCGAAAGGCTTCTACCAGATATCTCTTCTGCCCGACACAGCTATAGGTCGACACAGTTTTGATGTCAACTCCACATTAAAATAAATACAAACTAATGGGGATTTTGAATGATGTTGTGCAATCTCATCTTCTTTTCGTCTCATAAGACATTCATGGCCAATGCTACGATGGCTGCAGGCAGTTGGGGAGTTCCAAACCCTAACTCTAGGCCTATAAATATTAGCCCTTTGCTCCATGGTAAGTCACATCTTCTTGATGCTTCCAAGATGCCACACTATATCCTCAATATCCACCTATGTTTTTCATAGGTTGATCCCATCAATCAGTCAGTGCCATCGACCGACAACATATCCACCTACACCAAAGTTCCAAGGTTCAGACCTCGAAAGAGGCTAGATCGATGATGCCTTCTTCCCGTCAATTGACGGTTGCCATCACTAGTGACTGACTAGCCCCTCCCTTGTAGTTACAAATATAATCCGCAAGGAAGGGAGGTCGTCAAACTCAAGTCCACATTCAAAAAAAGTCAAGGGGTCTACCTTGTTGCTTCATAGATTGCCCTTGTCTCTGAGCTGAAGACAGTGCAACTGCACCCACATATGCATCTTCATTTTCTACCATTATGGTGGCCCTTTCTTTTCCTATTGAACTCGTTAATTTAATGAAGAGTGAATATTCCCCTCGCTAGGGTGCATGGAGCAACCCCACTGTCCGATTTTGTTTCTTTTACTATATCTTTATGAATCATGCTATTTTTTGAATCAAATGTTCATTACCTTGCTTATGTAATTGGCCGACATATCTACATATATACCAGATCTTTGATGTAGATAATTGTGAACCTAAGATCCAGTATATTGTGTGTTTCATGTTTAACTTTTGATGGGAACTCTGGATATGTAATTCCTGAGGCGAGGTAACGTAATTCTGAGCTTTGATTGAAATATGTCTATGTGTGATCCTCTTTCAGAAAGGATTGAATTTACCTGGCCTCAAATGTTTGCATGTTTATGCTTCTTTATGATGCAATTGGAGAGCGAAAATAGATTGCAAAGGTGAAACCCATCCACCCTAGTGTTTCTATCCATTTGGTAAGTAGATTTTATTCAATTTTTTTGTTGCAATCTTAACACAATTAACCAACAATATAACTTAAGTGTTGTATATTAATTCTTACGCGGTTACGATCGTCAAACGATTTTTAGATACATTGTCATTTGAATTCGAGCTCAAACTATATTATGATAAGATCGGTCTGTTTGTGACATACATTACAGTTGAATAAAATTTAAACATTTTGAATAAAATTTAACCTTTTCATGCTTGAAGAAGTTATTGTGCAATAAAATCATAAATAATGCAATAAACCAATTCACTTTGGTGCGCGTAACAACTCATCCCGACTCACTCTGAATTCTTTATATAAAATTCAAAAAGAGGAAGAACTCCCGTACAGCCCCAATTCCCAAAGTTTCAATGACGAGGTCACGACTCACGAGGCACAATACAACGTGGACGCAACACATAATATCATCCCTGCACCACTAAACGACACTCTCGCACTAAATTTTATTCACATTTTAAAAAGACTTTACGGAATCCAGTTCCATTTGATTAATAAAGCACAACAATATCCTTGTAGGCATCATTCTAATGGTGAAGTCAATCTTATTGGTCGGAGTGTCAGGCCTTAATACCTCCCATGTGCTGCTGCACGTTGCATTTCCTGTCTCGACTTCCTCCCCCTCCCAGCCAGTTCGGGCATGTTCCTGGGTTTCTTCGTCGGCTTATAAACTAAAATAGCACGATTTAATAAAAATATTGACATACATAGCATGATTACAAACTTATTTCCCTTAATAGCCCAGTTTGGTACAAAAATGCCAGAACTGTTTGCGTTTTAATGTGCCAGAAACCAAAAGCGTCAAGAATTAGACGAGGTGTTTTATATGAAAAGCGTCAAAAATTAGGCGCTTTAGCCCGAAAGCGTCAGGAAGATGACGTTTTTAAGTGAACACGCCAGAAATATGGCGCTTTCTCGCGAGCCTTCAAAGCAAGGTTGGTGGGTGTTTTGAATGTGCGTTCCCCCTGGTTGTCACCGAGGATGTCACTCCACTGGTCCCCAATATTGCCGACTATGCGGTAACCACCTTCTCCCGCAAGCTTCTTCCTCTCGCCGGACTTGTACACAACCGCTGTCCCATGCACGTTCGGACCCCTACAATATACAAGTGTTTGTGTATTTATATATGTTCATGCTAGTGGATACCAAGATTAAAACCACCAAAACCTTTGTATCCAAAATTTTTAAAGTTGGCTTCCGTGACCTGTCTCTTGTTCTCCGTCCTCCCTGACATTAAAACCGGCTGGATGCCCAGTTTCTTGACCGCCTTGTATAGCCGGAGCGTCTCTGGAAGAGCTGGCGCCGCGCCTTCAAAGACCCAGGCGTCAAATGCTGTCACGTTGAACACCTCGATACTGCACATATATACACCCAAAAGATTGAACTGGACAACGTTCTCATGGATATTGTGTATCACCAGCAAAATCGCTAGATAGCTTACCCGAATCCGTGCTTTGCATAGTAAGGAAGGTTCGACAGGGCCGTGTCGTCGATGTCGAACACCCAGACATCCTTGCCGTTTCCAGTGAGGTTCACGGTGAGCGCATACTGGATCGCGGCGTCTACCACCACACGGGAATCCTGGCGGGTAAGATGCCCGAGCATGTAGTGTCCCACATAGGCCTCGCACTCCAATGGGATGGTCTTCCAGCTCCGTAGATTGTTTGTCTTCATGCCCAGCCGCCAGCTTTGGCACGACACGCCTCCCTTCCGGAGGTCATTATCGGAGCCTTCCTTGGGATGAAGGAGGTGGACGATGCGGTGGGACTCTTGCCAAAGACTTTCGTTCCACTGCAACTGCTCCGGCAGCCGCCAGAGAAAGCAGAAGAAAGCCGGCGGTGAAGGCGAGGAACCGAGACATGGGCTGGCGCTTTCAGCTGAAATCGCCAACTCTTCGGCGCTTTCATTTGAAAACTCATCTCATTTGGCGCTTTTAGCCCCGGGTACAAGTAAAACGTCGATTTGTTGGCGCTTTCAGGAATATATATTTTTATTAAAATGTGCTATTTTAGTTTTTTTTGTCCTTCTTCGTCCCTGATCCCTCAACCTTCCTCATTACCCTTCCCTAAATCGGCAACTAGCGCGCAATCAGAGGGAGCTGAACAGCCCATGTGAGCTGGGTCGGGCGGAAGTTAAGAGAGATTAACACGAGCAATCAACGGCACGGGCCCGTACCGTGACGTGACGGGACTGGCAACGAACACTGTGACCAGCTCTAGGCCAGCCGCAGCCCCGCCCAACTGCCGCTAACCGTCTCATGCTGCTGTCTTCCTGTCCGCTGTGTCGGGGACCGGTGATTCCTAACCGCCGGGCAACGTGGGGTCGCCGCTCACCTGTTCGTGTTAATGCCTGCGTCTGTCTTGTGAGCGTATTAATCTGTCTCGTGTTGTGGGCAGACACTTGACAGAGAGAGGGTAGAGAGCGATGGCCAAGCCGAGAGGCCCGGGTCGAGGAGGGATGAGGGCGCTGGAATTGGAGCTGCTTCTACCGCTCGGCTGATGCTTGTGGCCATTGGGGGGGGGGGGACCTCTGTACCGGATGCCCTGCTGCTGCCGGCAGTGTCGGTCGCGCGTCGGTCTTTAACCTCGTCCCTCTCGCGTCCCCGTCAGTCACACGAACCCGGTAGTTGGTTGCCGTTGGGGACGAGGAAGCCGGCAGCTATGGAGGCGGTGGAATGGGGAACCTGCAGCTCACCTCTTGTCCCTGTCTATAGAAGAAAACTTCAAAAAATAAGAAATGACAACAAAAAAGAATTTCTCGACTGTTTGGTCCTCTAGTTTACTGTGGCACGAGCCGGTTGCAGAGAAGAGTTGAAATAAACAAGCTTTAAACTACAGGCTAGGCTGGTTCTCGTGCACGGCTTAGTCATAAACAATTGTGTGTGGAGTTGTGACAGTGCAATTAGCTGTTACTACTGTTTAAATATAATCAATTCGAGCTCAGGGAACCAGTTGGCTTCTGCAACTTGACCCTCACGATTGACAGTTGCACCTCTGCATCCTTAGATGCATACCTTTCTTCAGCTATCAAAGATGCTAAAGGCGGATACCTTAGAGAACAAATTCGTTTTGGTTTTTTTTAGTATTGCTGATTTTTGTTTTCTCCCTCAAAGGCATCCAAGCACAACATGGTGCCCTGCTCATCTTTGCAAAGTCATTGGAGTTGTACTATGATTTGTTTACTCTTGGTCTCTTGCTCAATCTGTTGCAACCAGTGTTTTCAGACCCAGACCAAACCCACGGGTCAAAATGAGGTCAGAGAGGTATTACCTATGATCAGACTAACATTTGAGGTTATAATTGTATATTTTGTGACCTGAAACTGTTGGATCGATTTCGTTTTTTCTAGGTTACTGTTTAGAAATCTTTTCCTGATTATGGCAGCAGACGATCCAATCAAATATAAAGAATAGAGTTTATGAGTTTAGAAGAGACTCTGGGCGAAGACGCATCACAAAGATCGCTATTGTGAAGACAAAATCGGTCACTCTTATGTACGAGCTTATCCAACGATTTGCCTTTCACATTCAGTCAACCTCATCTCTTGATATTGCCTCCCAGTGCTAGCAAGAAGTCAGTGTCGTATAATCTGTTGGCCCTCGTACGTCATCTGAAGAATATGCCGTAGGAATTTTGTTTAGATGCACAATAGTGGATAGCAGCAGGCGGAGAAGAAAGAAGAAGTGGGCTGGAGAAAGGTGATCGAGTGGGCTGAGAGCAAGGTGGTAGAGGCCGCACACATCAACTATAAGCAACACACAACAACAGCTTGCAGAAAACAATTCTCACACCCAACATTTCTCTTTCACTCATGTATTTTAATGCGTTATGGATGTATAAGAAATGACTCAAGCATGTCCTTTATATAGCCAGACATAGACAATAAGATAAGCGTCTAATTAGCCATTTTTCTCTCTAATATTAATTGGTAATCGTGTTCCTAAGTGTATGATTTGTTGAGCTCATCCAAACAAAAACCAAAGGGACTCAGACCAGCCAAACGGATGGGGAAAATGTAAGATTTTTGTCAAAGAAAATTATTATTTGGGCGGCTCAGCAATTTTCTTTTGCAAGACAACCAAGGAAAAGGTAAATTATACATCTTTGGTTTTACAAATGACAATATTAAAACATTGTTTAAAATTAATAAAATAAAAGAATTTACATTTATAAAATATCAAATCACACACCGCACTTAATTGAACCAACTTGAATCGGGACGGACTTGGCGGTGAGTGGCGTTGCGTTGCGAGACAAGGTGTGTGCGCACACATGTGTATGTATTAATTTGTCAAAGCCCAAAGCACATACAAGCCCAACCAAACTTTAATTCAAAAGCTCGAAGTAATCCCACAAGTCTTTGGTCTCCACTCCCACTTAAATGGATCCCTCTCACATATTTCATAAAGTTATAATTTTTTTAAATGTCAGAAAGAAAAGAAAGGCAACTAAAACTATATATTACAACAAAGGTAGTTTGTGGATTTGAACCTTGCATAACAATGGTTCATCTACATCCACAGAGACTTGAGAACTATGTCTTGAACTAGACTCTCTGATTCATATTTCAATAAACCATGCAAACATAGTGATGGCACAAGGACATGTTCATATCGTTGTGCACATTATGGTCTTTGCAAAAATTTGTGTCATGAGCGTTCTAGTGAGTATGAAAAACTCACATAAACCCTAGTTTAGGGTTACACTCACATACTAGAGATCTCCCAAGGGTGTACTATCCAATACAACACCCTACCAAACATATGACCTCAACCCCATTCAGAGAAAAGCTCTTCCTCTACTAAGACAACACCGAGGCATATGCCTTAGGGGAGGATCCGGAGTGAAACTCCAAAAGGTTTGATTCTACTGAACACATGCACAACTTAGTTGTTCCTTTGAACCATTCCTCAGAGGATCTTTTTTTTTTTTTTTGGAATGGTAGGATTATTTCTATGGTGTTTAACTTATGGGCAGAAGACCCATCCTCCTTGACACATTGAATAATAATTTTCTAGCAAGACCTTTTGTGAGAGGATCAATAATGTTCTCAACAAACCTAACAAACTATAGAGAAATAACACCATGGGTAATGAAGTCTCTCACCTCTTCTTACCTCAATCTCATAAAGTGCTTTTTCAGGTAACCCTTGGATTGTTACCATTGTCTATGCCTGACCTACTGTCACAATGAATTGAGATAGGAGGAAACCACTTTGAAACTATGGGTAAACCAAGTATTAGATTTATCATGCCAATCATCCTGACAAAAAGCTACATCTAAGACTATAAGCTCAGCCTCCATAGTAGATCTAGCCCTCACAGTTTGCTTGGATGATTTCCAAGAAACTACAACACCACCTAGGAAGAACACATAACCACTAATAGACTTGTTTTTATTAGAGTCAGCAATTCAATTTGCATCTGTATAACCTTCTAACACGTCTGTGAAACCAGTGCAATGAAGACCATAACTCTTGTCACCTTTAAGTTACCTAAAAACTCTAACCAAAGTCTTCCAGTGATCAACATTAATACAACTAGTATACCTACTTACTTACAACCCAAGCAATATCAAGTTTCAGTTGGCTAAGTACATCAAGCTTCCTATAATTTGGCATACTAATTTAATCCTTGACATTACCTTTATGTGCCTTCAGATGTAAGATGGGACCGTACAAAGTACTAATAGGCACACAAGAGTACAAATCAAATTTATTAAAAACTTTTTCTACATAGTGATATTGATTTAAGGAATAACCAGAAGTATATACCACTTTAATACCAAGAATAACATCAAAAATTCCTAAATCATTCATACTAAAATTCTTAGAAAGAAAACATTTAGTATTAGAAATAAATTTGGCATTGGATCCAAAGATTAATATATCATCAACATACAAGCACATAATCTTAAATGTATATCAATAGACTTCTAATGAATGTATCTATCAGATTTATTTGCACTAAAGTCATAAGATAAAATAGTTTTATCAAGTTTTCATTCCACTTCATAGATGCTTGTTTTAGACCACATAAATTTTTTACAAGTCTACAAACTTTGTTTTCTTGTCGTTGGGCTACAAAGCTCTCAGGCTGATCCATATAGATCTATTCCTCAAGATTGACATTACATAAGATAGTCTTTACACCCATTTGATGGACTTTAAGATTATAGATTGCATCTAAGGAAACAAGGACACATATAGAGGTGATCTTTATTACATTAGCATATGTGTCAAAATAATCAACTCCTTCTTGTGTTTGTAATCTTTGGCTACTAGTTTGATCTTAAACTTATAAATGGTACCATATTCTCTTATCTTATTTTTAAACCCATTTGCATTCAATGATTTTGCAACCTAAAGGAAGATCAATTAGAATCCAAGTATGATTGTTGGTGATGGATTCAATCTCACTACCAACATCTTCCTTCTAGAAACTGATATTTATAGATTTCATGTCATCTTCATAGTATAGGTCTTAGGGTCTATTTCTACTATAAAGGTGTAGAAGTCAAAATTGAAGTTCTATGTTACTTTAGCACTTTTACCCTGACCAAAGTCACTTGGAGGATCAACCTCTTCAAGGTTCAACAGTTCATGTTCAACTATGAGTATGTAGGTGATAGGAGTTGAATCTTGATTATTTCCTGAAGATTTTGAAGTTTCAACGTTTGGAGGACCTTCACCAACTTGTTTCGAAACACTAGACTTAAAGGAAAAATGTTTTCATATTTAAAAACAACTACAAGTCTGATTTCTAGTATATAGTTTTTTCTAATGTCAGGGATTTCTGGCTTTATCACTAGAAATATGTTTGCATTGCTATTATCAACATAGCCTATTAAAACAATATCAAAGGTTTTGTTACCAAGTTTTCACTTCTTATTTTTAGGGATTATAATTTTGGCCAAGAACCCCCACTATTTAAGATACTTTAGAACACATTTTCTGTTACGACCCCACCTCCCGATAACCCCCAATTAAGGGATACCGAGAGGTCGAAGCCACACCCATAACTTCCGGATCAAAGGTTTGGCAATTAACCAAGAATAATTATCAAATTTTAACAGACTAAACGGGAAAACTGTAAGAAAATAAACTTTTGCATACCTTTTTGAAAACTTGGATCTCTAAACTTCTATCCACTTATGGATTCTATTCTAACTAATCCTCCTTGTATATTACTTCATGTATTTTACAATATGATGATTTACTGTTTGTCCTTTTGGCTTGTACCTAAAAAGCCGACAAACAAAACGTCGGTCAGCCGAAGCTGGTATGTGGGGGAAACAATAAATGTGCAACTATGATAACAACATAATCATTCAATTAATCATTTAACAACTAAGATTACATTTTAAATATAACTCTACGATCCATGAGTACCCTATCCTCTGTTCTATCCCTGTAGTGGACCTGGATACTACCTTCCTTATGGTAGATCCCCATTAAATCCCTCATGGTCCCACCTATAGGTGAACCAGTTTCTAGGGTTGAGTCACATGACAGTACTCGTAAGTTGCCCACTCCTTAACTCATGGCAGGCTAATGGGTTTCATGGCACTATACTTGGTAGCCCAATTTCTAACCCACGATAACCTAGACCTTACTCTAGGTTGCCCCTTTTTAGCCTTTACAAGCCACAGAGGTGGACCCGGATCTAGCCAGTTATACATGTATATTCATAGTGATAGTCATAGTCACTCTATAGTTGCATGAAATAAAAGCATCCAACAGTTATTTCAAGCCATGTGGGAAACATCGATTAAATCCTCAGAAAACTAGTCAGGATAATCATAAGCGTAACCAAATACCTTTGATTGCAGATTTGAGACATAATTAACCAGAACATAGAAATCCCAATCAAGCAACCAATCATGCACATAATCCTGAAATAAATATACCAATTTCCTTTTATTAATATTTATCCAAAATCCTCATATTCCTTAGGATTTCTATTCCAATTTTAGGGTTTCCTTTGAAATTAGGGTTTCACTTCATCTTTCATTATTCTAAACCCTAGTTTTATACCATTACTCATAAACCCTAATCATCTCATCTATTCTACAATATTAAGGTTATCTTAACAACATATAACCCTATTTTGGATTAAAGGCACCATCAACTATTAATCAAGTTCATTAAGCCTCTTTTAAATTAAAGATATTATATTTATCCTTTTAATCCATGACACGATCATTATACACACTTATCATCAATTTAAATTTCATTAGGGTCTAATTAACATATGAACTCGTTTTACCATCATTTCCACCTTTTATTCATGAGAAAACCCTAATCACTACTGTTATAACCCCAATTTTTGGGTTCATGTGGTGAGAAATATAATTTCTCATATTAAAGATGTTTGAACAAATAATCATATATTTGGTTGAGAATAATTGGATTTCGTTTAAAATAGCCTTGTTATTTGATTTGTGGGCTTTATTGGCTATTGGGCCCAATAAAAAGGAAAATAACAAAGGAAATTCAATTAGTAAATGGATAATTGAATATTCGAGAAAAGAAATAATGGAAACCTCTAGAAGGCAAATCCAAAGAGGATTTCGTGCCTCTTGGATTCCTTGGGTTCCAAGGAGTCTAAAGTTGCAAAGAAAAGCAATAAGAAAAAGAAAAGATTAATTATGTATTTCTTTATTAAGAAAGAAATTGAAAATAATGATAAAATGTGGAAAAATGAATGGAAAAAGGCATAAATGAGATTTCTTGGGGAAATTTCGTATCCATGAGGTTGCTAATATTAAAAGGAATGCCAAGAAAAAAAAAAGAGAAATACAAAGAAATCCTCAAAAAGAGATATTTGAATGAAAGATAAATAAGAGAATGTGAAATAGTGCATAATGATGCATCTAGAAGGATAATAAGTATCCAATAAAAAGAATTCTGAATTATTAGAATTCCTTGGGGTCTAAGGAGCACAATGAATAAAAGAGGAAAGAGAAAATACCCATAACAGAAAATATGAAGATAATATGAGTATACAATTAATGTATTGTGTGGTATTACTAAAAAGAAGGTAATTTTTGTTAAAGGAAAATAGATATTTCATGCCTAAGGGTGGAAGAGCAAGAATAAAGAGGATAAGAAAGAGGAAATTCTTATTTCCTATATATTCAAATAATAGATCAAAACAAAAGGATTCTTCTCCTAAAAGGAATATGATTCCTTTTGAAGAGGACTCTTTGGGTCGAGTATAAGCCTATCTAGGGCTTCGTTCCTCACCCCTATATAAGGGGGACAGCCCTAGTTTTGAGGAGAAAGAGAATCCCACATTTCCCTAACCTCTTCTTCTTCTTCCTTCCATGCTAACCCTAGACCACAGAAGGTGAGTTCTCTAGAGCAATGGAAGGATGTGGAGCCATATTGAGGAAGGTCGGATGAACGGCGACGACCAGTGGGTGATCTGTGAGCGTCGGGGAGCGTCAGGCTTCACCTAGACGCCTACCACACACCTGCAGCACGGCTGCAGCAAGGTTCTGTGACGCGGGATTGCAGGGCCTAATCTCAGCCGTTGCGTCCAAACCCAAGGTGGCCCACCTGCGAGGAGCCCCGACGAGGGTAGGGGACTTGTCCCCGAAGGCTGTCGAGGGCCCAAGTGCGAAGAACGGGCTGCGCAAGGCCTGCTAGGGCGGCAGCGCGCGCCGTCGAGAGGAGGAAGAAGGAGCTCGGGACTTTGGACCAGTTTACCCCTCTGGGTATTCAATAGCCAACGACTTACGCAAGGGTAAAAGAGTAATTTGGTTATGTTTCCAAACCAGCAAACGTTGCATGGTTAAGGATGACGTGGCGCCATCTGATTGGCCGAGAGGTAATTTTCTTGTAAAAATCATAACTCCTAATTGGTAGCTCGGATTTAGATAAGTTATATATGAATTTTGATCAGGAGAATACAAGGAATTCAATAAAAATAGTTTTATAGCCTGAATCTAATCATAGTTCGAAAAGTAGTGTAAATTATCATCTTTGATTTATTAAAGGTTAAGAAACCCTATTTTGATATGATTAAGGTGTTTAATAGGGTTTAATGGATATTTAGAGTTGATATTAATCTGTTAGATGTAAAAAGGAACATTGAGTTCAAAAAGGAAGGACTTTGCACATGATTAGTCTAATTTAGGGTTTATGTGCTTAAATATGCATGGAATTTAAAAAGGGCATAAAGTTATCATCTTTAATGATTCAATTAAGGAAAAACCCTTAGATTTGATGATAGATGGATAATTCAAGCTGATATTAACCTGTTGTTAATAAAAGTGAAAATAGGATTTAAAAAGATGATCTTTTTACATAGTTGGTTTAACTTAGGGTTCTATGTACATGAATATGCCTTAATGGGATTAGAAACCCTAATTTATGTTGATATGAATTCTAATGGTTTTAATTGTACAAATCGAAGAATAAAATGGAGATATGATGATTCGAAGATAAATTGAGTACCAAAGATCTTTAATGTGAATTATTTGGATAATTAGTGTTTCCTAGTGTATAAAGGTGGAAATAGTAATAAATAAGATTCATATATGTGAGTTGAACTATAATGAAATATGATTTGTCAATTTCAAAGAAACCGAAGATGATAATTAGCCTTAATGTTTTAGATATGACCTAAAAGGATAAAGATAATAGTTTTAGTGTAAAAGAAATATATTAGACTTATTTGACATTCAATTGTGCCTATGATGCAGAAATTAGGGTTTGTGAACTAAAAGAGCATTAAAAGTGATAAATGCATAATGAAGGCTAAAAACCTAATAAAACCCTAAGGTTGTCCTAGAAATTATAAGGTGGAATCCAAGATTGATCTTGGGGATGTTTTGAATAAAACAATGACACTTGGATGTTATGCATTGTTTTCAGGATATTGTTGATTGCTTATTAATTGTGTTGAATGTTAATGCATGGACATCAAGTTACTATGGATCAGGTATGCGGTTACGATTATGAATAACCGCTATAGTTTCCCGATGTATTCTCGGATGTTTAATCGCATTGAATGCAACTAAACTGTTAGATGTTTATTTATTTCATGCCACTATAAAGTGACTATGATTATCACCATGAATGTGCATATATAACTGGCTAGATCCGGGTCCACCTCTGTTACTTTGAAAAGGCTAAAAAGGGGTAATCCTAGAGTAAGGTCTAGGTTACCGTGAGTTAAAGACTCTTTAGCAAATCCCGAGTTAAGGAGTGGTCTACTTATGAGTAGTTCTATGTGACTCAACCCTAGAAACGGGTTCACTTATAGGTGGATCATGAGGGGTTTAATGGGGACAACACAGAGGATAGGGTACCCTTGGATCGCAGAGTTATATCTAAAATGTAATATTGGTTGTTAAATAAGTAATTGAATGATTACATTGTTATCATAGTTGCATGTTTATTGTTTCCCCCACATACCATCTTCGGCTGACCGACGTTTTGTTTGTCGGCATTTTAGGTACAATGAAAAGGACAAACAGTAAAGTGGCACATGTGATACTAAAAGAGAATTAAAGTGAAAGGAGGATTAGATAGATTAGTATCGGTGTGGATAGAAGTTTAGAGATCCAAGTTTTCAAAAGGTATGTAAGGAAAAATTTTATTACCATTTTCAGTATAGTCTGTTAGAATTTAATAATTGTTTATGGTTATATGTCAAACCTTTGATCCAAGATTAATGGGTGCGGCTCAACCTCTTGCTCTCCCTTAATTGTTGGTTATCGGGAGGTGGGGTCGTAACAACTACACATAGGGTATTTATCCAAAATTAAGGACTTTTATACTCAAAATAGATTAGAACCATCATATCTCAGCTTTGTACATGAATTTGACCAATTAAAAACCCTAAAGGTCATAATTACCAAAGTTAGAGTCCAAGGTTCATTAAACCATATGGAACTCTAAACTAATCAAATTATACATGAAAATCATCATTTTAGATCTAATATGCCCTTTTATTAACCACATGTTAATATCTACATTAATCATCCATTACACCCTACTAAATACTTTAATCATCTCAAATTAGGGTATTTCATTGATTAAATCATTAAAGATAGCATCTTTACATAATTTTTGAATATAAATCATAATTAGGATTCAAATATAATTTCTCTGTGTTCCTCTTGTTTTTCTGAGCAAGTTCCATATATTATGTGTTGCAATCCGAGTTACCAATGATTTACTATCATTATTCCAAAATATGCATTAATCGGCCAATTGTAGGAAGCCACATCATTATAATTACCTAAGTCAACAGCCCCGTAAAAAAAGTAGAAGACAAGCGTACCCTTGCGTCTTCAACTAGCAGGTAGGGGCATAAGATTCTTTTTACTCTGTCCCTTCTTCCTCGTGATCGGGAACTCAGACGCATAGGTTGTGTCACCCCCGTCCCAGCCGTGACTTGTATCGCCAGTCAACTCCTCATCGCATGCTGCTAAATCCTCAAATCCGCCAGTTTCCTCTGCCTTCACCGCCACAGCCCCAACTCCTATGGCCGTAACTGTCATTGAGACCCCATAGCCTAGGTCTCTCTTTCTCTCTCGCACCGACGTTCCATGTGCGTCAGTCAGTCTACCGGTTCCGCCCACCCTCTTTCCCTCGCGCAGGGTGCGGCGCCTGCCCGGGTTCGTGCGGCACAACATCCAGAGTACCGCCGCCATAGGCACCTCTATTCTCCCTTGTCCTCTTCCTCCGGCATGTGCATGGCAAGCCCGAGGCCACACTTGGACCTACAGTGATGCCTGTCGCTGCCTCGGTCTCCTCCTTCGGGCCACCTGCACGACCTTCGACGCTACTGCTTCTCAGCAGTCAGGGTTCCGCCCTTGAGGGTTGCAGTCACAAGGACAAAGGGGTGGAGTCCATGGCGCTGATGGTATGGTTTTGAGTGTCACTGGTTTGGGTCATGCGAGAGGTTGTGTTTGCTTCCCATGGAAAGGCCACAACAGAGTAACTTGAAGCATATCATCCATCGTTTCCTTTAGCTCATTGGGTTGACATGCATCTTGCCTCAAAGAGAACCCTAGGATGTCTTGGATGAGGAAGGGCGTAGCATAATGAGGAACGATGGAAAAACCACATCCAGGATGGAAGGCTAGGGGTAGGGTGTTCCTGGTGGCAAGAGGGCTACTTATGATCTCTTTATATAGGCACCTTACCTAAAACCCTAAAGGTTTCCCATGTATCATGAAAGGAAGGGAGAGGGAGGTCAACGTTTCCCTTTCTCTCATACGTAAGATAACTGTGGATCGTGTTTTACTGATGGAAAACATGCCTATTCTCATTAACTTGCCTATATATTCCCTTCCATAGACTTCTTTTACAATTTTCCTTCATTAAAAAAAGATATATTTAATTGATCTTTACTTTCCTTGCAACTTTGGACTCCTTGGGACCCAAGGAACCCAAGAGGCATGCAATCTATCTTTGGATTTGCCTTCTAGAGGTTTCCACATTTTTTCTTTTCTCCAAATATTCAATTATTCATTTACTAATTGAATTTCCTTGTTATTTGGGCCCAATAGCCAATAAAGCCCACAACACAAACATTAAGGCTATTGTAAACAAAATCCATTTATTCAAACCAAATTATATCATTATTTGTTCAAATATCTTTAATATGAGAAATTGCATTTCTCACCAAAAGAACCCAAAAATAGGGTTGTAACATCCTTCCCCTCTTATAGGAATTTTGTCCTCAAAATTCTATCAAGCAAACAAACAATTCAGGATAATACTTTTCCATGTCCATCATTGGCCCCTATGTGGCTTTACCGCACTCATGGCTCTCCCAAAGAACCTTTATCATCACATATTCTTTTCTCTGAGTCCTTTCATCTTGGCATCTATAAACTACACAGGTGACTCAGGCCATGTCAGCCTCCCTTGGGGCTCACTAGGTTCATTGTTCAGCACATGGTCGGGTACCTCACATAGTACTCTAAATTGGACACATGGAACTCGTCACACATTACTTTATCTTGAGGGGTAAGATCAAACTTAACCTTCTCCACCAATCCATCTCAATGGACCCATGTATCGGGGACTCATCTTTCTTAGCTATAGCTCAGAGGGGTCGGATTTTCATGTCACATATTCACCCACAGTGAACTGCATGTCAGTCTACTTTGCATCTGCTCATGACTCTCGTCATCTCTAGTCTCCTTTCAGCCATTACACGATCAAAGCGACTTCATCTACATGCACTGTGGCCCTTTTCTAACCATCATGTGGTCCTTCCACCAACATCACCTTACTGAAGTGGTGACCGAAACAACCTCCCTTACAGAGCTTCTTATAAATCCTGATACTGGTTATGGTGGTCATCGTCACATCTTTCATAGGATAAGAACTGTCTCTAGATATCACCCTGAACGAGCACATATGCTCTCATCAGATCCTTTAGTCTGGATCATACTAACTAGTAGTTATGGGTGATGAACTATACTAACATCAAGTCCTTCATGTACCTACTTCCCCCTTACGGAAGTGAACCTTTAGGATATACTCAAGGACTTTTGAACTCGATTCATGGTGTCGTTGAACCATCTATCTCATGAGTAGTTCAACCAGATCTGTCTCGTGCCAGAACTCTCTTCTTTCTCATGTCATCTAGGTAAGGCGATCTACCATAACCCATATTGCATCTCGACCTTCCTTGGTCTAGGGGAGACTTATCACAACATCCATAATGATGAACTCCCATTCCTTCTCAGGGACTCTTTTGTCCTCTATATCGATACACTGGGTTACTGGGGTTCGTCCTTTACCTCCTGGCTTGCATGGCCATATACCACATCCAACTTTATCCGAAGTCCTACTGTCACTTATCATCTTGGCGGTACGGTGTATGGTGATCTTAAAATCATGATCTCCTGTATGTCATGATCCCTCAAGATCGATTCCTCAGAAACCCTAAACCACTCTAGTCGGGGTTTCATCACCTTCTTTTCCAAAGAAGTGCATCTGAGGTTTTACCACCATCCTTTCATTGCATCAAGGACTAGACTGGCTAACCAAACAACCATTAACTTGTTCAACATATCTCATTACATCAGAGTATTAGCCAAACATATCTCCTTTCCAAACTTAGGGTTAGCCTAACAACCTCTTCTAGATTATAGCCAAACTAGTCAGATACATCTCAACCAGAACATCCATTACCTTAGGTATTAGGTAACATTGAAGAGATACACTTCCACACATTTCACTTATCATCTCAAACTCGAATTCTAAGTCTATCTTTATTGAGAACACTTTGAGCTCATCTTTTTGGTGATCAAACTCAATCTTTTTACCACTTGCAAATTCCTCATAGCTCGTGTTAAAACATCCTCACAAGATTATTACCTTAATATTCTTACTGTTTGTAAACCATCCATGTATTATTCACTCCACAAGGGTATGTTATCACCTCTGTTCCCATATCTCATGGCAACGTTCCAACCCACATCATCTTTATCCTTCGTGTATGGCATGTGTACTGTCCTATCTCTCTCTCCCATAACAAGAGGAAATAAGCATTTGGCTGCAGTCCAAATACAGAGTTCTTCCTGTTCCAAGAGTAGAGATGGTACATCCCACCTTGCCGGTACACCTTTAAATCTAAGTTGAAACTTTCCGTTTATTCCTCTATATTACATTCATCTTGCTATCAAAGTTATCCCCATGGAAAATTAGTTTCGAACCTACTTGGGTCACCACACAATCCTTGGTCATCTCCTCTAGGTCTATAGGGTGCCAACACTTTTAGGGTCATCCCTCTTCCCTTATGCATCTAGACAGTTCCCTACTCATCTACCCCTTTGGGTCCCATGAGTTCATGAAGGTGATCAATCTCCTCACCCATGGCTCTCAGACAATGATAGCTGTTACCTCCCGACCCTATGGTCATGTGCAACTAGGGAATTAGGCGGCTCCTACTTTCATCGGTCTTATCCCTACCCGACCCTAGGATAGACTTAGGATTCTCTAATAGTACATGTTCAACTTAGAACCTTATCCAAGCCTTCATCATCTCTCTCTCTGCATTCAAGGGCTGACTTTCATCCTTTCATAGGGGTCATGGAGACCTACCTACCTTGGCTAGGCTCCCATACTGATTACCATCATGGTAACACATCCACATGCACTTAGAGATGGTCATCTATGAGTCTATAGGTTCATTCTCATACCATGTACCTTTCACTTAGCTTCTCAAGATCCTATGAGACCTCTTTAGGTTACTTAAACCAAAAAAACTAATATAAACCCTACCAAAGGGTCTCTCTCCCAGGATGGGAGGAAAACTATCTCTTGACAACAAGGTCACAAACGCCCTTAGGTCTAGGGTTTACATCCATATGAGCATGCTTGACCCTAGAAAGACATTAAGGCACAAGCGGACCACTTGTTAACCCATGCTATGTCACACTTATTCTCATCCTCAACATTGGATCAAGATCATACCTTCTTTTGTCATCAACTTTGTTGGGAGGGGTTTTCCAACCATACCTTAAACGTAAGGGGTTTTCCTTTCCTATGAACATAAGGAGTACCATGCTCACATCTATAGAAACTCAACTCTCATCATGTGCAGTTGGTACACCACTTCCCCTCTTAGTCCTAGGAACCCTAGGTTCACTTTTTGATGACCAACTACATGCTCAACCTCTTAACCACAAACCAAACATGTATCGGGTATGCCATACACTTCCTATCATCCTTTTTCCTTGATCAACACTTTAAAGATGAGTCCTCAACAAGGTACAAGGCCTCATAACCTGTTACTAAACCTCTCCAGGGTATACATAACTTCTTCTTCCTTTCTCAGAAGGTAAACACTTATACCATAGGCACATAGGTTCCAAAGCCTCATCCTCTCTCTAGGGTTTGATTCTTCAAAAGGAAACCAAAATATTGTCAGCTTCTAGGGGTCAAGCATAAGGCAACCACTATCATCCACTTAGGTCGCATCATCCTCAACTCCCTACTTCTCCTCATATCTCAGAGTCTAGGATTCCAACCTTCTTGCTTGGTTCCTTCTCTCTCTTTCTAGAGCTAACCCTTCAACCAACCTCATCATTAGAGGTCCTCTCTTCGTGAAGGGTCAAACTCAACAACATCCCCTACTTGGATGAAGCCTATGTTCAACTCATGTTCGCTTAAGGTTATCCATAGTCCCTTAGACTTATCCCATAAGCTATCCATCAAACTCTCCCAGCCAGGGTTTCAACCTATTTCTTGCAATACTGATGCCTACCGGGTGCCTATTATGCCATGCTCATATAAGCTCATGGGGTTTCCATAGGTTCTTCTCTAACCTCATCAATTAAGGATCTATCCTTCATGCATGACCCTTCCTAGTGTTGGGTCCCCAGAGGTACTAAGTCATCCAACTTCTCATGGCACATACGTCATCCAAGGCATGTCTATCCAAACACCTGGTCTATCATGACATCCAACTCATCATGTTGTCTCTCTCTCTAACCTTCACTTAGGGTTAGGGTTAACATCATCCTCAGAGGATGTGTCAGGTCTCTACTTGCAATGGAGATTTCTATCTCCAAGACTAACTCTCTTTATTTATCCTCCTGACAAGAAGGTCTAGTCTTAGGTCTCTTATGAGGGCATGACAACTTATGTCATATGACCTAAGTATGTATCTATTCTTTAGTTTACGCTTAATCTATTAAGCTTATGTCCATGACATCTTATTTACATACCTTTTCATTAATTTGGTGGAGGATTCCTTAGACCTTATTAACCTTACCCATACCTTAAGAGGGTGATGAGAAGAGAGAAAACCCTAATCCTTAAGGTCCTTAACAGAATTTGTGATGAGAAGGGATGAATAAGATGAGAAAGTCCTAAAGGTATCTTATTTCGAATCATACCCTAAGACTTTGTCTAGGAAGTCACACGGATCTGAGAGTCCTCGTATTCCGACTAGAGGTGTGGAGGAAAATATTTCCAGCCCCCGATCGTGATCCTTTTCTAGACACCTCTATCTTTCAGATAATCCTCTAATAACTCCCTCGGGTTCTATGGAGTTTGTAAAATTTAATAATTATTAATGGTTAACTGAGGAACCTACGCTCTGATACCAAATGATACGACCCCACCTCCCGATTACCCCCAATTAGGGGAGACCGAGAGGTCGAAGCCACACCCATAACTTCCAGATCAAAGGTTCGATAATTAGCCAAGAATAATTATCAATTTTAATAGACTAAATGGGAAAACTGTAAGAAAATAAACTTTTGCATACCTTTTTGAAAACTTGGATCTCTAAACTTCTATCCACTTATGGATTCTATTCTAACTAATCCTCCTTGTATATTACTTCATGTATTTCACAATATGACGATTTACTGTTTGTCCTTTTGGCTTGTACCTAAAACGCCGACAAACAAAACGTCGGTCAGCCGAAGCTGGTATGTGGGGGAAACAATAAATGTGCAACTATGATAACAACATAACCATTCAATTAATCATTTAACAACTAAGATTATGTTTTAAATATTACTCTGCAATCCATGAGTACCCTATCCTCTGTGCTATCCCTGTAGTGGACCTGGATACTACCTTCCTTATGGTAGATCCCCATTAAACCCCTCATGGTCCCACCTATAGGTGAACCGGTTTCTAGGGTTGAGTCACATGGCACTACTCGTAAGTTGCCCACTCCTTAACTCATGGTAGGCTAATGGGTTTCATGGCACTATACTTGGTAGCCCAATTTCTAACCCATGATAACCTAGACCTTACTCTAGGTTACCCCTTTTTAGCCTTTACAAGCCATAGAGGTGGACCCGGATCTAGCCAGTTATACATGTATATTCATAGTGATAGTCATAGTCACTCTATAGTTGCATGAAATAAAAGCATCCAACAGTTATTTCAAGCCATGTGGGAAACATCGATTAAATCCTCAGAAAACTAGTCAGGATAATCATAAGCGTAACCACATACCTTTGATTGCAGATTTGAGACAGAATTAACCAGAACATAGAAATCCCAATCAAGCAACCAATCATGCACATAATCCTGAAATAAATATACCAATTTCTTTTTATTAATATTTATCCAAAATCCTCATATTCCTTAGGATTTCTATTCCAATTTTAGGGTTTCCTTTGAAATTAGGGTTTCACTCCATCTTTCATTATTCTAAACCCTAGTTTTATACCATTACTCATAAACCCTAATCATCTCATCTATTCTACAATATTAAGGTTATCTTAACAACATATAACCCTATTTTGGATTAAAGGCACCATCAACTATTAATCAAGTTCATTAAGCTTCTTTTAAATTAAAGATATTATATTTATCCTTTTAATCCATGACAAGATCATTATACACACCTATTATCAATTTAAATTTCATTAGGGTCTAATTAACATATGAACTCGTTTTACCATCATTTCCACCTTTTATTCATGAGAAAACCCTAATCACTACACATAGGGTATTTATCCAAAATTAAGGACTTTTATACTCAAAATAGATTAGAACCATCATATCTCATCTTTGTACATGAATTTGACCAATTAAAAACCCTAAACGTCATAATTACCAAAGTTAGAATCCAAGGTTCATTAAAGCATATGGAACTCTAAACTAATTAAATTATGCATGAAAATCATCATTTTAGATCTAATATGCCCTTTTATTAACCACATGTTAATATCTACATTAATCATCCATTAAACCCTACTAAATACTTTAATAATATCAAATTAGGGTTTTTCATTGATTAAATCATTAAAGACAGCATCCTTACATACTTTTTGAATATAAAGCATAATTAGGCTTCAAATATAATTTCTTTGTGTTCCTCTCATTTTTCTGAGCAAGTTCCATATATTATGTGTTGCAATCTGAGTTACCAATGATTTACTATCATTATTCCAAAATATGCATTAATTGGCCAATTGTAGGAAGCCACATCATTATAATTACCTAAGTCAGCAACCGCTTAAAAAAAGTAGAAGATAAGCGTACCCTTGCGTCTTCAACTAGCAGGCAGGGGCATAAGAGTCTTTTTACTCTGTCCCTTCTTCCTCGTGATCGGGAACTCGGACGCACACGTTGTGTCGCCCCCGTCCCAGCCGTGACTTGTATCGCCAGCCAACTCCTCATCGCACGCTGCTAACTCCTCAAATCCGCCAGTTTCCTCTGCCTTCACCGCCACAGCCCCAACTCCTGTGGCCGTCACCGTCATCGAGACCCCATAGCCTAGGTCTCTCTTTCTCTCTCGCACCGATGTTCCATGTGCGTCAGTCAGTCTACCGGTTCCGCCAACCCTCTTTCCCTCGCGTAGGGTGCGGCGCCTGCCCGAGTTCGTGCGTCACAACAACTAGAGTACCGCTACCATAGGCACCTCTATTCTCCCTTGTACTATTCCTCCGGCCTATGCATGCTAAGCTCGAGGCCATGCTTGGACCTGCAGTGATGCCTGCCGCTGCCTCAGTCTCCTCCTTCGTGCCACTTGCACGACCTTCAACGCTACTGCTTCTCAAAAGTCAGGGTTCCGCCCTTGAGGGTTGCAGTCACAAGGACAAAGGGGTGGAGTCCATGGCGCTGCTGGTATGGTTTTGAGCGTCACTGGTTTGGGTCATGCGAGAGGTTGTGTTTGCTTCCCATGGAAAGGTCACAACAGAGCAACTTGAAGCATATCATCCATCGTTTCCTTTAGCTCATTGGGTTGACATGCATCTTGCCTCAAAGAGAACCCTAGGATGTCTTGGATGAGGAAGGGCGTAGCATAATGAGGAATGATGGAAAAATCACATCCAGGATGGACGACTAGGGGTAGGGTGTTCCTGGTGGCAAGAGGGCTACTTATGATCTCTTTATATAGGCACATTACTTAAAACCCTAAAGGTTTCCCATGTATCATGAAAGGAAGGGAGAGGGAGGTCAACGTTTCCCTTTCTCTCATACGTAAGATAACCGTGGATCATGTTTTACTGATGGAAAACATTCCTATTCTCGTTAACTTGCCTATATATTCCCTTCCATAGACTTCTTTTACAATTTTCCTTCCTTAAAAAAAAGATATATTTAATTGATCTTTACTTTCCTTGCAACTTTGGACTCCTTGGGACCCAAGGAACCCAAGAGGCACACAATCTCTCTTTGGATTTGCCTTCTAGAGGTTTCCACATTTTTTCTTTTCTCCAAATATTCAATTATTCATTTACTAATTGAATTTCCTTGTTATTTGGGCCCAATAGCCAATAAAGCCCACAACACAAACATTAAGGCTATTGTAAACAAAATACATTTATTCAAACCAAATTATATCATTATTTGTTCAAATATCTTTAATATGAGAAATTGCATTTCTCACCAAAAGAACCCAAAAATAGGGTTGTAACATCCTTCACCTCTTATAGGAATTTTGTCCTCAAAATTCTATCAAGCAAACAAACAATTCAGGATAATACTTTTCCATGTCCATCATTGCCCCCTATGTGGCTTTACCGCACTCATGGCTCTCCCAAAGAACCTTTATCATCACATATTCTTTTCTCTGAGTCCTTTCATCCTGGCATCTATAAACTACACAGGTGACTCAGGCCATGTCAGCCTCCCTTGGGGCTCACTAGGTTCATTGTTCAGCACATGGTTGGGTACCTCACATAGTACTCTAAATTGGACACATGGAACTCGTCACACATTACTTTATCTTGAGGGGTAAGGTCAAACTTAACCTTCTCCACCAATCCATCTCAATGGACCCATGTATCGGGGACTCATCTTTCTTAGCTATAGCTCAGAGGGGTCAGATTTTCATGTCACATATTCTCCCACATTGAACTGCATGTCTGTCTACTTTGCATCTGCTCATGACTGTCGTCATCTCTAGGCTCCTTTCATCCATTACATGATCAAAGCGACTTCATCTACATGCACTGTGGCCCTTTTCTAACCATCATGTGGTCCTTCCACCAACATCACCTTACTGAAGTGGTGAATGAAACAACCTCCCTTACAGAGATTCTTATAAATCATGATACTGGTTATGGTGGTCATCGTCACATCTTTCATAGGATAAGAATTGTCTCTAGATATCACCCTGAACGAGCACATATGCTCTCATCAGATCCTTTAGTCTGGATCATACTAACCATTAGTTATGGGTGATGAACTATACTAACATCGAGTCCTTCATGTACCTACTTCCCCCTTACGGAAGTGAACCTTTAGGATATACTCAAGGACTTTTGAACTCGATTTATGGTGTAGTTGAACCATCTATCTCATGAGTAGTTCAACCAGATATGTCTCGTGGCAGAACTCTCTTCTTTCTCATGTCATCTAGATAAGGAGATCTACCATAACCCATATTGCATCTCGACCTTCCTTGGTCTAGGGGAGACTTATCACAACATCCATAATGATGAACTCCCATTCCTTCTCAGGGACTCTTTTGTCCTCTATATCGATACACTGGGTTACTGGGGTTCGTCCTTTACCTCCTGGCTTGCATGGCCATATACCACATGCAACTTTATCCAAAGTCCTACTGTCACTTATCATCTTGGCGGTACGGTGTATGGTGATCTTAAAATCATGATCTCCTATATGTCATGATCCCTCAAGATCGATTCCTCAGAAACCCTAAACCACTCTAGTCGGGGTTTCATCACCTTCTTTTCCAAAGAAGTGCATCTGAGGTTTTACCACCATCCTTTCATTGCATCAAGGACTAGATTGGCTAACCAAACAACCATTAACTTGTTCAACATATCTCATTACATCGGAGTATTATCCAAACATATCTCCTTTCCAAACTTAGGGTTAGCCAAACAACCTCTTCTTGATTCTAGCCAAACTAGTCAGATACATCTCAACCAGAACATCCATTACCTTAGGTATTAGGTAACATTGAAGACATACACTTCCACACATTTCACTTATCATCTCAAACTTGAATTCTAAGTCTATCTTTATTGAGAACACTTTGAGCTCATCTTCTTGTTGATCAAACTCAATCTTGTACCACTTGCAAATTCCTCATAGCTCATGTTAAAACATCCTCACAATATGATTACCTTAATATTCTTACTATTTGTAAACCATCCATGTATTATTCACTCCACAAGGGTATGTTATCACCTCTGTCCCCATATCTCATGGCAACGTTCCAACCCACATCATCTTTATCCTTCGTGTATGGCATGCGTACTGTCCTATCTCTCTCTCCCATAACAAGATGAAATAAGCATTTGGCTACAGTCCAAATACAGAGTTCTTCCTGTTCCAAGAGTAGAGATGGTACATCCCACCTTGCCGGTACACCTTTAAATCTAAGTTGAAACTTTCCGTTTATGCCTCTATATTACAATCATCTTGCTATCAAAGTTATCCCCATGGAAAATTGGTTTCGAACCTACTTGGGTCACCACACAATCCTTGGTCATCTCCTCTAGGTCAATAGGGTGCCGACACTTTTAGGGTCATCCCTCTTCCCTTATGCATCCAGAGAGTTCCCTACTATCTACCCCTTTGGGTCCCATGAGTTCATGAAGGTGATCAATCTCCTCACCCATGGCCCTCAGACAATGATAGATGTTACCTCCCGACCCTATGGTCATGTGCAACTAGGGAATTAGGCGGCTCCTACTTTCATCGATCTTATCCCTACCCGACCCTTGGATAGACTTAGGATTCTCTTATAGCACATGTTCAACTTAGAACCCTATGCAAGCCTTCATCATCTCTCTCTCTCTGCATTCAAGGGCTGACTTTCATCCTTTCATAGGGGTCATGGAGACCTACCTACCTTGGCCAGGCCCCCATACTGATTACTGTCATGGTAACACATCCACATGCACTTAGAGATGATCATCTATGAGTCTATAGGTTCATTCTCATACCATGTACCTTTCACTTAGCTTCTCAAGAACCTATGAGACTTCTTTAGGTTACTTAAACCAACAAAACTAATATACACCCTACCAAAGGCTCCCTCTCCCAGAATGGGAGGAAAGCTATCTCTTGACAACAAGGTCACAAATGCCCTTAGGTCTAGGGTTTACATCCATATGAGCATGCTTGACCCTAGAAAGCCATTAAGGCACAAGCGGACCACTTGTTAGCCCATGCTATGTCACACTTATTCTCATCCTCAACATTGGATCAAGATCATATCTTCTTTTGTCATCAACTTAGCTGGGAGGGGTTTTCCAACCATACCTTAAACGTAAGGGGTTTTACTTTCCTCTGAACATAAGGAGTACCATGCTCGCATCTATAGAAACTCAACTCTCATCATGTGCAGTTGGTACACCACTTCCCCTCTTAGTCCTAGGAACCCTAGGTTAACTTTTTGATGACCAACTACATGCTCAACCTCTTAACCACAAACCAAACATGTATCGAGTATGCCATACACTTCCTATCATCCTTTTTCCTTGATCAACACTTTAAAGTTGAGTCCTCAACAAGGTACAAGGCCTCATAACATGTTACTAAACCTCTCCAGGGTATAAATAACTTCTTCCTTTCTCAGAAGGTAAACACTTATACCATAGGCACATAGGTTCCAAAGCCTCATCCTCTCTCTAGGGTTTGATTCTTCTAAAGGCAACCAAAATATTGTGAGCTTCTAGGGGACAAGCATAAGGCAACCACTATCATCCACTTAGGTCACATCATCCTAAACTCCCTACTTCTCCTCGTATCTTAGAGTCTAGGATTCCAACCTTCTTGCTTGGTTCCTGCTCTCTCTTTCTAGAGCTAACCCTTCAACCAACCTCATCATTAGAGGTCCTCTCTTCGTGAAGGGTCAACCTCAACAACATCCCCTACTTGGATGAAGCCTATGTTCAACTCATGTTCACTTAAGGTTATCCATAGTCCCTTAGACTTATCCCATAAGCTATCCATCTACTCTCCCAGCCATGGTTTCAACCTATTGCTTGCAATACTGATGTCTACTGGGTGCCTATTATGCCATGCTCATATAAGCTCATGGGGTTTCCATAGGTTCTTCTCTAACCTCATCAATTAAGGATCTATCCTTCATGCATGACCCTTCCCAGTGTTGGGTCACCAGAGGTACTAAGTCATCCAACTTCTCATGGCACATACGTCATCCAAGGCATGTCTATCCAAACACCTGGTCTATCATGACATCCAACTCATCATGTTGTCTCTCTCTCTCTAACCTTCACTTAGGGTTAGGGTTAACATCATCCTCAGAGGATGTGTCAGGTCTCTACTTGCAATGGAGATTTCTATCTCCAAGACTAACTCTCTTTATTTATCCTCCTGACAAGAAGGTCTAGCCTTAGGTCTCTTCTGAGGGCATGGCAACTTATGTCATACGACCTAAGTATGTATCTATTCTTTAGTTTACGCTTAATCTATTAAGCTTATGTCCATGACATCTTATTTACATACTTTTTCATTAATTTGGTGGAGGATTCCTTAGACCTTATTAACCTTACCCATACCTCAAGAGGGTGAGGAGAAGAGAGAAAACCCTAATCCTTAAGGTCCTTAACAGAATTTGTGATGAGAAGGGATGAATAAGATGAGAAAGTCCTAAAGGTATCTTATTTCGAATCATACCCTAAGACTTTGGCCAGGCAGTCACACGGATCCGAGAGTCCTCGTATTCCAACTAGCATTGTGGAGGAAAATATTTCCAGTCCCCGGTCGTGATCCTTTTCTAGACACCTCCATCTTTAGGATGATCCTCTAATAACACCTTTGGGTTCTATGGAGTTTGTAAAATTTATTAATTATTAATGGTTAACTGAGGAACCTACGCTCTGATACCAAATGATACGACCCCACCTCCCGATAACCCCCAATTAAGGGAGACCGAGAGGTCGAAGCCGCACCCATAACTTCCAGATCAAAGGTTCGACAATTAACCAAGAATAATTATCAAATTTTAATAGACTAAACGGGAAAACTGTAAGAAAATAAACTTTTGCATACCTTTTTGAAAACTTGGATCTCTAAACTTCTATCCACTTATGGATTCTATTCTAACTAATACTCCTTGTATATTACTTCATGTATTTCACAATATGACGATTTACTGTTTGTCCTTTTGGCTTGTACCTAAAACGCCGACAAACAAAACGTCGATCAGCCGAAGCTGGTATGTGGGGGAAACAATAAATGTGCAACTATGATAACAACATAATCATTCAATTAATCATTTAACAACTAAGATTACGTTTTAAATATTACTCCACGATCCATGAGTACCCTATCCTCTGTGCTATCCCTGTAGTGGACCTGGATACTACCTTCCTTATGGTAGATCCCCATTAAACCCCTCATGGTCCCACCTATAGGTGAACCAGTTTCTAGGGTTGAGTCACATGGCACTACTCGTAAGTTGCCCACTCCTTAACTCATGGTAGGCTAATGGGTTTCATGGCACTATACTTGGTAGCCCAATTTCTAACCCACGATAACCTAGACCTTACTCTAGGCTACCCCTTTTTAGCCTTTAAAAGCCACAGAGGTGGACCCGGATCTAGCCAGTTATACATGTATATTCATAGCGATAGTCATAGTCACTCTATAGTTGCATGAAATAATAGCATCCAACAGTTATTTCAATCCATGTGGGAAACATCGATTAAATCCTCAGAAAACTAGTCAGGATAATCATAAGCGTAACCACATACCTTTGATTGCAGATTTGAGACAGAATTAACCAAAACATAGAAATCCCAATCAAGCAACCAATCATGCACAGAATCCTAAAATAAATATACCTATTTCCTTTTATTAATATTTATCCAAAATCCTCATATTCCTTAGGATTTCTATTCCAATTTTAGGGTTTCCTTTGAAATTAGGGTTTCACTTCATCTTTCATTATTCTAAACCCTATTTTTATACCATTACGCATAAACCCTAATCATCTCATCTATTCTACAATATTAAGGTTATCTTAACAACATATAACCCTATTTTGGATTAAAGGCACCATCAACTATTAATCAAGTTCATTAAGCCTCTTTTAAATTAAAGATATTATATTTATCCTTTTAATCCATGACAAGATCATTATACACACCTATCATCAATTTAAATTTCATTAGGGTCTAATTAACATATCAACTCGTTTTACCATCATTTCCACCTTTTGTTCATGAGAAAACCCTAATCACTACACATAGGGTATTTATCCAAAATGAAGGACTTTTATACTCAAAATAGATTAGAACCATCATATCTCAGCTTTGTACATGAATTTGACCAATTAAAAGCCCTAAAGGTCATAATTACCAAAGTTAGAGTCCAAGGTTCATTAAAGCATATGGAACTCTAAACTAATCAAATTATGCATGAAAATCATCATTTTAGATCTAATATGCCCTTTTATTAACCACATGTTAATATCTACATTAATCATCCATTAAACCCTACTAAATACTTTAATCATCTCAAATTAGGGTTTTTCATTGATTAAATCATTAAAGATAGCATCTTTACATACTTTTTGAATATAAAGCATAATTAGGCTTCAAATATAATTTCTTTGTGTTCCTCTCATTTTTCTCAACAAGTTCCATATATTATGTGTTGCAATCCGAGTTACCAATGATTTACTATCATTATTCCAAAATATGCATTAATCGGCCAATTGTAGGAAGCCACATCATTATAATTACCTAAGTCAGTAGCCGCTTAAAAAAAAGTAGAAGACAAGCGTACCCTTGCGTCTCCAACTAGCAGGCAGGGGCATACGAGTCTTTTTACTCTGTCCCTTCTTCCTCGTGATCGGGAACTCGGACACACAGGTTGTGTCGCCCCCGTCCCAGCCGTGACTTGTATCGCCAGCCAACTCCTCATCGCACGCTGCTAACTCCTCAAATCCGCCAGTTTCCTCTGCCTTCACCGCCGCAGCCCCAACTCCTGTGGCTGTCATCATCATCGAGACCCCATATCCTAGGTCTCTCTTTCTCTCTCGCACCGACGTTCCATGTGCGTCAGTCAGTCTACAGGTTCCGCCCACCCTCTTTCCCTCACGTAGGGTGCGGCGCCTGCCCGGGTTCGTGCGGCACAACAACCAGAGTACCGCAGCCATAGGCACCTCTATTCTCCCTTGTGCTCTTCCTCCGACCTGTGCATGCCAAGCCCTAGGCCATGCTTGGACCTGCAGCGATGCCTACCGCTACCTCGGTCTCCTCCTTCGCGCCACCTACACGACCTTTGACGCTACTGCTTCTCAACAATCAGGGTTCCACCCTTGAGGGTTGCTGTCACATGGACAAAGGGGTGGAGTCCATGGCGCTGCTGGTATGGTTTTGAGCGTCACTGGTTTGGGTCATGCGAGAGGTTGTGTTTGCTTCCCATGGAAAGGTCACAACAGAGCAACTTGAAGCATATCATCCATCATTTCCTTCAGCTCATTGGGTTGACATGCATCTTGCCTCAAAGAGAATCCTAGGATGTCTTGGATGAGGAAGGGTGTAGCATGATGAGGAATGATGGAAAAACCACATCCAGGATGGACGGCTAGGGGTAGGGTGTTCCTGGTGGCAAGAGGGATAGTTATGATCTCTTTATATAGGCACATTACTTAAAACCCTAAAGGTTTCCCATGTATCATGAAAGGAAGGGAGAGGGAGGTCAACGTTTCCCTTTCTCTCATACGTAAGATAACTGTGGATTGTGTTTTACTGATGGAAAACATTCCTATTCTCGTTAACTTGCCTATATATTCCCTTCCATAGACTTCTTTTACAATTTTCCTTCCTTAAAAAAAGATATATTTAATAGATCTTTACTTTCCTTGCAACTTTGGACTCCTTGGGACCCAAGGAACCCAAGAGGCATGCAATCTCTCTTTGGATTTGCCTTCTAGAGGTTTCCACAATTTTTCTTTTCTCCAAATATTCAATTATTCATTTACTAATTGAATTTCCTTGTTATTTGGGCCCAATAGCCAATAAAGCCCACAATACAAACATTAAGGCTATTGAAAACAAAATCCATTTATTCAAACCAAATTATATCATTATTTGTTCAAATATCTTTAATATGAGAAATTTCATTTCTCACCAAAAGAACCCAAAAACAGGGTTGTAACATCCTTCCCCTCTTATAGGAATTTTGTCCTCAAAATTCTATCAAGCAAACAAACAATTCAGGATAATACTTTTCCATGTCCATCATTGGCCCCTATGTGGCTTTACCGCACTCATGGATCTCCCAAAGAACCTTTATCATCACATATTCTATTCTCTGAGTCCTATCATCCTGGAATCTATAAACTACACAGGTGACTCAGGCCATGTCACCCTCCCTTGGGGCTCACTAGGTTCATTGTTCAGCACATGGTCGGGTACCTCACATAGTACTCTAAATTGGACACATGGAACTCGTCACACATTACTTTATCTTGAGGGGTAAGGTCAAAATTAACCTTCTCCACCAATCCATCTCAATGGACCCATGTATCTGGGACTCATCTTTCTTAGCTATAGCTCATAGGGGTCGGATTTTCATGTTACATATTCTCCCACAGTGAACTGCATGTCAATTTACTTTGCATCTGCTCATGACTCTCATCATCTCTAGGCTCCTTTCAGCCATTACATGATCAAAGCGACTTCATCTACACGCACTGTGGCCCTTTTCTAACCATCATGTGGTCCTTCCACCAACATCACCTTACTGAAGTGGTGACTGAAACAACCTCCCTTACAGAGCTTCTTATAAATCCTGATACTGGTTATGGTGGTCATCGTCACATCTTTCATAGGATAAGAACTGTCTCTAGATATCACCCTGAACGAGCACATATGCTCTCATCAAATCCTTTAGTCTGGATCATACTAACCATTAGTTATGGGTGATGAACTATACTAACATCGAGTCCTACATGTACCTACTTCCCCCTTACGGAAGTGAACCTTTAGGATATACTCAAGGACTTTTGAACTCGATTCATGGTGTAGTTGAACCATCTATCTCATGAGTAGTTCAACCATATCTGTCTCGTGGCAGAACTCTCTTCTTTCTCATGTCATCTAGGTAAGGCGATCTACCATAACCCATATTGCATCTCGACCTTCCTTGGTCTAGGGGATACTTATCACAACATCCATAATGATGAACTCCCATTCCTTCTCAGGGACTCTTTTGTCCTCTATATCGATACACTGGGTTACTGGGGTTCGTCCTTTACCTCCTGGCTTGCATGGCCATATACCACATGCAACTTTATCCAAATTCCTACTGTCACTTATCATCTTGGCGGTACGGTGTATGGTGATCTTAAAATCATGATCTCCTGTATGTCATGATCCCTCAAGATTGATTCCTCAGAAACCCTAAACCACTCTAGTCGGGGTTTCATCACCTTCTTTTCCAAAGAAGTGCATCTGAGGTTTTACCACCATCCTTTCATTGCATCAAGGACTAGACTGGCTAACCAAACAACCATTAACTTGTTCAACAGATCTCATTACATCGGAGTATTAGCCAAACATATCTCCTTTCCAAACTTAGGGTTAGCCTAACAACCTATTCTAGATTCTAGCCAAACTAGTCAGATACATCTCAACCAGAACATCCATTACCTTAGGTATTAGGTAACATTGAAGACATACACTTCCACACATTTCACTTATCATCTCAAACTCGAATTCTAAGTCTATCTTTATTGAGAACACTTTGAGCTCATCTTCTTGGTGATCAAACTCAATCTTGTACCACTTGCTAATTTCTCATAGCTTGTGTTAAAACATCCTCACAAGATGATTACCTTAATATTCTTACTATTTGTAAACCATCCATGTATTATTCACTCCACAAGGGTATGTTATCACCTCTGTCCCCATATCTCATGGCAACGTTCCAACCCACATCATCTTTATCCTTCGTGTATGGCATGCGTACTGTCCTATCTCTCTCTCCCATAACAAGAGGAAATAAGCATTTGGCTCCAGTCCAAATACAGAGTTCTTCTTGTTCCAAGAGTAGAGATGGTACATCCCACCTTGGTAGTACACCTTTAAATCTAAGTTAAAACTTTCCGTTTATGCCTCTATATTACACTCATCTTGCTATCAAAGTTATCCCCATGGAAAATTAGTTTCGAACCTACTTGGGTCACCACAAAATCCTTGGTCATCTCCTCTAGGTCTATAGGGTACCGACACTTTTAGGGTCATCCCTCTTCCCTTATGCATCCAGAGAGTTCCGTACTCATCTGCCCCTTTGGGTCCCATGAGTTCATGAAGGTGATCAATCTCCTCACCCATGGTCCTCAGACAATGATAGTTGTTACCTCCCGACCCTATGGTCATGTGCAACTAGGGAATTAGGCAACTCCTACTTTCATCGGTCTTATCCCTACCCGACCCTAGGATAGACTTAGGATTCTCTTATAGTACATGTTCAACTTAGAACCTTATCCAAGCCTTCATCATCTCTCTCTCTTTGCATTCAAGGGCTGACTTTCATCCTTTCATAGGGGTCATGGAGACCTACCTACCTTGGCCAGGCCCCCATACTGATTACCGTCATGGTAACACATCCACATGCACTTAGAGATGGTCATCTATGAGTCTATAGGTTCATTATCATACCATGTACCTTTCACTTAGCTTCTCAAGATCCTATGAGACCTCTTTAGGTTACTTAAACCAACAAAACTGATATACACCCTACCAAAGGGTCCCTCTCCCAGGATGGGAGGAAAACTATCTCTTGACAACAAGGTCACAAACGCCCTTAGGTCTAGGGTTTACATACATATGAGCATGCTTGACCCTAGAAAGCCATTAAGCCACAAGCGGACCACTTTTTAACCCATGCTATGTCACACTTATTCTCATCCTCAACATTAGATCAAGATCATACCTTCTTTTGTCATCAACTTAGCTGGGAGGGGTTTTCCAACCATACCTTAAATGTAAGGGGTTTTCCTTTCCTCTGAACATAAGGAGTACCATGCTCACATATATAGAAACTCAACTCTCATCATGTGCAATTGGTACACCACTTCCCCTCTTAGTCCTAGGAACCTTAGGTTCACTTTTTGATGACCAACTACATGCTCAACCTCTTAACCACAAACCAAACATGTATCAGGTATGCCATACACTTCCTATCATCCTTTTTCCTTGATCAACACTTTAAAGTTGAGTCCTCAAGAAGGTACAAGGCCTCATAACCTATTACTAAACCTCTTTAGGGTATACATAACTTCTTCCTTTCTCAGAAGGTTAACACTTATACCATAGGCAGATAGGTTCCAAAGACTCATCCTCTCTCTAGGGTTTGATTCTTCTAAAGGCAACCAAAATATTGTCAGCTTCTAGGGGTCAAGCATAAGGCAACCACTATCATCCACTTAGGTCGCATCATCCTCAACTCCCTACTTCTCCTTGTATCTCAGAGTCTAGGATTCCAACCTTCTTGCTTGGTTCCTGCTCTCTCTTTCTAGAGCTAACCCTTCAACCAACCTCATCATTAGAGGTCCTCGTTTCGTGAAGGGTCAACCTCAACAAAATCCCCTACTTGGATGAAGCCTATGTTCAACTCATGTTCGCTTAAGGTTATCCATAGTCCCTTAGACTTATCCCATAAGCTATCCATCAAACTCTCCCAGCCAGGGTTTCAACCTATTGCTTGCAATATTGATGCCTACTGGGTGCCTATTATGCCATGATCATATAAGCTCATGGGGTTTCCATAGGTTCTTCTCTAACCTCATCAATTAAGGATCTATCCTTCATGCATGACCCTTCCTAGTGTTGGGTCGCCAGAGGTACTAAGTCATCCAACTTCTCATGGCACATACATCATCCAAGGCATGTCTATCCAAACACCTGGTCTATCATGACATCCAACTCATCATGTTCTCTCTCTCTCTCTAACCTTCACTTAGGGTTAGGGTTAACATCATCCTCAGAGGATGTGTCAGGTCTCTACTTGCAATGGAGATTTCTATCTCCAAGACTAACTCTCTTTATTTATCCTCCTGACAAGAAGGTCTACCCATAGGTCTCTTCTGAGGGCATGGAAACTTATGTCATACGACCTAAGCATGTATCTATTCTTTAGTTTACACTTAATCTATTAAGCTTATGTCCATGACATCTTATTTACATACTTTTTCATTAATTTGGTGGAGGATTCCTTAGACCTTATTAACCTTACCCATACCTCAAGAGGGTGAGGAGAAGAGAGAAAACCCTAATCCTTAAGGTCCTTAATAGAATTTGTGATGAGAAGGGATGAATAAGATGAGAAAGTCCTAAAGGTATCTTATTTCAAATCATACCCTAAGACTTTGGCCAGGAAGTCACACGGATCCGAGAGTCCTCGTATTCTGACTAGCGGTGTGGAGGAAAATATTTCCAGCCCCCAATCGTGATCCTTTTCTAGACACCTCCGTCTTTCAGATAATCCTCTAATAACTCCCTTGGGTTCTATGGAGTTTGTAAAATTTAATAATTATTAATGGTTAACTGAGGAACCTACGCTCTGATACCAAATGGTACGACCCCACCTCCCGATAACCCCCAATTAAGGGAGACGGAGAGGTCGAAGCCGCACCCATAACTTCTGGATCAAAGGTTCGGCAATTAACCAACCAAGAATAATTATCAAATTTTAACAGACTAAACGGGAAAACTGTAAGAAAATAAACTTTTGCATACCTTTTTGAAAACTTGGATCTCTAAAATTCTATCCACTTATGGATTCTATTCTAACTAATCCTCCTTGTATATCACTTCATGTATTTCACAATATGACGATTTACTGTTTGTCCTTTTGGCTTGTACCTAAAACGCCGACAAACAAATCGTCGGTCAGCCGAAGCTGGTATGTGGGGGAAACAATAAATGTGCAACTATGATAACAACATAATCATTCAATTAATCATTAACAACTAAGATTACGTTTTAAATATTACTCCGCGATCCATGAGTACCCTATCCTCTGTGCTATCCCTATAGTGGACCTCGATACTACCTTCCTTATGGTAGATCCCCCTTAAACCCCTCATGGTCCCACCTATAGGTGAACCAGTTTCTAGGGTTGAGTCACATGGCACTACTCGTAAGTTGCCCACTCCTTAACTCATGGCAGGCTAATGG
The DNA here is from genome assembly GCA_963693085.1 of Alisma plantago-aquatica. Taxonomy (NCBI): domain Eukaryota; kingdom Viridiplantae; phylum Streptophyta; class Magnoliopsida; order Alismatales; family Alismataceae; genus Alisma; species Alisma plantago-aquatica. The sequence goes on along the minus strand of OY856414.1, from coordinate 52,914,327 downwards.
GTTTCATGGCACTATACTTGGTAGCCCAATTTTTAACCCACGATAACCTAGACCTTACTCTAGGTTACCCCTTTTTAGCCTTTACAAGCCACAGAGGTGGACCCGGATCTAGCCAGTTATACATGTATATTCATAGTGATAGTCATAGTCACTCTATAGTTGCATGAAATAAAAGCATCCAACAGTTATTTCAAGCCATGTGGGAAACGTCGATTAAATCCTCAAAAAACTAGTCAGGATAATCATAAGCGTAACCACATACCTTTGATTGCAGATTTGAGACAGAATTAACCAAAACATAGAAATCCCAATCAAGCAACCAATCATGCACAAAATCCTAAAATAAATATACCAATTTCCTTTTATTAATATTTATCCAAAATCCTCATATTCCTTAGGATTTCATTCCAATTTTAGGGTTTCCTTTGAAATTAGGGTTTCACTTCATCTTTCATTATTCTAAACCCTAGTTATATACCATTACTCATAAACCCTAATCATCTCATGTATTCTACAATATTAAGGTTATCTTAACAACATATAACCCTATTTTGGATTAAAGGCACCATCAACTATTAATCAAGTTCATTAAGCTTCTTTTACATTAAAGATATTATATTTATCCTTTTAATCCATGACAAGATCATTATACGCACCTATCATCAATTTAATTTTCATTAGGGTCTAATTAACATATGAACTCGTTTTACCATCATTTCCACCTTTTATTCATGAGAAAACCCTAATTACTACACATAGGGTATTTATCCAAAATTAAGGACTTTTATACTCAAAATAGATTAGAACCATCATATCTCAACTTTGTACATGAATTTGACCAATTAAAAACCCTAAAGATCATAATTACCAAAGTTAGAGTCCAAGGTTCATTATAGCATATGGAACTCTAAACTAATCAAATTATGCATGAAAATCATCATTTTAGATCTAATATGCCCTTTTATTAACCACATGTTTATATGTACATTAATCATCCATTAAACCCTACTAAATACTTTAATCATCTCAAATTAGGGTTTTTAATTGATTAAATCATTAAAGATAGCATCTTTACATACTTTTTGAATATAAAGCATAATTAGGCTTCAAATATAATTTCTTTGTGTTCCTCTCATTTTTCTGAGCAAGTTCCATATATTATGTGTTGCAATCCGAGTTACCAATGATTTACTATCATTATTCCAAAATATGCATTAATTGGCCAATTGTAGGAAGCCACATCATTATAATTACCTAAGTCAACAACCGCTTAAAAAAAGTAGAAGACAAGCGTACCCTTGCGTCTTCAACTAGCAGGCAGGGGAATAAGAGGCTTTTTACTCTATCCCTTCTTCCTCGTGATCGGGAACTCGGACGCACAGGTTGTGTCACCCCAGTCCCAGTCGGGACTTGTATCGCCAGTCAGCTCCTCATCGCACGCTGCTAACTCCTCAGATCTGCCGGTTTCCTCCGCCTTCACTGCCACAGCCCCAACTCCTGCGACTGTCACCTTCATCGAGACCCCATAGCCTAGGTCTCTCTTTGTCTCTCGCACCGACGTTCCATGTGCATCATTCAGTCTACCGGTTCTGCCCACCCTCTTTCCCTCGCGTAGGGTGCGGCGCCTGCCCGGGTTTGTGCGGAACAACAACCAGAGTACCGCCGCCATAGGCACCTCTATTCTCCCTTGTCCTCTTCCTCCGGCCTGTGCATGCCAAGCCTGAGGCCACGCTTGGACCTACAATGATGCCTTCCACTACCTCGGTCTCCTCCTTCGTGCCACCGACACGACCTTTGACGCTACTACTTCTCAGCAGTCAGGGTTCCGCCCTTGAGGGTTGCAGTCACAAGGACAAAGGGGTGGAGTCCATGGTGCTGCTGGTATGGTTTTGAGCGTCGCTGGTTTGGGTCATGCGAGAGGTTGTGTTTGCTTCCCATGGAAAGGTCACAATAGAGCAACTTGAAGCAGATCATCCATCGTTTCCTTTAGCACAATGAGGAATGGTGGAAAAACCACATCCAGGATGGATGGCTAGGGGTAGGGTGTTCCTGGTGGCAAGAGGACTACTTATGATCTCTTTATATAGGCACATTAATTAAAACCCTAAAGGTTTCCCATGTATCATGAAAGGAAGGGAGAGGGATGTCAACGTTTCCCTTTCGCTCATACGTAAGATAACTGTGGATCGTGTTTTACTGATGGAAAACATTCCTATTCTCGTTAACTTGCCTATATATTCCCTTCCATAGACTTCTTTTACAATTTTCCTTCCTTAAAAAAAGATATATTTAATTGATCTTTACTTTCCTTGCAACTTTGGACTCCTTGGGACCCAAGGAACCCAAGAGGCACGAAATCTCTCTTTGGATTTGCCTTCTAGAGATTTCCACATTTTTTCTTTTCTCCAAATATTCAATTATTCATTTACTAATTGAATTTCCTTGTTATTTGGGCCCAATAGCCAATAAAGCCCACAACACAAACATTAAGGCTATTATAAACAAAATCCATTTATTCAAACCAAATTATATCATTATTTGTTCAAATATCTTTAATATGAGAAATTGCATTTCTCACCAAAAGAACCCAAAAACAGGATTGTAACATTTTCCATTATACTAAAGTTCATAAGGTGTCTTCTCTATGTGTTTGAAAGGGATATGATTCAACACGTAGTTAGCAGTGAAAAGAGTCTTCCCCTCATTCTTTGATGTAGAGCAGATTTAGCCAACATGGAATTAACCATATCGGTCAATGTCTGTTCTTTCTTTCAACTACATCATTACATTACATTGTGGATTGTATGAAATCATGGTTTCATGAATAAGACCATGTTAAGAAAAGATATACTTAAATTCATTATAAATATACTCACCTTCTCTATTAGATCTAATACTCATAAGGTTATTCTTAGTTTGGTTCTATACTTCTAACTTTTAAGTTCTATTTTTTCCATTTGTTCATCTTTATATTTTGATAGCCAAATGCAACAATATATGGAAAAATAATCAATAAATGTCACAAAGTAGCACATTTTACCACAAGTAAGAATATTTTTTAGATCACATATATTAGTCTGAACAAGATCAAGCAAAGATGTGCTCTTTTCTACCGCTCTAAAAAAATTCTTTGGTAATTTGTCTTGAACACATATTTGGCATCTAACATCGTTGGAGATAGGAGTCTTGGAAATAAAGTCCGTGTGAAGCATATTGTTATATTAGTTAGTTTATTGTGTATGGGCCTAATTGTCTTAGCTTATTACGGTTAAGTTATGCTTCCTTGTACTTGGATCCTCTCCTATATATAGGAGGGGAGTTTGCACACTATCAATAACAAATATCTTTCTAGCCTCTATCTTATTTTCCACATGGTATCTGAAAATATATCCTAAACCTAACCCTAGAGAGAAATACATTGCCTTCTCCTACGGGTGGTAACTATCTCTTCTTAGATTAGTCGTCCACCAAACATGTTCCACTTTTCATGACTTCTTCTCACCGTGTTGCTTCTACCATATAGTCCCAACCATCACAACCATCACCCATAAACCATGTACTCAACCTCGATCTACCTCCAAACCTTTTATCACCAGTCTTTTTCTTTTATTGCCGCCACCCAATCATTTTTGTGATCGTGAACTTGCGAATATCATCGGTTCACTTTGACCTGCCCAATCTTACCACACTCATAGCACTCTTTCCCACATCCTATAGCCATGTATGCATGGCTTCCATCTCTTATGCCAACAACTTGCAAGATATTTGTCCTCCATAGTTTGCTCTCTTCTAGAGGCTCTTATCCCAAGGACATTCTAAAAGGTTGCTCTTCAAGGGGGAGGCTCGATCCACAATCTACATAGCATCCAATAAGAGTGAGATGCAAGTGACGTGCATCCAAGCATGCGCTGCCACAATGACATGATCCTAGCAAGAATGCACGTTACACTTTTGCAAGATCCAATAGAAACCACAAACTACATTTGGATATGTTGTAATCACAGACTTCGTCTCATTGCACGTACAGATATGTTCCCAAGAAGAGGTTTGATGCAAACCTAAATATCATTATTGAAATTAGGTAATTTCCCAATCCATCAAACAGTCGACCCCTGTGGATACCAAGCATCACTACTACATGCCTCAGATACTTCCACAACACAAAACTCTTTAGGGTATTGGCCCGATCTACAGAGGAACCCTATGGTACTCACTCACCCTAACTCTCCATGCTAACAACATTGAATAGGACAACGATGAGGGCCAATTCTCTTTGTGCCCAATCTGACCCAGTCATCAATGGCGTAGAATTGTGCATCCAAATTGGGCAATTTGGTTTACTTTTTCTTGTGTTGACCCATATACACACTATGCATATTACTAATTAGATCCTTAATCATATCTAAATTTTGACCTAATCCATTTCGGGTTCCACACATATCTAGTTATTTTTCTATCCAGGTATATCTAATCGGTTCATAAAAACATCCATTCGTGTTATCAGTTACACTCATGTAATAAGTTATCATAAAAAGAGAAATAAAAAAGCACACATGCTAGTTTATAAAACACTTAAAAGAAGAAGGAGCATAACTTTTATTTTTCTTCCTCTCCATGTGTTTCTCTTAATCAACATGGCCGAATGCTTTTTTTAGAAATTGGGGAATTCATGTTCATCGATCATATGTGCAATTAATATGATAATGCCTTTTATTTTCCTACTGAGATCCATTATGAAAGTATCACTCCTCTTTCTATCGAGTTTCATTCTGGTATTACTACTTTCTTCCTGCCATGTTCCTATCTAGTGGTACTACTCCTATTTCTATGGTTTCCATTCCGGTAGTATTTCTATTATGTTCTTTGTACCGTGCTATATTCCTATACCTTTATTTTTGTACTATCTTTATATATTCATTCCTCTATGAGTGTTTATGACTTCCCAACCCAACCAATCTCATGATCAATTTTATGGTTGGCGTGAGGGGAAGAATAGAGGAAGATGAGTGATGGATGAGTGAACATAAAGAAGAAGACATATCATCCTACCATTTTGTCTAGTTTTTGCATATTCATCCATGTTTTTGACACCTACTATAGCACATATTCCTATAATATCATATTGTAGACATGTTCCCACCTGCTATGGCACACTATTCCTATAGTAGTTCTCTTATCCCAACTATCGCGTATTATACTGGAGTTGGCGCTTCTTTTGCAGAACTACTTCGACAAGAATGGTGATTAAGATGACTTCTACACTTATTCTCCACCATCTACATTTCTCAGTATGATTGTAAAAGTTTCAAAAATTTATCTGTGGTTGCTTCCATGAGTCTGGAGATAATGATTTGTAGTGGGAGTCTACTCTGCTATTGTTGTTTCTACATTGATCTTATCTTCATCAAGGGAAAAAATTTGTTTGCTGCTATCTTCTTATCTTCTTCAAGGGGAGTCTTAGAATCTTCAGTTCTTGTTTTACATGATTCAAAGGGAGATTTTTTTTGGGAAATAAATTTTTATATTTTATCCTTTTCATGTATTGGCAACTAGACATGTATTTCACCCGTGCTCCAACTTGAGGGAAAGTCTTAGATTAGTTAGTTTATTATGTACATGAGACTAATTGTCTTGGCCCATAGGGTTAAGTTTTGCTTCTTTGTACTTTCCTCCTCTCCTTTATATAGGATGGGAGTTTTTCCACTATCAATAACAAATATCTTTCTAGCCTCCATCTTATTTTCCACACACATGTTTCATAATGTTCTTATTCACATGTCCTAAATGAGCATGCCAAATATCACAAGAATGAAAGTAGAAAGGACACTTTAGCCATAATATGAGAAGTACCATTACAATAATATACACCTAGCTTAATTAAACCCCCATAGGTGCATTCAACACCAATGTAAGAACCAAATCTAGACATTACAACTTTGTTCCCTCGACACAAAATAGTAACCCAATGACATGATTAAGACTTCATTGACTAAGTCCTTTTTTAAGACTAGGAACATGTAAAACATTTTGTAGTCGATGGACTTCCCCAAATGTGATCTTTAGATCCACCCATCCATAGCCTACAATCTTCTTCACATATACATCATCACCCCAAGAGTTCACACGATTGTCGTCTGCCTAATAAATAGAAAAAGAAGAATGATCATAGCAAATGTGAGAAAGCATTTCAAAGTCCAACCACCAATTATCACTAGAATACAGGATAACACTAAGAACAAGAGAACAAATGATATCTAACCTTCAAGAAGAAGATGTGTCACCCCCCACAATGATCATGTTCACTTTTGCATGCTTAAGGGGCTAATGAGTTTGCTTCCTTTAGCCCTTATGGTGCCTACAAACATTTGCAAGATAACCAAGCTTTCCACATGCATAACAAAAGTGGTGTCCCCCAAATCAAAGTTCTTCTTATGACTGGGCTACTTGGCTTTTTTTGAAATATTGTTTAGACTCAGGATTGAACTTTTTTGGTTTCTTCTTGGGTTGAACATCTTGATCAGCCACACTGGGACTAAGACACAACCCAGACTCCTACGGGAGGCAGCAGTGGGGAATTTTCTGTAACGGACTAGGTTGATATAGATATTGACCTTAACACATTTTTCCCTATGAAAAAATTCAATTTGAAGGGATTTCAATGAATATGACATGGTTAACCCATCATGCCTATGATGAAGAGTCTTGGCAAAGTCCTTCCAATATAGAAGGAGCTTTCCAATTAGGGCTTCCATTTGCACATTCTCCTCAAGCTTATAACCACTAGAAATAGATCTTGAGATGAAAATTTGGTCTTCAAGTACTTGGGATGGAATAGGCTTGTTATCCACCATTTTGTATTCATACCTTTGAATAAAAGAATACCATTTTAGCCCAACATCTTACTCCAAAATTGTCATCCAAAACTTGTTAAAGGTCAAGGGAAGAAATTATCTTGTGGTAGATGTCATAAAGTTTTTTTTTGGGTGCAAATAGGGTGGGGTGCCTCTTTACAGATTAAGAAAATGGATAGTTACAAGGTATAACTACCTACAAAAAAAGGAGGAGGTTGTGAGGCACAACCACCAAAAAAGAAAGGAGATCTATACAAAAACTCTAGGGCTATATTTACATGGTTAACTAAAAACAAGAAAGCTATCTACATTGCATATAGTCCAAAAGTCTTCAAAGATAAGCTAAACATCATCAAAGGTCCTCCTATTCCTCTCCCTCCAAAGCATAGAAATGATGCAAACAACAAGGGTCTTCTTTTCATTCCTTAGCAATAGCAGATCTTCCATCTTCGTTACTTTGTAGATGTCATAAAGTTAATTAGAAAGATCAAAGAATATCCTACAATAACAAATATAATATATTTCCTAGGGAACCTTGGCAGGAGAATAAAATGGAGAAGATAGATCATTTATATGTTGATATCAAGATATCAATATCATTAGGAATAGAATTAATAGAATCTTCATGCCACATATTGAAACCTATCATATTGACTCTGTAAACTCTAATACCATGATTAGGAGGTTACTATGCTTATCTATAAACAAGGATGGAGTTAAACACTAATAAAATTGTTTGTAACTCTAATAATTATAGTTAATGCACATAACATGAATAACTTAAAAGTAATCCTAACATGTATAGATTTGAAAACATATATAATACATTAAGTGGTACTAGGTTTTATTATTTACATCACATATCATGATACATTCACACTAACCTCATAACCTAAGCATGTGAGTCCATGAAAGATGTCACCTATGTTTCCATTGCTAACTAATATACAAATAATAACTAATACATGTCCAATAAGAGGTATGACTTGCATAATACATGCCTAGAATAACAATTGGAATGTTCATGTTCATAGATATGGATTATGTGCCATCATCAAAGTTAATATCAAACTAATGGACTTAATTGGTTAGTTAATTAAGGTATAAAATTTCATGAATAATAATATAAGCAAACTCTTTTTGGTAAAAATGTGGATATGATAGGATTCAATTTAATGAATGATGATGTATATTATATAAATATAAAGATACTAAACCTAAACCATAATTGTATTATAACTCATAAAAGGAAACCTAACACCCCAAATATAATGACAAAATCACGTTCCTTGGGTCCCAATTAGCTTAGGTTCCAAGTTTCAAATTAATTGAACAATCCTACATGCCTTAATTTCATCTAAGAAAGAAAATATAAGATTAACTTTAAAAATATTAAAGAAATTAGTGAATGACTAAAAAAGTGGAAATTGATTCCAAAATTAGATTCTTCATATCGTAGTCTACATGCCAAATTTGGTATTATTTCAACCTTGTTTAGACCATCAATTGAATTAGGAAGGAAATTTAATTAAACTTTGCTTCAATACTTGATTTTTTCGATTTACTAAAGTATCTTATTTGTATCAGTGTCATGCTCTAACTTAGTCTCAGATCTGGAACCTTTTTATCCAACAACTTCCTCACCCATTTTCTTTCTGCACCTCGACTCTACATTCCATATGTTTTGCTTTCCTCTCTCGTTCACTATTTCACTCTCATATCTCCTCTTCACCTTCTGTTATCCTTTCCTTTAGTTTTATATCACATTTTTGAGTTTAGAGATCTCAGACTCAATGGGTTTTCACCCCTCGATATCCCGGTGGTACCATGACTACCCTCTTCCCATGTTGTTCCCCTACCTCTTTCCATTTTTCCTTCTTCTCTGGTCTCTAGTCTTTCAAATTTCTATAAATAGGCGCCAAAACTTTCTTCAACCCCCTAAACATTGTTTCCCACTAATATTTTTCCGTATGGAGCTCTAAAATTGTTCCCTCAATATCAACTTGTTGTGCACCCTTAGTCAAATTCACTTCCCCTCCTCAGCCTTTCAAGAGGCTTTCGAAGCATCTAGTGTAGTTTCTCATGCCTTGGAGAAGACCTAAGAATCAACAATTCAACCCAGTTAGAAGTAGAATTGTTTTCCCTCTTTTGGAATCTAACATCACTGAGCTACAGTTGATTTGGTTTCCCTTACATGTTGCCTGTTTTGCAAATTTCTGTCTTCAATTTTGCTTAGCATTTATTTTTGATCACTTTTATGCCTTGATCCCCTTTATGGAGTTATGTGCTTCCCCTTTGGACCAGTAATAGTGTAGTAGTATGGTTTGAGGTATTTGCACCCCTAGACTCCACTTGGGTGCAATAGCTTCATATTTTCTTATGAAGGTGTAGAATCGATTCTCCAACCAAAGTCTATAACTTATTGCAAGACCAAACTGTGCTGGTGAAGCTATGAGTTGATGTTTATGGTTTGTTCTTATCGAGTTACACGATAAGTAAGAAGATGATCACCTAGATTCTTACTGGTCTACCCATAATTTGATTTATTTTAGTCACGCTATCATGGGTTTCCTAGTCTTTTCACTCTTCCTATTTAATTTGATCATGCGACTTTGCTTCTTGGTAATTGATCAACAAGCCATGTCATATAATTATGCTTTTGATAGTGTTGGGAGGGCATATTTGTCCTTTTTATTATTATTTTGTAATTAAGTTACATAAAGCTGACTTAATTTAAAATCATTCATAACTTATTCTCTAGTCTTCACTAAATGACTAACAAATACTCCTTGGAATCAGAAGAATATTCCCTATCTAAATAGTTGTAGTTCATAACCTAAATACAAAGATAATAAAACTTGGTAATTTAGTATTTGAAACAAACAAATGTTAATTAATGATACTGATATTTGAATGATAGGTGAGAAGTACCATGATTGGATCTAGGGTTTGGACTTTGACTAGTTGACCCATGTCTTAAGGTATGTTGGAATGCCTTAACCACATTGAGCAATTTATTTTCTTTCTTCTTTTGAAGAATGTTGCATCACCTTAATCAAATTGAGAAATTAATATAAATTTTCTTTCTCTTGGTGTATGTTGCATCACCTGGTTTCTATATTGAGCAATTGTCCTAATTTTCTCTCTCTCTTCATGTATGTTGCATCACCCTAATCATATTGAGTAATTAATCTAGTTTTTCCTCTCCTTTTTAGGTCTACGAGGTATTAGTATATTGGATTATCTCTTTCTTGACGTGATGGTCTAGTTGGGTCTAATCTTTATGAATTTTAGTCTCTGATATTATTGAACCGTCTATAATTCATTTTGGACTCTAAGGTTGTACTTTACTTCATGATGAAACCCTAATTGTGGTTCAATTGTTCCTTACTATGAGATGGAACCCTAATTTTGCCCACTTTGGTAGTGGGTGTCTCTATATCATCCATTTGTGTGATGGAAGTCTCATTTATTCTATTTTTGTGTCTAACTTTCACTTGCTTCCACATTTATGCGTGCTTGCTGATTCAGTAGCCCTAGAGTTATATAAGTGCTTTGGGGTTTGAGTTATGTGCCAGTGTTATGTTTTGGGATGGAGGTTATGTGCCCCATACTCGAGTTTTGTTCAGCCTTTTATATATTAGGGAGTTTGGTTATGTGTCATTCTCTGTCAAGTTATGGGTTATGTACCCTAACTACCATTGTTTATTCAGATTCCACTATTGCTGTGTTTATATCACTTGCATGCATGTTTATTATTATTGTTGATGGATTATGTGCCTTAAAATGTTTATGTATGCTTTTATGGTATACCTTATTTTGATTAATGGTAAGTGTAATTGTTGATTATCATCTTATTGAAATTCATATTCTTTTGATATCCACTTGGATGCGACACCTTGTTATATTTGTTGTCCTTATACCATAATATTTTCAATCCATAATTATACGCTCATACTGAAATTTTTCGGATAACAACTTCCAACTTTCTTCTATTATGGGATATGCTTATAACCCCTTAGGTGAAGGACAAGGAGGATTTGACATTATGACCTAGACTTGGCTTAGTGGAGCTGACTTTTGGGAGATAGATTTTGAATAGCTTGGTTATCTCTCTACTTAGATATTGAAATTTTTGCCTTCATGTAAGACACTAGTGGGAGATTATACTATAATCTTGAAAACTAAACATAGTCATTACATTTACTTATGTTTCTATACTTTGGTCTTTATTATAACCATTTATGAAATATAAAATAAAAGTTATTGATTCAATTGTGAAAATTTATGCATGTTTGTTATGGATGATGCCTCTCATTTGATTTTAGAAGGGAGTGGATCCCCTCTCAGGTCCCACTCCTTACAAGATGGTATCGGATCCGGTGTAGTTAGATTCTTACTATTTCAATTTTATCTCCCTAGTAAAACCCTTATCCTGTATGAAAACCCTATAAGTGAGTATCTTACCCTATTATATACCTTGTATGCCTGGGATGATGGAAGGAGGATGTCGAATCATATGGGTTGTATATAAGTTTCTTTGTGAATAAACCCTAATGTGATGATACCCTAGTTGCTCATACCCTATAATGTAGGTTAGTTGTGGCAAGTATCTTAGGATATTATGATGTTTGACTTGAGGATGGAGTTACATTATGAGGACTTTGAACTAGTATACCTTAATATGAAAAAAGAAAATTGTGACTTGGTTCTCTCATTGATTTTGGAGCCACCTTTAGTATTATATTGATTGTTTGAAACACCAAGAGTTAGTTTCCATTATATTACTATATGTAAAACATATCTATGGATTGTATCATGGTTTCTTGAACTAAGTCAGAAAAGTGAGATGTATGGAATTTTGGAAGATGAAACCCTAGAACTAGATTGGATAGAAATATCAATGGCTAGTTTTGACTATGAAGTGGAAACTCAGAACATGTGGCATGATATAAAGGTGCAGTGGACCTACCCTCTTTACCCCTCTAAGGTGTGGGAAGTTTTACTAGGTGAATCTTTAGTTTTGAGATGTGAACCATAGGGTTGTTGGGTTTGAATCTCAAGGACCTGAGCTCAACCCTAGGTTCCTATGTTCATCTTTATGCATGCCATATGTCCATCATTAACACATCTAGTTAACACAATGATTATAATTAAACTAACACCCTAATACCCTTGGTGTGGTTTACTTTGACTTATTAGGATGAACCCTTTAAGTGGTTGAGAGTAGTTAGTTGCTAGTTCATGGATGATTAGATTTTGAGGATGAAATACTTATAAGACATGGAGTTTTGCAACATAGTGAAACCTAGCATCTTGACTCTAGAAACTAGAATCCCACGATTAGGATGTTACTAAGCTTGGTTGTTTAGTTTTGACCAAACAAGGATGGAGTTAAAACCTAATATAGTTGTTTGTAACCCTAATGAGTATAGTTGATGCACATAATATGAATAATTTAGAGGTAACCCTAACTTGTATAGGTTTGAAATCATATATAATAAATTAAGTGGCATTAGGTTCTATAACCAACATCACATATAATGATACATTCATAGTAACTTAATAACCTAAATATGTGCTAACATGTAAATGAGTTCATGAAAGATGTCACATATGTTTCCTTTGTTGATTAATATACACCGTATAACTATGATATGTCTAGTGAGAGGTATAACATGCTTAATACATGAATTGGAATAACATTTGATTTCATGTCCATATATATGAATTATGTGCCATCATCTAAGTAATATTGAACTAATGGACTTAATAGGTTAAGTAAGTAAAATATGGATTATCATGCATAATAATATAAGGCAACTCTTTTGGTAACAATGTAAAGATATTAGGACTCAATCTAACAAATGTTGATAATAATGATGCAATGGTAAAATGAATATAAAGATATTGAGCCTAAACACTAATTGTATTAGATCTCATAAAAGGAAACCTAAAACCTAGAAATACAAATTGAATGACAAAATCATGTTCCTAGGTCTCAATTAGCTTGTGTTCCAAGTTTAACATTAATTGAACAATCTTAGATGCTGTAATTTCATCTATGAAAAAACATATGATTATCTTTGAAAAAGTAAAGAAATTATAGAATGACTCAGAAACTTGATGCAATGTCAGATTCATCATGGCCTAACTAGTCTTAATTCCAAATTTGGTATTATTTGAACATTGTTTGGACACTCAATTGAATTATGAAATAAACTTAATTAACCTTTATTTTAATACTTGATTTTTTCGATCCCCTAAAGTGTTGGACTTGTATTAGTGTCATGCTCCAACTCAGACTCGGATCTGGAACCTTTTTGTCCAACACCCTCCTTGCCTAATTTCTTTCTCCGTCTGAACTATGCAGTCCACATGCCTTCTTCTCCTCTCTCACTCACTATCTCACTCTCTTCTCTCCTCCTAGCCTTCGATTTTCCTTTTCCTTAGTTTCGTCTCATGTTTATGAGTTTAGAGATCTCATACTCAATCGGTTTTCACCCACTGACATCCTAGTGGTACCATGATTATCGCTTCCCCTATTCTTCCTCCACCTCTTTCCATTTTTCCTTCTTCTATCGTCTCCAATTTTTTAGACCACTATAAATAGGCACCAAAAATGTTGCCAAATCCCCATACAATATTTCCCACTATTATTTTTCCATATTGATCTCTAGAATTGTTCCCTCAATCTCACCATGTTATGCACCCTCAGTCAACCTTGCTGCCTCTCCTCAACCTTTTGAGAGGATTTTGAACATCTAATGTGGTTTATCATGCCTTGTTTTCCCTCTTTTGAACCCGCCACCGCCAATCTACAAATATTTTGGTTTCTCCCATTTCTAACTTCCACACTACATGTTTTGCCGATTGCCATCTCTGAATTTGCTTGACATTTTGTTTTCGATTGCTTTTATTCCTTGATCTCCACTTAATGAGGTTTTGTGCTTCTCCTTTCGGCAAATAATGGAGGAGCTGTATGGGATTAGGTCTTTGTACCCCCAGACTCTACTTGGGTGCAATGGCTCCATATTTTTATGTCAAGGTGAACAATTGATTCTTCAACAATGGTTTGTAACTTATTGCAAGACCACATTATGCTTGTGAATCTATGATATGTTGTGTATGGCTTGTTGTTTGTGAGTTACATGATGAATAAGAAGATGATCTCTTGGATTTTTACTGAGTCTAGCCTTCATTTGATTTTATTTCAGTCTCACTATCGTGGGTTTCCCATCTTTGCACTCTTCATGTTTGATTTTAAGCGCACAAATATTTTCTTAGTAATTGACCAACAAGTCCTTTCACGCAAGTATGCTTCTATGAGTAATGTGAGGGCATATGTTCTATATAATTCAGTAAATTGAATTAATTTAAATAATTCATAACTAATTCTTTGGTGTTAGATAATTACAAACAAATACTAATTGGAATAAAAAAAATATTCTCTAAGGTTAACCCTTTTAGGGTGAAGTCTTGTGACTTAGAAGAGCAGTTTGACATTATGATTAACTAAACTCAATAAAGATTCCAGTATGAAATCCTTACCATAATTCCTCAATTACTATTAAGCCAATATAATTACTCCCTAGTTAGGACAACTAGGCCTTGCAAAGACAGATACAATGAACATTAATTGAATCAACTAAAACATCGATGAATTTTTTTTACTCACAAAAGTGAGGTAATATTGGATGAACGAGACCAATTAAATGATAATATAAAGAGGGTATCATAAGTTAGTAATATAGTTAAAAAACTTCATCTTTACACCTAGGTCTCAAGTTTCTAGTTTGACATGTCAAACAAGGGTTTTCCCTCCTAAGTGGTTTCTTACTACTCAAAGATTCATACGATGGTGACTTGGTTGATGAAACCATCCGTAATATCCAAAAGTGAAACTTTCCTTTTTGGTACATCTATTATTACGGTAAACATAAGTTTTAACAATAAAAGATCGACCAAAAAAAAGTTTTAACAATAAAACCTTCGTGATGTATGTCTAAAAATGGCACCAAAATCAACCTGTGCACCAAGTCTGCAATTTTCCACCATGCCAAAATTATACCGATTATCTTATTTCTTATCCTTCCCACCAGAGATTCTAACTCTTCATACATTTTGAAGATGATACCAAAATTATCTTTCTCTTTCAACACATGAGAAAAGAAAAACAAAATTTTGTTAAACATTTTCAATTCCCACTGAGTCCTAATAGTGTATGACATTCATTATTCTTTACTTTTCCCTAATTATTTATTCCACTGCTTCATCTCGGGACATAGGGTAGTCATATGATCATTCAAGATTATAGGATTGGGGTTTTCTGATTACTAGTTGGTTCACAACCATTGTTCCTATAAAAGATAAGGTATATAGCCAATATTCATCATTTCAATTAGTGGAGAAACTAATTACACCATGGACACAAGATAGGAGAACCCCTATGTATCTCAACTAAAAATTTGTAACTTCCATCAAATAGTGTTTGTGTACAAGCCATGTGTTGCTATGTATGCCCTAAGATCCAATCATGTGATGATTGTATTGGGACATTATGTAATTGATTTGATTAATATGAAAGACAATTATTGTTTATTAGGTTTGTTCAAATATGAGAGTATGATATAACAAAGTAGATGTCTAAGGAATGATATTACTCGATGACATATGGTTTGTGTTGATGACCAGAACATGAGATCATATATATAATTCGAGAGGATATATTATTATCATGTCCCTGGTCGGATATTACTATGGAAATTACATAGACAAAAATAATACTTAAGACTAGAATGCGTGTTTTTTTATGATAGCAAATCCAACCCCCAAGTCCTAGATAGGGATGGTAAACTGAGGGAACCCCTAGTTCCACTATCAGGTCCCCGCAAAGTGCCATCAGAGGTCGATTGATGTGGTGTATAAATCATTTCTGAATAACACCACTTAGAGGATTCGAAAGAGGGACCCTTGTGACGGGTGCCCATGCTTGACCACTTGAGCTACTACTTGTTGACTGACTAGATGCTGGTGACTGATGACGAAATCTCATTATTCATGAAATTCAATGTCAAGTCATACACATAGGTAACTATTAGAGAACAAGTATACTAGATAGACCCATTTTGAGTTTAATACATGGAAGCCAACAATGGCATCGGAAACACTTCTCAATGTGATAATGGTGTTAATGGTCCTTAGACCTGAAGTCGCTACAATGATTACATGTTGTTTGGTGTTCTTTAGCACTACTCAACATGAACTTGTATAAGGGTTTCTATACAAGGTTCTTAGGTGCATTATGAGCTGTGGGTGACATAGATGGAATTTATTCCACCATTTGAGTGATATCCTAGCCACTTGATGAGGATGTGCACCTAGGTGATATTAGTAGTCTAATCAATACTTGTTAGATCAATTTATTTGAGGCCTCAAATCCTAGGATGTTACAATCTCCCCCACTTGGACTCTTGACGACTTTGTTAAGGATCATCTATATGGTCTCAAAATATTTCCCCAATTTAGTGTAGACCCAAAATGGACCATGGACACCTATCTCCAGATGACGTAATACCAGTGCAAGGGTGGCTACATCACCACATACAACCTTTTCCAACATGCCTGGACCGCACGGCTCAACATTGGCATGCTACATGCCCATGTGGGCCTCACCTACTAGAGAGGTTATGGATACAATACCATTTATAACACCTGGACCCACTTCCCAAGGTTCTAGTAGAGTTTTAGGAATGATGACTGGCCCCACAAAAAACCACTAGCCTTAACTGTGCTCTTTGTTCTCACTCACACACAAGCCATGATGAACTTCCCAACTAGTCACACATCTTAGTACTGCTCTGGGCTGATCACGGTTAGCCATAGAGTTCTTTAGTGATGGGATCCCTGAAAAGGAGGTGCACCTTGGTGATATGGGTAGTTCAATCATTCCTTTTATGAACAATTTATCTGAGGCCTCAAATCTTATGACGTTACATGTAATGTCTATAATTCATGTAAAACTCTAAAGTTGTACTTTGCTTCATAATGAGAACTTAATCTGCTTTTTCTCTCTTTTGTACCTCTATGATATATTAGTCCATTGGATTATCTATTTCTTAACTTGATCATCTAGTTGGGTCTAATCTTAATGAATTTGAGTCACTGATATTCTTGTACTATAACACCTGGACCCACTGCCCAAGGCTCTAGTAGAGTTTTAAGAATGATGACTCGCCCCATAGATCACACCTAGCCTTAACTAGGTGCTTTCTCCTCACTCATGTGCAATCTAGGATCAACTTCATGACTGATCCCCCATCCTAGTACTGCTCTAGGTTGAGCACGCTTAACCATAGAGTTCTTTAGTGTTGGGATATGAAATCCTAATTGTAGAATTGAACTAAGTTGTCACTTATAGTGAGATGGATCTTGATGCAGCCCTATTTTAGGGCTTCATCTTGTGTCTTTTTACTCTTCAATCACATCTATACTTATTAGATTTCATGTCATTCCTCCCAATATGCTTATTTGTATAAAATGCAGTTATGGACATTATTTGCATGTTTTTCAGGCATTTGGACCACACTTGATGGAAGAGAGAGAGAGAGGAGTGATCCTATGGTTCCTCTACCCTTGGAGAGACCCAAAGTGAAGTATGAGCCCCCCTCGACCTACCCCTAGTGGCCAAAGATCAATTGAAGTAAAGATGTCCAAGAAAATCCAAAGAACTGAGTCAAAGTGCTGATCCAGGACCCAACACGGCCGTGGTACCACAAAATGGCCGTGCTAGGTCACTTACAAATCAACAGAACAACCTCCAACAGAAGTAGAGAGCAGCACGACCGTGCCAGTGACAGACAACACGGTTGTGCTCCACAAAACGGCCATGGCTCAGCAGACCAGAACGACCGTGCAACACAAAATGGTCGTGCTACCCTCAGACCACCACGATCGTGGAATTTTCAGCCATCAACCTAACATTTGGCCTATTTTAATTCCCACGACCGTGCCCATACACCACGGCAGTGTCCTATCCTACCCACCATGACCGTGGTGACCCACCATGGCCATGCTACTCACAAAATCCACCCACTTTTACACTGCTTTCCCCATTTTACCCCTAACTTATCCCTAGACCCCCTAGACACCTATATATACCTAGGTGGCGGCTGGGGCACGAGGTTAGCTACCTTTCACCACCTTCTAGCTCCCCAAATTGCCACCCACTCCATTCCACTCCATTTCCACCTCCATTCCACTCCATTTCACCATTTCCACCACCAAAACACTAGTTTATACTAATTCCTACCCATAACCCCCTTCATTTCACACCCTTGCACCTTGGAGGAGGGAGGAGGACCTCTTGCAGCTGCTGTAGAGGAGGACTTCTTCATCTACACCGAGCTCCATGGCTTCTTCTATCTCTTTCTCCTTTCTTTTTGTATTTTCCATTTCTATGAGTAGCTAGGCCCCTGTGGGTGGGCTGTTTCGGGGAAATTATGTTACTTTGAAACCATGTTGGGGGAAAATGACATGTAAATGTTGTAATTCCATTTGTTAATGATTATATTCTATTTGCATCTCATTCTCCATGGATTGCTTGTTGGTTTGTGTGTGGAATCACCTAGGAATTTAGGCAAATTGCTTATATGTGTGAATTTTGGGATTTGCCTCTAGGTCCAATTCTTGGATCCCTAGGTTGCCTCCCATCTTCCTACATCCTAATCAATCTCCCTAAACCTAAGTGAGAGATCTAAGTAGCTAGATTAGGTAATTCTAGTGCAATTAGCATGGAGCCTTCTCAAGGCTAGAACGTGGGGGAATTGGGGTCCAAAACCCTAATCTCACCTCCCCATTACTACCCTCGGCCCGTAATTTCCCTAGGAATGCCCAATATAGAAACCTAGACTTGATTAGACTCTAATTGAATTGAACCTAACCCCTAACCCAATTGAGCCTCATAAGGGTAGTAGGGGGTGTTAGGGACTAGTTCCCCTATACACAACCTAGCATATCCATGACCAGTTAGTAACTTAGGTTAATTCATTAGACTCTAACTTGTTGTTTGGTTTGGATAATCTAAATGGAATCATAATGTTCATATGTCACCCCCCAACCTAAGTGATAAGTTCATACCCCTAAACAACCCACACATCTCTTTACTGCTTGAAACCCTAGTTTTGTGCTTGCTTAGCTTAATTAGTTCTTTCCTTACTTAGTTAGCTTCTTGCTTTAATCTTGCCTTGTTCATGTTAATTTAGCTCTTTAATTTCTCTTTTGCTTCTCTCTTGCTTGCTTTAGTGTAATTTTCCCTTTCATACCTAGCTTAATCCTTTCTTGCCCGTTTAGCCTTAATCTTGTCTAGGGTTAACGTAGATTTCATTCTCGCCTTTAATTGCTTGCTTGTTCATAATAGTTCAACAATCAAAACAACCTTAAACCCTTAACCCTAGTCTCCATAGTAGGAACCCAGAAAAACTAACCTAGCTCTAGTGCCCCCTCTTTTCCCTGTGGATCGACCCTATACTTGCCACCTTCCTATACTACGACACGACCCTGTGCACTTGCAGGTGTAGGTTTTTTAGTAGACGTAGGTGTGTTAGTTTAGGTTTATAAATTTCGAAAGCAAATTCCCATCACGTGTGTTCCGACCTCATGGGGCGCATCTAGTCAGGTCAAATCGGCTAGTGTGTTGCACCTCTAGCGGAATCGCACCAGATCCCTAATTATTCCCACTTTGGTGGTGGATGTTTTCATATTGTCCATTTTTGTGATGAAATCTCATTAATCCTATTTTTTACTAACCTTTGACTTGTATCTACATTTAGGCATGCTTATTGATTTAGTAGCCCTACAATGATATAAGTGCTTTGGTTTTTGGGTTATGTTCCCATGTTATGTTTTGAGATGGATGTTACATGCCCTATACCCCGGTTTTGTGCCCACATTTTGTAGGGAAATATAGGGATAGAGTGTGCAGTAGAAACAAAAAGGTTTTCTACCCATACTTTCCTTAACCAATAAATCGCATCAATAATAGTGTATTAGAAAAGAGGATGCAAGACATACCTTCAACTGGAGCAAGTCAAACGACTATTCTTGTAGAGATATTTGCTTCCTTCACAAGTAGCACACAGAAGACACAAATAGATGATGTCCTAGTATGGGACACATGGACGACGTTGATAACATCCTCCTAACATGGAAAAAAAGCTTTCACGCCTCTACATAGTCCATGTGGACCACCATGAACTTCACATTATGCTTCTAGAGCCAATGGGAAGAATTTTTCCTTCTATATATGAATGTGCTGGCTTCAACTTCCTTTCCCCTTGCTATTTCTACCTTTCATGTAAGACTTCTAGACTCTCTCATGTTACTAGAATTGTGAGATGAGGAGTCTTAAGACAATCTCTTGATTACCTCTTTAGACTTTGTCTCTATTGTGTGTCATGGGCCTTGGCAAACCCCCCTTATATAGGAGTGGAAGGGCTAGGGTTTCCAAAACCTAGTGGATATGAAAGGTCAGATCTCATGGCTTGACGGATGCTATAGACAACTAGTCGATTAACTGGACCATCCAATTAGTCAACTGGAAGATCATTTGATTGACTGGACTTTCCAATTGGTTGATTGTCTTGTAGTCAATGGTGTATTAACAATGTCTTTTAATGCGACGATTAATGCATGTCATTGCACATATCATACCATTAATCATTTGACCCAGTCAAACTAGTCATTTTGCATCCAATCAGTTGACTGGACATTCTAATCAATTGACTCAGCATTTTGACCATACACTGGAAACCTGATTCAGTCGGTCGGTTGGATACTCCAACCAATCGACTTGTTGGTCGATCAACTAGGGTTGATAAGGTCCAATCGACTGACTGGACCCTCTATTCGATCGATTGGAATAGATAGTGTTGTTTAATTTGATTACATATTCACTTTTAGTAACCAAATCAAGTCTTATCTATGGGTAAAATCCTATTCTAAGTGCATCCTATGTGTGTGACCCTATAGGTCCCATATTAAGTTGGTAGTGAAGTAAATAACCATTATGACTACACAAGAGATGAGTGGTATCTATCAAAACATCATTTCTACACAAGTAATCAGAAAGTTAGAGAACAACTTCAACCTACAATCTGTGATTAGTGTTAACATGATTGTATAGTTCCTTTCTCTCTGATATCAAGATTGAATCCAAGACATGTAATCATTATCCTCATCACACTCAATCTACGTTTCTTGAATTAGAGCAAACTTTTGAGATATAATAAGTTCACATATCATATATTGACTGAGATGAGCATGGCCATGTATTTCTCAGTCTTGCTTATCAAGGGATTGGGATATCAAACTCTCAATATGAGGGACAAATCATATTTACACTACTCACTGTAAATCCCTATTTGTCATAACATACCCAATCACTACCTTCATGGAAACCCTTATTTAGGATCACATTGGATGATGTCAAAGTTCATCGAGCGACATGTGATGAGTGTAGTGACTTCATGTCTATGAACCAAAATCACCACCACCACTTTAAGAGCTGATTCTGATTACCATTTGAATGACACATGATAATGTACTGACTTCAAGTCTATGAACCACAATCACCACTACCACTTTAGGATCTGATTCTGACTACCATTTCATGGTTTCCATGTATCACTCTCAAGGTAAGTCTATTTGGTAAACTGTTTTCTAACATGTACCTATGTTTTTGACTTGATATCAAATATTATGACTAATGATAATGTTTCATCAATCAACACACACTCCATTCTTTTGTACTATTGTTGTCTGTATTGTTTCTACAATAATATCCAACCAAGGACATAACAAGAGTGTATGTACTCTTATTATACATATCATCTCATTCTTTAGGTCCTTAACTTGAAGACATATGTCATCAAGTAACATCATTCTTTAGACATCCATTACGGCTGAGTCATTATAACTGATACAAGCATAATAGACATAATTATGTTTATTAATATTATTAAATCAAGTACATGATGCCCCCTATAATCATCAAATGATTCACTCTATGGGCATACATACCAAAAAACTCCCATTTGCACTTAGGGCCAATCACCTAAGAATCTAATTCCAAGTGATATATCATGACCATAATGTTTTTGTTATATAAGTGCTTTTCTGAGAGGGTCATCAACATTTGCTTCTAGTTGGTGAAAATATCCACATATCCTCATTGTACAATCTTTCGTATGAGATGGAAGTGCCGTAATATGCGATTTGGGTTTCTTATCATTGTTGCCACAACATCTCTACTACATCATCAATGGTTGGAACCACACCAAGTTCACCAATGAACTTCTTGATTCATACAATACAATTGTTGTTTCTAAAATAGTAATGCACTCATCTTATATTGTAATCAACAATGTATGTCTCTTGTTCAAAACCTTTTCAACTTACAACTTTGTTGTTAAGGAAAAACACTAATTGTGATGGATAATCATCTCTGTTAGTTTGGAAGATTGCATTAATGTAACCCTTCACACCCAACTCTTCCTCACCATAAATAGAGAACTGGTCCTTAGTGCTACTTAAGGATGTCCTTTATGGCAATCTAGCGACCTTCATCTGGATTTGACTGATATTGACTCATCATACCCAAGCATATGAGACATCAGGATGAGTGCATAACATTGCATACATAATAGTACCAACTATGGATGCATATGGAATCTTACTCATGCGCTCTTGTTCTTCACATGAAATAGGAAACTGGGATCTAGAGTGACTAATGCCATGGGACATTGGAAAATTTCCTCTCTATGATTCATACATGCTAATCCCCTTCAACACTTTGTCAATGTATGTACTCTTACTTAGGTCAAGAAGCCTTCTAGATCTATCTCTATAGATCTTGATTCTTATCCCAGAGGATGCTTTCACCTAAATCTTTCATATATAAGGTACTTCCCAACCAGTTTTCACCATTTGTAGGGTAGGGATGTCATTACTACATACAATATGAGGAATGCATTTAGGCTCCCACTAAACTTAAACACATGTTTCATCTTCATTTTGACTCAAGCCAAACTCTTTGATTTCCTTGTCAAAATGAAGATCCCCACTCCAAGATGCTTGCTTCAATCCAAAGATTGACCTTTGTATCTAAGATGTAATGTCAAGCATGCTCTTGAAGGATGTCATCCATGTTGGTCTTCTTGTTGAAGACTCACTTGCACCCTATGGGTTTTACCCCTTCAGGTGGATCCATCAAGGTCCATACCTTGTTGGTGTACATAGAATCCATCTTGGATCTCATGGCCACAAGCCATTTCTCAAACTTTGGCCCCTAAATGGAATCTAAGTACGTTCTTGGCTGATCACCTATGACCCACTCATCACCTTCTTGAGTCGCAAGATATCCAAACATTTCAGGCTCAAGGCATGTCTTACTACATCTATGATGATCATGTGTTACATGAGGAACTTGAGATTACACAATAGTTTGTGACTCTCCTTGTTCCTACCATACCTCTATAGGTTTAATGTTTTCTTGTTGTTCTTGAACTTCTTTGAGTTCTACTTCTCTCCCACTCATTCCCTTGGAACCAAATTCCTTTGAAGAAATACAACAATCTTGGCAACAAACACTTTGTTGTTAGATGGAGTGTAAAAGTAGTATCTCTTGGAATATCCAACAAATAACATTTATTTGATTTGGGACCAAGATTTTCAAAAAAACTATTTTCTCTCATAAGTTTCACATCCCAAAATCATCATAAAAGACATATCAAACAACTTCCCATGCCATATCTCATATGGCATATTCTGAATCGATTTAGGTGGCATGGATTCTCTAAAGTAATGCACCCATGGTGTCAGGAAGCTTGACACGCACCGACCGAGACTGCATTCCTACTACTAGCATGAAATCTTCACTTCCTATTGTGACAAAAGTGTCATTTCACTATCTTTTGTGGCTGAATCTTCTAGCATATAGGAAAGAAATTAAGATGAGAAATAGCAAGAGGTTTAGTGTAAAAATAGTGTTTCGTAAAGAATATTCCCTAGAAGGAAGTTGGAAAATTAGCTAGACTCGTTAATCACACCATGTCCAATAGGGTACACTACCTTCTTTCTAGAGTCCATTGTGGTACAATATCATGGTCTCATGAAGGCACCCCAAGAGGTAGAAGTGAGAAGACAACAAGAACCAATATTGATTTATGGAAAAACCACTAGAGTCCCACAACCCAATTCTTTCAAACAATAAAATAACAAATAAGGTGAAATATTTAATTTTGCGGGGTTATTAAAACTCATAGATCATGAATAGACAACACATACCACTGACTAAAGTGTCTAGTATGTTTCCATTTTAAAAATTTAACTACCACCTCAAGTTATTCTTCTAGTCAAACTTAAGCATCGATCATGCATCACAGAATTGTTGATACAATGTGTGTTGATGGTCCTCTTTAAAAAACAAGTGCCTTACTATTACTTATACAAACTAATTTTACAATAGTGTCAGTCCCAAAATGTATACTTCTTATCATATGTGTATGAAAATTCCAACATCATGAAAAGCCTATGTATTCTTGATTATCTCTGGCCTCTTTGAATGCTTAACCTAATTTTTTTTTGGATAAGTTGGGAGACGATCTTATTCATCCCGCCCTCCCCATGCGAGCAATATTCAACTATAACATACAATCACTAATTAAACATGAAAATGGAAACAAGGTAGTACTACTACCCTTACATATATCATGTATCAAGAGATCGTTGATTTCTTCAAGTGGGCAGATACAATATTCATACCCCCATCTCTATTTTTATGGAATTTGGCAAGACCATCAGCAACCGCATTTACACCTCTATGCGTATACTTCACCCTCCAGTTTGGACAATATAACCTTCTTATCATCCCTATCTGCTTAGCATACCTTGGGTACTGTAGTGGTGTTCCAGTAGCCATTTTGACTATTGTGTGGGAGTCAAATTCTATAATGGCAGACCTTATATTGTTATGCACTATGATCTCCACAGCAAGTTGGATACTAGTTAGTTCAGTTTGAACAACGTCCTATGTATGCGCTTTAATTGATCCTCCTCCTGCCCACCTACCTCTATGATCCCTAATGGCCACAACACAACTTGATTGAGCCTGCATCACTACCGCATCACAGTTGAACTTCATCTATCTACGGTCCGGTGTCACCCAGTCACTTACAGTGACCACATAAGGTTCATTCTGCACCGTCAAAAAGGCCTCTTTTTGTGCATGTGTCTCTCTTCTGATGGTTCTCACTAGTTGTTCAGGTCAGATAGTCTCCCCTTTGAAGATGTGCTTGTTCCTGCTCAGCCATATCTGCCAGGCAGCCATATAGAAACCTACCTTATCTTCATTGCTGCAACTCGTTTGATCCACTACCCAATCCTTCACTCTGGTGCCGATGAAGAATTGTGTATTGCTCTGGCTCCCTATCTGTAGTGACTTCCAGATCTCTCATGCGTATTTATAGTCTCATACGACATGTAGCATCGTCTCGTCTTCTTCCCTGCATCAAGGACAAGCCCCGATGTTCCCCATCCCCCTTTGGGCCCTCCTCACATTCATAAGTAGCGCCTCATGTACTAGTAGCCAAGTGAACACCTGAATGGGGGATGCCATCCTTGTAACCCAGATCTTATGCCAGTCTCATGGTGAAGGTAACCCTCTTCCCTGTCTGAGTACATGATATGTTGATTAGTTGTATACTGACCGTCCTTCGTGTGTGACCATACCCTTATGTCCTCTTCATATTCTTCATGAGGGATGCTTAACTTGATGATCTCGTCTGATATGCTTTGTGGTAGCCACTCCCGGAGGAAATCTTCATCCCACCCTCCCTACAAATTAACTAAGGATTCCACTTTTAGATCCATCGGGTCAGGTGGAATCGATTTTCTGGCTTTCTCTTTCAGGATCGGACCATCCTTCCACCATCTATCAGTCTAGAAGTTCACATTCCTACCATTCATAGGTATTATATAGGAGTTGGCCTCAATGAACTCTCTTCCAGTGATTGCTGCATTGCACACTCTTGATAGGTTATGCTTCTGTCCACCATTCTTGTTGCATTTTTCTCTAATAAAGGTACACCATGGGTTGTTTCTATTTGAGATGACTTCCCACGCATATTTGTAAATTAAAACTAGATTCCACTCTCTCATTCTATTCAATCCCACCCCCTTCTTTCTTTATACAATAGACTTTGTCCCATGCCACGAGGGCCATATACACCTCCCCAGACGAAATGTCAGATAGCATTGTCTATCTTATCACACAGCTGTAAAGGGAGCAGGGCTGACTGCATCACATATGTGGGCAAAGCAGAAAGGGATGATTTAGTAAGGCATATTGTTCCTACTAGTGATAAACTCCTTGCAACCCAAGCATTCACCTTTCTATTGATCTTCTCCACAATATCACTATAGGTCAACTTACTCACTCTGATGTGTAGAATCGACACTCCCAAATACCTTCCTAGATCCGTGGTTGTTTGGTACTGACTGGTATGTTCAATTCTTCTTCTTAACTCCCTGTCCACACTTTTTGAGAAAAACAACCTAGTTTTGTTCAGAGAAACCACTTGGCCCGAAGCTTCTTCAAAATGTTTGAATGTTTTCATGATCACTCTCATCTGGAGGAAGCTTGCCTGGGTGAATATGATGATGTCATTGACGAAACAAACATGTGATATTCTGGGACCATTTCTATCGAGTTTGATCGGTTTCCAGTTACCCCTCATGTCCTCTTCTTCAATTAGCTGGATTAACCTCTCTAAACACAGTACAACCAAATACAGTGATAGTGGATCACCTTGTTGGAGGCCTCTTCTCACTTTGATGGGTCTTGACATCCTCCCGTTCCAACATATAGCTGCCTCACCTCCAGTGATAGAAGCCATAATGTACTTCTTGATGCTACCTAGTAATCTGATGCAGTTCAGGGTATCCTCAATGAATTTCCATGACATTTGGTTGTAGGCTTTCATTAGATCCACCTTTATCACCATAGCCTTAGCTCCTTTCCTTCATTTCATGTTGTGAAAGATTTCTTGTACCAAAACTATGTTATCAATGATGCGGCGCCCTGGAACAAAGCTACTCTGAGCCATGGATATCCATTTTGGCATCATCGGTTTTAGTTTTTCGATCACCAACTTGGATGAGATTTTAAGGATAACATTGTTTAGAGAAATTGGTTGGAGATTTTCACATTTCTTTGGGCTGGTGATCTTAGGTATAAGGACAATCATGGAGTTGCAAAGTTCACTAGACATTGTGTCTAAATTTAGATCATCCTTCACTGTCCTACATACACTCGATCCCACCACTGGCCAATTCTTTTGGATGAAATATGCACTAACACCATCTTCTCCTGGTGCTTTCACTGGGTTTAGAGACTTGACAACTGTGTATATCTCTTCCTCTGTCGGGCTGGCACCCATAGTAGCCATTTGGAGCTCTCTTAACCTCTCGTACCTTCCTAGAATTTTAGGTAGAGTAGCTAAACTGCATCCTTCTGACCCGACGAGGACCCACTCAAAGTGATCGGTAACTAGTTCCATCAACTCACCTTCCTCCTCCACCCATCTTTCATTTTGGTCCTTTAGTTTAGTGACTGTGTTACTCTGTCTCCTCTGATTAATAAAGTTATGGTAGAACTTAGTATTATTTTCCCTATTTCTGATCCAATAGATATGGCTCCAATGAATTAGATCAACCTCTTCGACTCTAAGAACCTCATCCAATTCTGTAATAAAACCCGAGCATAGAGCATTCAATATCTCATTATACTGAACGACCAATTATGCCTATAGTTTTATGATGTTATTGATGCGTCTATCCTTGTGTTTCCTCTTAGCTTTGGTGTGCTCGTTGTCCCACCTAGATATTTGGCCACACGCACCTCACATGGCTTCCATAAAGCCAAGGTATTGACCCCATGCTCTATTAAACATAGGGTGGAACTCAGGATACGTCTGCTATGATGCTTTGGTACTGAATCTGCTAGGGATGTTGTTTCTTCGACGAAATCTTATCAGTAGTGGGCAGTGGTCAGATCCCAATCTGGGTAGGCGGTCAAACACAGCGCCCAGGAAACCTCTTATGAATGTCGAGTTTGCTACCACCCTATCTAAATGCTCATGTAAGAGTCCATGACAATAGGTGAATTTTGAGCCAGAGAAGCCCAAATAACTCAAATCGGCTTCCATAAGCATGCTCTGGAAAATATTTGCTTCAGCCTGGTTGAATGTTCTACTTCCTCTCTTTTTTCTTGGATCCAGTACTGTAATAAAATCTCCTACTATGATCCAAGGAGATTTAAACTGTTCACCCATATACAGAATGTGCTTCCACAACAGTCTTCACGTGCTTATTTGAGGGCTTGCATAAATAAAAGTGACAACATTCATTATTCACCTTACAAGCCACAAACTATCTATGAGTTTTTATGATTTCTACTTTGCACTGAGTCGCATCCCAACATACCCAAATTCTGCCTGAAAAGCCCCTGGCTTCCACCCTGTATGAATTGGGGAAGCTGAGTTTCTAAATCGTGCGGTTCACATTATCAACACTAATTCTTGGTTCCAAAATAGAGATTACTTTGGGTTTATAAATCTGCATACATTCTTTTAACACTCGACACCACTCTTTACTACCTATTCCTCTCATGTTCCAGCATAGAAGATCAATCATGGTAATAAAGGTGGGATTATGCCTTATGGCCATCTGGCATGATATTCATCTCCACATCTCCTCCATTTTCCTTCTCCCCTACACTATCTCCCCTAGTTTTGGTTGTCAGCGTCGAACTCTTCCTCTTTTGCTCGTATGGGGGGGACATCCTATGTTTCTTCATCTTGGCTCCGCTCCCTTTCATCTTCCTCCCTAATTTGGATGAAGTCGTGGTGTTGGTATTGGTTTTTGTGTTTCTAGTACTACCCCCACTTTTGGTGGTCTCATTTCCTCCATCAATTGCTCCTTTACCACCCCATCACTCCTGTTCTCCTCCAGCTCCTTCGTATTTCTTTCAAGGTCTACCATAGATTCAGGATGCCCTTCATCCTCCTCCAGATTGACCACTATGTGCTGACTATATGTGACCAGGTCCATTTCCTTTATAACCTCATCCACCCCTGGGTTTACTACCACATGTTCCATTCTTCTTTGCTCCTTTTGTGTCTACAGTTTCTTCTGACCTCCCAACACTACATGTGCCCTCCTTTGTTCCGCTTGTGCTTCCTTTTCCTTTCCCTGCATCTGTGTTTTTTCTCTTTGGTTTCCATACCTTTGGGGGCCTCGTAGCATGACTATTCATTAGTCTCGTGCTCTGCATATTTTTAGATTCAACCATTTCTTCATCAAGTTCTTCCTCAAATAGCAAATTGTCAAATATATTGCTGGATGAAGGTAAATCTGGAGGTTTCTTTGCTTGTTTAGCCGATCTATAGTTTCTTCACTGTCAATGTCCTCTTCCTCTGCTGTTTCTAGTTGTCAACATTTCTGTGGCCTTCGCTGATCCTGGCTCCTTCTCCCACCTACTCCTCCCTCACTATTTGGTTAGTACTTTCTATATGACAGTAATTCTATTTGTGTCTGACTTTCCCACATAGATAGCAGCTCTCCATAGTTGTGACGTCTGTTGCCAAGCATCGATTAAGACAAACGCGGAAGCGGATTATTAACAGCAGAATTACTGAAAATCACTAAAAATTTAAAACTTTTTGTAAAGAAATCCACAAACGGTAAAACCATATCATAAAGAACCAAAGTAAGTTATTTACATGCTGATTCATCAGTACATCTCTGTATCATCTCATCTCGAGAGTCATAACGTTGACTGCCCAGTCAAACTGTACATAAGTAGTATACAAAATCTCGAGGCATCAAGCCAAAAATCTCAGATCTATATCAAACCAAATACTGACTCCTAGGACCTGAGAGTACAGAGACGACACATAGGACTCTCTATATACAGGACTTGACAAACAGTGTCTCCACCTGAGGATCACTGCTGTCCTTGCTATTGCTGCTGCTGTGGCTGCTATTGCTGCTCACCCATTGGTGGGTTTCTTCTTCCTCGACGTCTACCTAAAAAGTCAAATCCCACGGGGGTGAGACAATTGAAAATTGTCCCAGCGAGAGATACAACTCTCTGCCAAAAACATTGTTATTGCTGATAATAGAATAAAACTGAGCAGTAGAATTATAATTATTCAACAGGTGGTAAATCATTGAATAAGATATGCAGAGCAGTATTCTCTATGCAATCATTTCAATTATAACTTGATTAAGTAGCAAGTCATTCATTTAATAAGGAATATGAAGAACATGTATATCATTTATCCAACTATGATATAATAGATCATGTATCATCAACCATTGATTCTCGCAATTCAATTCTAAGCAAATATGCTACACGGCTGATTATGTTTTAGAATCATACTTATGCCCTGAGGAGATGAGGTATACCGCTCATACTCCAACCGAACATTGCGAAGTCAAAATCGGTACCATACATAGGTCATCAGAAGAGCCGGATTTCTATGACCTCATCTTCCTAAGTCAGTGTGAGGAACAACATGCAGGACATCTTGTATCTGTGCTATAAATATAGCTTTCCAGGGTATAGTGGCAACTTTGCTATTAGAGTTACAGTGGCATGTTGTACTCTCTTTGCAATCGAGAGATTTCTTGTTTATCTCGCATCGATTCGGCATTAACATCATCATCGGGAGATTAGTGATACATCATCCCGGCATATACATATAATGAAAGGTTGAGAGATTTAATGTTTATCTCACATCAATTCCTTCATTAGGGTGTAAGGATATTCACGCCCATTACCCCCACATACTCAAAAGTATGCTCTCCAGGAGTTCCCTTAGGAAAACCTGTTTCACCATCATCTAACTACTGACGATGATGGATCTATGGTCAGGGCTCTACATGATATCATTTCACTTGATTAATTAAGTACATTACAACATTCTTTTAGCATGAGGCATATTTTCAAACATAAAACATTATAACAATTGCTATAGAGAATGAGTACTATTTCTATCAAGTTCATTTCACATCTTTGCTAACATTGGGATCTCAATCCCTTATCATCTCATCATCATGATTCAAGAATATGGGTGTTCAAACCCTGAGATTATCAAAATACCTGTTATAACTTTAACAGGTAACTTATTGCCATCAAGTCATCTGTTAATGTAAACATGATAATTGCAATGCTAGTGTTTCACATGTCTCTTACAGCCTATCAATCTCTTTTGTTACCTTCTACTAGGCAACATAACATATCATTGCTTACAAAGCTCATAAAATACTTTCAATAAGCAAAGCATCATAGATCATACCTGTCTATATTCAATATCTAATAAAACCTGCATGATTAGTACAGATGATAACAGATATATCAATTTCATACCAACATATTGCAAAACAATTATGACATCATTATTCAAGGGTTACATCACTATACCCTTGCTAGGGTTAGGGTTTCCCTTTTTAATCCAATTAGGGTTAATCATCCCCTTTAGCTCAAATAGGATAAATGACTCATCATTTCATTATCCAACCTTAGAGCTTCTTAGTATAAAGTATAACCCATAATTAGGGTTCCACATATTCATTCACCTTATTTGGAATTAGGGTTTACTATTCACATTGCATCACCCTTGATTAGAGTTTAGGTTCAATAACCCACAATTAGGGTTTACTATTCACATGACATCACCCTAGATTAAGGTTTACTATTCATTCCATGTAGGAGTGATCATCAAAGTACCCTAAATTAGGGTTTATCATGTCATCATTATGAATTAAGATCATATCATCATCATGTGTTAGGATTTCACCTATTAATGCCCTCATTTAGGGTTATGATTTATCATCCATCATAATTAGGGTTTCTTGATCTCACTATTAAGGATCATACCCTATTAGGCATTCATTCATATTAGAAGTACACTACATGATTATCATTCATGTAGGAAGTCTTCTCTCTCTCATCCTCTATAGGATGATGTTTGTTCAACCTTGATTAGGATAAGTCAACTCAACCTTGAAGAAGAATTGACATCATGGGTTATGTCATTGTCACCATGACCATTAAGGCTTAATTATTTAAAGGTACTAATCACCTCATCCCATTAAGATGTAATTACTATAACCATCTTTGATTACATCATGTACTAGTCAACTAATCACTTTGTCCTTTAACCACTTTAAGTACCCATGCGGTTTTGGTTAATTATCCACCAAACGGTTTTGGGATCATTTGGTCCCAAACGATCTTGGCACCGTTTGGTCCCAAACAGTCTTGAGACTGTTTGGACTCAAACGGTCATGAGACCGTTTGGCCCAAACCTCCTCAAAACCGCAAGGACCAAAAAGGGTCTCAACCATTCAAACTGAATTAGGGTTTCCAATGTTGATTCCTTCAACCATTGAATTCATGTAACGAATTCTCAATTAGACCTATCACCATGCTTCAATTGAGTTAAATAGGTCGACCTTCAACTGATTTGACCCTCAATTAACACTCAATTGATCACCAATTAGGGTTTGAATCAATTGGATTAGGGTTTGGAATCGATGATCCTTCAACATTAATCAATGTGAGATTGGTAACTTTGAAACCATTGAACCTTCATCCAAATTGAACATGACCTGACCCCAAACGGTCTTGAGACCATTTGCCCATGTACACATCAAAATCAAAGTCAACCAATTAGGGTTTGGTTCATTGGATTGCTCACCAAATCAACAATTGATTACTCTTCGACACAATACCTTTAGATCTCCAAACACCTAACCATAGTCAACCCTAGACCTCCAAATGGTCTTGGGTGACCCCCAAACGGTCTTGAGACCGTTTGGATGACCTCCAAATGGTCTTGAGACCGTTTGGCTCATCCAACCTTTGGATTCTAGTGAAATTCCATTAGGGTGTGATCCATTGAGTTGATCATCAAATCAGCACTTAATTGCTAAGTGATTTGGTACCTTTGGACCTTCAATTGGTCAACTATACTTAAACCCAGACCTCCAAACGGTCTTGGGTGATCCCCAAACGGTCTTGAAACCATTTGGGTGATCCCCAAATGGTTTGAAACCGTTTGGGTCAATCAACCCAAAACATCAACTTGTTCAATTGCAAAATCAGCACTTAGCCGATTAGGGTTAGTACCATATCTTTGAACCTTCAAATACTTAATAATATCCAACCCTAGACCTCCAAACGGTCTTGGGTGACCCCCAAACGGTCTTGAAACCGTTTGGGTGATCCCCAAATGGTTTTGAAACCGTTTGGGCTAATCAACCCAAAATCTCAAATTAACTCATTGGAATTTCAGCACTAATTTCAATTAGGGTTTGCCTAATTGATTAGCCTTCAACTCATGATTCCTTTGGAGTTAACACATAAAATTTGGAGGGTAATTAACCCACATAATTAGGAACAAGATTCACAAAAGGTCAACCCTTGGTCAACTCCCTCAAACTGTTTTGAAACCGTTTGGTCTCATGCGATTTAGTGAAACCGTTTGATTCTAAACGGTTTGAAGCCGTTTGCTTCCAAACGGTTTGGGAAACCGTTTAGCTTGGTAATTTTCTTTGGATAGACATTTAGGATTATGTAATCATCACATTACTTCGTTCAACCAAGAACAGAAACCGTTCTTGATGGAAATTGCAGCAAAGAAACAAAAGTGTATCAAATTGAAGAAAACAATCAACAAAGCATAGAGAATTGATGCAATAGCAATGATTATGGGTTTAAGTTATAAAACCCGCCTCAAATCTGATCTCCAAGATCCAATCTCCACGTCTATAATGGTGGATGGAGTTCCAGCAACTTCCCAAGGTCCGTTTTTGAGCTATTGGATGAAATAGATGGCTAGAATTGGAAATTGGGTGAAGAAAACCAAGAATCAAGCATTGATTTAGGGTTTTCACCATGAATCCAAGGTAGAAGATGATCAAAACCTTACCAAAAGGTTGTGTTCGTCCTTATCCTGCTCCTGAGCTCTTTCTTGGTCGGCCAAAGCAAAATGGTAGGGAAAATACTAAGGGTACGACCCTTATGTGTTATTGAAATAAGATATACATAAAGGGTATGTATATGGGTTTTCAATGAAAGAGAAAATGGAATTATTTTCTTTAAATTCCATAATAATTTCCATCAAATATCCCTCCATTTCTTGGTCACGAAACCACCTTCATGTTCTTGCAAAACTCCATCATTATCCAAGAATAAAGGGAAAAGAAATTAAGCACCTTAACCCTTATAATATTAATATCCATTTTTGAGTGGAATTTCTTTTTCTTATAATAATGGTGAGTGGAATTTCACCTCCTTAGGATATGCTCGTGCCTTTGAAAGGATTAAGATCTTCCACACACATATGAATCCAACCATTTTAATTTTGGTTGAAGGCCCCTTCAATTATTTTATTTATTTTTGCATTAAATTGAATTAGGGTACCAATTAGACTTAAATCTTGATTATTTTAATGTCAAGATTCTCTCTCCTCCAAGATAACTCAAATGAGGCGCCCCTCTCATTTTCTATGCTCTACGTGATGCCAAGAAACATGAGAGACCCTCTAGAGGTGGTATTTTGCATGTTGAACCCTAGGTTTTGGGTAAATTGCACATTACACCAAAACTAGGTTTCAATGCACAAGGATTGCTATACAAGCTTTATCTTGATGCCCAAGCTTGTGGAAACCATAACACTACATCATATTCATTCTTATGATGTCTCAACATCAGAGGAACATCCTATCATGTGGAATTTGCAAGTTAATTCCTCAACTTGGGTAATTTACACTTTAGTCCAAGATTAACAAAACAATGTTTCAACATTATTTAAAAGGGACTGAAATTGAAATATAAGTTGCTCAAAAGCCTTAATTACTTTTCAAAAGATGAGAGAAAGCATCTTATCATATTTATTAAAAAAAACACCTAGGGTTAGTACATAACCCAGGTCATGGATGTTACAAATTATCCACCCCTTACAAGGATTTCGTCCCCGAAATCATTAACAAAACATTTTAAGAGAAAAGAGTAGGGTATTTCCTCCTCATTTCTTCCTCTAGTTCCCATGTAGTTTCTTTAATGCCACGATGATTCCAGAGAACTTTTATAAGACTTATATCTTTCTTCTTCAGCTTCTTGATCCTTCTATCAAGAATCAACATAGGTCCTTCAACATAGGATATATCATCATTAAATTCTACTTCCATAGGCTGCAGAACTGATTCTGTGTCAGGATGACATTTCCTTAACATGGAAATGTGGAACACTGGGTGTAACTTTTGCAGCTCGGGTGGTAACTCCAGCTTATAAGCTACCTTTCCAACCCGTTCAATGATTGGATAAGGCCCCATAAATCTAGGAGCTAACTTTCCTTTCCTTCCAAATCTAAGAACTCCTTTCCAAGGTGAGACCTTGAGGTACACTCTGTCTCCAACCTGGAATTCTAAAGGTCTACGACGCTTATCAGCGTATGATTTCTGCCTATCCTGTGCAGTCTTCAACTGTTGTTGTATTATTTTAATTTTCTCAGTGGTCTGCTGCACAAGATCAGGACCCAAAAGTTGATATTCACCAGTTTCATACCAACATAGGGGAGATCTACAACGTCTACCATACAAAGCTTCATAAGGTGCCATGTCTATACTGTGTTGATAGCTGTTATTGTAGGCAAACTCTATCAAGCTTAGATGTAGATCCCAACTTCCTGTAAACTGAAGAACACATGCCCTAAGAAAGTCCTCCAAGGTTTGTATAGTTCTTTCAGATTGTCCATCAGTTTGAGGATGAAAGGTTGTACTAAACCTTAACTGTGTGACTAAGGCTTTATGAAGTCACTCCCAAAAATGACTCGTAAACTGGGGACCTCTATCAGAAACAATGGTAATTGGGACCCCATGCAACCTCACTATCTCATCTACATATGACTGTGCCAACTTCTCGGCAGAATATGTTGTTTTGATAGGTAAGAAATGTGCTGTCTTTGTCAACCTATCAACTATTACCCAGATGGAATCATGACCTTTGGCTGTTCTGGGCAGACGAACCACAAAATCCATGGTTACATGATCCCACTTCCACTGGGGTATGGGTAAAGGTTGCAGTGTTCCTGCAGGCTTCTGGTGTTCAGCTTTAACTTGCTGACACACCAGACACCGCATGATGAACTCAGCAACATCCCTTTTCAAACCAGGCCACCAATACATATCTTTCAAGTTATGATACATCTTGGTGCTTCCTGGATGCATATCAAACATAGAAGAATGAGCTTCTTCCAGGACTAACTTCCTTAAGTTATCCACATCAGGCACTATCATTCTACCATGATAACAGGCTACCTGATCATCTGAATCATAGAAACCTTCTCATTTCTCACTACCATACTCTGATCTAATCTGCTGAACTGTAGCATCAACTTGTTGTGCCTCCTTAATCTGCTATATCAGAGTAGGTTTTATGTGCATCTCATCTAACAACCCAGATAACAATGATACTCTAAGTTTTACATTGTTTTGCCTTAAAGAGATAAGCATATCTCTCCTAGAGCACACCAAAGAATTTAACTATGCTTTATCTAGGGCTGGTGTTGCTGATTTCCTACTTAAAGCATCAGCAACCACATTGGCCTTCCCTAGATGATAATCAATTGTACAATTATTACAACCCCAATGTTGGGTTCATAAGGAGAGAAATGTAGTTTCTCATTTTAAAGATATTAGAACAAATGATGATATAATTTGTGTTGAATAAATGAGTTTCATTGAAAATAGCCTTGTTGTTTGATTTGTGGGCTCTATTGGCTATTGGGCCCAATAACAAGGATATTCAATTAATTAATGAATAACTGAGAATTTGAGATAAGAAAGGTGTGGAAACCTCTAGAAGGCGAATCCAAAGAGGATTTCGTGCCTCTTAGATTCCCTGGGTTCCAAGGAGTCCAAAGTTGCAAAGAAAAGGGCAATAAGAAAAGAAAATATCAATTAAGTATTTCCCTGTTAATAAAGAAATTGAAAACATTGATGAAATGTGGAAAATATGTGAAAAGAGGTATAATTGGGTAATCCTTAGTGGAATTTCATATCCCAAGGATTACTAATGATAAAAGGAATACCAATGAGGAAAATAAAAGAGAAATAAAGAGAAATCCTCAAAAAGGAATTATTTTAATAAGAAATAAACAAGATAATGTGAAATAATGTATATAGATGTATTCAGATGGATAATGAGTGTCCATTAAAAGGATTTCAAAATAATTGAATTTCTTGGGATCCAAAGGGTCCCAATAAAGAAGAGGAGAGAGAAAATACCCATAATGACAAATAGGAAGATAATATGATACATTATTAATGATTTTGGTGTCTTTGTGAAAAAGGAAGTGATTTCTATTAAAAAGAAAATAGAAATTTGTGCCCAAGAATTAAAAGGCAAGAGTAGAGAGAATAAGGAAAAAGGTTTTCAATTTTCTAAATACCCAAATAACATGGTTATATTAGAAGTATATGAAGAGAGAGAAGGTTACATCATAATGAAGGTGAAACCCATTCCGAATAGGAAAAGCTTTGCTTTCTTTGTGGGCAAACGTTCCTGGGCATGGGTACTCCTCTATATAAAGGGGTAGACCCCCCTGGATAGAGTTTCAGAGATAAATCCCACAACTCCTTTTCTCCTTCTCCTCCTCCTCCTTCTTCTTCGTCCAAACCCTAACCAAAGGGTATCATATCAACCTTGGGGCAGCAAGGAACTTTGAAGTCATTGCATAGGATGGGGGATGTCGCACAGTATCAAAAGGGAGCACAACCATCATCCTTAGACTCCATCACATGCACGACGGCCGCAACACGGCTGTAATGATGACCGCAGGTTGCAGACCTGAACAACCTGAAACAGCTGTGCTGGCCACGAGCGGAGAGTTCCCTTGGTTGCGTGGGGATGTGGCGAAGGTAAGGAATGAGTTCCAAGGAAGTTCGTGCCTTGGAAAGGGGGGAGAAGATCTCGTGATTTCCTGCAGCATGGCTGCATGGTGGCTGTGAGCCGCAGACATCCTGGGCTTACTCACGGCCATAATGGCCGCGTCTTGAAGGCTCTGTGCATACACCAAGGTGCGACGGGAGCAACATGACCCTCCTTGGTGGCCTACGAGGCCAAGGGAGGCAAGGAGGAGCCGCTCCCTAGGCGGCTAGGGCAACAACAGACGGCGGGAGCAAGGTTGAAGAAGCCAGAAGCATATTTGACCATTTTGCCCTCTAAAGTACAAAGAAACAAGCGACCGTGCCAAGGGTACTTTGGTAACTTGGTTATAATCTCAACGGGCCGCGTTTGCATGGACAAAGGTGACGTGTCAACCTCCGGTTGGCTTTGGTTAGTGAAATCGTACAAAAATCGTAACTAAATTTTCGTAGCTCGAATTAGTACGTGTAAAATATGAAAATTGCTCAGAAAAATGAGGGGAATCTAATAAAAATATAATTGAAGCCTGATTCCTTATGAAATTCTAAAAGTAATGAAAGATATCAACTTTAATGTATTAATGTTTAAAGAACCCTATTTTGATATGATTAAAGTGATTATTAGGGTTCAATAGATGATTAGAGTTGATATTAGCTTGTTAATGATAAAAAGGAACATTAGGAAGAAAAAGGATGAACTTTGCATATAATTAGTTAATTTAGAGTTTCATATGCATGAATATACTTTAATGGGCCTTGAAACCCTAATGTTGACTAATTCGACTATAAATGGCTTTAATTGATTAATTTCATGATTAAAGTTGGACACCAAGTTGCTCTAGATCAGGTATGTGGTTAATTATGGTTAATCACATTAGTTTCCCGAGGATTTCTCGGATGTTTCCTCGCATTGACTGCAACTAAACAGTTTGGATGTTCATATTTGCAAAATTATAACGCCACTATGATTATCACAATTATAAAGAAGTGTGTATTCTCACACCTACATGCCACCCTGATGGATGATGCCAAGAGAGTCAGGCCCAGATGGGTAGACTAATGGGCACCATGAGTGGTGACCCCCAGGCACTAAGAAGATGGCCTATGATATTGCATGACTAGAGGGCACCATGAGTGGTGACCCCCAGGCACCAAGCTCGGGATTGAGAAGGTGGCCTTATGTCATGGGCAAAAGAAACCCTAAGGTGGGTATGCCAGGGTTAGGGCAAAAGCGGTGGAAAAAGTCATACTGAAAAGTGTAAATTGGCTTGTTAAATAATTTGATTGTGATTATTAAATTGTTAGCCATATTTGCAAACTTTTGGTTGTCTCCACATACCAGTATATTTCGATATACTGACCGACATTTTGTTTATCGGCGTT
Organism: Alisma plantago-aquatica; assembly: GCA_963693085.1. Lineage (NCBI taxonomy): Eukaryota > Viridiplantae > Streptophyta > Magnoliopsida > Alismatales > Alismataceae > Alisma > Alisma plantago-aquatica. Next base: position 52,875,041 of record OY856414.1, on the reverse strand, counting down.
TTAGGTACAAATGAAAAGAACAAACAGTAAAGTGGCATATGTGGAATTAAATGAGAAGTAACGTGCACAGGAGGATTAGTTAGATTAACATCTTCATGGATAGAAGTTTAGAAATCCCAATTTTCACAAGGTAATAAAAGTTTTATTTTATACCAGTTTTTAGTTTAGTTGGTAAATTTTATTAATTGTTATTGATTATTTGTCGAACCTTTGATCCTGTTAATTGAATAACGGCTCTGACCTTCGGGTCTCCCTTAATTGGGGGTTACGGGAGGCGGGGTTGTTACAATTGGTATCAGAGCATAGGTTCCTCAATTAATCTTTAATAATTATTAAATTTTACAAATTATGTAGAACTCAAGGGAGTTATTAGAGGATTATCCAAAAGACAGAGGTTTCTAGAAAAGGATCACGACCGGGGGCTGGAAATATTTTCCTCCACACCGCTAGTCAGAATACGAGGACCCCCGGATCCATGTGACTTCCTGGCCAAAGTCTTAGGGTATGAATCGAAATAAGATACCTTTAGGACTCTCTCATCTTGTTCATCCCTTCTCGACTCAAATTCTATTAAGGACCTTAAGGATTAGGGTTTTCTCTCTTTCCCTCACCCTCTTGAGGTATGGGTAAGGTTGATAAGGATTAAGGAATCCTCCATCAAATTAATAAAAAGCATGTAAATAAGATGTCATGGACATAAGCTTAATAGAGTAAGCGTAAAGGAATAGATACATGCTTAGGTCGTATGACATGAGTTGTCATTTCCCTCAGGAGAAATCTGAGGATAGACCTCCTTGGTAGAAGGATAAGTAGAGAGAGTTACGCTTGGAGGTAGAGACCTCCATTAAAAGTAGAAACCTAGCACATCCTTTGAGGATGATGTTAACCCTAACCCTAAGTGAAGGTTAGAAAGAAAAGATGACATGATGAGTTAGATATCATGGGTGACCGAGTGTTTGGTTGGACATTCCTTTGGGATGCCATAAGAGGTTAAATGATCAAGTACCTATGGCAACCCAACCCTGGAAAGGGTCATGCATATTAGAGTGAAGGATAGCTCCTTCATCGATGAGGTTAGAGAAGAACCTATAGTTACCCTATGGGCTTAGGTAAGTAGGGTATAACTTGATGAAACCCTGGTTAAGAGATCATGATGGATGTATTATGATCTTGAGCAAACGTAAGTTCAAGAATAGGCTTCACCCATGTGGAGGTAGGCTAGTGAACTTGATTCATCATGGAGAAAGGACCTCAGGTAGTAAGAGAGAGAAAGCATGACTCAAGCAAGGGGGTTGGAAGCTTAGACTCTGAGACATAAGGAACAGTGAGTAGTTGAGGATGATGTGATCTAAGTGGACGATAGTCGTTGCCTTATGTTTGATTTCTAAAGGCTGATGATATCTTGGTTGCCTTTAGAGGAACCAAACCCTAAAGAGAGGATGATGCTTCTGGTACCTATGAGTCTGTGGTATAGGAATTTATCTTATGAGATAGGAAGAAGAGTTCCTCAGACCTAGAGAGGTTTGGTAGTAGGTTTTGAGGCCTTGTACCTAGTTGGTTGTCCTTGAGAGGACTCAACCCTGAGATGTTGCTCATATAAAAGGATCGTGGAAGTACATAACATGCCTTGAACATGCAGTTGGATACCCAACGGTGGACCTAGGGTTCCTAGGCCTAAGAGGGGAAGCAGTGTATCTGATGCTCATGGTGAGATTTGAGTCTCTATAGTTTCGAGCATGGTACTCTTAATGTGTGGAGGTAAAGGAAACCCCTAAAGGTAAGGGTATGTTTGACAAACCCCTCACAACTAAGTGGGTCTAATGTTGAGGATGAGTATAGGTGTGACCTAGCTTGGCTTTGTAGGTGTCTGGTTGTGCCTTAGTAGCTTGCCAGGGCTAAGAAAGCTCATGTAGATGCATACCCTAAACATAAGGATGCTTGTGACCTTTGTTATCCAGGTGTAGTTTCCTCTCGTCCTGGGAGAAGGACCCGTTGGTAGGGTGTATACCAGTTTTGTTGGTTTTGAGGTAACCTAAAGAGGTTTCAGAGGATCTTGAGAAGTTAAGTGAAAAGTGCATGGTATGAGATTGAACCTGTAACCCATAGATAAACATCTCTAAGTGCTTATGGATGTGTTACCATGGAAGTAACCGGTATGGGGCCTGACCAAGGTAGGCAGGTTGCCATGACCCCTATGAAGGGATGAAAGTCAGTCTTGAATGCAGAAAGAGATGAGGAAGGATTGGATAAGGTTCTAAGTTGAACATGTATTATAATGGAATCCTAAGTCTGTCCTAGGGTCAAGTAGGGATGAGACCGATGGAAGAAGGAGTTTCCTAATTCCTTAGTTGCACATGACCATAGGGTTGGGAGGTAACATCTATCATTGTCTGAGGGCCATGGGTTAGGAGATTGATCACCTTCATGAATCCATGAGACCCAAAGGGCAGATGAGTAGGGTACTCTCTAATGCATAAAGGAAAAGGGATGACCCCAAAAGTGCAGACTCCCTATAGACCTAGAGGAGATGACCTAGGATTGTGCTCAGACCAAGTAAGTTCGAGACCAGTTTTCCATGGAAGTTATGTGGATATCATGATGTTTGTGATATAGAGACATAAGCTGCACGTTTCAAGTTGGATTTGAAAGTGTACGGGCAAGGTGGGATGTACCATCTCTACTCTTGGAATAGGAAGAACTCTATATTTGGACTGCAGCCAAATGCTTATTTCCTCTTGTTATGGGAGTGAGAGATAGGACAGTACGCATGCCATACACCAAGGATAAAAGATGATGCGAGTTGAAACATTGATACAAGGTATGAGGACAGATATGTTAACATATCTTGGTGGAGTGAATGATACATGGATGGCTTACAAACACTAAGAGGAATAGTGTAGTCATATTATGGGGATGTTTTACCAAGAGCTAGGTGGAGTTTGTAAGTTATACCAGGTTGAGTGTGATCATCATGAGAATGAGCTTAGAGTTTCTTGATGAAGACAAACTTAGAGTTTGAGATGAGACGATATGTAGAATACATGGAAGAGTATGTCTTCAACGTTACCTAATACCGAAGGATGTGAAGTGGTAATGGATGCTCTGGTGGAGATATAGCTGCCTAGTTTGGCTAGAAGGGAGTTGTTAGGCTAACCCTACTTTTGGAAAGAAGATGTGTTTTGGCTAACACTCAGATGTAATGAGATAGGTTGAATAAGTTAATGATTGTTTGGTTATCCACTCTAGTCCTTGATGTAATGAAAGGATGGTTTAGAGCCTCAGACGCACTTCTCTGGAAGGGAATGTGATGAAATCCTGATTAGAATGATTTAGGGTTTCCGAGGTATCAAGCTTGAGGAATCATAACAATGCAGGAGATCATGATATATCTTGGTACTACCGAGATATTAAATGACAATAGCACTTTGGATGCTTAAAATGAGGTTGCATGTGGTATGTTGCCATGCATGATAGAGGTGAAGGATGAACACCAGTAACCCAGTACATTGATATGAAGGATAAAGAGAGTCCCCAAGTGGGAATGGGAGTACATCCCTATGGATGTTGTGGTAAGTCTCCCCTTGGACAAGGAAGGTCAAGATGCAATGTGGATTATGGTAGATCGCCTTATCTAGATGACATGAGAAAGAAAGTGTACTGTCAAGGGACAGACCGGGTTGAACTACTTATAAGAGAAAGAGATGGTTCAACTACACATGATGCGAGTTCAAAAGTTCTTATGTAGGACCTAAAGGTTCACTTCCATAAGGTGGAAGCCGATGTGTGAATAACTCGATGTTAGTACAGTTTATCACCCCTAACTAATGAGTAGTATGATCCAGACCGGAGGGTCTGATGAGAGCAAGTGTGCTTGTTCAGGGTGATACAAAGAGACGATTCTTAAGAGGTGATGTTAACCACCATAGCCTTTATCGGGATGCAAGAAGTTCCATAAGGAGGTAGTGTCGGTCACCACTTCATTAAGATGATGTTGGTGAAGGAGGCCTCGCGAAGGTCAGAAAAGAACCACAGTGTGTGAAGATGAAGTCACTTGATCGAGCAATGGCTGAGAGAGAGCCCAAGGGTGACATGAGTCACGAGCTGATGCAAAGCAGACTGACATGCAATTCACTGTGGTGGAATATAATGTGAAAGTCCGGCCCCTCTAAACTACAGCTGAGAAAGTTGAGTCCCCGATATATGGGTCCATTTGAGACGGATGGGTGGAGATGTTTGTGTTTAGCCTACCCCTCAAGATAACATGAGGAATAGGGTGTCCCATAAGTCCGATCTAGAACACTATGTGAGGTACCCAAGCCATGTGTTGATCCTTGAACCTATTCAACTTTTGAGAGGCTGAAATGTCCTGAGTCACCTATGAGGGTACGATATACCAAGGTAAGAAAGAACTAAGATGGAAGAATATGAGATGATGAAGGTTCTCAGTAAGCACCATGGAAAGGGTGAAGTCACATGGGAGCCATGATGCACATATGAAAGGCTTATCCTGTTTGTTTGCTTGCTTGATGGAATTTTGAGGACAAAATTCTTATAAGAGGGGAAGGATGTTACAACCCCAATGTTGGGTTCATAAGGAGAGAAATTTAGTTTCTCATTTTAAAGATATTGTAACAAATGATGATATAATTTGTGTTGAATAAATGAGTTTCGTTGAAAATAGCCTTGTTGTTTGATTTGTGGGCTTTATTGGCTATTGGGCCCAATAATAAGGATATTCAATTAATTAATGAATAACTGAGAATTTGAGATAAGAAAGGTGTGGAAACCTCTAGAAGGCGAATCCAAAGAGGATCTCGTGCCTCTTAGATTCCCTGGGTTCCAAGGAGTCCAAAGTTGCAAAGAAAAGGGCAATAAGAAAAGAAAATATCAATTAAGTATTTCCCTGTTAATAAAGAAATTGAAAACATTGATGAAATGTGGAAAATATGTGAAAAGAGGTATAATTGGGTAATCCTTAGTGGAATTTCGTATCCCAAGGATTCCTAATGATAAAAGGAATACCAATGAGGAAAATAAAAGAGAAATAAAGAGAAATCCTCAAAAAGGAATTATTTTAATAAGAAATAAACAAGAAAATGTGAAATAATGTATATAGATGTATTCGGATGGATAATGAGTGTCCATTAAAAGGATTTCGAAATAATTAAGTTTCTTGGGATCCAAAGGGTCCCAATAAAGAAGAGGAGAGAGAAAATACCCATAATGACAAACAGGAAGATAATATGATACAATATTAATGATTTTGGTGGCTTTGTGAAAAAGGAAGTGATTTCTATTAAAAAGAAAATAGAAATTCGTGCCCAAGAATTAAAAGGCAAGAGTAGAGAGAATAAGGAAAAAGGTTTTCGATTTTCTAAATACCCAAATAACATGGTTATATTAGAAGTATATGAAGAGAGAGAAGGTTACTTCATAATGAAGGTGAAACCCATTTCGAATAGGAAAATCTTTGCTTTCTTTGTGGGCAAACGTTCTTGGGCATGGGTACTCCTCTATATAAAGGGGTAGACCCCCCTGGATCGAGTTTCAGAGATAAATCCCACAACTCCTTTTCTCCTTCTCCTCCTCCTTCTTCTTCTTCGTACAAACCCTAACCAAAGGGTATCGTATCAACCTTGGGGCCGCAAGGAACTTTGAAGTCATTGCAAAGGATGGGGGATGTCGCACAGTATCAAAAGGGAGCACAACCATCATCCTTAGACTCCAGCACAGGCACGACGGCCGCAACACGGCTGTAATGCTGACCGCAGGTTGCATACCTGAACAACCTGAAACAGCTGTGCTGGCCACGAGCGGAGAGTGCCCTTGGTTGCGTGGGGATGTGGCGAAGGCAGGGAACGAGTTCCAAGGAAGTTCGTGCCTTGGAAAGGGGGGATAAGATCCCGCAATTTCCTGCAGCATGGCTGCATGGTGGTTGTGAGCCGCAGACATCCTGGGCTTACTCATGGCCATAATGGACACATCTTGAAGGCTCTGTGCATACACCAGGGTGCGACGGTAGCAACAGGACCCTCCTTGGTGGTCGACGAGGCCAAGGGAGGAAAGGAGAGGCCGCTCCCTAGGCGGCTAGGGCAACAGCAGACGGCCGGAGCAAGGTTGAAGAAGCCAGAAGCATATTGGACCATTTTTCCCTCTGAAGTACAAAGAAATAAGCGACCGCACCAAGGGTACTTTGGTAACTTGGTTTTAATCTCAACGGGCCGCGTTTGCATGGACAAAGGTGACGTGTCAGCCTCTGGTTGGCTCTGGTAAGTGAAATCTTACAAAAATCATAACTAAATTTTAATAGCTCGGATTAGTACGTGTAAAATATGAAAATTGCTCAGAAAAACGAGGGGAATCTAATAAAAGAAGCCTGATTCCTTATGAAATTCGAAAAGTAATGAAAGATATCAACTTTAATGTATTAATGTTTAAAGAACCCTATTTTGATATGATTAAAGTGATTAGTAGGGTTCAATAGATGATTAGAGTTGATATTAGCTTGTTAATGATAAAAAGGAACATTAGGAAGAAAAAGGATGAACTTTGCATATAATTAGTTAATTTAGAGTTTCATATGCATGAATATACTTTAATGGGCCTTGAAACCCTAATGTTGACTAATTCGACTATAAATGGCTTTAATTGATTAATTTCATGATTAAAGTTGGAATATATTGAATCTAAACTATTTCGAGCATTAAAGTTCCTAATTTGTGGATGAATACCCTAAGTGTAATAATTAGGGTTTTCTTATGAATAAAAGGTGGAATTAATAGCAAATCGAGTTCATATGCGTCTTGGACCATAATGAACTATGAGTTAATGATAAATGCGTATAATGATCTTGTCATGGATCAAAAAGATAAAAATCGTAGCTTTAATAAAAGAGGCTTAATGAGCTGAATTAATGGTTAATTATGCCTTTAATCTGGAATTGAGGATTAGATGTGGAAATAATTAGGGTTTGAGATCAATTGTGTTAAATTAGGGTTTAAAATAGTAAAATATAAAAGGAAACTCTAATTGCAATAGGAACTCTAAAAGTGGCCTAGAAAGCCTAAGATGGAATCCAAGTCTAGCTTTAAAATGTTCTGGATAAACTATAACGCTTGGATGCCATGCATTAATTTCAGGATATGGTTGATTGCTTGTTTCTTGTTCTTTATCCTTATTGATTGGACACCAAGTTGCTCTGGATCAGGTATGTGGTTAATTATGGTTAATCACATTAGTTTCCCGAGGGTTTCCCAAATGTTTCCTCGCATTGACTGCAACTAAATAGTTTGGATGTTCATATTTGCAAAATTATAAAGCCACTATGATTATCACAATTATAAAGAAGTGTGTATTCTCGCACCTACATGCCACCCTGATGGATGATGCCAAGAGAGTCAGGCCCAGATGGGTAGACCAATGGGCACCATGAGTGGTGACCCACAGGCACCAAGAAGGTGGCCTATGATATTGCATGACTAGAGGGAGCCATGAATGGTGACCCCCAGGCACCAAGCTCGGGATTGAGAAGGTGGCCTTATGTCATGGGCAAAAGAAACCCTAAGGTGGGTATGCCAGGGTTAGGGAAAAAGCGGTGGAGAAAGTCATACTGAAAAGTGTAAATTGGCTTGTTAAATAATTTGATTGTGATTATTAAATTGTTAGCCATATGTGCAAACTTTTGGTTGTCTCCACATACCAGTATATTTCGATATACTGACCGACATTTTGTTTGTCAGCGTTTTAGGTACAAATGAAAAGAACAAACAGTAAAGTGGCATATGTGGAATTAAATGAGAAGTAACGTGCACAGGAGGATTAGTTAGATTAACATCTTCATGGATAGAAGTTTAGAAATCCCAATTTTCACAAGGTAATAAAAGTTTTATTTTATACCCGTTTTCTGTTTAGTTGGTAAATTTTATTAATTGTTATTGATTATTTGTCGAACCTTTGATCCTGTTAATTGAATAACGGCTCTGACCTTCGGGTCTCCCTTAATTGGGGGTTATCGGGAGGTAGGGTTGTTACAACAATCATAGTCCTTGATTAACTCCATCCAGCGGCGTTGCCTCATGTTTAACTCACACTGAGAAAAGATGTACTTTAGGTTCTTATGGTCTGTGAAAATCTAGAATGTTTCTCCATAGAGGTAATGTCTCCAGATCTTCAAGGCATGGACTACAGCAAGTAGTTCTCGATCGTGTGTCGGATAATTTTCCTCATGTTTCTTAAGCTGTCGAGAAGCAAAAGAAATCACTTGTTTATCCTGCATTAACACACATCCTAGTCCATTCTTAGTGGCATCACAGAAAACTATATACCCTTTCCCTTGCTCAGGTAGCACCAGCACATGCGCACTTGTTAGTCTTTCCTTCAACAATTGGAATGATTGCTGACACTTGTCATTCCAAACAAAAGAAACATCCTTCCTAGTCAACGTAGTCAAGGGTAAAGCTATTGAATTGAAGTTCTTAATGAACCTCCTATAATAGCTTGCCAACCCTAAGAAACTGTGAATCTTTGTCGGTGTCTTAGACTGTTCCCATTGTAGGACAGATTCTACCTTTTTAGGGTCAACACGTATACATGAAGCAGATATTATGTGTCCAAGAAAAGAAACTTTTGGTAACCAAAACTCACATTTGCTAAACGTAGCATATAACTCATGCTCTCTTAGCAAAGTTAGAGCCTGACAAAGATGCTGCTCATGCTGCTGAGCATCTCTACCGTAGATTAGTATGTCATCTATAAAGACAACTACACACTGATCGAGAAAAGGTTGAAAGATTCTATTCATGAGTTCCATAAATGCAGATGGTGCATTATTTAGTCCAAACGACATAACTGTGAACTCGTAGTGACCATACCTTGTCCTAAAAGCAGACTTAGGTATGTCACCTTCCTTAATACGCAGCTGATGATATCTTGACCTCAGATCTATCTTTGAGAAGACAGTTTCACCACAAAACTGATTAAAGAGATCATCAATCCTTGGCAAAGGATACTTATTCTTTATTGTTACTTTATTTAACTGCATGTAATCAATGCATAACCGCATCGATCCATCCTTCTTTTTAACAAAGAGGACTGGAGCACCCCAGGGTGAAGTGCTTGGTCAGATGAAACCCTTCTCAAGCAACTCTTGCAGTTGTTTCTTGAGTTCTGCCATCTCAGTAGGCGCCATCCTATATAGTGTTTGTGCTATTGGTTGCGTTCCCGAGACTAGATTAATTTCAAAATCAATCTCTCAAGGTAGAGGAACACCTGGAAGTTCTTCAGGAAATACATCTTCAAATTCCCTGACTACAAGAACTTCAGCAGGATTGGAACTTTCCATAGTGGTATCTATCACATGGGCTAAGAATGCAAGACATCCTTGCCTCATCAGCTTCTCAGCTACCATAGCTGACACAAGATAGGTTGGAAGGATCTTTCTGTCTCCCTGAATGATCCATGTGTCACTATCATCTGTGAACATAGCTTGCTTGGACTCACAATCCAAGACGACCTTATACCTTTCTAAGGTATCCATCCCAAGGATTATATCAAACCCGTGCATCTCAAGTGGTATAAGATTCACTTGAATGCGATGCTCAGAAAAGAAAAGAGTGCAGGGAGAACATACTTCCCGCAACACAACACATCCCATCAAAGGAGTTTCCAACTTCAAACTCTCTGCCCTATGACTTATAGTCATGTTGCAGTCAAGAATCACTCTTCGAGTGATAAAGGAATGCGTAGCACCCGTATCAATTAAAAAAGATACGATGCAATAAGTAGACATATCAGAATAAAACAACTTCATCTGACCTGTCACAACTCGAGGGTTGACTACTGCATCAGGAGGATTCATCGCATAGAATCTCTCCATTACCTGCGGTTGATTCGGTGCTCGATTACTTAGTGCTGATGATCCAGCTTGGGATGCTTGTCCACATCCTCTAGCTCCACCTGGGAACTATCTCCTTTGAGAACCTTGCTGATTCTCCCTTTGAGGTTGAGTCACACTTGCCTCTCGGGCTCTACAATCCTTCATCAGATGCCCCATCTTTCCAAATATGTAACAACTCCTAATTCCTTATTGTGGTCTGGATGGTCCTGTAACCGACACAGATGCTGAGCTACATGCTCCTTCTGGTGGTAAACTTCTTCCTCTGCCCCTATTTGACGTCCACTGCATCTGGGTACTGAATCTAGGTGGTTGTGTAGGCATGGAAAACCTCAGTTTCTTGAAACCTTTGGATGAGGATCCTTGGAACTGGGGGTACACCGTCTTGTCCCTGGTCTTTCGCTTCTCCGTCACAGACCTCTCTATTCTTCTGATAGACTCCACAAAAGTAGAAAATCTTTCCCTATTCTGCAGAGCAGATACAGGGGTGGTCAACTCAGCATTTAATCCCTTCTCAAAATGCAGTATCCTCTCTTCATTTGTGGTTGCCATAAGCAGACAAAACCGCAAAAGTTCCATGAACTTAGCCTCGTACTCGCTAATGTTCATTGGTCCTTGTCTTAACCTCTCAAACTGAGAGATTTTCTCATCCAGAAATGTCTTAGGAAAGTATCTGTTGACAAATTCTCGTCGAAATACTTCCCATTCGATCTCCACACTAGGCCTTTTCCCCTCCTCAATGGTCCACCAGTGACCAACACTCCCTTTAAGAAGGTACACATCATGTGTAACCTTGTCAACTTCTGGGATGTTAAGGATTCTAAAGGCCTTCTCTAGTTCAGTTAGCCACATGTTAGCATCTGCTGGGTCAGCTGTCCCAACATACTCTAAGGCTCCTACCCTCTTCAGCCTTTCAAAAGTCTTGCCGGAACCATGTCTTTCATCATGGGGTGGTGCCCTGGGTGCAGGTACTGGCATTCTATCCATCATGTGGGTCATGGCTGCCATAAACTGCCTGAACATGGCTTGGAAGGCTGGATTCCCCATGTCAGCTTGATTGAACTGGGGTGGTTCAGGCACATTCTCCTCCCTTCCTTGGTCTCTTGCACCTCCTCCGGGTGCAGCGGCACTACTTTCAGCAACATGTTCATCATGTGATCCAGACATCTTTAGTTTTCTCTTCTCCTCCTATATGATCAGAAGACACTATTAGATAAACTAGAAGATACTAGAACAGACTCAACAACCCTAGTCCTATGTCTTTTTAGACTCAGCGAACCTAGAGCTCTGATACCACTATTTGTGACATCTGTTGCCAAACATCGATTAAGACAAATGCGGAAGCGAATTATTAGCAGCGGAATTACTGAAAATCACTAAAAAATTAAAACTTTTTGTAAAGAAATCCACAAATGGTAAAACCATATCATAAAGATCCAAAGTAAGTTATTTACATGCTGATTCATCCATACATCTCTGTATCATCTCATCTCGAGAGTCATAATGTTGACTGCCCAGTCAAACTGTACATAAGCAGTATACAAAATCTCGAGGCATCAAGCCAAAAATCTCAAATCTATATCAAACCAAATACTGACTCCTAGGACCTGAGAGTACATAGACGACACATAGGGCTCTCTATATACATGACTTGACAAACAATGTCTCCACCTGAGGATCACTGCTATCCTTGCTGTTGCTGCTGCTGTGGCCGCTGTTGATGCTCACCCACTGGTGGGTTTCTTCTTCCTCGACGTCTACCTAAAAAGTTGAATCCCACGGGGGGTGAGACAATTGAAAATTGTCCCAGCAAGAGATATAACTCTCTGCCAGAAACATTGTTATTGCTGATAATAGAATAACACTGAGCAGTAGAATTATAATTATTCAACAGCAGGTAAATCATTGAATAAGATATGCAGAGCAGTATTCTCTATGCAATCATTTCAATTATAACTTGATTAAGTAGCAAGTCATTCATTTAATAAGGAATATGAAGAACATGTATATCATTTATCCAACTATGATATAATAGACCATGTATCATCAACCATTGATTTTCACAATTCAAATCTAAACAAATATGCTACATGGATGATTACGTTTTACAATCATACTTATGCCCTGAGGAGATGAGGTATACCGCTCATACTCCAACCGACCATTGTGAAATCAAAATTGGTACCATACATAGGTCATCAGAAGAGCCGGATTTCTATGACCTCATCTTCCTCAGTCAGTGTGAGGAACATCATGCAGGACATCTTGTGTCTCTGCTATAAATATAGCTTTCTAGGGTATACTGGCAACTTCGCTATTAGAGTTACAGTAGCATGCTGTACTGTCTTCGCAATCGAGACATTTCTTGTTTATCTCACATCGATTCGGTATTAACATCATCATCGGGAGATTAGTGATACATCGTATCGGCATATACATATAATGAAGGGTTGAGAGATTTAATGTTTATCTCACATCAATTCCTTCATTAGGGCATAAGGATATTCACGCCCATTACCCCCACATACTCAAAAGTATGGTCTCCAGGAGTTCCCTTAGGAAAACCCGTTTCACCATCATCTAACTACTGACGATGATGGATCTATGGTCAGGGCTCTACATGATATCATTTCACTTGATTAATTAAGTACATTACAACATTCTTTTAGCATCAGACATGTTTTCAAACATAAAACATTATAACAATTGCTATAAAGAATGAGTACTATTTCTATCAAGTTCATTTCACATCTTTGCTAACATTGGGATCTCAATCCCTTATCATCTCATCATCATGATTCAAGAATATGGGTGTTCAAACCCTGAGATTATCAAAATACCTGTTATAACTTTAACAGGTAACTTATTGCCATCAAGTCATCTGTTAATGTAAACATGATAATTGCAATGCTGGTATTTCACATGGCTCTTACATCCTATCAATCTCTTTTGTTACCTTCTTCTAGGCAACATAACATATCATTTCTTACAAAGCTCATAAAATACTTTCAATAAGCAAAGCATCATAGCTCATACCTGGCTATATTAAATATCTCATAAAACCTACATGATTAGTACAGATGATAACAGATATATCAATTTCATATCAGCATATTGCAAAACAATTATGACATCATTATTTAAGGGTTACATCACTATACCATTGCTAGGGTTAGGGTTTCCCTTTTTAATCCAATTAGGGTTAATCATCCCCTTTAGCTCAAATAGGATAAATGACTCATCATTTCATTATCCAACCTTAGAGCTTCTTAGTATAAAGTATAACCCATAATTAGGGTTTCACATATTCATTCACCTTATTTGGAATTTGGGTTTACTATTCACATTGCATCACCCTTGATTAGGGTTTAGGTTCAATAACCCACAATTAGGGTTTACTATTCACATCACATCACCCTAGATTAGGGTTTACTATTCATTCCATGTAGGAGTGATCATCAAAGTACCCTAAATTATGGTTTATCATGGCATCATTATGAATTAAGATCATATCATCATCATGTGTTAGGATTTCACCTATTAATGCCCTCATTTAGGGTTATGATTTATCATCCATCATAATTAGGGTTTCATGATCTCACTATTAAGGATCATACCCTATTATGCATTCATTCATATTAGAAGTCCACTACATGATTATCATTCATGTAGGAAGTCTTCTCTCTCTCATCCTCTATAGGACGATGTTTGTTCAACCTTGATTAGGATAAGTCTACTCAACCTTGAAGAAGAATTGACATCATGGGTTATGTCATTGTCACCATGACCATTAAGGCTTAATTATTTAAAGGTACTAATCACCTCATCCCATTAAGATGTAATTACTATAACCATCTTTGATTACATCATGTACTAGTCAACTAATCACTTTGTCCTTTAACCACTTTAAGTACCCATGCGGTTTTGGTTAATTATCCACCAAACGGTTTTGGGACCGTTTGGTACCAAACGGTCTTGGGACCGTTTGGTCCCAAAAGGTCTTGAGACCATTTGGTCCAAACCTCCTCAAAACCGCAAGGATCAAAAAGGGTCTCAACCATTCAAATTGAATTAGGGTTTCCAATGTTGATTCCTTCAACCATTGAATTCATGTAACCAATTATCAATTGGACCTATCACCATGCTTCAATTGAGTTAAATAGGTCAAACTTCAACTGATTTGACCCTCAATTAACACTCAATTGATCACCAATTAGGGTTTGAATCAATTGGATTAGGGTTTGGAATCGATGATCCTTCAACATTAATCAATGTGAGATTGGTAACTTTGAAACCATTGAACCTTCATCCAAATTGAACATGACCTGAACCCAAACGGACTTGAGGTCATTTGGATGACCTCCAAACGGTCTTGAGACCGTTTTCCCATGTCCACATCAAAATCCAAGTCAACCAATTAGGGTTTGGTTCATTGGATTGCTCACCAAATCAGCAATTGATTACTCTTCGACTCAATAACTTTAGATCTCCAAACACCTAACCATAGTCAACCCTAGACCTCCAAACGGTCTTGGGTGATCCCCAAACGGTCTTGAGACCGTTTGGATGACCTCCAAATGGTCTTGAGACCGTTTGGCTCGTCCAACCTTTGGATTCTAGTGAAATTCCATTAAGGTGTGATCCATTGAGTTGATCATCAAATCAGCACTTAATGGCTAAGTGATTGGTACCGTTGGACCTTCAATTGGTCAACTATACTTAACCCCAGACCTCCAAATGGTCTTGGGTGATCCCCAATCAGTCTTGAAACCGTTTGGGTGTTGATCCCCAAACGGTTTTGAAACCGTTTGGGTCAATCAACCCAAAACATCAACTTGTTCAATTGCAAAATCAACACCTAGCCGATTAGGGTTAGTACCATATCTTTGAACCTTCAAACACTTAATAATATCCAACCCTAGACCTCCAAACGGTCTTGGGTGACACCCAAACGGTCTTTAAACCGTTTGGGTGATCCCCAAATGGTTTTGAAACCGTTTGGCCTAATCAACCCAAAATCTCAAATTAACTCATTGGAATTTCAGCACTAATTTCAATTAGGGTTTTCCTAATTGATTAGACTTCAACTCATGATTCCTTTGGAGTTAACCCATAAAATTTGGAGCGTAATTAACCCACATAATTAGGAACAATATTCACAAACGGACAACCCTTGGTAAACTCCCTCAAACGGTTTTGAAACCGTTTTGTCTCATGCGGTTTAATGAAACCGTTTGATTCTAAACGATTTGAAGCCGTTTGCTCCCGAACGGTTTGGGAAACCGTTTGGCTTGGTAATTTTCTTTGGATAGACATTCAGGATTATGTAATCATCACCTTCCTTCGTTCAACCAAGAACATAAACCGTTCTTGATGGAAATTGCAGCAAAGAAACAAAAGTGTATCAAATTGAAGAAAACAATCAACAAAGCATAGAGAATTGATGCAATAGCAATGATTATGGGTTTAAGTTATAAAACCCGCCTCAAATCTGATCTCCAAGCTCCAAGCTCCACGGCTCTAATGGTGGATGGAGTTCCAGCAACTGCCCAAGGTCCGTTCTTGAGCTATTGGATGAAATAGATGGCTAGAATTGGAAATCGGGTGAAGAAAACCAATAATCAAGCATTGATTTAGGGTTTTCACCATGAATCCAAGGTAGAAGATGATCAAAACCTTACCAACAAGTTGTGTTCGTCCTTATCCTGCTCCTGAGCTCTTTCGTGGTCGGCCAAAGCAAAATGGTTGGGAAAAGACTAAGGGTACGACCCTTATGTGTTATTGAAATAAGATATACATAAAGGGTATGTATATGGGTTTTCAATGAAAGAGAAAATGGAATTATTTTCTTTAAATTCCATACTAATTTCCATTAAAACCCCCTCCATTTCTTGGTCACGAAACCTCCTTCATGTTATTGCAAAACTCCATCATTATCCAAGAATAAAGGGAAAAGAAATTAAGCACCTTAACCCTTATAATATTAATATCCATTTTTGAGTGGAATTTCTTTTTCTTATAATAATGGTGAGTGGAATTTCACCTCCTTAGGATATGCTCGTGCCTTTTCAAGGCTTAAGCTCGTCCACACACATCTGAATCCAACCATTTTAATTTTGGTTGAAGGCCCCTTCAATTATTTTATTTATTTTTGCATTAAATTGAATTAGGGTACCAATTAGACTTAAATCTTGATTATTTTAATGTCAAGATTCTCTCTCCTCAAAGATAACTCAAATTAGGAGGCCCTATCATTTTATTTGCTCTAATTGATGCCAAGAAACATGAGACACCCTCTAGAGGTGGTATTTTGCATGTTGAACCCTAGGTTTTGGGTAAATTGCACATTACACCAAAACTAGGTTTCAATGCACAAGGATTGCTCTACAAGCTTTATCTTGATGCCCAAGCTTGTGGAAACCATACCACTACATCATATTCATTCTTATGATGTGTCAACATCAGACGAACATCTTATCATGTGGAATTTGCAAGTTAACCCCTCAACTTGAGTAATTTGCACTTTAGTCCAAGATTAACAAAACAATGTTTCAACATTATTCAAAAGGGACTGAAATTGAAATATAAGTTCCTTAAAAGCCTTAATTACTTTTCAAAAGATGAGAGAAACCATCTAATCATCTTTATTAAACAAAACACCTAGGGTTAGTACATAACCCAGGTCAGGGATGTTACAGGAGTCACCTCATATTCAACTTTGTACTCAAAATCATTGATTAGTATAGTTTTAGATAGGGGGCGTTTGGTGTCGATCTCTATCGCGAGTCTGGAAAATTTATCAAATTTTAATAGTAGTATTACTATAATTTATCAAAATTTTAAATATTGAATTGGTATATAATATGATTTCATTGATACAATTTCAATAAAAAATAATGATTGTAGTATAGAGGCTCATGGATATAATTGAATATGAAAAAAACACATGTATATATATCTATAGTGTGGTACCCAATAATTTGATTTCAAATTTAATTGCATTACTGATACCCTCCTCAATTACCTTGTAAGGTATAGATTAAGGTAAAGGGTGCGGTAAAGGGAATCATGAGGTTGGTAATTTTCCTTACCTTTTGTAAGACCCCTGACGTCGATTAACCCCTTAACCCTATTTCATTACCTTTATAGCCTATCTAGATGCTTGGTTTTGTATGTTCTTAGCTAATGTGCATCTTTCTTGAGGGCTTATGTATAAAATGTCCCATGGTTGTGGGTTTCCTTGATATTTATACATAGCATGAAGTTTGCGTTGTTTTCTCTTTTTCTTGGACTTGGTAGATATAATTAGGTGATCCAACCTAGCCTCGCTGCCCTTCCATTGGTTGAGAATGGATGGATCTCTCCTTCTATCAGTAGATGACTGATGGAAGTGTGTTGGGATTTTTACTAGTTGAAGATCGACGACACTGTTATGCCCTTCCATCGATAGAGGAATGATGAAAGTGTCTCTATCTTTTCATCAGTTGAGAACATGTGAAGCGTGTCTATCTTTCATCTAGTTTGTGGATGCCCTACTTTTTTTCTTCAGTTGGATACTGACAATGTTTCTCTATCCTTCCATTAGTAGAGGACCAATGGAAGTGGCTGATTCTTTGACCTTTTGGGGTTCCATTGGTGCTGACGGAACAACTAATGAATGAAATGTGTGTTTTTGACTATTGAGTACTGATTGTAAACCTTGTAAATATTCCTATGTATATGATAATCCAAGACATTGTTCTAATGGTTTTCTTGATAAACTTGAACGAATGAGTTCCCTTCTGAGTCTGTCATTGGATCTTCTAATTGTGTGGATTGATGGAGCATCGACTGACGGGGTGATTGATCGATGAAGGTAAGTTTTTTAACAGATGCAAGACAATTTGACCAATTTTCTATCTCCTTTGGGGCTATTTATCACCACTTATCTTCCTTTATTGACTCATTTGTTTGAGCTAAACCTTGAAATTATACTTTGGAGCTAGACTCCATCGATCGATGACAACGGATGAGATTCCATATTCCATAAATCATCACATCAAACACCATCTACCTTTGTTCTTTTTTTTTGATGTGGGGCAAGACATTTGGTGACTTATGGTTTTAGATCTGAGTAATTCAACCCTTGATATTGCAATCCCTTGATAAACTTTCTTCTTATTTTTCTTGGACATTTTCTAGGTGGTTTTTCACTAGGGTTTTATCTATGGATTCTTATTGTTACAACCCAAACTTTGATTTCTTGGTAATTATAGGATTAAAGATAATCCTATAGTTAAATATGTCTTTAATGATGATTTGAATTAATTGTACGATCTGTGTTTAAATTAGTTTAGATTCCATTCTTGAATAAGTAATTATGAGATAATTTATATATATGTTGAAAGCAAAAATTGAAAGATATTTAATGAAAATATATAAGAGAAATTTCTCATGAGAGATCGTGTTATGTTATTGATGTAAAAATGTAGATAATTCCATTATAACACCACTGCAAAAAGAATGAATCAAATCATAGTTGAAATGAATGAGTTATGGTAGTTTGTTGTTGCTTGTAGAACAATCATCAATTGTCAACCAATGCTTTTATCTTCAGTTGTCACATTGATGGCTTAGAGGGTATGACATTGAAGGTTTTGAGGTAATGATTCAAGAAACTGACAAACCATCAAGTTCACTCGGTATAACTATCAACCTATCATTGGATAGTCAGTACAAGCGTCTTCCAACAAATATGTAGAAGACTTCCTTTTGATGGTTTGAGAAGAAGGTCCTATAAATGGTTTTCCTAAGCTCCATCAACCCACATTTTGACAAACTGAAGGTTTAGTCAGTGGAAACAACCAATGGACAAGCATCAACTAAAGTTTTATTGAGGGAGAGCCTATAAAAGGTAGAATAGATCGATGGTTCCATCAGCTGTTAGTGCTTATAACCATCAATTGAAGGCACAACACTTGAATTTGACAACCATTGAGTGTCTTGACCGACGGTTGGTACCTACTAAAGGTTGAGCAATCTATGGTTGCACAAACCATTGGTAAAGGCAACCAATGGCTCACATGCACCACCACCAGCTCCACCAATCAAAGAAAAGCTTCAAATTCTATAAATACTAGATGAAAACCGTCAGATCAAGATTAATTAGCTTCATTTTAGGTTTTGAAAACCTTAAAGAAGTGAAATGGAGGTGATTACAGAGGTTATCATCCATGATGATGAAGGAAAAAAAGGACGAGTGACGGAAATCAACAATTAGGGTTAGACTTAGTTGGGTAAGTAGGTTTCAATGATAGATATCTTTTTTTCTTCATTTCCTTGTGCATAGAGACGTCTGATTCATTGAGAAAATGCCATCTTTGACCTTTGTTCTTTGTCTTCTTCGACCAACCAACTTCTTTAGGGTCTATTTACTTCATGGAGAATGGCTTTGGATGAGATCTTGAGGTTTGAAGCTCGAATTAGACTCACACAAGATAGAATATGAGATCATTAAGTAAGATCACATTCATGTAAGTAGAAAATAACATCTAAACCTTGATTTTTTACTAAAAATAATGAGAATCAGTACACAATCTTACATTGTTCTACTCGATGGAATATGTTATGAATTTAAGGAAACCGAATATTGTATTTCAGTTGTGATGTCATTTGATATGGATTTCTTGAGGTATATTACAAATGATTTAGTAAATTCTATGGGTAGAACTGGATGCACCTAAGTTTTGGGTTTGCCCTAATTTCTACAATTTGAGAGTTGTGTAGAAAATTCATAGCTTGATTAATAGTCAATTAAAACTAGAAATATATATAGTTTAGTGAACATAATATCATAGTGATTTTTTAGCATGCTCATCTATCAGTTAAAACTCATTTTTAGCAGTGTCAATGATTTATGTGATACTAGATCTCAATATTTCCTAAATATAGGGTTAAGATAAGAAATAACTTAAACAACATGTTGTATAATGACTGAAGATTCACTAGACTTTATATTCCCTAAACAATGTAGAATACATCACATAGGTCTGCACTGTGAAGGAGGAAATGTGCATACCAACTAGTAGAGTCTAGGATGAGGTAGCTGGAGCATACTGGTGGGGTAAATGAGTCCAAGCCCAACAAGGAAAATCTCATTAAAACCAGACAACATTGACCCTCTACATGAGTACCCATGTTTGGAGGAGGAGGCTAGATGTCTAGACGTTGACATGAGCAGTCGAGGAAAGACATGGTGAGGCCCTTTGCAGATAGAGTAGCTAGTTGGTAGACTTAGAGTCCCTAGGTATACTTTGAATCTTGTGCAGTGAGATTGTATCTTACTACATGTCTTCTGTATGTGTTGGTACACCTCATCTGGACACTAGACATATAACAGAAGGATTAAAAGATTAATGAATGAATTGGATTTTTTTATTTAATGTATTTACAATCAGATCTATTGCCACATTGGATGATCCACAATTTCTCTTTCGCATGATTATATTTCTTCTGTTCTTAAATTCTATAAACAATATTTATTTGAAGGATCATGGTTTCTTGTAAATTTTCTATGAAATGAGCAATGATCTTACCAGCCTACTGAAACATTTTTTAGGTAAATGTCCATCTCTACAAGAAGAAGAAGAAGAAGCTAGATTTTATCATGAGTAGATTAGTTGAGGTCTTGAGAAGAATATATATCTTAGTTATAAGATCTCTTATCCTTCCTATGGATCATGCAACTAAGAGAATAAGATGGGAGCAGTTTGTGATAAGTTGTACTTGGTGTATATTAAGCGAGAACTCTTACTTTTTATAAAAAATGAACTCTATTGTAAACTTTCATTTTTTTACATAAACAAGATACAATCTGTTTAGTTTACATGATGTTTCATTAGTTCTATTGACTTAAGGAAAAAATTAAGACTATTTATAGTTAATGATAAAAAATGGATGGTTGGTCTAACCCCTCCTTGGTGGGCTTAAACCTTGGTTAGTGGGTTTGAGTCACATCAATTATTTGGTATTAAAGAATAGGTTGAGATTAGTCCTAAGACTACGATGGGTTAAGGTTGAACTTAAGATAAATTTAGTTTAGGATAGAGGTGATAAGAGATCAATATGAATATGATGTTTTCCTATTTGAACAACAACCTTCTAACTGATGTGTTCTGTTATAAATATGCAGTTGGAATGAAGAGGGTGTGGACTAGGGGAGGATCAACATAAGATCCATTATGGCCTTGAACCTTGAGAAATGGCTCAATGATGAGAAAATAGAGATGATGCGGAAAGGATGAACCACATCTTCTTGGAGTACAAGAAGACACTAGTACAGAAATGGGTTATAACGTCACTACATGTAGGGTCGGTTTTACCAAATAACTGACTTTATATGTCTAAAAAAATGCGGGCACCACTTAAGACCTCTTAGGTCAGTTTTTTTAAATAAACCGAACTTGTAGTGTAACTCTATAGGGTCGGTTTTCCAAATAACCAACCTTATATGTTTATAAAAAACGCGGGCACCACTTAAGACCTCTTGGGTCGCTTTTCTTAAAATAACTGACCTTGTAGTGTATCTCTATAGGGTCCGTTTTCCACAAACTAAGTAAAGAGTAACTTCTACTAAGTAAAGATTAACTTTCACAAACTTAGATTTATTTATATCTAATTGATATTGTGATTTAATATTTTTATTAACTATGAATAGATTGATCTCCATGAGCAAAGGAAGGAAGGAAAGTTCATCCCAACTAGCTACATGGATGAACTAGCAGTTACTCTTGGTACGAAGGAGCATCCTGGCTGTGTTAGGGGATTAGGAGCTGGCATAGGATTCAAGTCTTATTTTGGCCCTTCGCAATCTAAAAGAGGCTGTGTAGGAGGTCTTACACAAGAGGATCTTGAAGCATTAGTAGCGCAGAAAGTAAAAGAAACAATGTCTACATATCAGCCTACTCAACCTTCTCAACCTATTCATACTGCACGTCTCTCAAGTGATGAGGTACAAGCCCATGCTACAGTTGTAGAAGGTCATGGGAGCACTCCCGATGAACCACCACAACAATCTACAGTAAGTTTTTGTTCTATTATGTTGTGTTATTAATATGATAAATATATTGATAATATATATAGTTGTAACATGTATCTGTTGTACTGTTTCTTATATAACTTATATTATTTCAATCTAGGTTGGTATGAACTGTAAACTTGCAGTGGAGGTTCCAGAATATAATGTTGTGGCAGCGGGCAAAGTATACAACCTTGGTGGTACATTGCATTGCCAACAAATTACTGATGACATCTGTCATGTGTCCATCCATCTTGTGTATGACAGAATGGGGGACAAACCACTACCCATACCTAATGCCGAATATAGTACAGTTGAAGAAGATGAGGGTGCTATGGTGGGTTGGCCTAGACACTTGGTTATCAATGACAAGGTATACCTTATTTCTAACATATTTTTCATATTTGACTGCATATTTGAACTCATGTAATATAAGTATGTAATTTAATTAACAAGTTTGTAAACCGAAAAGTAAAACTTCTGCTAGTCGTCCTCCTATGCCCAAGCCATCTTTCATTCCCGAAACTACATTCGACGAATTGGGAAGCAAATCTAAAGGTTTGTGTCGATACTTAGCCAACCAAAAATCGGGATCAAATATGATGGTCAAGTTAACAGAAGATGCAGTTGGGAGGGACTTTGAGAATTTTATTTTTCTTGATGATATTATAGAGTTGTTCCGTTATGATTGGCTGAACACTTCGATAATAGAAGTATGGATAAGGTAAGGATATATCAATAATATATAGAAAATTCCAATACACATTTTAGCTTATTTCTACATATGAAAATAATTATAAATGTTTAACAGCCATTTATATACCGAGGTCACCAACTTTGATATAAAGAATATTGCATTCTTAGTTCCTTCGGTCACTAGTCAGGTGGAGACAAATATTGAGGATGTGAATGAGTACTTCTCTGATGCATTCAAATATTTTGCTAGTGAGGGGAAGGAAATTATCCTAATTCCTTTTAACGTCCAGTAAGTATTATTATTCAATATAATTTTAATAATGAATGAAACTATTTATTTTAATGTTTGTTTTACTCTTACTCAGAGCTAGACATTGGGAATTACTGGTGATTGTCCCAAAATTGTTGACTCTTTATTATCTTGACCCAATGGGTAAAACAACAAGGAGTCACAAACTAAAATTGTCAGCTATGGAGTAAGCATAAATTTAATCAATTGCTTCAACATGATATTTTTATTTAGAATTTATGTTTTACCAACTATCGTTTAATTGATAGGGATATAAAGGCTTTTCGTGAAGGTGGAGGACAAATACCCACAAAATTAAAGACACTGACTTTGAAAAATGTCAAGGTAGCTACTTTGACAACTGCTTACTCTTTATGTATTAATTTTCAACTGTAATATGTCAACTCTTATACTCTTATCTCAATTGTTGTTTATAGTAGTTTACTAACATTAAGTATAATTTATTATTTGTAGTGTCCTATGCAAAATAATGACTGGGCTTGTGGCTACTATGTAATGAAATACATGCAAGATATTGTCAAACAAGCATCACATGACATTCAGACTATAAGTCACGTAATAAAGAATAACATCATAAATTTACAAGTGATTTTAGTCATTTTTATAAAATATTAACATGTGCATTTTCTGTTACAGATCTTTACAACTCAGCCTTACACACATGTGGACTTGAATGAATTCTGAGAAGAGTGGTCAGAGTGTTTTATAAGTGAAGTCAAAATAGTATTGGATTAAATATGTCGACTCCATTTATGTATGTGGTTTGAGTACGTACTCTTTCATATTTTTACTTTTGTAATATGTCATCTCAGACTTGCACTCTATCATTTTGTAAATTATGATATTGATTATCATTTTTGTTATGAATGTGTGGTTTTGAATGGTGACGGTTGAGCATCAATGCTCCCCTCTCCCAGAATATATGAATCTTCTTGTTCTTCTGTTCTATATCAATTTCTGCAGAATTTTTTTTAAAAAAATCGTAACTTCTAGCGTAGCTTTTTTAAATAACTGACCCTAGAGATTGTACACTCTTCGGTCGAACAATTTTCGACCGAAATAGAACTTCTAGCGACGAGTTTTGTAAAAAATTGAGTCTATAATGTCCTCTATAAGGTCAGTTTTTTGAAATAACCGAACCTATAGATTGATTAAAACATTTCAGTGTAGGACTCAGTCGACAACATTCTCGACCGAATATCTATCGGTCGACAAACTTGTCGATCGAATGTTACACTGAACTTCTAGCGTCGGGTTTTGTAAAAAACCGAGTCTATAATGTCCTCTATAAGGTCGGTTTTTTGAAATAACCGACCCTATAGATTGATTAAAACATTTCAGTGTAGGACTCAGTCGACAACATTCTCGACGGAATATCTATCGGTCGACAAACTTGTCGACCAAATGTTACACTGAAATGTTTTATTCAATCTTTAGGGTCGGTTATTTTAAAAAAACCGACCTTATAGAGGGTTCTCGGTCGATATCGAAATACTTTCGGTCGACAATTTTCTCGACCTAGAGTTACCACTAAAATGTTATTCAATCTTTAGGGTCGATTATTTCATAAAAACCGACCCTGTAAACGTTCTCGGTCGACAATTTTCTCGACCGAGAGTTACCACTGAAATGTTATTCAATCTTTAGGGTCGGTTATTTCATAAAAACCGACCCTGTAAACATTCTCGGTCGACAATTTTCTCGACCGAGAACGTTTACAGGGTCAGTTTTATGAAATAACCGACCTTACAGGCTCCTTTTTTCTCGCCTAGGTCAGCATTTTTACAACCTTTTCCATCAGTTTTCACTCTGTAAGGTCGGTTTTATTTGGTTAAATAATCCGACGCTATAGACCAAATTCTATAGCGACGACCACCTAGGCGTCGGTCAAAAAGTGACGCTGTAGGCTTTAAAAAACCGACGCTATAGACCCTTTCTGTACTAGTGAGAAATACAAGATGGATAAAGTCTTAAAATTCCAGTAAGGACCTGATGAGATCTTATGAATTAGTGAAGAAACTAGGAGGAACTAAGTTTCCTGGATCAACATACCCATCTATGGTAGACATGTGACACCAACATTTAGTAAAGGTCTTTCATTGAATGGAGCTATCAGAGAACAAGAAAATCAATGAAACCATCTATCTACTTAAAGGAGATGTTGAGTTATGATGATGTGAAGTGGAGGATAAGAGAAGGAATATAATAATAACATGGAAGGATTTTGTGGATAATTTCAACCTAAAGTATTTTCCTATGTGATAAGATCAGACAATTGGAGAATATCAAACAAGTTAACATGATAGTTGGTGAATATAAAGCATATTTTATGAGGTTGGCTAAAGATGATATAGAGAAATGCAAGAGGTTCTAGACATAATTATGATTAGGTATTAGACACATCATATTATTGGTTGGTCGAAGGGTCAGAGAGAACTTTGGAGAATTTGTGGCAGGACTACAAAGGCATGATATTGCTGTGTGTGACACTTGTGGCAGAGCACAATATGGTGAATGTTGAGGATCTAATTTTTAAGGATGCTATTGATGCAACCCTACTTTTAGGGCTCCATATTGGGCCATTTTGTACTTTATTCACATCCATATATGTTAGAATACACATTAATTCCCTCAATATGAATATTACTATCAAATACACTTATGGACGTTCTTTGTGTGTTTTTCAGGTACTTGGAGCATACTTTGATTGGATGAGAGAGAAGGAGGATGATCTAATGGTTTCTCGACCCTTTGAGAGACCTCGACGGGCCAAGAGGTCCCCAACCTACTCCTAGTGTCCAACAGTCGATCCAAAGAGAAGAAGTTAATGGAAGTCCAAAGAAAAGAAGTAAGTGCCATAAAAGAACCCCGACACGACTGTGGTGCCGAGGAATGATTGTGATATCAAAGTCAAGAATCAAAATATATCTTAGAGACATCGTCTCAAGCCAAGCCAAGTAGCATGACCGTACTGGACTGCATGACCATACCAAGAAGGACCCATCACAATTTTGTAGCTTAATACGAACAGTCTTCCAAGATGAAAGAAGGCCCATGCTAAATAAAATGGCCAACACCCCCTCCTCACAAAAAAAAATTGTGTTGCCCTATATGCTCAAACCACCACTTTCCCACCATGGTTGTGGTACCTACCACAGCCGTGCTACCCAAGTACCCAAACTCCAAGTTTCAGTATAAGTCCAATCACTTCTCACCTTTCTCTTTCCACTCAAGCATGCATGTTGTAGACCCATGAGCGTGGTAGCCAGAAACCCTAACTTGATTTTCCACTAAATTTCCTATTGTGCCCCCACTTAACCCTAGACCCCTATATAAACCTTAAAGGAGGCTGGAGGTTGGGGGGTTAGCACCTTGGAGCATTCATTTCACCTCCCTACTTCCTACCTACTCCACTCCACTTCCATTTCATCACCTTCCACCCCAAAATCCATCCTTTTAGGTTTTTCTCACTTTTCACCCCATTTCCATGCCATTCCACCTTGGAGGAGGAGGTTCTTGAGCTAATGCAGTTAGAAGGTGGAGAAGGAGGAGTCTTCATCGAGCTTCTATGGCTGTCCACTCCTCTACTCCTTGTTTCTCAATTTTTGTGTTTTCCTATGTTATGATTAGCTAAGCCCCTTAGGTGATTATCTGGGTGTAAAATGTGACTTTGATACCATGTTAGGGGAAAGTAATATGTAACTTTGTAATTTTGTTTGATAACAACTAGATTCCACTTTTATCTCATTTCCCATGGATTGCTTGTTGATTTGAGCTTTAAATCACCCACACATATAGAGAAATGGTATCTATGTAGCAATTTTGAAAATGGCATCTATGTTCTTGGATCCCTATCTACCTACCCCACATTGCTACATGTAACCCATTCTCCTACACCTAGGTGAGAGATCTTAGTGTCTAGTTTAGAAGCATTAGTGAAATTGGTTTTGAGCTTCCTAAAAGCTAGGTAGTAGGTGATGTGAGATGCAAAACCCTCATTTCCACCATCCATTACTACTCTTGGCCCTAATTGTCCTAAGAGCCTATATTCTAGAAACCTAGAATTCTGAGATCCTAAATGAATTACACCTGAAACCTTATGCAACCGAGTCTCACAAGGGTGAATAGGGGTGATAAGGACTAGTTCCCCAATACACACCCTATCACATCCATGCCCAACTAGTTTGGAGCAATTCTCTAGCATCTGACTTGTTGTTTAGTTTGATTATATAAATGAATGAACATTGATAGTATGTTATAGACCCCAACCTAAGTTCTAGTGACATCACCCCAAACAGACCACACCTCCATTAATTGCATTTAAACCCTAATTGCTTTATATCTAATTCATTCTGGCTCAATTAGTTGTTTTACTTTGTTTACTAGTTAGATGTCTTATTCATGGTATCTTGGTGTAGATAGCATAGATAATATTTCTATATGCTTATTTGTGTTAGTTTTTTTGGTAGTCTAGTGTGGTACCTTGCTTAGCTTAACTAGTTATCTATCTAGGTTGTTAAGTATATTTGCTTTGTTAGTTTAGTGATTAGTCTTAAGCTTGCCTTGCTTTTCTTAGTCTAAATTGTTTTATTCTTGCTTAGTTACCTTTCTTTGCTAACTAAAATTACTTTGTCTAGTGTTAGAATAGGCTTTGATGATTTGCTCTTTTTAATAGCTTGCTTGATCCATTAGTATAGTCAAACAACCCCAATCAAACCCACAAAACCCTACCCTCCGCAATAGGAACCTAGCATAGACAAACCTATCTTTAGTGTCCCCAAAATCCTTGGATTAGATCCCAACTTGCCACCTTTATATACTATGATACGAACTCATGCACTTGAAGGTTAGTATTTTGTGTATTTGAGCGTGTTGATTAGGGTTATAAATTTTTTTAGCCCTATTGTTTGTGCCCTACACGCACATCAGATACTACTGTAGACAAGTGGGACACATAAAAAAAAAATGTCCAAAGATTCAAATCACACTAGCACAAAGGTCACAGTCTTTATTTCAAACTTTGCAGTGGTAGGTTTTGACTAGAGGAGCAAGCTCTTTAATGTGTTCAAGCTCTAGAGGGAAAGCACCTAGTAGCAACAATGGTCAGTAATGATGCCATGGCAGAGGGAGAGCTATAAGACATTTCTTTTCTATGACTCTATATGAAGAAGTAGTCCTGCTCAGAGCCATTATAGGTGAGGTTCTTATCTTTAACAAAATTTCATTTACAATTTTGTTGGATCATGGTGCGACCTATTATATAACTAAGAAATGAATAGTTAGTGGATTAAACCTTTTAATTCATTTTTTATCTTATGAATTATTGTTAAGAGTACTGTTAGGTGAACCAATAGTTTTGGTCAAAGTATGTTCCAGATGCCTCTTGAGTTTTGAGTGAGTATACCATAACAATTAATCTCATACATTAGATATTATTTACTTTAAAATAATTTTGGGTATGGATTGAGTTGAGACATACCATGTTCAATTAGGTTACTAGGAGAAAGAGTCTATATTTTAGGAAGGTTATTTTTCTAGTATCTTTACTAGAGATAGGAAAGTGTTACCCAAATGCATAGTATCAACTACTGTAGCTGATAAGATGATAAGAAAAGGGTGTGAGGCCTTTTTAGTGCATGTGGTAGATGTAGAGGTAGATATTACCCTCATCAGCATCACAATAGTTTAGTATCAAATTGGCAACATCATCATCTTCCTCCACAACATAATCAATAGAGTCTATAAAACAAAATTCTTCTACTCGTGAAGGTGTCTTCATGGCATCATATACAGAAAACTCCATGGCTTCTTCAGCAACCCAGAGTGTAAGTTTGCCTTCTCGGACATCAACAAGGCATCCAACAGTTCTCAAGAAAGGTCACCCAAAAAGAATGGGATTGGAAGGAACTTCTACCATATCTAACACAACAAAATCACAAGGAATGTAGAGTTTACCTATTTGCACTAACATATCCTCCACAATACCTTTGGGGTATTTGATGGAATGATTGACTAGTTCAATGCCCATCTTTTTATGTTTTAGATCTCCAAGATCTAGCTCTTGCCACAAGTTAGATGGAATGAGACTAATGCTAGCTCCAAGGTCTACAAGACCTTTGTCAAACGTGGTGTTGCTAATCTTGCATGGTAGAGTGAAAGCTCCCAAGTCATCTAGCTTCTCAGGAAGTCTGTTTTGAATGATTGAAATTATTCTCTTAGAAAGCATGACAGTTTCAACCTGGTCCACCTTTCTCTTCTTGGTGAGGATGTGTTTCAGAAACTTGGCGTATGATGGCATTTCAGCTATAACCTCGGCCAGTGGAAGGTTGACATGGAGTTTGTTTAGGATATCCATGAATTTCCTAAACTTTGAATCCTCCTTCTTGTTTGCAAGTCTTTGTGGAAATAGCACATTTTCTTTGTAAGAAAGTGGTATCTCAGCTATACCTTTTCCTTTGTCATCAATAGGGGTGTCAAACTTCTCTTCATCAGCGATCTCAACACTCTTCTCCTTGGGTGGAGAAGGTATTTGGATTTCAGCTCCAATCCTCAAGGTGATATCATTCACCTACTATCTTGGATTCACCTCTGGTTGGCTTAGAAGAGAATCGAATTTTGTGTTCTTTTGCCGCGTCAAGGCCTGCTGGGCAATTTGATTCTCTAACACCCTTGTATGAGTGAAAATTCCATCCACTTTTGTAGAGAGTTGGGCAATTGCATCCTTTAAAAGCTTGCCATTGCTCCTGAACTCTTCATTTTGCTGCGCTTGAGTGGAAATAAATTTCTCCATCATGACCTCCAATGAAGAACTTTTGGGTGTTGCTGTTGGTAACCCCTATTGTTGTTGAAACCCGGCAGATTCCCATTGTTTTGTGAGTTGAAGTATTGTTGGTGCTATGGTTGCTGCTGTCCTTGTTGAAAGTTCTGAGCATTGCTTGTGTTTCGGTAAGAGAAATTAGGATGATCTCTTCATTCTAGATTGTAGGTGTTGGAATAGGGATTGTATTTGTTGTTCCCCTATATTCCAATGACATTCACTTGCTCTTGGTTGTCTTGATTCACATAACAAAACAAGTAGAAAAAGTATGTCTGGAAAATCCACAAGCTTCACAAATTACCTCAGCTGCTTGGACCTGCATGGTAGTCATCTTCTCAAACTTTTGTGTATGAACATCAAGCTTGGATGCAATCAAATCAACTGCATCAACACTGTGCTTTCCTCCTTAGTTTTCAGTTGAAGAACCCAGTGTAGAAGATGATTGTGCTTTTCTATCTGACCCCCATTGACAATGGTTGAGTGCTATGTCTTCAATAATATCATAAGCCTCTCTATAAGATTTATTCATTAAAGCTCCATTAGCTGCGACATCCAATGTCATACGAGTATTGTAGAATAGTCCATTGTAAAATGTTTGAAGTAGTAGCTAATTTGTCAATCCATGGTGAGGGAAAAGGCATTGCAGGTCCTTGAACCGCTCCCATGTGTCATACAAAGTTTCTCCATCTGATTGAGAAAAGTTTGTGAGTTGGTTCCTTAGTTGGGCCATTTTGCTTGGTGGGAAATACTTTGTAAGGAAAGCATTTAATAGTTGGTCCTAACTTTTGACAGACTTCTTAGGAAGAGATAAAAGCCACACCTTGTCTCTATCTCTCAAGGTGAAAGGGAACAACAATAGCCTTACTCCATCGGTGGATACATCATTGATTTTGAAAGTGTTCATATACTCCAAGAATTCAGCTACATGAAGATTTGGGTCTTCATTAACGGTACCCCCAAAACGATTCTGTTGGATCATCTGCATCATTGAAAGAGCGATAGAGAAATTGTTTGCTTCCATTGCAGGTAGATCAATGGCTCCACAAATGTTTGTGGCAACTGACATGGTGAAATCTTTCAAAGGACGGTCGTCCTCCATGGTTGGATCTTCTCGTGCGGCTTCTGCAAGGGATGAAGAAGATGGTGATGGTAATAATGGAACACCCTCTAGCAGTGGTTGCTCTTTTCTTCTTGCTCTTCTTAACCTTGAAAGAGTGCACACAATTTTAGGATCTAGAAATGCAGATGGTTGAAGACCCCTTTGCAAGCGACACATACAACCTGAAAAGAAGCAAGAGATATTGAGAACACAACTAAAAGATATATGAAAATTCAAAAATGGAAGTGATGATCTAGTCTTGAATACTAGTTAACACTTGTTACTATAATTAGATTAACTGTAGCTCTCCGACAACGGTGCCAAAAACTTGTTTGCTTGTTACACTAATGAGTTTCAATCATATAAATGATCTTTTACTCAACTAGCCAATTCTCACAAGTATACAGGAGTAGTTGTAGTTGAGGTCGATCACAAGGAACGTTGGTAACCAATTAAACACAATAGTGCTAAGTTTCAACAATCAAGATCCTTTTCAAGAATGATTTGGTTGATTAAACTAAATTTCAAAATTAAACTAAACTGTAAAAGATTACTAAAAGGGTTTTAATTTAAGATATTAAACAATCTTGGACTTAGGATTTCACTAGCATATCATAGCATGAAGAATGGAGCACGAAATTTAAACATACTAAGCACTTGATTTAAAGGAGAGTTGTATGTGATACTTCACCTCTCGGTGCAATTACAACGATCCTAACTCCATACAACACTCTCGTATATGTATTTCATTTTGGATCACACACCTACTCCTCAACTCCATATCATCCACTCTCGTGGTAAAAGAGGAGTTGCCAAGAGAGTACCTCCTTACTCTCCTACCTATCTTCACAGATCAAGCAAGAAAGCATAAAACATGCATACACAGTGGCCAGCCATACATGCAAGAAGCAAGAAACCGATACTCACAAGGTAGAAAAAAAGCAACTTAGCATTTAGTACGAAATTATTATGTTCCATACATGCTATGACATGGGGTTTACACTCCCATGTCCAAGAAAAAGAGTCTACTTGTCCATGATGATGTACAACAGAAAAGATGTAGAATTTTCAGAGTTTAACATGGTTTATAGAAGGAAAAGCTAAGAGAACCAAAAGTATAACCCAAGGAGAGTAGAATTCCATCTTGGGGACGAAGTTCCACTCCTTCAGCTACTCCAAACTACACAATCTTCACTCCCAAGAAGCTTGGTGGAGAGAAGAAGCTCTGATGCACCTTCAGAGAAGAAAATAGAGAAGAAGAGAAGAAGAATGGAGGTTCTTTGGCTAGAAACCACCTCCATCCACCCAAAATTTCTCTCCTTTGCTCTAGACCTACTCTTGGATGAAATACTTTTGAATTATGACCAATGATAACTTCCCCATAAGTTGGGTTTGTCTTTAAAAATGAGAAACGTCGTATTTCAAATTTTTGTGAAACTGATAGAGACACATCGTGTCTTTCTTTGGGCATGTCGTATTTTGATATTTGATAGCTTCTCCAAGTGTAAGGAACATGGTGTGTCTGAATTAAAATACACCGTGTACGTTACTAGAAACATAAGAATCGACTCTGAATTCCTAGGTACACACTATGTCTTTTGTGAACACGCCGTGTACTATTTCTTTTCAGCAGGAAGTATGGCTGACTGGAGTCACGCACAACATGTCTTATTTCAGACACACCGTGTGCTATGCTTTTCTAGTAGAAATGAAATTTTGAATGTCTGCAAGTTGTGGAGAAGCTCCGATGATGTCAGAGTTGAGTTTGAGTATCTCCAATTTGATTCTTTTCAAGCATATCTACAATACACATCAGGAGATAAGCAAAATAACAAAAAGGTGGCAAGAATAATATGAATAGAGGCTAAATAATAACAAAATAAACTAAATTTGTGTGTGAAATCATATAAGAAGTTGATGTGGAAAGCACACAAAAAATCCCCCTAAGCTTGAACCATTGCTTGTCCTCAAGAAAAAGAGCACAACCACACAAATGAACGATTATTCAAGCTCATGCATGAATGAAATGAAATGAAGATGTGCAATAAACTCAATCAACCATGTACATTAGGTTTATATTCATAGCCATCATCTCAATCTAAACATCCAAGAGAGAAAGGTTTTAGTTCAACATGGGTGGTCACAAACTAAGCGAATCAATCAACTAGACAACACTAAACATAATTTGGATAGTCAAGCCAAACAACTAGTGGATGTACACCACAAAAATTTTCAGCTACTATGGGTACAAATGATGAAATCTTAGCTAACTTTAACAATCTTAGTTCTTCTCTCTTCTCAAAAAGATATGACAATGGATTTTTGGGATTCCGACACTCGACGACTAATTTAGGCTTATGCTCACATGGAATGCCAGTTGGGGTGTTATTTTTACCCTCTTTTGATTTCATACCACCTAACCATCATTGTCAGATCAGACTCACATTAGGCTAGCATGATATGTGGGCTGTAAGCCATCTTTTATTGGGTAAAGGGAGAAAAGGATAAAAGAAATTTTTGCACAAGATAAGAGAGTCAACTAGAAAGTTAAGTTAACAAGATTCCATTCATTGTTTTGCAAAATTTTCATTGAAAAATTGATTGTATATGCACTAAGGGTTTGGAAAGAGTATCCCATATTCTAAGTAGTGTTGTAGAGTTGATTTATTCGCTAAAATTTGAGACTTTTACATGTATTTAGCAATCAAAGATGTAAAAATTGAAAGTTCAAGCTACAATTATAAACCAAGATCATGTACATGGGGAATTTCATTTTCCATTTGATTCATGCATGCTCTTTACTAATTATTTCATATGGCTAAAAGAAGTACAAGGGACTAGATGGTTCAAGCATACAAGGTACAGGAGTTCATTCCATCACAACAACTTCATTTCATATTAAGCTTGCCATGAAAAGAAATACAGAACATGAAATTTGATGAAATAAAAGACTGACATGACTACCAAAAGCAAATGACAAACAAAAGCAAATTAAAAAAAAAACTACATTACGGGTCGGTTGCGTCCCCACCTAATCTTGAAATCAGTAGTGTCCTCACCATTAATCAAACTTGTGGAGGAAAACAACCAGATACCTATCATGGATAAAATAAAAAAGATGGGCCAGTGCCCCCATGGTCTGGCAGAAAGAACTGTATGACAAAATCATCATCAGGGACGTCCACTGGCATGGGTTGTGGGACGGACTTAGGCTTCTGAGGTGGTAGTGGCTGATACAACTGTGGGATGGAGTAGTGGCCCTGTGAAATGTGCAACAAATACATGCGGTGGACCATGTTGTGCATCATAGTATATTGTGTACCCATTTGATCCAGGTAGTAGTCAATGTGATCAAAGCACTACTGCACATAGCCATACAGGCGCATGACATCAGGCATCGCCCAGGAGTACTCTATCTGTGTGCTGGTGTAGGGAGATGGTGGGGTAGTAGGGGGTGCCTCAGTATCATCAGAAGCTCTAGCTGCATCAACTTCTTCATCAGTGTTCAACACAACCTTCCAGTTATCTTTGTTCTCCATAGTGATATGCTCAGGATCTGGAATGCCAATGTATTGATCATCATCAAAGAATTGCCAAAATTTTGTGTCATTTGGCAACCCTAGATATCAACCCTGCAGAACGAAGGTACTAAATGTCTACCAAGTTTCTACTTGGTGCAGCCTCAAGACCTATCAGATCAACATCCAACTTCTGTTCCATCAAAGTAATCAAACCACCATACATTATGTCACCATCTTCCCTCTTCTTCACTTTCTTAATGTCTAGGAAGCACGTAAGAATATAGTAAGCATCATTGATCTCATAGTCATACATCATTCCCCACAAAAATAAAAGATCCTACTTTCCAATAACCCCTTGAGTCTCTTTCTTAGCAAAAACTCCGTTACTAAGAAGGCGGTGCATGTACTGAAAAATAGGGTTGTGAATAGCAGACGCTCTAGCTTGATTAGCTTCATGGCATTCCTCGTATGATATCTCAAACAAGAATTTGTCACTATTAAAAGTAGGCGGGTCACTAATTGCCCCATTGTAGTGGCACTCCAACATCTCGCAAAAATGCCTAAAAGTTAGCTTAAAACTATGACCTAGAAGGCAAAACCAGATAATGCCATAGGGTTCCAACTTGTTATGTGGGTCTTGATCTATAGTAAGTGTCGTAAAAAACTCGTAAACCATATGGGGATAAGTATTTGATACCGTGTAGGAAATGTAGTGTATCCCCAAATCTTGTAGGCGTATGAAGACTTCATCCTTGAAGCTGAGGGTCGTGAGGGTCTGCTCGCAAGCGAACTGTGTAGGAAGCACCCTCCTTGCAATAAGAAACTGGTACATTGGGTCTTCCTCATGAGTGACCATAAATTGAGTCATGGAGATGTATGTCGGTGCTTGGGAGGAGCTCGCACCATGCTTGCAGTTGGAGGTTTGTTTGACGGGTGCCATTGTTGCTGACAGCCTGACACACGGCGTGTGCTGAAATAGACACGACGAGTGTAGATGTAGAAAATATGTCTGAATTAGTGAAACACACGACGCGTGCCTGGTGCGTCCCCGCTAGTGGTGCTTTTACACCCCACGAGGTCAGAGTGCACGGGATATGGGTTTTTGCTTTCGAAATTTATAAGACCTAAACTAACACACGTACGTCTACTAAAACAACTACACCCACAAGTGCACGGGGTCGTGTCGTAGTATAGGAAGGTGGCCAGTATAGGGTCGATCCACAAGGAAAAGAGGGGGCGCTAGAGCTAGGTTAGTTTTGCTGGGTTCCTACTGCGGAGACTAGGGTTAAGGGTTTAAAGGTTGATTTGATTGTTAACTAAAGATGAACAAGAAAGCAATTAAAGGCGAGAATGAAATCTATGTTAACCCTAGGCTAGATTAAGACTAAGCAAGCAAGGAAAGACTAAGCTAGGTATGAAAAGGCAAATTACACCAAGGAAAGCAAAAGAGAAGTAAAAGAGCAATTAAAGAACTAAACTAGCATAAACAAGGCAAGATCAAGGAAATAAGCTAATTAAGCAAGAAAAGAACTAATTAAGCTAAGCAAGCACAAATCTAGGGTTTCAAGCAGTAAAGATATGTGTGGGATGTTTAGGGGTATGAACTTATCACTTAAGTTGGGGGTGACATATGAACATTATGATTCCATTTAGATTATCCAAACCAAACAACAAGTTAGAGTCTAATGGATTAACCTAAGCTACTAACTGGCCATGGATATTCTAGGTTGTGTATAGGGGAACTAGTCCCTAACACCCCCTACTACCCTTACGAGGCTCAATTGGGTTAGGGGTTAGGTTCAATTCAATTAGAGTCTAATCAAGTCTAGGTTTCTAGATTAGACATTCCTAGGGCAATTAGGGGCCGAGGGTAGTAATGGGGAGGTGAAATTAGGGTTTTGGACCCCGATTCCCCCACATTCTAGCCTTGAGAAGGCTCTATGATAATTGCACTAGAATTATCTAATCTAGCTACTTAGATCTCTCACTTAGGTTTAGGGAGATTGATTAGGATGTAGGAAGATGGGAGGCAGCCTAGGGATCCAAGAATTGGACCTAGGGGCAAATCCCAAAATTCACACATACAAGCAATTTGCCTAAATTCCTAAGTTAATTCACACACAAACCAACAAGCAATCCATGGAGAAAGAGATAGAAATAGAATATAATCATTAACAAATGAAATTACAAAGTTTACATGTCATTTTCCCCCAACATGGTATCAAAGTAACATATTTTCCCCCAAACAGCCCACCCAAGGGGCCTAGCTACTCATAGACATGGAAAACACAAAAATAAAGGAGATAGAGGAAGAAGTAGCCATGGAGCTCAGTGTAGATGAGGAATCTCCTCCCTCCAGCTGCTGCAAGGACGTCCTCCTTCTTCTCCTTGGATGGAATGGAGTGGGATGATGGTGGGAAGTGGATGGAAGGCTTAGATACGGGGGATTATGTGGTGGAAATGGTGAAATGGAGTGGATTTGAGGTGGAGGTGAAGGAGAATGGAGTGGAGGTGACAAGGTGGCAAAAAATGAGGATATAAGTAGCCAACCCTCGACCCCCAGCCACCACTAGGGCTTATATAGGGATCTAGGGTTAAGTTAGAGGTAAAATGGGGAAAGCAGTGGAAAAGTGGCTGGATTATGTGAGTAGCACGACTGTGGTGGGGTACCATGGCCGTGGTGGGTAGGGTAGGCCACGTCTGTGGTGGATGGGCACGACCGTGGGAATTAAAAATGGCAGAGTTATAGGGTTTTTGTCAAAACGGCCACGGCCGTAGTGGGACAACATGACCATGGTGGAGGTGGTGTGCCACGACCGTGGTGGCTGGCATGGTCGTGGTGATCTGCCGTGCCACGACCGTTTTGTGGTGCACGACCATGGTGTCTGTCACTGGCATGGCCGTTTTGCTGCAGCACGACCGTGCTGCCTTCTGCTTGATTTGGAGGTTTAACCTGTCGATTTCTAAGTGACCTAGCATGGCCGTTTTGTGGTACCACGGCCGTGCTGGGTCCTAGGGCAGCACTTTAACTTGGATCTTTGTCTTTTCTTAGATTTCTTTGCTTCAATTGATCTTTGGCCACTAGGAGTGGGTTGAGGGAGCATCAGACTTAACTTTGGACCTCTCCAAGTTCAGAGGAACCCTAGGATCGCCCCTTCTCTCTCTCTTCCATCAAGCGTGGTCCAAATGCCTGAAAAACATGCAAATAATGTCCATAAGTACATTTTATACAAATAAGAATATTAGGGGGAATGACATGCAATCTAACAGGTATAGATGTGATTGAAGAGCAAAAAGACACAGTATTAAGCCCTAAAATAGGGCTGAATCCCCACCCCAAACTTTAAACATACTTATCCTCAAGTATGCTCCAACTCAATCTCTCTACAAACTTTCACAAAAAGAAATGACAAATGCAATATAAAAGATGATTGTTGCTGAATGGGGTCAAAGATGACTAAGTACATGCATTTCACCTCTCTCCTCTCCTTCTTTCACAATCCAATCATGAAAAGAGCACAAAGCATATGAACTTCAAATATAGCGCATAGAATACACAAGTTATCCATATTTCTTCCATTAAGTTCCGAGTAAACCGTTTCATGGTGGCGTTAATCAAGAATGACTAGGAGTGTTGTTTCACATTCATGCATTCAATCTTATATCTCAAATCACACCAAATGACCCACGTGGCTGCGGAAAAGGGCAAAATGAGCTAAGTTTGATGCTTCTTAGCTCAATAGGTATGAAAGTGGAAGAAAGGGTTGCGGTAAGATTTTTGGAGTGTTTTTACACACTCATCTTTTCTTTATTTGAATGCTATTAAATAGGAGCATCCTTTTATTTTCTTTTTTTGCATTTTGCATTTTTTTTCTTTTCTTTCTTGCCCTTGGTGTAGATAGGGCATATGGTGGATAGAGTGAAGTGGGGAGATAGACATGTGGCCACCCCAAACTTTTGGAGGTGGCCACGACTAATATGTGCACTTTGGCATCTTTTTATGAGGT
Organism: Alisma plantago-aquatica; assembly: GCA_963693085.1. Classification (NCBI taxonomy): domain Eukaryota; kingdom Viridiplantae; phylum Streptophyta; class Magnoliopsida; order Alismatales; family Alismataceae; genus Alisma; species Alisma plantago-aquatica. The sequence continues at coordinate 52,836,644 of OY856414.1, read as the reverse complement.
GGAGGGGTATGAAGATGGTGGAAGAATAGTCAGGTCAAAGAGGGGTCATTGGTATGATTTTCCACATAAGACATCCTGCATGAGAATTAATCCAACACTTCATCCAAGATATCACACCACATGAATGAACAAAATGAAATTGATATATCAAACAAGTAATTCCACAAACACTAAGCATTCAAAGCTTGCTCAGTTTCACAATTCAACCAATTCAATCACAATCCTAAGAGAGGTGATGCACATGTAAAAAGTCAAACATTGATACCACTTAGAAAAAACAATGGTGATTCACTTGCATTTGTCAACGGTCAACATTTTAATTCAAAACAGTAGAGATTGGGTCGAAACACAATTTTTAGACAAGAAGTTCCAAATTTGGGCAAAATTGGCCAAAATGGTGCCAAGTTGCCTCCAATCACATCTAAACACATATTATTGAACTTAAAGTAGTAAACAAGCAAATCCTAACTAAAACATGCAAAAATTACCAAAAATCTACATGGTATGCAATGCATGGAAAAAGAGAAATTTTTTTGAAAATTACGTAAAAAATGACAATAAGGTAAACTACATGGAATGCAGGTATGCAAAGCAGTAAAAATCTAGACTAGATAGCAGGACAAGCAAAAGAAATGAAAAACAACAAACAAAAAGTAAAATAGCAGATGAGATGAAAAAATGAGTGAAAGAAGAATGAGGGCATACCGCCCTACCACCCTAAACTTTTGAACCATGCTGTCCTCAGCATGACACTAAAGTCTAGGGTGATAGGGTAGATGATCACTGTGGAGGTGGTGGATGTGCTCCTCCCTACCTGTAGTAGGCGCCCCAGTAGTCAGATTGTGGAGGCGGATAGTTGTCCTAGAATGCTGACAAAGAACCCTACCAATATTCATCCCACTGCGGGTTCCTCTGGGCCTGTGCATTCTGGAACTGATAAAGGTGGTTGACCTGATAATGCATCTGCTGGTGGTCCAACCACATGGCATCCGGAGTCCTCTGAAAGCCCTCCTGTGTCTATAAAATCCTCTCCTACGTCGCTTGAATGTTCTCCAACTGTGCATGAATGGTACCCATGTCATATGCATTCACTGAAGGCTGATGTGGCTCTGACGCTCCCATCCTTTCTTCTCTTTGCCTCACCCATCTTGCCGCTCTTTCCTCTTCCGTCCGCCTCTGCTCTGCCGCCTGTGAAGGCTCTCCTAAACCCCCTGCAAACCTCACCTCAGGATTTCCTCTCCTTTGGGGTTCTCCTCCTCGTACCTCCTCAACTTTTATAGAAAATCTGGCGTTGGTCCATATTGTGCCATGAGGGGAGGAGTATGGTATGGCAGCTCTAATGTGACTCCTGGGTAGGGTGGGTTGATTTGGTAAATGATCTTCTGATCCGTAACCGTAATCATGGATGAGCGAGCCAGGTAGTGCAAATCAACCAACTTGCCACCCTCTGCCTTTGTATATCCTGTCATATCATGCCCCAAGGCAGTGGCAATAGATGTTACAATCCCTCCCATTACAAATGGATTTTTGCTCTTGGATGAGATTGTCCTCATGTGATCGATCAATAACGCCCCCAGGTTCACATGTCTCACTTTTCTCATCCAACCAAGCATAAAAAGATCTTTGTTGGTGCAGCTACCTTGATTTTCATACCTGCCAAAGATGGTGTTTGCCAACACCTTCTGAACATAGCAGAGAAATGGGCTATGAATACCACTTGTCTTTGATTTCCCTGCTACAAAAGTACTTTGGCCGGTGAACCACTTCCACATGGCTAGATACGTGGAACTAGAGTCATTTTCTGTCCTTCCTCCATCTAGGAGGGCAGCCATCTCTCCACTTGGGGCAAAAATCTAATTTAACATCTCTGAGGTTATCTTCCATCTCTTGTCCCCAATCGTTACCTTAATTGCATTCTCGCCATCATTTGTTGCTTTCTCTAGCGTGGCGAAGAAATGCTGCGTTAACTCGATGTATGATTCCCGCTGCAGCGTCAATATCTCAAATTGCCCCAATTTTTCCATCAATTCTTGAAAATAGACAAAGAACCCCATTGCCTCCATTGACGCTTGGCATGCGTATCGAGTAGCTAGCACTCTGTTTGTCAGGAGCCCTAGGTGCTTGGGCTCCTTTGCCATATCTGTAGTAACCTCTGGCTGTGAAAGAGGGCGTTGTGGTGGGCTTGGTTGCTGCTCAACTTCAGGCATATCAATATCATCTTCATCAGCTAGCATGAGCCGTCGACGTGGTCGTAGTCGTGGCCGCGGCTTGGGCTGTGGCGGCGCTGCGGAGGAGACGGACGGACGTGCGGCTGAAACTGACCGTCGCACAGCTGAGGCAGAAGGTCTCTCAGATGAGACAGAGTGTCGGGAGGCAGACGGCGGTGGCTACGGCGAAGATGGTACCCCATGATGTGGCTGTACGGTGGCTTCTTCAGTGATAGGATCCACTATGGCATCCAATTTTGCCTCCGTCAACTGGGGGTGGTTGTTCCTTGGCTTCCTTTGGTAGGGGATGACACCCCTAGTCTTCTCTACTGCCTTCTTTGCAAACTTCGTCATTCTTGCTCGAAAAATGAAGTGGAATTAGAAAAATTTGGATTTCTCTGAAGAACGGGGCTGTTGGGGCGGAATGGAGAGAAAGTGGTGCGTTTGTGGATGGAAATGGGTGGGATCAGGAGATTAAGGTGGTGGAGATGGTAGGGGAATGATTGGGAATGGTTTGGGAGTGATTTGGTGAGGATTCGAGGGCTGGAGAAGGCAGGCGGAGTGCTGCATAGGCGCTAGGGCGCAGAGCACGGCCGTTCCATTCTTCGGAGAAATGAGCAAGTGAATAGAAATTTTGCAAAATCTGAGTTTAAGTTGCTGGAATCGGGCTGCGGCACGACCGTGCTACCCGGCACGGCCGTGGTGGCTTCATGTACCACGGCCGTGCTTCCCTGGTTCAAAACTTAGTCGATTTTCTCAAATTTTTGATCATTTCCTTGTTGAATGTGAGTGCACCACCATGGCCGTGTTGATGTACCACGGCTATGTTGGGCACTATAACAGTAGTAGGAGACTCAAATCTTGTTCAAACATCAAAAATAGATCTCAAGTTGATATTCTATTGATGCGTTCATTGCGTTGTCAAACTTTCATCTATTCTTCTTCGTTTCACTCTGTTCTCTCCTGCACATATCAAAACTATACAAAAACTATCAAATACGAATGTGTGTGTGCTTTCTTGGAAAAATGTAAAAACAAAGAAAAAGTATCAAAAATGTAGATTGGGTCAAAAATTCCCAAACCTAGGTGGTTTGCCTCCCACAAGCGCTGAGTTTCTTGCCTTCAGCTAAGCTTCTTGGTGATTCTTCAACATCCATCCGTTTGGCATTCTCATGTGTCCATTCTTGGAAAACATGCATCCTTCCTTTGCACTCAATCTATTTTCCTCATCCCTTTGATCACAATAATCATCACTAACTTCTTCACCTTGATGTCCTTCTCTCAAATGCCCATTTGGACTTGTGAAGTGACCATGTCCAATATCCCTATCTCGAACTCGCCGGGTTGGGGTCTTGTACATGTTAATGTTGATATTCATGTCCATGAATGATACTGTCATGGTGCCACTGTGTACATGAATTTCGTCATCAATTGTAGATAAGAACGACCTCCTCAAGATGATGGGAATCTTCCTATCCTCCGGATCCATATCAAGTATAATGAAATCCGCCGGAAACACCACACCTTTTTCCTTGTCTATCATCACCAAGACATCATCCACTCTACCCCTAGGCACTTTTATGGATCTATCTGCCAACTAGAGAGTGCAATGTGTCGGCTTCAACTTGCCTAATCCCAGCTCAACATAGATATGATATGGCATCAAATTCACACTAGAGCCCAAATCAAGTAAGGACCTATCTATGCGATGTCCCCCTATGTAACTAGGTATGAGTGGGGCTCCTGGGTCCTTTCTCTTCACGAGAAGTGAGTGTTGTATGATGGAGCTCACTTGTTCATTCCGTCTCACCTTCTTTGGAATCCTCCATGTTGATCTTCTTTTCACCGTGCATAGGTTCTTGAGGAACTTGGAATATGATGGGATTTTCTTGATAGCATCCAATAGTGGAATGTTCACCTTTACTTGGCGAAACACCTCAAGAATATCAACATTGTGCTTTTGCCTCCTTTTCAATTCCGGTGGCTCATCTAGTGCTTCTACAACTGGAGGATCACTAGTTTTTGCCGCACTTACATGAACATGAGGCAGAACGCTAGGGATGGTAGGACCTACAAAAGGGATATGTGGTGGATCACATGGAATCCCAAACTCAACATGCGGTATCACAACACCATCTTCAACAATATCAATCACAGTATCACCACTTGGCTGCTTTTGCTTTGCTTTATCAACCTTTCTTTGACTTGCGGGCTGCTCAAGAGTTTTTCCACTCCTTAGAACTATCACAACACTACCTTGCTCATGGTGGAGAGGGGGAGCATGTTGTGGCTGTGGAGGAGGTGGAGGTGACACTTGGGGTTGAAATTGAGGTGGAGAAGGGAATTGAGGGGGATGAGAGAATTGGGGTTGGAAAGTGAAGTTTTGGGATATTTGAGGTAAGGGAGGTGGTGGAGGGGTGTAAGGATGGGAATAGCCTTGGAATGAGTGAATGGGGTGTACTTGCATGGGGGGTGGACTATAGAAAAATTGAGAGGAGGGCATGGGTCCAGTTGCTTCATGGTGGCTTACGATGGGTCTTGAAGACAATTTTTCCTCTTGGAGAGCGATTATAGAAGATATCTGCTCTATTCTCTCTTCTAACCTTGAAAAATCTCTTTGAACATCATCAAACACTCTCAATCTAGAAAGAACCTCTTCCTCAAACCTTGAGTTGTATGTGGGACTTTGTGGTTCCTGGTAGCTATAGGAGTGAGGTGTCTTCTTTTCTTCCCCATAGAACTCAATAGAATTGACCGTGTGGAAGGGAGCATTTATCACCTGGTTCTTCATGAAGTTCACCATGTCACCAAGAATCTTCATCACTTGCGGGCTTGAGTCATCATGAGTAGGAGGTGTCTCACCAAAGGCATACCCCCTTTCATTCATCATGCTAGAAGCTCGAATTCTTGATCCTTCAGCCAACTGCTCAAACAAAGGCCATGTCTCCTCAGGTGGCCTAGCCATGAAAACTCCTCCACAAGAAGAGTCCACTGTGTCTTGGTCCTTTAGAGACAAACCAGAGTACAATGATTGAACTAGCTGCCACAAAGGGATCTCATGGTGAGGACACTCTCTCAACAGCTTCTTGAATCTCTCTCATGCATCATGAAACTTCTCATTGCCCATTTGGCTAAAACTTGTCACGGAATGCCGCATTTGTGTCAACCTTGCTATAGAGTAGAATTGTCTCAAGAAAGCATTCTTCATTGTTTCCCAACTCATGATGTCCTTTCTTGAGTCATACCAGTCTTTAGCTCTATCTTTGAGGGAGAAAGAGAACAAGGTCAACCGAATTGTGTCATCACTAGCCGTCGACGTCCTGAAGGTGGAGCATACTTCAAGAAAGGAGTCCAAGTGCTTGTAGGGGTTCTCACTCTCTGAGCCGTAGAAGATGGGAAAGAGCCCAAGAAGACATGGAGGAATAGAGAATTTCTCCCCTGGAATTTGGTCAACCCTGCTAGCAATTGGTGATTTGTAGTTGCTAGGCATGAAGTAGTCTTGAAGCGGTTTGTGAGGTGCATTTTGGTCTTCCATCTTGTTTCCTCCCGAATGGCTTGTCACAAGCACAAAGCACAACCAAACAAAAGAAAGCAAGTTAGTAAACCAATATACACAAGAAATGCAAAGACAAATGAATAAAGAATAGCAACAATGAGGGCAGTAGGAAAAGTCAAAGCAAACTAACTAGCTAGGTCGAACGCCTCTAATCCCCAGCAACGGCGCCAGAAAGCTTGGTGCGTCCCCGCTAGTGGTGCTTTTACACCCCCACGAGGTCGGTGCGCATGGGATATGGGTTTTTGCTTTCAAAATTTATAAGACCTAAACTAACACACCTACGTCTACTAAAACAACTACACCCAAAAGCGCACGGGGTCGTGTCGTAGTATAGGAAGGTGGCAAGTATAGGGTCGATCCACAAGGAAAAGAGGGGGCGTTAGAGCTAGGTTAATTTTGCTGGGTTCCTACTGCGGAGACTAGGGTTAAGGGTTTAAAGGTTGATTTGATTGTTAACTAAAGATGAACAAGAAAGCAATTAAAGGTGAGAATGAAATCTATGTTAACCCTAGGTTAGATTAAGACTAAGCAAGAAAGGAAAGACTAAGCTAGGTATGAAAAGGCAAATTACATTAAGGCAAACAAAAGAGAAGTAAAAGAGCAATTAAAGAACTAAACTAGCATAAACAAGGCAAGAGCAAGGCAAGAAGCTAACTAAGCAAGAAAAAGAACTAATTAATCTAAGCAAGCACAAATCTAGGGTTTTAAGAAGTAAAGAGATGTGTGGGATGTTTAGGGGTATGCACTTATCACTTAAGTTGGGGGGTGACATATGAACATTATGATTCCATTTAGATTATCCAAACCAAACAACAAGTTAGAGTCTAATGGATTAACCTAAGCTACTAACTGGCCATGGATATGCTAGGTTGTGTATAGGGGAACTAGTCCCTAACACCCCCTACTACCCTTACGAGGCTCAATTGGGTTAGGGGTTAGGTTCAATCCAATTAGAGTCTAATCAAGTCTAGGTTTCTAGATTAGACATTCCTAGGGAAATTAGGGGCTAAGGGTAGTAATGGGGAGGTGAAATTAGGGTTTTGGACCCCAATTCCCCCACATTCTAGCCTTGAGAAGGCTCTATGCTAATTGCACTAGAATTATCTAATCTAGCTACTTAGATCTCTCACTTAGGTTTAGGGAGATTGATTAGGATGTTGGAAGATGGGAGGCAGCCTAGGGATCCAAGAATTGGACCTAGGGGCAAATCCCAAAATTCACACATACAAGCAATTTGCCTAAATTCCTAAGTGATTTCACACATAAACCAACAACCAATCCATGGAGAAAGAGATAGAAATAGAATATAATCATTAACAAATGAAATTACAAAGTTTACATGTCATTTTCCCCCAACATGGTATCAAAGTAACATATTTTCCCCCAAACAGCCCACCCAAGGGGCCTAGCTACTTATAGACATGGAAAACACAAAAAGAAAGGATATAGAGGAATAAGTAGCCATGGAGCTCGGTGTAGATGAGGAATATCCTCCCTCCAGCTGCTGCAAGGATGTCCTCCTTCTTCTCCTTGAATGGAATGGAGTGGGATGACGGTGGGAAGTGGATGGAAGGCTTAGATATGGGGGGTTATGTGGTGGAAATGGTGAAATGGAGTGGATTTGAGGTGGAGGTGAAGGGGAATGGAGTGAAGATGATAAGGGGGCAAAAAATGAGGTTCTAAGCAACCAACCCTCGACCCCCAGCCGCCACTAGGGCTTATATAGGGATCTAGGGGGTCTAGGGTTAAGTTAGGAGAAAATGGGGAAAGCAGTGGAAAAGTGGTTGGATTCTGTGAGTAGCATGACCGTGGTGGGGTACCACGGCCGTGGTGGGTAGGGTAGGCCACGGACGTGGTGGATGGGCACGGTCGTGGGAATTAAAAATGGCAAAGTTACAGGATTTTTGTCAAAACGGCCACGACCGTGGTGGGTCAACACGGTCGTGGTGGAGGTGGTGTGCCACGGCCGTGGTGGCTGGCACGATCGTGGTGCTCTGCCATGCCACGATCGTTTTGTGGTGCATGGCCGTGGTGTCTGTCACTGGCATGGCGGTGCTGCCTTCTGCTTGATTTGGAGGTTGAACCTATCGATTTCTAAGTGACCTAGCACGACCGTTTTATGGTACCACGGCCGTGCTGGGTCCTGGGGCATCACTTTAACTTGGATCTTTGGCTTTTCTTGGACTTATTTGCTTCAATTGATCTTTGGCCACTAGAGGTGGGTCGAGGGAGCATCAAACTTAACTTTGGGCCTCTCCAAGTGCAGAGGAACCCTAGGATCGCCCCTTCTCTCTCTCTTCCATCAAGCGTGGTCCAAATGCCTGAAAAACATGCAAATAATGTCCATAAGTGCATTTTATACAAATAAGCATATTAGGAGGAATGAAATGCAATCTAACAGGTATAGATGTGATTGAAGAGCAAAAAGACACATGATTAAGCCCTAAAATAGGGTTGAATCAGTGCCTTGCTTTACATGTCGTGTGCCTGGAGAAATTCTGTAGTCTAAAGATGGAGACGACAACATTTTGGATAAGGGGGGGATGGAGATCGAGTGAGGTGGCGGCTACATGGCACGGTATAGATGACCAGGAGCTGCTTCTCCTTGAAGAAGATGACTTAGTGGTTCCTTGAATGGTGGAGAATGACAGTGGCTAGAGCATGGCGTCCTTGCTTGAGCTTGAAGAAGAAGATGACTGCTGCAAGGTGGATGGTGGTTAGCTGATACTCGAAGAAGACACTTCGAAGAACACGGCGGTGGCTGTTGGGTGTACGAAAGCACACGGTGGCTAGGGGGCAAGGGGCAATAACGCTAGGGTACACGACGGCTGTGGAGGTCTCACATGGCTCGAATGAAGGTGTGAGAATGAGAGGCGACTCAAGTTTAGGTTAAAAGCCCATATTCTCATCAAAAGACATGACATGTCTTCTAAATGACACATCATGTTTCTTGGCAGAACTTCTTTTGTGCACTGTAAGACATGTCATGTTCCAAGAAGTACACGACGTGTCCCAATCCATAAATTCAAATTGTTCCCTTTTCACTGATAACTACACGATGTGTTCAAATAAAGACACATCATGTTCCTTTCCAGATAACTTATTCTTCGCTTTTACTGCTGAAGCACACGCCATGGCTAATGAGGACATGACATGTTCTTTTCCAGATTGAGCAATACCATAAATCTACTTGACAGTGACACGCCATGTGTTTTTCTGACACGTCGTGTACCTGGAGATATGGCTTGGCTACTGTCTTTCTGTGACCAGCGACACGCCGTGTCCTTTAAATACATGTCATGTCTTTTGTAGTTTCTACAGAAAACAACTTCTCACCAGCAAAAAATTAATGATAGATATGGCAATATAATTGTCTAAGTTATTACATACAACCAGTGTTCAGAAAATCGGTCCGTGCGGCCGCATATGCGGCCGCTTAAGCGGTTCGGACAGGGGACCGCACCACATATGTCAAAGCGGACCAATAATCGGTCCAGGCCCGATTATGCGGCCGATTACCCGCTTATGCGTCCACTTAATCCCGCTTTTTCAAACACACTTACTTGGACTTGAAGAAATGAAATTTATATGATATTTTTGTTGTTTCTAATTAAATATTTATATGATATTGTTGCTCCCTTTCTTCTAATCCATCATTCTATGTTGTCCTTATATGTAATTGTTCAACGTGATATATAATTCTATATGACTGATATATAAATATACATAGATATATTAATTTATTAAAAAAATCCAAAACCGCATATACTCCTGCATATACTCCCGCATACCGCATATACTCTATTCAGTGCCTCGTCCGCCCGTACATTGAATAGTGCTTTTCTAAACACTGCATACAACCATGACAATATTATTCACAAAACTAAAGTGTGTTCTTGACTGAAATAACAGAAAAGAAATATATCCTAATGTGGGTTCAACTCCTACAAGGTCCTCCATTTAGAGTCTGGAGTGAGACTCTTCATTCTTTTCATCAAGCATCTTGAAGGGAGCAAGAGGCACCCTTGTGAACTTCATCTCCAAAAGTATATAGCTTGCAACATTGCCCATTTACTTTGAAAACTCCATCCTTGCCTTGTAGCTCAACAACTCCATATGGAAATATCTTCAACACAAGAAAAAGACCTGACTACTTGGACTTTAGTTTTCCAGGGAATAGCTTGAGTCTAGAGTTAAACAACAACACTTTGTCTCCTTCTTTGAAGTCTTTCCTGTGGATTCTTTTGTCGTGCCAAACCTTTGTTCTTTTTTGTAGAGCTTTGCATTTTCATACGCATCGAGCTGGAGTTATTCTAGTTCATGTAGCTTCAATAGATGTTTTTCACAAGCCTTCTTCATATCAAAGTTTACGAACTTGATAGCCCATAGATCACAGTGTTCTATCTCTAGTGGAAGATGACAAAATTTACCATATATTAGCTTAAATGGAGTTGTGCCTATGATGGCTTTATAAGCTGTCAGATATGCCCATAATGCATCATCTATCTTCAATGCCCAATCCTTTCTTGAGCTAGACACTGTCTTTTCTAGAATGCTTTTCAGCTGCCGGTTGGAGACTTCTACTTGCCTGGAAGTTTGATGATGATAGGGCATAGAGACTTTATGAGTGACTCTATACATAGATAGAAGGTTATTGAATTGCTTCTCAACAAAGTGTGTGCCTCCATAACACATTATAGCTCTAGGAACTCCAAAACCGAGGGAAAAGGATTTTTTGGAATAGCTTGATCATAGATTTGGCATCCGGTGCTTGGGTTGGGACGGCCTCAACCCATTTAGAGATGTAATCACAAGCAAATAGGATATATTGATAGCCACAAGAAGATGGGAAGGGTCCCATATAATCAACTCCCCACACATCAAATACCTCAATCTCTAAGATAGAGTTAAGAGACATATTGTCATGTCTAGATATTCCTCCAGTCCTTTGACATTTATCACAAGCTTTGACAAATAAATTGACATCTTTGAACAATGTTGGCCAATAGAAATCGGCCTAGAGAATCTTTGTTGTAGTCTTCTCTCCTCCAAAGTGACCTCCGTAAGGAGAGGCATGACATTCAAAAATGATAGTGGCAATCTCTTCTTCAGCAACACACCTCTGAATGAGTCCATCACTCCCATGTTTGAAGAACAAGGGATCATCCCAATAGTAGAACTTTACATCATGGAAGAACTTCTTCTTCTGCTGGTATGTCAAATCCAGTGGCACCTATCCTGTAGCAAGAAAATTCGCAATGTCTGCAAACCATGGTGCTTGTGTGAATGATAATGCATAAAGCTTCTCAATAGGCAAATGGTCTTCAATAGGCAATAAATCTCTAGCATATGAGTCAACCTAGATAGATGATCAACGACATTATTCTCTGTCCCCTTCTTATCTTGGATTTCAAGATCAAACTCTTATAGAAGCAATATCCAACATATGAGATGAGGTTTGGCATCCTTCTTGTTAAGTAAATACTTAATGGCAGCACGATCTGTATACATGATTACCTTAGATCCTACCAAGTACTGTATGAATTTGTTAAAGGCGTACACTATAGCAAGCATCTCCTTCTCAGTGGTTGTATAATTTATTTGGGCCTCATCTAAAGTATTGCCCCTACTGCATGGTCGCTCGCATCACAAATCAATTCGAAAGGAGCACTCAAGTCCAGTGGTTGGATGATTGGGCTTGAAACAAGAGCTTTCTTGAGATTGTTGAAAGTTGTCCGACAGTCATCATTGAATATGAATTCAGCATCCTTTGCAAGTAAAGAACATAATGGCTTTGCAATCTTGGAGAAGTCTTTAATGAATCTTCAATAGAACCCTGCATGTCCAAGGAAACTATGAATGTCCTTGACTGAAGAAGGAGTAGACATCTTCTAAATAGCTTCCATTTTTGCCCTGTCAACCTCAATACCCTTGTTAGATACAACATGGCCTAATAGTACACCAGATTGTACAATGAAATGACACTTCTCCCAGTTTAGTACTAGGTTAATCTCTTTGCATCAGGCTAAGACTTATGACAAATTACATAAACATTGATCAAATGAATCTCCATAAATGCTAAAATCATCTATGAAAATTTCCATTACGTTTTCAATAAAATATCAGAAAATAGCCATCATGCATCGCTGAAACGTCGTAGGAGCATTGCGAAGACCAAAGGGCATGCGACGGTAAGCACAAGTTCCATAGGTGCATGTAAAGGTGCTTTTCTCTTGGTCGAGAGGGTTGATAGGAATCTAGAAAAACCTAGAATACCCATCCAAGTAATAAAAATAAGAATGTTTTGCAAGACGTTCAGGCATCAAGTCAATAAAAGGCAATAGAAAATGATCTTTGCAAGTAGCTTTGTTCAAACACCAGTAGTCAATACACATATGCCAACATGTGACTATACGTGTTTGTATTAACTCATCATTATCTCCCTTAATGACAGTTGCACCCCCCTTCTTAGGTACCACATGAATGGCACTAACCCAAGAGCTATCACTTATAGGATAAATGATATTAGCATCAACCAATTTAAAAATTTCCTTTTTAACCACTTCAAGCATGTTTTAATTTAAATGTATAGGTGGTTCAATGGTAGGTTTAGCATTGTCCTCCATGTTTATTCTATACATAAAAATGGAGGGATGAATGTCCTTTAAATCATCAATAGAGTAACCAATGACATCTTTATACAAACGCAATTCAGCAAGCAGTTTATTTTCTTGTTCATTTGTTAACTCATCATTGATTATGATAGGAGAAGTAGAATCAGAGTCAAGAAATGCATACCTCAACCCTGGTGGAAGGGATTTGAGATCTAACTTTCTCCCAGCTACATTTTCCTTGGCTTTATCATCAACAAGTGAAGTGTCTTCATTAATAGCATCTGATTGAGCAATAGAAAGTACTCTAGAATTTCCAGATTCATTGTTTGTACCCTCATCATCATCATAGTAGTTTAGTATCAAATTGGCAACATCATGATCTTCCTCCACAACTGAATCAATAGAGTCTATAAAACAAAGTTCTTCTACTCTTAAAGGTGCCTTCATGGAATCATATACCGAAACTCCATGGCTTCTTCAGCAACCCAGAGTGTAAGTTTTCCTTCTTAGACATCAACAAGGCATCCAACAGTTCTCAAGAAAGGTCTCCCAAAAAGAATGAGATTGGAAGGAACTTCTACCATATCTAACCCAACAAAATCATAAGGAATGTAGAGTTTACCGATTTTCACTAACACATCCTCCACAATACCTTTGGGGTATTTGATGGAATGATCGACTAGTTCAATGGCCATCTTTGTAGGTTTTAGATCTCCAAGATCTAGCTCTTGCCACAAGGTAGATGGAATGAGACTAATGCTAGCTCTAAGGTCTACAAGACCTCTGTCAAACGTGGTGTTGCTAATCTTGCATGGTAGAGTGAAAGGTCACAAGTCTTCTAGCTTCTTAGGAAGTCTATTTTGAACGTTTGAACTTATTCTCTCAGAAAGCATGATAGTTTCAACCTGGTCCACCTTTCTCCTCTTGGTGAGGATGTCTTTCAGAAACTTGGCGTATGATATCATTTCAGCTATAACCTCGTCAAGTGGAAGGTTGACATGGAGTTTATTTAGGATATCCATGAATTTCCTAAACTTTGAATCCTCCTTCTTGTTTGCAAGTCTTTGCGGAAATAGTGCATTTACTTTGTAAGAAAGTGGTATCTCAGCTGTACCTTTTCCTTTGTCATCAATAGAGGTGTCAAACTTCTCTTCATCAGTGATATCAACACTCTTCTCCTTGGGTGGAGAAGGTCTTTATATTTTAGTTCCACTCCTCAAGGTGATAGCATTCACCTACTATCTTGGATTCACCTCTGGTTGGCTTGGAAGAGAACTGAATTGTGTGTTGTTTTGCTACGTCAAGGCCTGCTGGGCAATTTGATTCTCTAACATCCTTATATGAGTGAAAATTCCATCCACTTTTGTGGAGAGTTGGGTAATTGCATCCTTCAAAATCTTGCCATTTCCCCTGAACTCTTCATTTTTCTGTGCTTGAGTGGAAATAAATTTCTCCATCATGACCTCATAGGAAGAACTTTGGGGTTGTTGCTGTTAGTAACACCTATTGTTGTTGAAACTCGACGAATTCCCATTGTTTTGTCGGTTGAAGTGTTTTTGGTGCTACGGTTGCTGCTGTCCTTATTGAAAGTTCTGAGCATTGCTTGTGTTTCGGTAAGAGAAATTAGAATGATCTCTCCATCCTAGATTGCAGTTGTTGGAATAGGGATTGTATTGGTTGTTCCCATGTATTCCAATGACAATCACTTGCTCTTGGTTATCTTGATTCACATTAGGAGCAAAACAAGTAGAAGAAGTATATCTGGAAAATCCACAAGCTTCACAAATTACCTCAGCTGCTTGGACCTGCATGGTAGGCATCTTCTCAAACTTTTGTGTAAGGACATCAAGCTTGGCTATAATCAAATCAACTGCATCAACACTGTGCTTTCCTCCTTACTTTTTGGTTGAAGAACCCAGTGTAGAAGATGATTGTGCTTTTCTATCCAAACCCCATTAACAGTGGTTGAGTGCTATGTCTTCAATAATATCAGAAGCCTCCCTATAAGACTTATTCATTAAAGCTCCATTAGCTACGGCATCCAATGTCATACGGGTATTGTAGGATAGTCCATTGTAAAATGTTTGAAGTAGCAGCCAATTTATCAATCCATGGTGAGGGCATAGGCATTGTAGGTCTTTGAACCGCTCCCATGTGTCTTACAAAGTTTCTCCATTTGATTGAGAAAAGTTTGTGAGCTGGTTCCTTAGTTGGGCTATTTTTCTTGGCGAGAAATATTTTGCAAGGAAAACATTTAATAGTTGGTCCCAACTTTTGATGGAATTCTTGGGAAGAGATAAAAGCCATACCTTGGCTCTATCTCTCAAGGTGAAAGGGAACAGTAGTAGCCTTACTCCATCAGCAGATACACCATTGATTTTGAAAGTGTTCATATACTTCGAGAATTCAGCTACATGAAGATTTGGGTCTTCATTAACGGTACCCCCAAAATGATTCTACTGGATCATCTACATTATTGAAGGAGAAATAGAGAAATTGTTTGCTTCCATTGTAGGTAGATCAATGGCTCCACAAATGTTTGTGGAAACTGGCATGGAAAAATCTTTCAAAGGACGGTCGTCCTCCATGGTTGGATCTTCTCATGCGTCTTCTTCAAGGGATGATGGTGATGGTGATGATGTAACACCCTCTAGCAGTGGTTGATATTTTCTTCTTGCTCTTCTTAAGCTTGAAAGAGTGCACACAATTTCATGATCTAGAAACGTAGATGGTTGAAGACCCTTTTGTGAGCGATGCATACAACCTGAAAAGAAGCAAGAGATTTTGAGAACACAACTAAAAGGTATATGAAAATTCAAAAATGGAAGTGATGATATAGTCTCGAATACTAGTTAGCACTTGTTACTCTAATTAGATTAACTGTAGCTCCCCGACAACGGTGCCAAAAACTTGTTCACTTGTTACACTAACGAGTTTCAATCATATAAATGATCTTTTACTCAACTAGCCAATTCTTACAAGTATACAGGAGTAGTTGTAGTCGAGGTTGAACACAAGGAGTGTTGATAACCAATTAAACACAATAGTGTTAAGTTTCAACAATCTAGATCTTTTTCAAGAATGATTTGTTTGATTAAACTAAAATTTCAGAATTAAACTCAACAATAAAAGATTACTATAAGGGTTTTGATTTCAGATATTAAACAATCTTGGACTTAGGATTTCACTAGCATATCATAGCATGAAGAATGAAGCATGAAATTTAAACATACTAAGCACTTGATTTAAAGGAGAGTTGTATGTGATACTTCACCTCTCGATGCAATTACAATGATCCTAACTCCATACAACACTGTCGTGTATGTATTTTGTTTTGGATCACAAATCTACTCCTCAACTCCATATCTTCCACTCTCATGGTAAAAGAGGAGTTTCCAAGAGAGTATTTCCTTACTCTCCTACCTATCTTCTCAGATCAAGCAAGAAAGCATAAAACATGCATACACAGTGGCCAACCATACATGCAAGAAGCAAGAAACCGGTACTCACAAGGTAGAAAAACAAGAAACTTAGCATTTAGTACGATATTATTATGTTCCATACATGCTATGACATGGGAGTTACTCTCCCATGTCCAAGAAAAAGAGCCTACTCGTCCATGATGATGTACAACAGAAAAGATGCAGAATTTCAGAGTTTAACATGGTTTAAAGAAGGAAAAGCTAAGAGAACCAAAAGTGTAACCCAAGGAGAGTAGAATTATGGCTTGGGGATGAAATTCCACTCCTACAACTACTCCAAACTGGACAAACGTCCCTCCCGAGAAGCTTTGTGGAGAGAAGAAGATCTGCTGCACCTTTAGAGCAGAAAATGAAGAAGAAGAGAAGAAGAATGGAGGTTCTGTGGCAAGAAACCACCACCTTCCACCCAAAATCACCCTCCTTTTCTCTAGACCTACTCTTGGATGAAAGACTTTCAAATTATGAACAGTGATAACTTCCCCATAAGTTGGGTTTGTCTTTAAAAATGAAAGACGTCGTATTTCAAAATTTTCTGAAACTGACAGAGACACGGCGTGTCTTTCTTTAAACACATTGTGTTCTGGTCTTCGACAGTTGCTCCGAGTGTAAGGCACACGGTGTGTATGAATTAAAACACGCATTGTACATTACCAAAAACATAAGAATCAACTATAAATTCCTCGGTACACATTGTGTCTTTTGTGAACACGTCGTGTACTATTTCTTTTCCATAGGAAGTATGGCCGACTGGAGTCACACATGATGTGTCTTAATCCCGACACACCGTATGGGATGCTATTTTAGTATAAATGAAATTCTAAATGTCTGCAAGGTGTGGAGAAGCCCCGATGATGTCGAAGTTGAGTTTGGCTATCTCCAATTTGATCATTTTTCAAGCATATCTACAATACACATCAGGCGATAAGCAAAATAACAAAAAGGTGGCAAGAATAATATGAATAGAGGATAAATGAAAACAAAATGAACTGAATTTGTGTGTGAAATCATATAAGAAGTTGATGCGGAAAGCACACAACATACATGTTATGCCAAGAGGAGTCATATTGACCATAAAAAAGTGGAATCCGTTGATTAGTGGGAGAAACCTACAACCCCTACTGAGATCAGAAGTTTTCTAGGGTTAACATGATATTATAAGAGGTTTATATGAAACACCAGTGATTTATAAGCATCTTACACATTTCAAGCCTTTCATTTACTCTAAAATATGTGAGAAAAGTTTTAAAACATTAAAGAAAAAGTTAACTACAACACTAATTTTTGTTTTACCTGAGGAAGAAAAGGGATATGTTGTGTTCTATGATGCATCCATGAGAGGCTTAGTATGTGTTCATATGCAAGAAAGAAAGGTGGTCACCTATGATTCTAGAAGCTCAAGAAGAACAAGGAGAATTATCCAACACATGATCTTGAGCTGGTAGCAATTTTACATTCCTTAAAGACATGGAGTCATTATCTCTATGGTGAGTCATATCAGACCTCAAGACTTTAGGGTACACTCTCATACAAAATAATATTAAATTGAGACTGCACATATGGATAGAACTTATATAAGACTATTATGGTACCATTGATTACCACTTTGGAAAGGCTAACATTGTAAAAGCTGCTCTAAGTAGAAAGTCTACATCACTTGTATAAATGTTTCCTATGGCATGAGTACAAAAAGACTTATTGGTCAAAAAGAGAGAAATGAACTTAGATTTGAATGTGCCAGAGTAATGTGGGATAATTACACTAATGTAGGTTAGACCTACATTTTATGAGTAAATCAAGGGATTTCAACAGAGTGATAATGAAGTGAAGAAAATCATGCAATATATGATTGAAGGTAAGAGGATAGAGTTTAGATATTTAGATGATGGAATGTTATATTACCAAGATAGATTATGTCATCCATATGACATTGAATTAATGAAATAGATTCTCAAGGAATCTGATTCTTCTATGTATGCAATGAATTTATGCAGTTCCTAAATGTACAACAACCTCAAGGAATTGTATTGGTGGTAAAAAATGAAGAGAGATGTGGATGAGTATGTAGCCAAGTGTGGTGTTTGTAAACAAGTAAAATCTACACACCAAAATTCAATATGTACCTTACAATCACTTCCTATTCCAATGTGGAAGTGAGAACATATTTGTAACGACCGACAATCAAATCGTTACTAAATAAGTGGAATTAAACATAAACAACGGATTAACAAAAATCACAAAAAATTAAAACCATTTTAAAAAGAGATCTATTTCTAGGAAAACTCTTTAAGGAAGCACCAAAACTTTGTATACATCATTGTTCACATTGTACATACACTGTACCATCTCTTCTCGAGGATAACATATAACAGTTGTTCTATCAAAACACATACTTAAAGCAACATCAAACCTCGAGGCATACAAGCCAAAATCTCAGATTGTTCATAAAAACAACACATACTAAATCCGAGGACCTGAGAGTACAGAGATGACACATAGGACTTCTATCTACAAGACACGATAGATAGTACACTCAACCTGAGCTATCACTATTGCCTCAACTGTTGTTCCTCCTCTGCAGAAAGATCTTCGTCACCTCGTGCACGTTCACCTAAAAAATGTGGATCCCATGGGGTGAGACAATTGTCCCATCGAGAGATATAACTCTCCACCGACCATATTATTATCACAGATTAAGAATTTATAAACTGAGCAGAGGTTCTTTTTATATTAATAGGCAGGATAAATCACTATATGAACAAAATGAAGTAATCTCGTTTCTTAAGGAGAACATTGCATCTACCCATGGTAGAATTATAAATCAACTATCTGCTTTGCAAGGAATGTAAATAATGTAAATAACATCTATCAACTAAGATGTATAACCGTATTGCACATCAACCAATGTTTTGCATATTTGATCCTTAAGCAGATATGCTACATGGTTGAACATATTTTACAATCACACTTATGCCCTGAGGAGATGGAGCATACCCCAACCATATCCAACCGACCACAAACTTCTCACAAGTCGGTACCATACAAGGTCTATGGTAGAGCCAGTTTCCATGACCTCCCTTGTCTCGGTCAGTACGAGACCACATGCAGGACATCTCGTGTCACTGCTAACAAGCTGTTCCAGGGCTCGTAGGAATCCACGCTTAGAGCTACAACGTCAAATGCACTCTCTTAGGGGAAACATCTACAAACAACCGTCCCCAGTCTGAGTCATGGTGACACAAGCACCATACTCCGATCAACAGGCTAGTTCACTGTGCTCAACACAGAGTCTACAACTGAAGTCACACTCAAGCCAGGATAGGGCATATAGCCAAATCCACATTCATTTCGGGCTCATAAGGGGATCGACTCACGTCTGGCCGTCCGTACTTATGCCCTCACATACTCAAAAGTATGCACTCCGGGTTATGCCGTGGAGCAACCCGTTTCACCATTCAGCAAGTCCTGATGCTGATGGATCTATGGTCAGGGAAATGTTTTATAGTTTCTAGTGATATATTACGTGCATTACAACATTCTTTTAGCATCAAACATGTTATCATTATCAAACACAACAAATTCTACAAATAAAGGTGTAATACATTTATCACGTACTTTTCCAATTCTTTAAAACACATGATACTTGGGATCTCAGTCCCTTATCACATTATTGGGAATTCTCATTCCTTATCATCATTTTCATGATTACTAGATCTGGGTATTCAAACCCTTAGATCATCACATAACATTTTTACCTCTTTAACAGGTAACCATTACCTCTAGGTCCTCAGACCAAGGTATTCATTTCACTTGTTGTACAAGTATTCTCATGGCTCACAAGGCCATCACACATCTTGTCACCTCTCACTAGGCAACAACTTATTCACATGTCTCATAA
Organism: Alisma plantago-aquatica; assembly: GCA_963693085.1. NCBI lineage: Eukaryota > Viridiplantae > Streptophyta > Magnoliopsida > Alismatales > Alismataceae > Alisma > Alisma plantago-aquatica. The sequence continues at coordinate 52,816,890 of OY856414.1, read as the reverse complement.
GGCCATTACACATCTTGTCACCTCTTACTAGGCAACAACTTATTCATATGGCTCACAAGGCCATTGATCATTATACTTTTTATACAAGAATTTAACATGCCTTACAAGGCTTATGCAATAAAAGAATTACAACCTTCCCATCATTAGGGTTAGGGTTTCCCTTTCTTATCGATTAGGGTTTCTCTTACATATCATCACCCTTCATTAGGGTTAGGGTTTTCCATTATTAACCATTTAGGTTTTCAAGATCATATTATCAATGATCAAACCCTAATTCATTGCTCCACACATCTAGGAGCAGACTTTAATATCATAAGTATTCAATCATACTTATTAATTCTCATCATTTATCATTAAATGATTATCAACACAAGGTATGAGTTCCTCTCTCATCCTTACCAGAATATGATTACATCATACTTTATTAACTTGGCTTAACCCTTTCTCAAGGTATATTAGCCTACACTTATGAAAGTGCATTAAAATAATTGCATCTCAATGCAACAATTCGTATAACACACTTCATGTGTTACTCATCCAAGTATATTGGATTTAGGGTATATCAAGGTGTATCAACCTTGAGGTGCTAGATGTGATATCTATCATGTCTTGATGTATCACTTCCCTCATCACTTTTAACTTACTTAAATTCATCAACTTATCTTGTATTAGGGTATTTCCCATCCTAATACTTTATGCACTAGCTCATCACATTTATCATGTAATGTATTGGTCTTAAGTCACACATTTGAATTATTTAACCATCATCAATAATATGGACTCATCTCGGGTTAAGGCATTGTTGATATGATGTTGTCCATTATCAACCACTTTAGGTGTTTCACCTATCAATGTATTACCACATCATTACTTGGTGTTACACTCATCACTCCTAAGAGTGTCTTGCCCTCACCTTTACAAGATGTCTCGGGTTAGAGGTGTGCATGTGTTCATCATATCAGGTTGAAGGTGTATAAGCACTCACCATATCGGGCTTGAAGTATATGAACACCAATCATATCAGGATAAAGGTGTTTGTATGTATTACCCATGTCGTGCATGAGGTACTAAGCCATAACCATGTTGGGATAGGGGTGCATCCAATCACCATATCGGGCGGCTCACCATCTAGGTTGGTCGTGACAGATTAGGGTTTGCCATATCGGGATCAACCCAATATACAAGTCAATTGGAGTGTAGGGCACCAAACCATATTGGGCTAAACCATCAAACATTAGGTTCCAATACCCATGTCGGGTTAGGGTTGATTGTGATGGGTACATGGTACATATATGTGTCGCTCATGATGCTTAAGAGGTATCAACTCATCACCATGTTAGGCTACCATATTGTCTAGGGTTGTGTATCGTGCAACCCTATCGTGCAAGATCATGTGTCATGCAACCATGTCGTGCAAGGTCATGTAGGCCTCATGATACTAAGTACCAATGATGCATTATATAATCATATCATGCAATAGCACTTGTTACTCTTCACTTATATTGGGTTACCCAAATTAGGGTTTTCTTGTCAACTTACAAGTATACAATTAACGTTGTATCATTCTTAGAGTCTATGCTTGACTCCCTATTGTGCAAGAGGTGCATAGTACACCACCATATCGTTCTAGAATGTATACAATCATATCCATAACGTTTTAGTGAAGTAGGTGCATCATCATATCGGGTTATTGGTTCTTGCTTATATGCTTGCACCCGTTATCACTTTTATAAAGTAATACCATCATCTTCAAGCTCTAGACCTTAGTTCTAACTATTATAGTTCATGGAAACAGGTCTACGCAACTACTAGAACTCATAATTTCATCAACTATTTTAGGAAATTTTGGAATTAAAAGTAATTCATTAAGTATAACAATTTAGGTGATGAATAATAACATGATTGAATTCAAGTTATATAACCCTCCTTAAGAACAACTTTAAAGCTCCAAGCTCCAAAGCTCCACGTTCCTAAGGTTGAAGATGACTTTATCAAAAGTCCAGGGTTCATTCACAATTCCTTAATATACAAGGAATCACCATGGATAAGCAATTGGTGAAGAAGAAAAGAAAGGTAGATCATAACCCTAGTTCCATGCTTCAATTCAAGCTTGAAGACAACTATGGCTCACCTTAGAGTTAATATTTGAGCTCCGTCTTGCTCCTTAACACCTTTTCACGATACACTAGTGTCCTTGCACGATATGCCACCCCTCTTGCATGATATGACACTCACTTGCACGATATGCCACTCAACTCTTCACTCTATGGCCGATATCACTCTATATGGCCAATATCACCTACTTGGGCGATATGATCTTGCCATGGGCGATACCCAAGGGCCCATGCACGATACCACAGAACTCCTGCACGATACAAGGAGTCTATGCACGATACCATAAGGTAGGAGGGTGGTAAGGGTCGAAAAATTCCACTAAGGGGTGAAACTAGGGGTATATATACTTGTTGCTCATGAAGGAAGGTGAAAATGAGGTGTCATCATTTTGAACTAGTAGGTGCCACGTGTCCATGCATGGGTGACACGTGTACATGCATGCATAATCATTTATCTTGACCTGAAAAACAGTTGAGAGTGATCTAGGGATAAGGATTCGTCCATTACTTATCTCTTTGAATAAGATATATCAACAAAATCACCACTTTATTCACAACTCATCACAACTTTGCTAAGGAAGTTGTAACTTGACACACCTCACCTCCTTGAGGTGCTTTGCATGATATGGACTTTGACAAGAGTCCAAAAAACGATATGGGACACCTACTTGTGTTCCTTGGCCGATAGGCACTCATATATAAGCTTTTCAACTTGATACAACTCAAGTTAAGCTTTCATATTCAACCCTTTTCTTGGTCATTTCATCACCAAGAGTACCATCATTCATAATTGATACAAACATGGTGTATAATTAATTGTCTCTCCTCTAAATGATACATAGAGGAAGTATGGAAACTCTAGAGGTGGTAATTTGCATATCAACCCCACATTTTGGATAAATTACAATTTGTACCAAAATCGGTGCACAAGGTACCAACATTGTTCAAACAAGTTCAAACTTGGAATTTAGGCTTTGCAAAATCCACCACCTTGCATAATTCTCTCTATAAAGATGCTAAAACACATGAGTCATGTTAAACATGTGACATTTTGTATTATAGCCCCTCAATTTGGGTAAATTGCACTTTGGTCCAAAACAAAGAAAAATTTCTCAAACAACATTCAATCGTGACCAAACTTGAAACATGAGTGTGTCACATGATAACAAAGCACCTTATACGATTATATTAAAGTTATAAGAAACTTTATTAGTCAAAACAAATAGGATTACCTCATAACCCAGGTCAGGGTCGTTACAATATTTCTATGGATTTAGTGGTAGGATTACCTAGGACACCACATGGTTTTGACTCGATATGTGTGATTGTGGATAGACTAACTAACTCTTCTCATTTTCACCTATTAAGTCAACTTCTGATGCACCAAAACTAGCTAATTTCCATATAGATGAGATAATTAGACTACGTGAAATACCAGTTTCTACTATATTTGATAGAGACCCTAAATTTACATCTAGATTTTAGAATTAGTTACATCATGCTTTAGGCACTAGGTCGAAGTCCAGTAAAACTTTTAATACTCAAATAGATGGACAATCAAAGTAGACAATTCAAACCCTAGAGGATATGCTGAGAGGATATGTTTTATAGTTTAGAGATAGTTGGGATAGCCATCTCAGTCTGATACAATTTTCCTATAACAACAGTCATCACTCAAGTTTATGAATGCCCCCTTATGAATCTCTGTATAGAAGAAAGAGTATATCCCTCATTTTTTGGTATGACGTTGGTGAGAGGTAGATTTTAGGTCTAGATCTAGTGAAAGACACAAAAGAAAAGATATCTATGATCAGAAAACAATTGAAAACTTCTTAGGATAGACAAAAGAGTTATGTAGAGAAATGTCATAGACCACTTCAGCTTGAGGTTGGAGACATGATTTATTTGAAAGTATCATAATGGAAGGGAGAAATGAGGTCTGGGAAATGAGGAAAATTAACTCTAAGATTTAAGGGTCCCTACACAATCATTCATAGGACTGGACCAATGGCATACAAGCTTGAGTTTACTTTTAAACTAGAAAATATACATGATATACTTCATGTATCTATGTTAAAGAAGTGTCATCTAGGAAAAGAAAAGATCATAGATCTATAGCCTGTAAAATTAAAATAGGATGTATCTTATGTTGAAGCCCCCATGCAAATTCTAGATTGTAGGATTTTAAAGATTAAAAAGAGGGAGATAACCTTAGTGAAAATTCTTTGGAATAATCATGGAGTAGAGTAAGCTACATGGGAGCTAGAGTCAGAATATGTAACAAGTATCCTTCTTTCTTCTTGAAATTTTGAAACAAAATTTTATAGGTTGGGAGATATTGTTACAACCCACACTTCGATTTCTTGGTAATTAAAGAAGTAAAGATCATCCTAGAGTTAAATATGTACTTAGTGATGCTTCTAATGAATTATATGATTTGTTTTTAATTCAATTTAGATTTGATTCTTGAATAGGGAGTGATGAGTTACTTTATATATGTAAATAGAAAGTTTATAAATAATTGAATAAAATATTAAGAAAAACTCATCATGAGAGATCTTATTACGTTTTTCATACATAAATGTAGAGAGTTCAATTATGAAAGCAATGCAAAAAGAATGAATCAAATCAAAGTTGAAATCAATGAGTTATGATTGTTAGAACAACAATTGATTAACAACTGGTGGTTTTATGTTTAGTTGTTAATTGGTGGGTTATTGGGTGTGAGGTCGAAGGTTTTGAGGTCAACGGTTCAAGAAACTGACTAACCTTCTAGTTTTCTTAGAAGAACCATCAACTTGTCCACCAATAGTCAATGGAAGCTCTTCCAACAGATTTGGGAAGACTTCCTTTGATGGTTTTCAGTAGAAGGGCCTATTGATGGTTTTCCTAGGTACCATCAACATAATGTTTCCCAAACTGAAGGTTTGGTCTGTGGATGCAACAATAGGACAAGTATCACTCAAAGGTTTGTCGGGCGATCCCATATTGAAGGTAGAACATACTAATGCTTCCATCAAATGATGGAAACACTGGGAAACATCAACTGAAGGCACAATGGTCCAAGGTGACAAGCGGTGGTTGTTTAGACTGAAGGGTGGTTCCTACCAAAGGTTGAGAAACAAATGTTTGAAAATATCATCAGTTGTAAGACCCCTAACCTTGCTTTTTGGTTAAACATTATATCTTATCATAATTAGATGGTTAAACCTTAATCAAAACTTTTGATGTGCTTTGATATCATGTGAAAAGCTTATGTTTCAAGTTTGGTCCAGTTTGGACACTGTTTGAGCTAGTTATGCATATATGTGCTAGTTTGGACTAGATTGCAATTTACCCACATCTAGGGTTTTTCTTGCATTTTGTCACATTCTTGTTGTGCCTCACATGTTTTGATATCATTTTGGATATGGATGTGCTTTGTGGAGCCTTGTCACACCTTGGTTTGAGTGGTGACATCTCATGTTGAGATTAGGGTTTGCATAGATGCCCAAAGTTGATGTTTAACTTGGGGTGTTGACCACCTTGTTTTTGGTGATCACCAATGTGGCGACACATCCCGCTATCACACAGACAACGAGGTGCCACGCAAAAACATGTGGAAAACACCATAAACCACTTATTATAAAAAACATGGGGTAATTAAAACCGATTTCGAGAAGCGGACAAACTAAGAAACTATTACATTCTGATCCTCATCCTGTAAGAAGACATGTTATATAAACATTTGCAAGTCTTGATATGTGTTCATAGTTTAACAGATCTGCTGTCTTGTCATCACATGAGTTCATCACCTGTTTATATACATAACGAGCCACATCCAGCCAGCAGTAGGATATACAAAGCTTCATCAGCTAAATATCGTAAAACAACGTCAAACGCCTTTGAGGACCTGAGAGTACAGGGATGACTCTAGGACTCTACAACAAAACAACCAAAACTGCAGCATATCCATCTCTTGCCTTCTACTTCGCTTCTTGCTGCTCAACCGCAACCCCACAACCACCACCACGTCTAGCACAGACACCTAAAAAGGTTGTAAACCAACAGGGTGAGACACACAGTCCCAGTGAGAAACATAACTCCCCGCCAGAACCATAAAACCTCAGAAAGGTCAAAGCAACAACAACAGATAACTGATAAAATGTACAATAAGACCAGTCTACTAAGCAAAGCTATTTATAACATCAAGCTTACCAAGATGTACAAAATGCATATAACCAAGTATTTCTTTATGGAACACGATTGACAAGATAAGATTTATAAGATCTTACCATATAACATAAGGAACGTATAAGTAACTACAATGTATAACAAGATCAACTACACAAGCAAGGCCTCAATCAGTGTTCCATGTTTTGCCTTATGCAATAAATACTATTTGGCTGGATTACGTGTTATTATGCCATGAGGAAGTGAGCCGTACCGCTCAAATCCAACCTTCGGTTGCGAAACCCAAGCCAGTGACATACAAGGTCAATGGAAGAGCCGGACTCCACGACCTCCCACCTCATGGTCAGTGCACGAGAACCAAAGCAGGACCACAGTCTCATGCTTAAGTGGCCTCAGCCACAGGGTCAGCTCCTGCAGGCTACCCTTTCCCTAGCCCGCCTTGGTACAGGTCTCGGCGCTAGTATATCTGAGCCACATGCCAATTCACCGTGCTCCCTGAGCCATGAATGCATTCATGCTCTATCACACTGAGCCATGGGCCTGTTCACCATACTCTTATACACATCTTGAGTCTACAACCGAAGTTGCACTCTAACCTCCTCATTTTTGACTAGGAGAAACCACACATATTCAATAATATGCGCTTCCAGGTTAACCCGCAGGAGAACCTGTTTCACCATCACCAGCTACTGACGATGATGGATCTATGGCCAGGGCAACTACATGATATGTTGCACTGTAATTAGTTAGTATATTTTAAGTGGATTGTTGGGGCAAACAAGTTGTATCACATATATAACACTAAGCTACATTATTGTTACCACCATCACAATATCTCGGGATCTCAATCCCTCATCACAAGAAACCACTGCCTCAGAAGGCATTCTCATCACTGGCGATAACAATCCCAGATTTCATCATCAGAGGATAACTCCTCAACTAGGCATTTTAGCCAAACTCAGGTCCTCAGACCTAAACACATTACATAGGTGATGCATGTTATCTCATCAACAAGAGTGACCATCAATGTAGTGTCATTCAAACACACACACACACACACACACACACACACACACACACACACACATATATATATATATATATATCATAGCCCTTTTCCTGGCTATGCATCCACATGAAACACCTGCATGGTTAGTATACACAATCATAGAGATAAATGAAACCATCATGGATTAATAGAAGGATCATGTTATCAAACATAAGGCAACATTGGTGATTATACGCTTTATCATTCATGCCTCATACCTGTGACCATAGACATGGGTCACATCATCATGTGAAGCAACTCATATACTTCCAAACTTATCATTGCTCAACATCATATATATATATATATATAAGTTTCCAAGTGATCATAAACACATGTAGTATTAGAGTTCAGATATGTCATGTTTACATAGGTGCATTCTACCATATCAATCACCTCACTACTATCACACATGTCAAAGGTTCATGAACCATAAATCATAACTCTTAACAACAATAATGTGATCGCATGATAAGGAACCTCCAGACAGATTTCTGGGTGGAACATGACCCTCACTAGAAGTACCCACTACCCTCACGAGAAGTGTGACAGGAAGGGCACCCTCACTGGATGTGGTATTGGGCAGGGTTACTTCCCTCATATCTCCCAAGCAAACTAGCAACATATCGACCAAGATAAATTAAGGATGTCGGGCTACCACCACAAGGTATATCGTGCAACCAGAGACCAGGGCATATTGTGCGCATAGCATAACGTGCAGGTAGGTCTATGGGGCATGTCGTGCATCTAAGGGTGTCAGGCATCATGGGTGTCATGCATCCATGGGTTTCGGGCATCAAGCCACTTCCTAAGCTAGGTGTACCGGGCAGGGCACTCATCAAGACATAATGCCCAACACCCAAAGGTATCGCCCATCAACCAAACACATCTAGGCACAACAACTAAGGGTACACCTCAAACGGGCAGCAAGGAAAGCCTATCGTCCAACCAAGATGGCCTCATCTTATTGGCCAACACACAAGGCAAAGACCAAGGTGTATCACCCAACACAACCTCATCATATCAATCGAAAACTCTAGATCAAGAGAGGGTATCGGGCAACCACAAGGATCAACCCCCACATAGGTCTACATCTACCCAAAAAGCTCACCTCTCGAATCCATGGTGAGAGGAGGGTGTTGCTCAAGCAACTGGAACACAATCTCACCTCTCAACTTAAACGAGAGAGGGGTGTTGCTCATATTACTAGAGCTCAAGCTCACTTCTCTAGACCAAGGAAGGGAAAGGAGTGTTGCTCAATAAGGAAACCCTAAAACATGGTTCGGCCAACTAGGTGCAACTAAGCAAGAAACATATCTAGCAACGTACATGGCCGATTATGATGATAAGAAAACATGCAAGAATATAGAAGAAAGTAATATGATTAGGGTTAGGAGTTATGTAACCCGCCTTAAGCAAGCTCCAAGCTCCTAGCACCAAGCAACACCTTCGACCACCTCAAGAGGAAGAAGAAGAAGACTTCAAGATAAGGATCGGCCACCAAGCTTTGCAAAGGAAGAGGTGTCATGCACCAAGGGATAGGGGAAACTAAGGAACTAAAGGGATCCTTAGCATGAGAAAGGGAACACATATATAGGAGAGGATGGAGGAGAAACCAAGGTAATACAAGGCAAGGTGTCACCCACCTAGGGACACTTGTCCAAGGGCAATGTCACCTCTCTAACTTGCCTTAAACACATGTCCAAGGCCATTGCCACATGCAAGCATCAAGCACCAAGTGTCCACTAGTGGTGACACAAATGAGGTCAAAGGGTCAAAGGGGTCCATGGCCGATACACCCCATCTCCATGCCTGAACTCACTCCCTGGGCGACACACCTATGGTTGATACAACACACTCCTGCCCGACACAAGGTCCAACAAGGCAAGGGCAAGGTTCAAGAAAGGCGTCTCAAGGCCCAACAAGCTCATCCAAGCCCAAAGCAACTCAAGCAACGAGCCAAACCTTTCCTCTCAACACTAGAGGAAGCAAGGAGAGAGAGAAACACTTCTCAAGGTGACAAACTTTCTCATCAACCCTAGGCTTGGTTAAACTGCAAGTAGCACCTCCAGCTCTCAACAAAGCATAAAAGAAACCCTAGTCATCACTAAGGGTGATTAGCAAGAAACTAAACACCAAGGTTAAGCAAAGAAAACAAGATAAACCCTAAATGGAGGTCAGGGTCCTTACAAGCTATAACCCTCTACAAAGGGATTTCGTCCTCGAAATCCGAAGAGAAAAGCGAGGGATACTTCCTCCTCAACTCTTCCTCAAGCTCCCACGTGGCTTCCTTAATGCCACGATGATGCCAAAGAACCTTTACCAGAACAATTTCGTTCCTCTTCATATTTTTTACTCTTCTGTCAATGATCATCATAGGACCTTCCTCGTAGGTCACATCTTCATCAAGTTCAACCTCAACTGGCTGTATCATTGTCCCTATGTCTGGATGACTTTTCTTCAGCATGCTAACGTGGAACACTGGATGTAACCTGTGCAACTCTGGCGGTAGCTCTAACTTGTAAGCTACCTTGCCAACCTGTGCTATTAATGGATATGGCCCCATATACCTGGGTGCCAGCTTACCTTTCTAGCCAAACCTTAGCACACCTTTCCAAGGTGAGACCTTGAGATACACTTTGTCTCCCACCTGGAACTCTTAAGGTCATCGGCGATTGTCAGCATATAACTTATGTCTGTCCCGTGCCGCTTTCAACTGTTGCTGTATCACTTTGATCTTTTTTGTTGTCTGTTGTACTAACTCAGAACCTAAAAGCTGATACTCACCAGATTCATACCAACATAAAGGAGATCTGCACTTCCTGCCATATAAGGCCTCATAAGGAGCCATGTCGATGCTCTATTGGTAACTATTATTGTAGGCAAACTCTATCAAACTGATATGTACGTCCCCACTCCCTAGGAACTACAAAACACAAGCCCAAATAAGATCTTCTAAAGTCTGAATAGTCCTTTCAGACTATCCATCTGTTTGTGGGTGGAAAGCAGTGCTGAACCTCAATTGTGTTCCCAACACTTTGTGTAACTGTTCCCAAAAATGAATCATGAACTGAGGACCTCTGTCAGAAACTATCATTACTGGTACATCGTGCAAGTGTACTATTTCATCTACATATACTCGAGCGATCTTCTTGGCTGTATACGTTGTCTTCACAGGTATAAAATGGGCAGACTTCGTCAATCTGTCCACTACCACCCAAATGAAATCATGATTCTTAGCTGTCCTGGGCAGACCAACTACAAAATCCATGGTTATATGATCCCATTTCCACTACGGTATTGGTAGGGGTTGCAATGTACCTGCCGGCTTCTGATGCTCAACTTTAACTTACTGGCATACCACACATCTAGCCACAAACTCGGCTACATCCTTCTTTAAGCCAGACCACCAATACAGGTCCTTCAGATTGTGATACATCTTGGTGACTCCTGGATGCATAGCATACATCGATGTGTGTGCTTCCTCGAGCACTAGCTTCCTCAGATCATCAGCATCGGGGACCACCATCCTAGCATGATAGAAAACTAGTCCATCCTCAGACTCATGGAACCCATCACGCCTTTCACTGTCGAGCTCTGACTTGATCAACTGTACTATATCATCTATTTGTTGTGCGTCTTTGATCTACTGTCTCAGCATAGGCTTGACTTGCATCTGTGCTAAAAGTCCTGCTAACAAGGAAACTTCCATTTGCACATTCATCTTCCGCAAGGAAACAAACATATCCTATCTATGACATACTAAGGAACTCAACTGTGCCTTCTTTGTATATAGAGAAGAAGACTTTCGGCTAAGCGCATCAGCTACCGCATTCGCCTTACTAGGGTGATACTCGATGGTGCAGTCGTAATCATTGATTAGCTCCATCCAACGACGCTGTCACATGTTTAGCTCACTCTGCGAGAAGATATACTTCAGATTCTTATGATCTGTAAAGATCTGACACACTTCCCTGTAAAGATAGTGTCTCGAAATCTTTAACGCATGAACTACTGCTTCCAACTCCAAATCATGGGTCGGATAGTTCTCCTCATGTTTCTTAAGCTGTCGTGAAGCAAAAAAACTACATGGTCTTCTTACATCAGCACACAACCTAAAACTTTCTTGGAAGCATCGCAAAAAAAAACATAGCCCTTCCCAGGCTCTGGCAGCACTAGCACTGGTGCACTAGTCAGCTTCTCCTTCAAACTTTAGAAAGTTTGCTGGAAACGATCATTCCATACAAAAGGTACATCCTTTCTAGTCAACTTTGTCACTGGCAATGCAATCACACTGAAGTCTTTAATAAACCTTTGGTGGTATCCTACTAAACCCAGGAAACAGTGAACTTCAGTTGGCATCTTTGGCTGTTCCCACTCTGCAAAAAACTCCACCTTCTTCGGGTCCACTTTAACTCCTTCTGAAGATATCACATGACCCAAGAAAGTTACTTCTTTCAACCAGAAATCACACTTACTAAACTTGGCATACAACTGATGCTGGCGAAGGAGAGTCAACACTTGTCGGAGATGATGTTCATGCTTCTGACTGTCCTGACTATAGATCAGGATGTCATCTATAAAGACTACAACAAACTGATCTAGAAACAAACGGAACACCCTGTTCATCAAATCCATGAAAGTAGTAGGTGCATTGGTTAGCCCAAACGGCATAACCAGAAACTCATAATGACCATATCTCGTCCTAAAAGCGGACTTTGGTATGTAATCTACCTTAATCCTCAACTGATGATATCCAGACCGTAGATCGATCTTTGAGAACACTATAGCACCACACAACTGATCGAACATATTGTCTATCCTTGGCAACATGTATTTGTTATTGATCGTGACCTTGTTCAACTGCCGCTAGTCTATGCATAGCCGCATTGATCCGTTCTTCTTCTTAACGAACAACACTGGAGCACCCCAAGGTGATGTACTTGGTCGGATGAAACCTTTCTCCTACAACTCTTGTAACTGCTTTTTCAACTCGGCCATCTCTGCTGGAGCCATCCTAAATGGTGTCTGTGCAACTGGTTGTGTTCCTCGAACCAGATTGATCACAAAATCAATTTCCCGAGGTGGAGGAACACCGGGGAACTCATCAGTAAAAACACATCTACAAACTCTCGAACGACCGTCACCTCCTCAAGGCTAGGGCCTTTCACCTTGGTACCCACAACGTGAGCTAAGAACGCCTTACATCCTTATTGTAACAACGTTTTTGCCACAACACTGATACTAGACTCGTCGGAAGAATCTTCCTATCTCCTTGGAAGATCCACTTCTCTCCACAAACCTCAAACACTACCTGCTTGGAACCACAATCCAACACAACATTATACTTATCTAAGGTATCCATCCCAAGGATCACATCAAATCCATGCATGTCAAGTGGTATAAGATCCACTTGTATATTGTGTCCTGAAAAAAATAAGACACAAGATGGGAACTCCTCTCAAAGCATCGAGGAACCATCAAGAGGGGTTTCTAACAACAAGCTATCTTTCTTACAGCTAACAGGTAAAAGACAGTTTTCAAGCATGCTATGGGAAATAAAAGAGTGTGTAGCACCTGGGTGAACCAGAACAGATATAAAGCAAGAAGAAGACAAATCAAAATGAAATAACTCCATCTGACCTGTCACCACTCATGGGTTGACTATCGCCTCCGACTGACTCATAGCATAGAATCGAGCCGTTGCTTGCTATCCACGTCCTCTGCTTCCTTGAGAAGACGATCCTGCTTGCGACGCCTGACCGCGTCCTCGTCCTCTGCTACTATTGGGCTGCTGTATATCTACCCCTTACTAATTCTTCCTTGGCTACTATATCACTTCAACATCTTTACTTGGGCAATTTGACTTCCAATGCCCGATCTGACCACAAAGATGGCATGACTGGTCTCACTGTTGTGGCCTAGACGGCCCTGTCAGTGCTACAGAAGCTGTACTATGTGCCTTCTATGGTGAGTAACCATATCCTCTTCCCTTACTCGGAGACCACTGTGACGATGCATTGGAACCTCTTAACCCAGAAGGTGCTAGAAACCATGGCTTCTTGAAGCTACCAAACCTTTGTCCCTGGAACTGAGCAAACCTCTTCTTAGACATGGATTCTCTTTTCTCCTTAACTGACCGTTCGATCCTCCGTACAGATTCCACAAACGTGGCAAACCGCTCTCGGTTCTACAACATAGAAGTAGGTGTTGTCAGCTCAACACTCAGGCCTTTCTTAGAATGTCTGATTCGCTCATCATTTGTCACTACCATGTGAGGACAAAACCTCAACAAGTCCATGAACTTGGCTTCATACTTGGTGATGTTCTTCGCTCCTTAGCGTATGCGCTCAAACTGGCTGACCTTCTCGTCCAGATACGTCTTCGGGAAGTATCTGCTGATGAACTCACGTCGGAAAACCTCCCAACCGATCACCTCACTGGGTCACTTCTCCTCCTCGATGGTCCACCAGTGACCCGCACTACCCTTCAGAAGGTAGACAACGTTCTTGACTTTTTCTGCTTCGGGGATGTCGAGGATCCAGAAAGCCTTCTCGAGACTTATCAGCTATAGATCTGCATCCGCTGGATCAGCCGTCCCAGCATAGTCTGAAGCTTCGACTCAGCGAAGCCGCTCAAAGGTTTTCCCAATACCCGATGTTTCACCATGGGGATCCTGTGCTCTCGGTGGAGGCACTGGCAATCTCTCTACCATGAGATTCATCGTAGCCATCATCTGCCCCATAAGCTGTTGGTAGGCAGGATTTTTGAGAATGGCTGGGTCAAATTGGGGAACCTCAGACACCCGATCTCCATGTGCCCGCCCTTCATCTCCATCAACTGATGCAACATCACTGCTCTCGGCAACATGTTCTTCATGGTTTCTAGACATCTTGGCTTTTTCTTCCGCTGAGGGCAGAAGATGATTGTAAGAAAATTTGGAGGACTCACAAGAACAGACACAACCTAGTCCTAGATCCCTGTAGACTCAGTGAACCTAGAGCTCTGATACCAAGCTTGTGGCGACACAACCCACTATCACACAGACAACGAGGTGCCACGCGCAAATGTGCGGAAAACACCATAAACCACTTATTATAAAAAACACGGGGTAATTAAAACCGATTTTGAGAACCAGACAAACTAAGAAACTATTACATTTCGATCCTCATCCTGCAAGAAGACATGTTATATAAACATTTACAAGTCTTGATACATGTTCACAGTTTAACAGATCAGCTGTCTTGTCATCACATGAGTTCATCACCTATTTATATACATAACGGGCCACATCTAGCCAGCAGCAGGATATACAAAGCTTCATCAACTTAACATCGTAAAACAACATCAAATGCCTCTAAGGACCTGAGAGTACAGGGATGACTCTAGGACTCTACTAAAAAACAACCAAAAGAACAACATATCCATCTCTTGTCTTCTACTACTCTTCTTGCTGCTCGACCGCAACCCCGTGACCACCACCACATCTAGCGTGGACACCTAAAAAGGTTGTAAACCAACAGGGTGAGACACACAGTCCCAACGAGAAACATAACTCCCCGCCAGAACCATAAAACCTCAAAAAGGTCAAAGCAACAACAACAGATAACTGATAAAACGTACAATAAGAGCAGTCTACTAAGTAAAGCTATTTATACCATCAAGCTTACCAAGATGTACGGAAGGAATATAACCAAGTATTTCTTTATGGAACATGATTGACAAGATAAGATTTATAAGATCTTACCACATAACATAAGGAATGTATAAGTAACTAAAATGTATAACAAGATCAACTACACAAGCAAGGCCTCAATCAATGTTTCGTGTTTTGCCTTAAGCAATAAATACTATTCGGCTAGATTACGTGTTATTATGCACTGAGGAAGTGAGCCGTACCGCTCAAATCCTACCTTCAATTGTGAAACCCAAGCCGGTGCCATACAAGGTCAATGGAAGAGCCGGACTCCACGACCTCCCACCTCGTGGTCAGTGCACGAGAACCAAAGCAGGACCACAGTCTCATGCTTAAGTGGCCTCAGCCACAGGGTCAGCTCCCACAGGCTACCCTTTCCCTAGCCCGCCTTGGTACAGGTCTCGACACTAGTATATCTGAGCCACAAGCCAATTCACCGTGCTCCCTGAGCCATGAACGCATTCATGCTCTATCACACTAAGCCATGGGCCTATTCACCATGCTCTTATACACATCTTGAGTCTACAACCAAAGTTGCACTCTAACCTCCTCATTTCTGGCTAGGAGAAACCACACATATTCAATAATATGCACCTCCAGGTTAACCTACAGGAGAACCTATTTCACCATCACCAGCTACTGACGATGATGGATCTATGGCCAGGGCAACTACATGATATGTTCCACTGTAATTAGTTAGTATATTTTAAGTGGATTGTTGGGGCAAACAAGTGGTACCACATATATAACACTAAGCTACATTATTTTTATCACCATCACAATATCCCAGGATCTCAATCCCTCATCACAAGAAACCACTGCCTCAAAAGGCATTCTCATCACTGGAGATAACAATCCCAGATTTCATCATCAGAGGATAACTCCTCAACTAGGCACTTTAGCTAAACTCAGGTCCTCAGACCTAAACACATTACACAGGTGATGCATGTTATCTCATCAACAAGAGTGACCATCAATGTAGTGTCATTCAAACACACACACACACACACAGATATATATATATATATATCTCATAGCCCTTTTCCTGGCTATGCATCCACATGAAACATCTGCATGGTTAGTATACACAATCATAGAGATAACTGAAACCATCATGGATTAACAGAAGGATCAGGTTATCAAACATAAGGCAACATTGGTGATTATACGCTTTATCATTCATGTGAAGCAACTCATATACTTCCAAACTTATCATTGCTCTTTCCAAGTGATCATAAACACATGTAGTATTAGAGTTCAGATATGTCATGTTTACATAGGTGTGTTCTACCATATCAACCACCTCACTACTATCAAACCTGTCAAAGGTTCATGAATTATAAATCATAACTCTTAACAACAAGAATGTGATCGCATGATAAGGAACTATCATATGGATTTCCGGGTGGAACATGACCCTCACTAGAAGTACCCACTACCCTCACGAGAAGTGTGATGGGCAGGGAACCCTCACTGTATGTGGTATCGGGCAGGGTTACTTCCCTCATATCGCCCAAGCATACTAGCCACATATCGGCCAAGATAAAGCAAGGATTTCAGGCTACCACCTCAAGGTATATCATGCAACCAGAGACCATGGCATATCGTGAAAATAACATAATGTGCAGCTAGGTCTATGGGGCATGTCGTTCATCTAACGGTGTCAGGCATCATGGGCGTCAGGCATCATGGGTGTCGGGCATCCATGGGTGTCGAGCATCCATGGGTGTCAGACATCCATGGGTGTTGGGCATCAAGCCACTTCCTAAGCTAGGTGTATCAGGCAAGACACTCATCAAGACATAACACCCACCACACAAAGGTATGACCCATCAACCAAACACATCTTGGCACAACAGCCAAGGGTACACCTCAAACGGGCAGCAAGGAAAGCCTATCGTCCAACCAAGCTAGCCTCATCTTATCGGCCAACACACAAGGCAAAGACCAAGGTGTATCGCCCAACACAACCTCATCAGATATACGGGGTCAAAATAGATATACGGGGTCAAACACAGGGACGTGGTGACATTTAGGATGCCCAAGATTTTGTTCTTGATTCAGATAAGCCAAAATGATAATCGATGAAAATATATGCTAGAACTAGTCTAGCGGGTTGTCATGAAATAAAACTAAAACAAAGAAAGGAAAATAAAATAGATTCTGTGGGATTCTACTAATCATAGAGAAGGAGTTCTCGGCTATGTACCCACAAACTGGGCAGTCTATGTACCCGTTCTTGGGTGTAGACAACCCTCAAACACCTCAACAAGCAACCTATATTTAGATATAACACGCAATGTGGTGTCAACTCTTGTGCGGTCATCCCACTTGCTCTGGCGAAGCATGACTAAAACCCATCAATGTCGTGAATCCTCTCTCAAGGATGACAGATCAACACCCTAGAATATTCTAGATACCCTCTCGGGTCTAGAATATTCTGATGTGCTAGGAACATGTATCACCTTGGATCGTCCTCTTCTCAGATTCAGATCCAAACTACTTTCTCTTATCTATTTAGACAACGAATCTTTCGATATAGGTAGAAATAGAAGTTCAAGAAAGATAGAGATCAACCAAACTAGCAATCATCACCAGAAAGAGAAGATGGAACAACTAACATATTAGATCTGAATTAAATATACTTGCTTAAGGCAAAAGTACATAAACATGCCCAAAACGGGATACATAGCCAAGAAGGATATCAACTAGCCATTGACAAGCATAGTTGGCATCAAACAAAGATGGAGAAACATCATTTGTACATAAACAAAGGAGAACGGTTGAAGAAAGGAGAAGAAGAAGAGATTTAGCCCGCAGATGAGAAGTGGCTCTTACTCCTTAGCCTCCGTATAGGCTAGATCTCGTCTTTTGGTCCTCCTCCTTGATCTACGGGACACCTTGGACTCCTCTCTCTCTGGATCTGCCCTGAACAACCGCTTAGTCAGTGGATGGAAGTGAAGAATGGTCGAAGATGGAAGCACACTAAAGAGGTGGGTGTAGAACGAGAACTTCGGCCTTCTCGGACCTCCAGACTCACCCACTTCCCTCTGGGAACCTCACTGGGTCGAAACCAATAGTTGGAAAACTCCCCAGATCTGAACAAATAGATGGAACTCCCCAAGGTGCGAAACCCCTCTCCAGGTTGTGGGGTGTGTGTATTTATAGGTGAAATGGTCAAGGTACAGATCCAGACCGTGGTCTTTCTCGGTCACGGTCGAGGTACACCCCGTGGTCGTGGTTGCGGTCGAGAAAGATGTACCTCAGTCACGGTCGTGGTCGAGGTCGAGATTGAGGTCACGAAAGATGTACCAGATCACATCCATATACAAACCATCAAATAAAAAGTAGTAGAATTGGATCCCCCAATATCTTTCCCAAATCAAATCACATACATATACAAATAAGGTTTCTGATTGTTTCATCCGGATAGAATTAGACTTTCAACATGTATACAAAGCTTAGAAGGGAGAAAAACACTCACCTCAAGTGTCAAGCACCTTAAAAATGGAGGTCAACCTCTGAATTTTTGGAAACCCAATCAAACTCTCGCAAATGAATCCAATTCTTTCTCCTCTCAACTCAGAAACCATAGAAATGGGGATTAGAAGAGAAAGAGTTAGAAAAGGGGGAGATTTGATGTGATTTTGAATCAAGTCAGAGAAGGGATGGAATCTTGACATGTGAGAGAAGATTCACCATGAAATGCTATGCAATGAAGCTAAACTTACTTGATTTCCTCATATCTTGGATAGAGAAACCCTAGGTCAACATCTCCACCACTTTCTCTTTTAAAAACCCTAGCTCTCCTCTCTCTCAATAATTTCATTTCTTTGATAGGAATGACAAGTTATGAGAGCTCCTTGTGTGTTAGGTTAGTCATATAGATGAATTGAGGTGCTTAGAACAATTGTAGACAAACCTTCATTATATTTTTATTTTGCTCAGACTGGTTGGTCGACTGAGTTATAAACTCGACCGACAACACACTTTTCAGAACTCAAATGTCCCAAAATTATGAAATGTTAAACCAATGTTTTAAATTTAGTTTATAAGAATAATTAAAAAATTTAAATCATTTGGAGTTACCAATAAATAGTTAAAAATCAAATACTACATTGCTATATTGTAGTTTGTAGCATGGCCGGTCGAGTTTGTCCTTCACAGAACTCGACCGACACCCCTCTCTATAGAGATAAAAAATCATCTAAAAATTACTAAAATCTAATGGTATATATATAATTGAGTTTAACAACTACTGTTAAAATTTGGGATCAATTGGATATACCAATAAAAAGATAAAATTCAATTACCACATTGTTATATCAATATGAAAATATGGTCAGTCGGGTTTGAAACTCGACCAACAAATAGGTCAGAACATTCTTCAAAAATTCAAATATTTTTCAATATTATCTCATTTGATATATACAATTCATATCCATATTTTAGTTAAATCAGAGTTACACATAAAATACTAAAAATTAATTAGTGAGACACTATACTTATCAAATTCTGTATTCATATGTCATCAAAACCCTAATTTGGGCCAATTAGGGTTTCCAAATATTAACCCTAATTATGTAAATCAAAGTATGATTAAACCTTCTTATTATATTTAAAACATTAAAACTTAACTATCACCACTAATAAATCTTTAAACAATGATCAACTTAGTTAAGCATACAATCATCCAAGTAAACCCTAATTAGATGACTAATTTGAAAACGTGTCATTACAAATTCACCCCTCCTTTTAGGATTTTGTCCCAAAATCTAAGAAAAGAAATGGAATTGTATCATATCATCTAATCATTCACCTCTCTGGGCATCAAATTATAAAGACTTTCATTTTATCTTTCTTTAATATGACATTTTTTTGCATTAAATGGATTTTTCATCCCTTGTCATCGTAATATCTCTACTTGATTATTATAAACACATACTTCAAAAATTTTAGTAATACATCATTTATCAAGATCCGATTCACATCACCTTTCACATCCTTTTAAAAAATTGATTGTGTATCTCATGGATTAAGATTATGACTCATTCACATATTATCATCTACATTCATCAATATCCTTCATAAAGGAGAATATTTTGTGTGCATCATCTTAGTTCTTAGATTTTTCTTAAAATTTCTGATTTCATACTCAGATTCAAACTTATTAGAGATTATCTTTGTAACCCATTAATCTTTCATCTTTCTTATATGAAATTTCATGCTTTCCATAGGTTCCATTTTGAATTATAAAATCCTTTTCTTTTTCACCATTTTATTGCCATTCTTCTCTTTTTCATCATGCATCTGGATACTTGGTCAGGCCATCTAGAAGAAGTACAACTGGTAGTTCCATACTAGCTTACTTCAGTACCCAAATACTTGACCAGAGTATCTGGATACCGCGTTTAGTCAGTATGCACATCATTCATGTTATATTCAACATCCACATTATCATTTATTCCTAGATCCTATTGTCCCTATAGACTCATAGAACCTAGCCTCTAATACCATGTTGTCGGGACCCACTCTTTTAATTAGCATAAATACTAACCATTAGAGATAATCCCAAAACCTAAACTGAGATTATGAAATAAAATAATGAATTCTCGACAAAGGCCATTAAACAATATATGAAAAACATAGATAATTGTTTGGCTTCCTTTCTTCACAAATTCATAAATCAATGTCACATCAAGAACATCACATTTAGATATCACAAATCTTATTCAACTCCATTAAAGCCAAAATCAAATCTTGTTCTCATATGCGGTTAAGTTTACATTAGGTACATGTATATTAATGAACAAACTTAGTCTACAACCCATTCCGGGAAAGAGAGAGTACATGGACATTTTTGATCTATCTAAAATATCCTATTTATATCTTCTTTGTCATGACCTCTCCACTGGATAACATTATACGTAAAAGCATTTGAAACAACCACATGAGTCTCATATAGAGCCCCAGTGAGTGGGTACCTCCCACTCAAGCTGGTTACATGCATCATCATTAGATTAAGTATAAAAAACTTAACAGAAACATGCATATATTGAAAAGTCTAGTAGATAGTTCTATCTTAAGTCATATGTAACTTACAATGGTAATATAATCCAACAGATAAGGTAATCACTTAAACCAGTTATAACTTTGAAACATCTTTTAAAGCATGTCTATGAACAAATCAAAAAATACTTCTTAGTACAGATTAAGAATCCTACTACATGAGTAATAAGTCAAGTTCTAAGCATTTTGAATCAATACATAACAATAACATTATATTTGTGACACTCCACCAGCCAGACCAGGAACACTTCCTGCAGTCCTGAAGCTGATGTACACATGATATATGTATACCAAACAATACTATAAAATATCAAGCAATCCAATTAATATTTGGAATGGATATAAATCCCATCATTTATAACTTGTCAAGATGACATATCATAATATGAAATAGAAAAGATCCCTAGCAACATGATTATTTTCCACAACAAGAAGCATACTCAACACAAATCATCAAGTAGCAGTACAAGGAATGTAACAACCATTCACATCAAGTTCTACACAACTTATCATCTTTTATTTATTTGCCCTGAAACTATTTGGCATGTAGCTCACCAAGTAGAAGTTTCCACACTTGATTCTTGTGTCAACGACTCACTGTCACTATCTTAGGGTTTAGCTGATCACCCTAAGATATCAAGAACAAACCCTGGCCACCTCAGGGTTGCCTAAAGAGGCTCACGTCCTCATCTCGGGTACACGAGATAGGAACCGACAAAATAGTATATCACATATCATAGTATTTCACATATTTTTCATTTCACATTTCACATTTCACATAATTCATTTAAAACTGAGTCTATTCCATCTGGACATAAACTTTCACAGCAAGGATTTAGGGCCAGATCCATTCTAGATGACTCACTCCTAAATCCTGGTGGTCTAACTTTTAAGGTCTCAATCCACACTCTGAAAATTCTTCTCATAATCCATCGATTACTATAAGGAGATCCGTTTTGTTTCCCTAGTGTGGTCCTCAGGGGAAACTCATAGTGTTTAGGGCACCTAACTATTTGTTCCATCATTTCACTTGTTATTAATCTCTTTTACTCATCTTAAAAGAATTAAAAACATCACATATCATATCTGTGTATTTTCATATAACTAGAATAACATGAAACAGATTAAGTTTATCAATAAGGACAATGATCAAAGCAAGAAGCAAAATAAATCTATAGATTGCAACTTATATCATTATTTCTATCTTCTACATCATCTCATAGCAATCATCAACAATGAGCCTTCAAACCCAGACATAATCTTATTGTCCATCATTTACCCCATTAGGGTTTTTTCATCATCAGCGGGCTTTCAGCCCTAGACATAATCTCATTATGCAACATTTACCCTTATCAGGGTTTCTCAATGTAAGGAGTGCATTTAAAATTTATTTTCAACATAAATATTTTCAATTCATTGTACATCACAGTTCTAAACAAATATTAGTAGAGGCAGTAGAACTAGCAACATTAAAAGCATATAGATATCAGGTATCATTCCTCATTCTCAGAATAGATTTATCATATGACATATGCTTGTTCCATCCAATCTAAATAGATGCCAATAAATTTCATGCATATGCATGCATAACATACTTCGTTTTCTTCTTCTTCTTTTATTTCACATTCTCATATGGGGTTACTAGTCAACACAGGTTGATTATCATTTGAATTCCATCAAAATAGTTCATTCTCATAGTACAAGTATTCTATTAAACAATCATAATACAAGAACAGATTCTTGTAAATTGATTTAAATGCTTGAACCTCATCTTTTAATTGAATTAAACTACAATGATGCACATAACTTAATCCCTCATTGGAGATTGTTATTCATTAGCACCATCTAGATCAACATTTTAGGGTTAGAGTTTGTTTCTTAAATTCATTTCATTAATCTCAACTTCTCTCTTGTCATGTTCATTAAATTACTAGAACCAATCATTTTTAACTCACTTGATATACAATACTTCTCTTTTCATTGATATCCATCATGGTCTAGTTTTAGTATGTTTCATTCAATTTGGCTTAAGCCACATGTAATTAAAACATAGGATTAATGACTTCATCAAAATAACTTCATTAGTTTCATCTTTAACTTGCCATCACCATCGATACATTTATTTTCTTCATATCATTTCTTATATTTAGATAAGTGCACTATGTCATTGAATTCTAATGTCATTCCCATAATCAACAATGATCATTCTTTATTATACTAAAACAAATGCATTAGACTTAGATGATATTAGTAAGAGTCATCATATTCAATTGAAGTATTAATACTTTCAACTTCAACATTTGATCACATTTACAACATCATATACAAGTTCTATCTTTATCACTCATAATTGTCTAAGTAAAAAACATTTAGGGTTTTCAAATAGTCATTCCTTATTTCAACATATCATAAGAATCATATAATTTAGTAATCCAATCTTGACTCAAGGGTTCATTGGGGTTATTCACAAACATGGAAACCCTAGTTTCCATTTTCAAACATTTCATTCACCAATCATAAGTATACATTGATTAATTGACTCATTTTATTCACTTCCTCAACACAAATCCTAATTAGGATATGTGGTCATTTAATTCCATTAACATTCCACAATACATTTGTATAATACAATCTAGTACAATTTAAATATGATTTTATGCATATGAATTCAATTCCAAGCATATCGACCATTGGGCTGATTTTTAGGAAACAAAACACATGAAATAGCATAGTCATCTAACCATAAGAATACCCATGGATTCTCAATCAATATATCAGGAACAAATCAAGTTCCAATCAATGCGAAATAATCGAAATAAGTAGAATTGGACCCCCCAATATCTTTCCCAAATCAAATCAAATCACACACATATACAAACAAGGTTTCTAATTGTTTCATCCGGATAGAATTAGACTTTCAACATGAATACAAATCTTAAGAGGGATAAAAACACTCACCTTAGTTGTCAAGCTCCTTAAAAATGGAGGTCAATCTCTAAATTTTTGGAAACCCAATCAAACTCTCACAAATGAATCCACTTCTTTCTCCTCTCAACTCGAAAACCCTAGAAATGGGGATTAGAATAGAAAGAGTGAGAAAAGGGGGAGATTTGATTTGATTTTGAATCAAGTCAGAGAAGGGATGGAATCTTGAAATTTGAGAGAAGATTCACCATGAACTACTATGCAAAGAAGCTAAACTTATTTGATTTCTTCATATCTTGGATAGAGAAACCCTAGGTCAGCATCTCCACCACTTTCTCTTCTCAAAACCCTAGCTCTCCTCTCACTCAAGAATTTCATTTCTTTGACATGAATGACGAGTTATGAGAGCTCCTTATGTGTTAGGTTAGTCATATAGATGAATTGAGGTGCTTAGAACAATTGCAAACAAGCCCTTCATTATATTTTTATTTTGCTCAG
The DNA here is from genome assembly GCA_963693085.1 of Alisma plantago-aquatica. Classification (NCBI taxonomy): domain Eukaryota; kingdom Viridiplantae; phylum Streptophyta; class Magnoliopsida; order Alismatales; family Alismataceae; genus Alisma; species Alisma plantago-aquatica. The sequence continues at coordinate 52,792,367 of OY856414.1, read as the reverse complement.
ACTGGTTGGTCGGCGGAGTTATAAACTCGACCGACACCACACATTTCAGAACTCAAAAATCGTCCAAAAATTATGAAACTTTAACCCAATGTTTTAAATTTAGATTATAAGCAAAATTAAAAATTTTATATCATTTGGGATTACTAATAAATAAATAAAAATCAAATACGACACTGCTATATTATAGTCTATAGCATGGTCGGTCGAGTTTGTCCTTCACAGAACTCGACCGACACCCCCTCAATATAGAGATCAAATATCATCCAAAAATTATGCCAATTTAATGTTATATCTATACTTGAGATTTACAACTACAGTTAAAATTTGGATGCAATTAAATGTACTAATAAAAATATAAAATTCAATTACCACACTGCTATATCAATATGAAAATATGGTCAGTCGAGTTTGAAACTCGACTGACAAATAGGTCAGAACATTCTTCAAAAATTCTAATATTTTTCAATAGTGCTGACATTTGATATATACAACTCTTATACAAATTTTGATTAAACCAGATTACAAATAAAATACTAAAAATAATTTAGTGAGATACTATACTTATCAAATTATGTATTCATATGTCATCAAAACCCTAATTTGGGCTGATTAGGGTTTCCAAATCATAACCCTAATTATGCAAATCAAAGTATGATTAAACCTTATCATTATATTTAAAACATTAAAACTTAACTGCCACCACTAATCAAGCTTTAAACAATGATCAACTTAGTTATGCATACAATCATCCAAGTAAACCCTAATTAGATGACTAATTTGAAAATAGGTCATTACAAATTCTCCCCTCCTTTTAGGATTTCATCCCAAAATCTAAGCAAAGAAATGGAATTGTATCATATCATCTAATCATTCACCTATCTGGGCATCAAATTATAAAGACTTTCATTTTATCTTTCTTTCGTATGACATTTTTTTGCATTAATTGGATTTTTCATCCCTTGTCATTGACATATCTCTCCTTGAGTATTACAAACACATACTTCAAAAATTTTAGTAATACATAATTTATCAAGATCCGATTCACATCATCTTTCACATCCTTTTAAAAAATTCATTGTGTATCTAATGGATTAAGATTATGACTCATTCACATATTATCATCCACATTCATCAATATCCTTCATAAAGGAGAATATTTTGTGTGCATCATCTTAGTTCTTAGATTTTTCTTAAAATTTCTAATTTCATACTCAGATTCAAACTTATTAGAGATTATCTTTGTAATCCATTAATCTTTCATCCTTCTTATATGAAATTTCATGCTCTCCACAGGTTCCATATTGAATTATAAAATCCTTTTCTTTTTCACCATCTTATTGCCATTCTTTTCTTTTTCATTATGCATCTTATTATACTACAAAACTATGTTCATCTTAATACTTGGTCAGGGCATCCAGAATAAGTACAACTGCTAGTTCCATACTAGCTTACTTCAGTACCCAAATACTTGACCAGAGTATCTAGATATTGAGTTCAGTATGCACATCATTTAGGTTATATTCAACATCCACATTATCATTTATTCCTAGATCCTATTGTCCCTGTAGAATCATCTAACCTAGCCTCTAATACCACATTTTTGGGACCCACTCTTTTGATTAACATAAATATTAACCATTAGAGATAATCCCAAAACCTAAACCAGGATAATGAAATAAAATAAATAATTCTCGACAAAGGCGATTAAACAATATACAAAAACATAGATAATTTTTTTGCTTCCTTTCTTCACAAATTCATAAATCAATGTCACATGAAGGACATCACATTTAGATATCACAAATCTTATTCCACTCCATTAAATCCAAAATCAAATCTTGTTTTTATATGTGGTTCAGTTTACATCAGGTACATGTACATTGATGAACAAACTTAGTCTACAACCCATCCGGGGAAAGAGAGAGTACACGGACATTCTGATCTATCTAGAATATGCTATTTATATCTTCTTTGTCATGACCTCTCAAATGGATAACATTATACCTAAAAGCATTTGAAACAACCACATGAGACTCATATAGAGCCCCAGTGAGTGGATACCTCCCACTCAAGTTGGTTACATGCATCATCATCAGATTAAGTATAACAAACTTAACAGAAACATGCATATATTGAAAAGTCTAGCTGATAGATCTATCATAAGTCATATCTAACTTACAATGGTAATCTAATCGAACATATAAGGTAATCACTTAAACCAATTATAACTTTGAAACATCTTTTAAAGCATGTCTATGAACAAATCAACAGATGCTTCTTAGTTCAGATTAAGAATCCTACTGCATGAGTAATAGTCCAGTTATAAGCATTTTGAATCAATACATAAAAATAACATTATATTTGTGACACTCCGCCAGCCAGACCAGGAACACTTCCTGCAGTCCTGAAGCTGATGTACAAATAATATATATCTACCAAACAATACTATCAAATAGAAAGAAATCCAATTAATATTTGAAATGGATATTAATACCATCATTTATAACTAGTCAAGATGACATATCATACAATGAAATAGAAAATGTCCATAACAACATGATTATTTTCCACAACAAGAAGCATACTCAATGTGAATCATCAAGTAGCAGTACAAGGAATGTAATAACCATTCTTATCAAGTTCTACATGGCTTATCATCTTTTATTCATTTTCCCTAAAACTATTTGGCATGTACCTCACCAAGTAGAAGTCGCCATGCCTGATTCTTGTGTCAGAGACTCACCATCACTATCTTAAGGTTTAGCCGGCCACCCTAAGATATCAAGAACACACCCTGGCCACCTCAGGGTTGTCTAAAGAGGCTCATGTCTTCATCTCAGGTACACAAGATATGAACCAACAAAACAATATATCACATATCATAGTATTTCACATATTTTTCATTTCACATTTCACATATTTCATTTCATCTGAGTCTATTCCATCTGAACATAGACTTTCATAGCAAGGATTTAGGGCCAGAGCCATTCCAGATGGCTCACTCCTAAATCCTGGTGGTCTAACTTTTAAGGTCTCAATCCAAACTCCAAAAATCCTTCTCATAATTCATCGATTACTACAAGGAGATTCGTTTTGTTTCCCCAGTGTGGTCCTCGGGGGAAACTCATAGTGTTTAGGGAACCTAACTATTTGTTCCATCATTTCACTTGTTATTAATATCTTTTACTCATCTTAAAAGAATTCAAAAATCACATATCATATCTATGTATTCTTGTATAACTAGAATAACATGAAACAAATTAAGTTTATCAATAAGGACAATGATCAAAGCAAGAAGCACAATAAATATGTAGATTGCAACTTATATTATTATTTCTATCTTCTACATCATCTCATAACAATCATCAACAGTGGGCCTTCAACCCTAGACTTAATCTTATTGTCCATCATTTACCCAATCAGGGTTTTGTCATCATCAGTGGGTTCTCAGCCCTATACATAATCTCATTATGCAGCATTTACCCTTATCAGGGTTTCTCAATGTAAGGAGTGCATATTAAATTCAATTTTAACATAAATCTTATCAATTCATTGTACATCATAGTTCTGAACAAATATTAGTAGAGGAAGTAGAACTAGAAACATTAAAAGCATATAGATATCATGTATCATTCCTCAAGCTTAGAATAGATTTATCAAATGACATATGACTGTTCCATCCAATCTGAATAGATGCAAATAAATTTCATGCATATACATGCATAACAGACTTAGTTTTCTTCTTATTTTATTTCACATTCATCATATGGGGTTAATAATCAACACATGTTGATTATCATTTGAATTCCATCAAAACAGTTCATTCTCATAGTACAAGTATTCTATCAAACAATCACAGTACAAGAACAATTCTTGTAAATCAATTCAAATGCTTGAGCCTCATCTTTTAATTGAATTAAACTACAATTATGTACATTCCTTAATTCCTCATTTGCGATTGTTATTCATTAGCACCATCTAGCTCAACATTTTAGGGTTAGAGTTTGTTTCTAAAATTCATCTACTAATTCTCATCTTTTTCCTTCAATTCATATTCATTAATCTCAACTTCTCTCATGTCATGTTCATTAAATGACTGGAACCAATCATTTTTAACTCACTTGATATACAATACTTATCTTTTCACTGATATCCATCATGGTATAATTTTTGTATGTTTCATTCAATATGGCTTAAGCCACAAGTAATTAAAACAAAGGACTAAACACTTCATCATAATAACTTAATTAGTTTCATCTTTAACTTGCCATCACCATCAATACATTTTTTTCGTCTTCATATCATTTATTATATTTAGATAAGTGTACTCTGTCATTGACTTCAAATTTCATTCCCATAATCAACAATGACCATTCTTTATTATGCTGAAACAAATGTATTAGACTTAGACGATATTAGTAAGACTCATCATATTCAATTGAAGTATTAATACTTTCAACTTAAGCATTTGATCACATTTACAACATCATATACAAGTTCTAGCTTTATCACTTATAATTGTCTTAGTAATAAACTTTTAGGGTTTTCAAGAAGTCATTCCTTAGTTCAACATATCATAAGAATCATATTTACACCTGTCAAACTAGGTCAAAATCTGCGGGCGCCCATGGGTCGACCCATTTAAGTTGGGTTTGGGTGGCAAAATTTGCCACCCACTGAAAATCACCCAAACCCATACCCACCCGTTTATTAAGCGGGTTTTGCGGGTGATCTGCGGGCACCCGCGGGTGACCCAGTTAATTGAAGCAAATATATTCATATATATAATATACACATACACCTATTAAAAGATATTTCTTGTTTCGTACAAGTTAATTCTTTACCTTTACCAACAACAATTATATTCTCTTTATTTTGTGTTTGCAATAGGCAATAACAAGTACTTATAATATTAGGAATGCCTAATGTTACATGACAAAATTATGTATTTTTCTAGTGATATTTCTCTATGAAAACTACATCGATTTTCCTAATTTATATCAACGTACAACTAGCTGCTACTTTTTCATATATCAAAAACTAATCGAATAGTTTGACGTCAAACATAGTAGTTGGTTGGTTCTTTTGCACTATATTTGACATAAAAACAATAGTTACAAGCTGTTTCAAATGTTGTTTTTAGTGTTAAAGAAAGCAACTGGTAACTTATTGTTGATTGTACACATTTTATATGGGCATCCACAGGCAACCCGCAGGGTCGGGTTTGGGTGTGCTTTTCTTCCACCCATTTAGAAGTGTATCTTTTTGACCCGCACCCACCAGACCCCCACCCGCAATGACCCAACCCAAACCCAACCCACCCACCCATTTGACAGGTCTAATCATATTATTTAGTAATCCAATCATGACTCAAGGGTTCATTGGGGTTATTCACAAACATAGAAACCCTAGTTTCCATTTTCACTCATTTCATTCATCAATCATAAGTATACATTGATTAATTGACTCATTTGATTCACTTCCTCAACACAAATCCTAATCAGGATATGTGGTCATTTAATTCCATTAACATTCCACAATATATTTGTATAATACAATCTAGTACAATTTAAATATGATTTTATGCATGTGAATTCAATTCCAAGCATATCGACCATTGGGCTGATTTTTAGGAAAAATTCACATGAAATAGCACAGTCATCTAACCATAAGAATACCCATGGATTCTCAATCAATATATCAGGAACTAATCAAGTTCCAATCAATGAGAAATAATCAAAATCAGTAGAATTGGATCCCCCAATATCTTTACCAAATCAAATCCAATCACATACATATACAAACAAGGTTTCTGATTGTTTATATGGATAGAATTAGACTTTCAACATGAATACAAAGCTTAGGAGGGATAAAAACACTCACCTAAGTTGTCAAGAACCTTAAAAATGGAGGTAAACCTATAAATTTTTGAAACCCAATCAAACTCTCACAAATGAATCCAATTCTTTCTCCTCTCAACTCGAAAACCCTAGAAATGGGGATTAGAAGAGAAAGAGTGAGAAAAGGGGGATATTTGATGTGATTTTGAATCAAGTCAGAGAAGGGACAAAATCTTGACATGTGAGAGAGGATTCACCATGAACTGCAATGCAAAGAAGCTAAACTTACTTGATTTCATCATATCTTGGATAGAGAGTCCCTAGGTCAACATCTCTGCCACTTTCTCTTCTGAAAACCCTAGTTCTCCTCTCTCTCAAGAATTTCATTTCTTTGACATGAATGACGAGTTATGAGAGCTCCTTATGTGTTAGGTTAGTCATATAGATGAATTGATGTTCTTAGAACAATTGCAAACAAGGCCTTCATTATATTTTTATTTTGCTCAGACTGGTTGGTCGGATGAGTTATAAACTCGACCGACACCACACTTTTCAGAAGTCACAAGTCGTCCAAAAATTATGAAACTTTAACCCAATGTTTTAAATTTAGTTTATAAGAAAATATTAAAATTTTATATCATTTGTAATTACCAATAAATAATTAAAAATCAAATACTACACTACAAGATTGCAGTCTACAACATGGTCGGTTGAGTTTGTCCTTCACAGAACTCGACCGACACCCCCTCAATGTAGAGATGAAATATCATCCAAAAATTACACCAATTTAATTTTATATCTATAATTGTGTTTTACAACTACATATAAAATTTGGATTCAATTGAATGTAACAATAAAAATATAAAATTCAATCACCACATTGCTATATCAATATGAAAATATGGTCGGTCGAGTTTGAAACTCGACTGACAAATAGGTCTGAACATTCTTCAAAAATTCAAATTTTTTCAATAGTGCTCATATTTGATATATACAAATCTTATCCAAATTTAAATTTAATTAGAGTTACACGTAAAATACTAAAAATAATTTAGTGAGATACTATACTTATCAAATTCTCTATTCATATGTCATCAAAACCCTAATTTGGGCTGATTAGGGTTTCCAAATCTTAAGCCTAATTATGTAAATAAGAGTATGATTAAACCTTCTCATTATATTTAAAACATTAAAACTTAACTGCCACCACTAATCAAGCTTTAAACAATGATCGACGTAGTTAAGCATACAATCATCCAAGTAATCCCTAATTAGATGACTAATTTGAAAATGAGTCATTACAAATTCTCCCCTCCTTTTAGGATTTCGTCCCAAAATCTAAGAAAAGAAATGGAATTGTATCATATCATCTAATCATTCACCTATTTGGGCATAAAATTATAAAGACTTTCATTTTATATTTCTTTCATATGACATTTTTTTGCATTAATTGGACTTTTCATCCCTTGTCATTGTCATATCTCTCCTTGAGTATTACAAACACATACTTCACAAATTTTAGTAATACATAATTTGTCAAGATCCGATTCACATCACTTTTCACATTCTTTCAAAAAATTCATTGTGTATCTAATGGATTAAGTTTATGACTCATTCACATATTATCATCCGCATTCATCAATATCCTTCATAAAGGAGAATATTTTGTGTGCATCATCTTAGTTCTTAGATTTTTCTTAAAAATTCTGATTTCATACTCTGATTCAAACTTATTAGAGATTATCTTTGTAATCCATTAATATTTCATCCTAATTATATGAAATTTCATGCTTTCCATAGGTTCCATATTGAATTATAAAATACTTTTCTTTTTCACTATTTAAGTGCCATTCTTCTCTCTTTCATCATGCATCTTATTATAATACCAAACTATGTTCATCTGGATACTAGGTCAGGGCATCCAGAAGAAGTACAGTCAGTAGTTCCATACTAGCTTACTTCAGTACCCAAATTCTTGACCAGAGTATCTGGATACTGAGTTCAGTCAGTATGCACATCATTCAGGTTATATTCAACATCCACATTATCATTTATTCCTAGATCCTATTATCCCTGTAGACTCATCTAACCTAGTCTCTAATACCACATTGTCGGGACCCACTCTTTTGATTAGCATAAATACTAAACATTAGAGATAATCCCAAAACCTAAACTGAGATTATGAAATAAAATAATGAATTCTCGACAAAGGTGATTAAACAATATATGAAAAACACAGATAATTTTTTTGCTTCTTTTCTTCACAAATTCATAAATCAATGTCACATCAAGGACATCACATTTAAATATCACAAATCTTATTCAACTCCATTAAATCCAAAATCAAATCTTGTTCTTATATGCGGTTCAGTTTACGTCAAGTACATGTACGTTGATGAACAAACTTAGTCTACAACCCATCTCGGGAAAGAGAGAGTACATGGACATTCTAATCTATCTAGAATATGCTATTTATATCTTCTTTGTCACGATCTCTTGACTGGATACCATTATACCTAAAAGAATTTGAAACAACCACATGAGACACATATAGAGCCCCAATGAGTGGATACCTCCCACTCAAGTTGGGTACATACATCATCATCAGATTAAGTATAAAAAACTTAACAGAAACATGCATATATTGAAAAGTCTAGTAGATAGTTCTATCATAAGTCATATCTAACTTATAATGGTAATCTAATCCAACAGATAAGGTAATCACTTAAACCAATTATAAATTTGAAACATCTTTTAAAGCATGTCTATGAACAAATCAACATATAATTCTTAGTTCAAATTAAGAATCCTACTGCATGAGTAACAAGTCAAGGTCTCAACATTTTGAATCAATACATAATAATAACATTATATTTGTGACACCACCAGCCATACCAGGAACACTTCCTGCAATCCTGAAGATGATGTACACATAATATATATCTACCAAACCATACTATCAAATAGCAAGCAATCCAATTAATATTTGGAATGGATATAAATCCCATCATTTATAACTAGTCAAGATGACAAAACATTATATGAAATAGAAAATGTCCATATCAACATGATTACTTTCCACAACAAGAAGCATACTCAAAGCAAATCATCAAGTATCATTACAAGGAATGTAACAACCATTAACATCAAGTTCTACACGACTTATCATCTTTTATTCATTTTCCCTGAAATTATTTGGCATGTACCTCACTAAGTAGAAGTCGCCATGCCTAATTCTTGTGTCAATGACTCACCGTTACTATCTTAGGATTTTTCCGACCACCCTAAGATATCAAGAACAGACCCTGGCCACCTCAGGGTTGTCTAAAGAGGCTCATGTCCTCATCTCAGGTACACCAGATAGGAACCAGCAAAACATTATATCACATATCATAGTATTTCACATATTTTTCATTTCACATTTCACATATTTCATTTCATTTGAGTCTATTCCAACTGGACATAGATGTTCACAACAAGGATTTAGGGCAAGAGCCATTCCAGATGACTCACTCCTAAATCCTAGTGGTCTAAATTTTAAGGTCTCAATCCAAACTCTGGAAATCCTTCTCATAATTCATCGATTACTACAAGGAGATATGTTTTGTTTCCCCAGTGTGGTTCTCGGGGGAAACTCAAGGTGTTTAGGGCACCTAACTATTTGTTCCATCATTTCACTTGTCATAAATATCTTTTACTCATCTTAAAAGAATTTAAAACATCACATATCATATTTATGTATTCTCGTATAACTAGAATAACATGAAACAAATTAAGTTTATCAATAAGGACAATGATCAAAGTAAGAAGCACAATAAATCTGTAGATTGCAACTTATATCATTATTTCTATCTTCTACATCATCTCATAGGAATCATCAACAGTGGGCCTTCAACCCTAGACATAATCTTATTGTCCATCATTTACCCCCATTAGGGTTTTGTCATCATCAGTTGGCTCTCAGCCCTATACATAATCTCATTGTGCAACATTTACCCTTATCAGGGTTTCTCAATGTAAGGAGTGCATATTAAATTCAATTTCAACATTAATCTTATCAATTCATTGTACATCACAATTCTAAACAAATATTAGTAGAGGAAATAGAACTACCAACAATAAAAGCATATAGATATCATGTATCATTCTCAAGCTCAGAATAGATTTATCACATGACATATGCTTGGTCCATCCAATCTGAATAGATGGAAATAAATTTCATGCATATACATGCATACCAGACTTATTTTTCTTCTTCTTTTATTTCACAATATTCATATGGGGTTAGTAATCAACACATGTTGATTATCATTTGAATTCCATCAAAATAGTTCATTCTCATAGTACAAGTATTCTATCAAACAATCACAATACAAGAACAAATTCTTGTAAATCAATTCAAATGCTTGAACCTCATCTTTTAATTGAATTAAACTACATTTATGTACATTCCTTAATCCCTCATTTGATATTGTTATTCCTTAGCACCATCTAGCTCAACATTTTAGGGTTAGAGTTTGTTTCTAAAATTCATCCACTAATTCTCATCTTTTTCCTTCAATTCATATTCATTAATCTCAACTTCTCTCTTGTCATGTTCATTAAATTACTAGAACCAATCATTTTTAACTCACTTGATATACAATACTTCTCTTTTCATTGATATCCATCATGGTCTAGTTTTAGTATGTTTCATTCAATTTGGCTTAAGCCATATGTAATTAAAACAAAGGATTAAAGACTTCTTCAAAATAACTTCATTAGTTTCATCTTCAACTTGCCATTACCATCAATAAAATTTTTTCTTCATATCATTTCTTATATTTAGATAAGTGTACCATGTCATTGAGTTCTAATGTGATTCCCATAATCAACAATGATCATTCTTTATTATACTAAAACAAATGCATTAGACTTGGACGATATTAGTAAGACTCATCATATACAATTGAAGTATTAATACTTTCAACTTCAGCATTTGATCACATTTACAACATCATATACAAGTTCTAGCTTTATCACTTATAATTGTCTTAGTAATAAGCTTTTAGGGTTTTCAAGAAGTCATTCCTTAGTTCAACATATCATAAGAATCATATTTACACCTGTCAAACTGGGTCAAAATCCGTGGGTGCCCATGGGTTGACCCATTTAAGTTGGGTTTGGGTGGCAAAATTTGCCACCCGCTGAAAATCACCCAAACCCATACCCACCCGTTTATTAAGTGGGTTTCACGGGTGATCTGCGGGCACCTGCGGGTGACCCAGTTAATTGAAGCAAATATATTCATATACGTAATATACACATACATCTATTAAAAGATGTTGCTTGTTTTGTACAAGTTAATTCTTTACCTTTACCAACAACAATTGTATTCTCTTTATTTTGTGTTTGCAATAGGCAATAACAAGACCTTGTAATATTAGGAATGCCTAATGTTACATGAAAAAATTATGTATTTTTCTAGTGATATTTACCTATGAAAACTACATCGATTTTCCTAATTTATATCAATGTACAACTAGCTGCTACTTTTTCATATATCAAAAACTAATCGAATAGTTTGACGTCAAACATAGTAGTTGGTTGGTTCTTTTGCACTATATTTGACATAAAAACAATAGTTACAAGCTATTTCAAATGTTGTTTTTAGTGTTAAAGAAAGCAACTGGCAACTTATTATCTATTGTACACATTTTATATGGGCATCCACAGGCAACCCGCTGGGTCGGGTTTGGGTGTGCTTTTCTTCCACCCGTTTAGAAGTGTATCTTTTTGACCCGCACCCGCCAGACCCGCACCCACAATGACCCAACCCAAACCCAACCCACACACCCATTTGACAGGTCTAATCATATTATTTAGTAATCCAACCATGACTTAAGTGTTCATTGGGGTTATTCACAAACATAGAAACCTTAGTTTCCATTTTCACTCATTTCATTCATCAATCATAAGTATACATTGATTAATTGACTCAGTTGATTCACTTCCTCAACACAAATCCTAATCAGGGTATGTGGTCATTTAATTCCATTAACATTCCACAATACATTTGTATAATACAATCTAGTACAATTTAAATATGATTTTATGCATGTGAATTCAATTCCAAGCATATCGACCATTGGGCTGATTTTTAGGAAAAATTCACATGAAATAGCACAGTCATCTAACCATAAGAATATCCATGGATTCTCAATCAATATATCAGGAACTAATCAAGTTCCAATCAATGAGAAATAATCAAAATCAGTAGAATTGGATCCCCCAATATCTTTCCCAAATCAAATCCAATCACATACATATACAAACAAGGTTTCTGATTGTTTATATGGATAGAATTAGACTTTCAAAATGAATAAAAAGCTTAGGAGGGATAAAAAAACTCACCTAAGTTGTCAAGCACCTTAAAAATGAAGTTCAACCTCTAAATTTTTGGAAACCCAAACAAACTCTCACAAACGAATCCAATTCTTTCTCCTCTCAACTCGAAAACCCTAGAAATGGGGATTAGAAGAGAAAGAGTGAGAAAAGGGGGAGATTTGATGTGATTTTGAATCAATTCAGAGAAGGGACGAAATCTTGACATGTGAGTGAAGATTCACCATGAACTGCAATGCAAAGAAGCTAAACTTACTTGATTTCATCATATCTTGGATAGAGAGTCCCTAGGTCAACATCTCTGCCACTTTCTCTTCTAAAAACCCTGGCTCTCCTCTCTCTCAAGAATTTCATTTCTTTGACATGAATTATGAGTTTTGAGAGCTCGTTATGTGTTAGGTTAGTCATATAGACGAATTGAGGTTCTTAGAACAATTGCAAACAAGCCCTTCATTATATTTTTATTTTGCTCAGACTGGTTGGTCGGATGAGTTATAAACTCGACCGACACCACACTTTTCAGAACTCAAAAGTCATCCAAAAATTATGAAACTTTAACCCAATGTTTTAAATTTATTTTATAAGAAAATATTAAAATTTTATATCATTTGGAATTACCAATAAATAATTAAAAATCAAATACTACACGGAAATATTGCAGTCTACAACATGGTCGGTTGAGTTTGTCCTTCACAGAACTCGACCGACACCCCCTCAATGTAGAGATGAAATATCATCCAAAAATGACGCCAATTTAATGTTATATCTATAATTGTGTTTTACAACTACAATTAAAATTTGGATTCAATTGAATGTACCAATAAAAATATAAAATTCAATCACCACATTGCTATATCAATATGAAAATATGGTCGGTCGAGTTTGAAACTCGACTGACAAATAGGTCTGAACATTCTTCAAAAATTCAAAATTTTTCAATAGTGCTCATTTTTAATATATAAAAATCTTATCCAAATTTTAATTAAATTATAGCTACACATAAAATACTAAAAATAATTTAGTGAGATACTATACTTATCAAATTCTGTATTCATATGTTATCAAAACCCTAATTTGGGCTGATTAGGGTTTCCAAATCTTAAGCCTAATTATGTAAATAAGAGTATGATTAAACCTTCTCATTATATTTAAAATATTAAAATTTAACTTCCACCACTAATCAAGCTTTAAACAATGATCAACGTAGTTAAGCATACAATCATCCAAGTAATCCCTAATTAGATGACTACTTTGAAAATGAGTCATTACAAATTCTCCCCTCCTTTTAGGATTTCGTCCCAAAATCTAAGAAAAGAAATGGAATTGTATGATATCATCTAATCATTCACCTATCTGGGCACAAAATTATAAAGACTTTCATTTTATATTTCTTTCATATGACATTTTTTGCATTAATTGGATTTTTCATCCCTTGTCATCATCATATTTCTCCTTGAGTATTACAAACACATACTTCACAAATTTTAGTAATACATAATTTATCAAGATCCGATTCACATCACTTTTCACATTCTTTCAAAAAATTCATTGTGTATCTAATGGATTAAGTTTATGACTCATTCACATATTATCATCCGCATTCATCAATATCCTTCATAAAGGAGAATATTTTGTGTGCATCATCTTAGTTCTTAGATTTTTCTTAAAATTTCTGATTTCATACTCTGATTCAAACTTATTAGAGATTATCTGTATAATCCGTTAATCTTTCATCCTTCTTATATGAAATTTCATGATTTCCATAAGTTCCATATTGAATTATAAAATACTTTTCTTTTTCACTATTTAAGTGCCATTCTTCTCTTTTTCATCATGCATCTTATTATAATACCAAACTATGTTCATCTGGATACTTGGTCAGGGCATCCAGAAGAAGTACAGTCGGTAGTTCCATACTAGCTTACTTCAGTACCCAAATTCTTGACCAGAGTATCTGGATACTGAGTTCAGTCAGTATGCACATCATTCAGGTTATATTCAACATCCACATTATCATTTATTCCTAGATCCTATTGTCCCTGTAGACTCATCTAACCTAGTCTCTAATACCACATTGTCGGGACCCACTCTTTTGATTAGCATAAATACTAACCATTAGAGATAATCCCAAAACCTACACTGAGATTATGAAATAAAATAATGAATTCTCGACAAAGGTGATTAAACAATATATGAAAAACACAGATAATTTTTTTGCTTCTTTTCTTCACAAATTCATAAATCAATGTCACATCAAGGACATCACATTTAGATATCACAAATCTTATTCAACTCCATTAAATCCAAAATCAAATCTTGTTCTTATATGCAGTTTAGTTTACATCAAGTACATGTACATTGATGAACAAACTTAGTCTACAACCCATCTCGGGAAAGAGAGAGTACATGGACATTCTGATCTATCTAGAATATGCTATTTATATCTTCTTTGTCACGACCGCTTGACTGGATAACATTATACATAAAAGCATTTGAAACAACCACATGAGACTCATATAGAGCCCCAATGAGTGGATACCTCCCACTCAAGATGGGTACATACATCATCATCAGATTAGTATAAAAAACTTAACAGAAACGTGCATATATTGAAAAGTCTAGTAGATAGTTCTATCATAAGTCATATCTAACTTATAATGGTAATGTAATCCAACAGATAAGGTAATCACTTAAACCAATTATAAATTTGAAACATCTTTTAAAGCATGTCTATGAACAAATCAACATATACTTCTTAGTTCAAATTAAGAATCCTACTGCATGAGTAATAAGTCAAGTTCTAAGCATTTTGAATCAATACATAATAATAACATTATATTTGTGACACCACCAGCCAGACCAGAAACACTTCCTGCAGTCCGGAAGATGATGTACACATAATATATATCTACCAAACAATACTATCAAATAGCAAGCAATCCAATTAATATTTGGAATGGATATAAATCCCATCATTTATAACTAGTCAAGATGACAAATCATATTATGAAATAGAAAATGTCCATATCAACATGATTACTTTCCACAACAAGAAGCATACTCAAAGCAAATCATCAAGTATCAGTACAAGGACTGTAACAACCATTCACATCAAGTTCTACACGGCTTATCATCTTTTATTCATTTTCCCTAAAATTATTTGACATGTACCTCACCAAGTAGAAGTCGCCATGCCTGATTCTTGTGTCAACGACTCACTCTCACTATCTTAGGATTTTGTCGACCACCCTAAGATATCAAGAACAGACCCTGGCCACTTCAGGGTTGTCTAAAGAGGCTCATGTCCTCATCTCAGGTACACTAGATAGGAACCAGCAAAATAGTATATCACATATCATAGTATTTCACATATTTTTCATTTCACATTTCACATATTTCATTTCATTTGAGTCTATTCCATCTGGACATAGACGTTCACAACAAGGATTTAGGCCAAAGCCATTCCAGATGACTCACTCCTAAATCCTAGTGGTATAAATTTGAAGGTCTCAATCCAAACTCTGGAAATCCTTCTCATAATTCATCGATTACTACAAGGAGATATGTTTTGTTTCCCCAGTGTGGTTCTCGGGGGAACTCATGGTGTTTAGGGCACCTAACTATTTTTTCCATCATTTCACTTGTTATAAATATCTTTTACTCATCTTAAAAGAATTCAAAACATCACATATCATATTTTTGTATTCTCGTATAACTAGAATAACATGAAACAAATTAAGTGTATCAATAAGGACAATGATCAAAGCAAGAAGCACAATAAATATGTAGATTGCAACTTATATCATTATTTCTATCTTCTACATCATCTCATAGCAATCATCAACAGTGGGCCTTCAACCCTAGACATAATCTTATTGTCCATCATTTACCCCATTAGGGTTTTGTCATCATCAGTTGGCTCTCAGCCCTATACATAATCTCATTGTGCAACATTTACCCTTATCAGGGTTTCTCAATGTAAGCAGTGCATATTAAATTCAATTTCAACATTAATCTTATCAATTTATTGTACATCACAGTTCTAAACAAATATTAGTAGAGGAAGTAGAACTAGCAACAGTAAAAGCATATAGATATCATGTATCATTCCTCAAGCTCAGAATAGATTTATGACATGACATATGCTTGTTTGATCCAATCTGAATAGATGGAAATAAATTTCATGCATATATATACATGCATACCAGACTTAGTTTTCTTCTTCTTTTATTTCACAGTCTTCATATGGGGTTAGTAATCAACACATGTTGATTATCATTTGAATTCCATCAAAATAGTTCATTCTCATAGTACAAGTATTCTATCAAACAATCACAATACAAAAATATATTCTTGTAAATCAATTCAAATGCTTGAACCTCATCTTTTAATTGAATTAAACTACATTTATGTACATTCCTTAATCCCTCATTTGAGATTGTTATTCCTTAGCACCATCTAGCTCAACATTTTAGGGTTAGAGTTTGTTTCTAAAATTCATCCACTATTTCTCATCTTTTTCCTTCAATTCATATTCATTAATCTCAACTTCTCTCTTGTCATGTTCATTAAATTACTAGAACCAATCATTTTTAACTCACTTGATATACAATACTTCTCTTTTCATTGATATCTGTCGTGGTCTAGTTTTAGTATGTTTCATTCAATTTGGCTTAAGCCATATGTAATTAAAACAAAGGATTAAAGACTTCTTCAAAATAACTTCATTATTTTCATCTTTAACTTCCCATTACCATCAATACATTTTTTTTCTTCATATCATTTCTTATATTTAGATAAGTGTACCATGTCATTGAGTTCTAATGTCATTCCCATAATCAACAATGATCATTCTTTATTATACTAAAACAAATGCATTAGACTTGGACGATATTAGTAAGACTCATCATATTCAATTGAAGTATTAATACTTTCAACTTCAACATTTGATCACATTTACAACATCATATACAAGTTCTAGCTTTATCACTTAGAATTGTCTTAGTAATAAACTTTTAGGGTTTTCAAGAAGTCATTCCTTAGTTCAACATATCATAAGAATCATATCATTTAGTAATCCAATCATGACTCAAGGGTTCATTGGGGTTATTCACAAACATGGAAACCCTAGTTTCCATTTTCACACATTTCATTCATCAATCATAAGTATACATTGATTAATTGACTCATTTGATTCACTTCCTCAACACAAATCCTAATCAGGATATGTGGTCATTTAATTCCATTAACATTCCACAATACATTTTTATAATACAATCTTGTACAATTTAAATATGATTTTATGTATGTGAATTCAATTCCAAGCATATTGACCATTGGGCTGATTTTTAGGAAAAATTCAAATGAAATAGCATAGTCATCTAACCATAAGAATACCCATGGATTCTAAATCAATATATCAGGAACTAATCAAGTTCCAATCAATGAGAAATAATCAAAATCATTAAAATTGGATCCCCCAATATCTTTCCCAAATAAAATCCAATCACATACATATACAAACAAGGTTTCTGATTGTTTCATCCAGATAGAATTAGACTTTCAACATGAATACAAAGCTTAGGAGGGAGAAGAAACTCACCTCAGTTGTCAAGCACCTTAAAAATGGTGGTCAACCTCTAAATTTTTGGAAACCCAATCAAACGCTTGCAAATAAATCCAATTCTTTCTCCTCTCAACTCGAAAACCCTAGAAATGGGGATTATAAGAGAAAGAGTGAGAAAAGGGGGAGATTTGATGTGATTTCGAATCAAGTCAGAGAAGGGACGAAATCTTGACATGTGAGAGAAGATTCACCATGAACTTCTATGCAAAGAAGCTAAACTTACTTGATTTCATCATATCTTGGATAGATAAACCCTAGGTCAACATCTCCACCACTTTCTTTTCTCAAAACCCTAGCTCTCCTCTCTCTCTCAAGAATTTCATTTCTTTGACATGAATGACGAGTTATGAGAGCTCCTTATGTGTTAGGTTAGTCATATAGATGAATTGAGGTGCTTAGAACAATTGCAAACAAGCCCTTCATTATATTTTTATTTTGCTCAGATTGGTTGGTCGGATGAGTTATAAACTCGACCGACCCCACACTTTTCATAACTCAAAAGTCGTCTAAATTTTATGAAACTTTAACCCAATGTTTTAAATTTAGTTTATAAGAAAAATAAAAATTTTATATCATTTGGGATTACCAATAAATAATTAAAAATCAAATACTACACTTCTATATTACAGTTTGCAACATGGTCAGTCGAGTTTTTCCTTCACAGAACTCGACCGACACCCCCTCAATGTAGAGATAAAATATCATCCAAAAATTACGCCAATTTAATGTTATATCTATAATTGAGTTTTACAACTACAATTAAAATTTGGATTCAATTGAATGTACCAATAAAAATATAAAATTCAATTACCAAATTGTTATATCAATATGAAAATATGGTTGGTCGAGTTTGAAACTTGAATGACAAATAGGTCAGAACATTCTTAAAAAATTCTAATATTTTTCAATAGTGCTCACATTGGATATATAAAATCTTATCCAAATTTACACATAAAATACTAAAAATAATTTAGTGAGATACTATACTTATCAAATTATGTATTCATATGTCATCAAAACCCTAATTTGGGCTGATTAAGGTTTCCAAATCTTAACCCTAATTATGTTAATCAAAGTATGATTACACCTTCTCATTATATTTAAAACATTAAAACTTAACTGCCACCACTAATCAAGCTTTAAACAATGATCAACTTAGTTAAGCATACAATCATCCAAGTAAACCCTAATTAGATGATTAATTTGAAAATGGGTCATTACAAATTCTCCCCTCCTTTTAGGATTTCGTCCCAAAATCTAAGAAAAGAAATGGAATTGTATCATATCATCTAATCATTCACCTATCTGGGCATCAAATTATAAAGACTTTCATTTTATCTTTCTTTCATATGACATTTTTTTGCATTAATTGGATTATTCATCCCTTGTCAATGTCATATCTCTCCTTGAGTATTACAAACACATGCTTCACAAATTTTAGTAATACATCATTTATCAAGATCCGATTCACATCCTTTTAAAAAATTAATTGTGTATCTAATGGATTAAGATTATGACTCATTCACATATTATCATCGACATTCATCAATATCCTTCGTAAAGGAGAATATTTTGTGTGCATCATCTTAGTTCTTATATTTTTCTTAAAATTTCTGATTTCATACTCAAATTCAAACTTATTAGAGATTGTCTTTGTAATCCATTAATCTTTCATCCTTCTTATATGAAATTTCATGCTTTCCATAGGTTCCATATTGAATTATAAAATCCTTTTCTTTTTCACCATTTTATCGCCATTCTTCTCTTTTTCATCATGCATCTTATTATACTACCAAACTATGTTCATCTAGATACTTGGTCAGGGCATCCAGAAGAAGTATAACTGGAAGTTCCATACTATCTTACTTCAGTACCCAAATACTTGACCAGAGTATCTGGATACTGAGTTTAGTCAGTATGCACATCGTTCAGGTTATATTCAACATCCACATTATCATTTATTCCTAGATCCTATTGTCCCTGTAGACTCATCTAACCTAGCCTCTAATACCCACTCTTTTGATTAGCATAAATACTAACCATTAGAGATAATCCCAAAACCTAAACTGAGATTATGAAATAAAATAATGAATTCTCGACAAAGGTGATTAAACAATATAAGAAAAACATAGATAATTTTTTTGCTTCCTTTCAAGTAGCAGTACAAGGAATGTAACAACCATTCACATCAAGTTCTACACAGTTTATCATCTTTTATTCATTTGTCCTGAAACTATTTGGCATGTACCTCACCAAGTAGAAGTTGCCACGCCTGATTTTTGTGTCAACGACTCACCGTCACTATCTTAGGGTTTAGCCGACCACCCTAAGATATAAAGAACAGACCCTGGCCACCTCAGGGTTGTCTAAAGAGGCTCACGTTCTCATCTCGGGTACACGAGATAGGGACCAACAAAATAGTATATCACATATCATAGTATTTCACATATTTTTCATTTCACATTTCACATATCTCATTTCATCTGAGTCTATTCCATCTAGACATAGACTTTCACAGCAAGGATTTAGGGACACAGCCATTCCAGATGACTCACTCTGAAAATCCTTCTCATAATTCATCGATTACTACAAGGAGATCCATTTTGTTTCCCCAGTGTGGTCCTCGGGGGAAACTCATAGTGTTTAGGGCACCTAACTATTTGTTCCATAACTTCACTTGTTATTAATCTCTTTTACTCATCTTAAAAGAATTCATAACATCACATATCATATCTATGTATTCTCGTATAACTAGAATAATAGGAAACAAATTAAGTTTATCAATAAGGACAATGATCAAAGCAAGAAGCACAATAAATCTGTAGATTGCAACTTATATCATTATTTCTATCTTGTACCTCATATCATAGCAATCATCAATAGTGGGCCTTCAACCCTAGACATAATCTTACTATCCATCATTTACCCCATCAGGGTTTTTTCATCATCAATGGGCTCTCATCCCTATACATAATCTCATTATGCAACATTTACCCTTATCAGGGTTTCTCAATGTAAGGAGTGCATATTAAATTCAATTTCAACATAAATCTTATCAATTCATTGTACATCACAGTTCTGAACAAATATTAGTAGAGGAAGTAGAACTAGCAACATTAAAAGCATATAGATATCATGTATCATTCCTCAAGCTCAGAATAGATTTATCAAATGACATAAGCTTGTTCCATCCAATCTGAATAGATGCAAATAAATTTCATGCATATACATGCATAACAGAGTTAATTTTCTTATTCTTTTATTTCACATTCTTCATATGGGGTTAATAATCAACACATGTTGATTATCATTTGAATTCCATTAAAACAGTTCATTCTCATAGTAAAGTATTCTATCAAACAATCACAATACAAGAACAATTCTTGTAAATCAATTCAAATGCTTGAGCCTCATCTTTTAATTGAATTAAACTACAATTATGTACATTCCTTAATCCCTCATTTGAGATTGTTATTCATTAGCACCATCTAGCTCAACATTTTAGGGTTAGAGTTTGTTTCTAGAATTCATCTACTAATTCTCATCTTTTTCCTTCAATTCATATTCATTAATCTCAACTTCTATCTTGTCATGTTCATTAAATTACTGGAACCAATCATTTTTAATTCACTTGATATGCAATACTTCTCTTTTCATTGATATCCATCATGGTCTAGTTTTAGTATGTTTCAATCAATTTGGCTTAAGCCACATGTAATTAAAACAAAGGAGAGTGCTTGCTCATGCAATGTGGCTAAAGGTTTGCAAAGGAATATTAGATTGCATATTACGGGAACTCCATCTCATATGTGTGACGTATAACGAAGAGATGAGAGACATGCAGTTAATACCGACTTTGGCAAGGTGTTGCCATAACTCACTATGTTAGCACTAGAGCACAGTAACATGTGGGACATGTTTGAAGATCACTATGAATATGATTCAAGAGTGATTGGCTCACAGTTCAAGTGGGAGTCTATTGGTATGTATTCCCTGAGAGCCAATCATGGGATGATTGGTGGGATATATTATGATTTATTTGATAAACATCAAAGGCAAGCTTCCAATTCTTTCTGGTTCAGTCATATGAGATAATGATAGAACAGATTGAACGTCTAGAGAATGGAAGTACTCAATGATGTATGCTTTCAAGTTGAGGACCTGAATGATGAGATCATACAGATGCTAAGAGTTTGTACATTCTTATTATGTCCCTAGTCGGAAGTCATTGTGGAAGGTAGATAGACAACAATGACACATAAGACTAGATTGTGGTGTTGGTTGATGACAGAATCTTGTTAGTTATGATATGGAGATATCAAACCAAACACATAGGTACTTGTTAGAGAACAAGTGTACCGGACAAACCCACCGTAAGTTTGACACATGGAACCATGAAATGGTGTCACAATCAGTTCTCATAGTGATGGTGGTGAGTGTGATTCTTTGACCTGAAATCACTACACTCAACACATGTTGTTGGGTACACTTTGACATCATCAAACACAATCCTGAAACATGGGTTGTTATAAAGGTGATGATTGGGTGGCTTTGACACATGGGGCTTTTGATGGGTGAGTGATAGATATGGGATTTGACCCTCTTGAGGGAGTTTAATATCCATGGCCACTTGATGAGTAGGATTGAGATAGGCTTGCGCATGCATGTGTAAATAAATATGTGATATTAATGTCATACATATCTCCTCTAGTCTACTCTGAGTTCAAGAAAATGAATGAACGTTGACAGGATGACTGTTCCATGCCTTGAGTTCATTCGGGATATCAGAGACAAAGGAATTATACATTCATTGTAACACCATTCACGTATTGTAGGATTGAAAGTTGTTCTCCAACTTTCTATTTCACTTGGGTAGCACTGATGTGCGACTAGGCACCACTCTTTGCTTGTGAAGTCACAAGTGTTATGGACTTTCACTGCCAACATGAAATGGGCCTGCATGGTCACACACATAGGATTTAACCTGGAAGAGGAGTTTATCCACAAACAATGTTTAGATTGATTGCTAAAGGAGTTTAGTAGTTCAATTAAACACTCAATCAATTGATAGCTCAGTATCATAGTGTTCAAGGTGTTGGGTCGATTGATTAGAGTATCAGATTGATTGAAACTACAATTGACTGATTTTGTACAGTCTGCACTCCCAACCGATTGGCTCATGTGATGAACTGATCGACTCAGGTTGGTGAACCAATCGGCTCATGTGATGAACCGATCGACTCAGGAGTGGTTGAGATGACCGGTTTAAGGGTTGGATCGATTAGCTCAACTGGTCCAACTGAGCGAGTTGGAAAAGTCAGGTTGGCAAGAAATTTCTCTTCGTTCCACTTGTCCAATTTTATTGGAACAAGGATTGGTATTTGGATCAATTCGAAACAAAAGAGGAAAAGTCAATTGGGAATAGACCAAGGCAGTGAACCGACTGGTTCAGAACTGAACCGATTGGTTTAGGTGCCCCAACTGACCGGTTCAGGTGTGAACCGATCGGCTCAGGTCCCCAACCGACCGGTTCATGCTTGAAATGATCGGTTCAGTTGGCGCAGTTGGTTGTTTTGTGGAAATTACGGACCCTTCTACTCCTATTTTAATCCCACATTGCCCGAGGTAGAGAACCCTATCCCATGACCCTCCTATATATATAGGGGTATTGGGGGCTTCTCAGGTACAACAATTCAGAACACCAATTGCTATGTAAAGTTGTCGTTCTCTTTGGTTGTGGTAACCAGGAGAGCCTGAGCAAGTGCTACCCGATAAGGGAGGCACAACAAGGGAAAGACAACTACAAAAAGGCGACTGGTGGTAGGAGAGTGTGTCGGTGACTAGTACGCTGACATGAGGGTACGACTCCTTCTGGTGCCTTGTGTGACAAGGCGATCGAAGTTCCAGGTGGTCCGTGTGGACTACTACAGAGGTGGGAGACTTCTGCCGCTCGAAGGATAGCTGTCAATCCCGATAGTCCCAGTGAGACCAGGAGCTGCACAGACACCATCCAAGACCAGAGGTGAAGACCGCGCAAGCCGCAAGGTAAAGTCGCAGAGCAAGCCTTGGGACTAGGTACACCTCTACAAACCATCCTTCCTATTGTATAGACGTTGATGTGATTCCTTTATTCTGGGTTTGGGAGAAGATTTTTTTTTGTTTTTGCTGCCTTCTCTGCCTCCCCTAAAACCCAACAAGCATATCCATGGCCAGTTTGTAGTTTAGGACACTTCATTATACTCTATATTTTTGTTTGGTTTGATAATCTAAATGAAATCATAATGTTCACGTCACCCCCAACCTAATTGATAAGTGTTTCCCCCAAACAGCCCACATTCCCCTTTATTGCTTTAAAACCCTAATTGTCTTCTTGCTTAGCTAGTGTTATCTTAGTTATCTCCTTACTTGCTTAGTTAACTTATTGTCTTGTTCTTTCTTTACTCTTTCTCATTTAGGTCTTTAATTACTCTTTTTCCATGTTTGCTATCTTTGTGTAGTGTAGTCCTCTTCTTGCAAGCCTTAGCATAGATTGCTCTTTTCTTTGATTGCCTTGTCTTTTCCTGCTCAATAGAATTAATAGTCTAAGTAACTTAGGTTTTGATCTTGCTTATCTTCCTTCACTTGCTTTTTTGCTCATCTTTAGTGTAATCAATCAAAACAACCTTTAAACCCTTAACCCTAGACTCTACAGTAGGAACCTAGCCCAAAAACTAACCTAGCTCTAGTGCCCCCTTTTCTACCTGTGGATCGACCCTATATGTTACAACCTCAATTTTTGCTGATATGACTGTAATTGCAATTGTTTAAAAAAAATGTACTTGTTTGCAAATTGTATCGTTTATGATAAATATATGGATTTCTTCTACAACTCTTCCTTGTGCACAGTTTTTTGTGGACCCTTTAGTAATAATGGATCCAAGATAATAAAAGAGGAAGACAAGTTAAAAGGGAATAAGAACTTCATAAATAATAATGAAAATTGGGATAAAGGTGAAAATATAAGAAATAAATAGATAAGTATGGGTTTGATCATAATGGATGGTGTTTCTAACCCCACATGGATCCTTGAGATACAAGGAATCAAAATAAAGGAAAATAATGAAGTGAGAGAGAGGAAATATGAATGAAATATATATATTTAAGTAATGACTTGCACATAAATAAAAGGTTCTTTTATTTTTAATAATGACTCCAAACTTGGCATACCAATAGGTCATTATTAAGTTTCCCTCAAAATTTTGGATTAAACGGAATCATGGTTTGAGAGTTATGATTTTTCTAAAATTTCCTAAAGTGAAAGGATGTAAAATACATGTCACGATGATTTTCTGAGGTTTTAATCGATTTTCTGATTTTGTGTATGTGATGTGATCCATTGGATCCCAGATCCATGGCTGTCACTCATCATCTAGTTCCAACTAAACTAGGAAATAGGCCGCTACAGTGGGGTCTTTCCATCTGATTTCCTCACAGATCATTGCATGTGCAGACAAGAGAATAGGCTAGTTGGGTTCGGGAGAGGATTCTGAACACATTATACCTAGGTTCTTTGTGCTTTGGAAGCGTCTAGAAGAAATGCCTAAATTTCCCAAAACGGTAGGTAATGGTAGGGGTTGGGAACCCTAGAATCGCCCCCCCCCAATCCTATAAATAGCCCCCCTCGACTTTGTCAATCTTCACGATCTCAAATGACCACTTCCCCTCTACTCTCGTGCCTTGGATATTTGCATTGGAGTTGCTCTGATGAGCTCCAGGTGGCGGTGCCGCTGCAGGTGCATCTACTGGGTTGAGTGGAGACAAGAAGCAGGCACCATTCGATCAGATTCCACGATAGGTCGCGTGAAGGATCAACGACCCTGGTTGCTCCGCACCAGAAGTCAGCTGTGAGTGGGTGCACATGCTGAGGACCGTGCGATCTCACATAGTCAATGATGATTGACGATACAACGGCCAACGTTTTTCTAAAAAATCAAAGTAAGTTGCCCTCTAGTTCAAAAATCCAGAAAATCATTGGATCTTGTTTAATACACTAAAAATCGATCCCTTGGCCGAAAAATAAAAGTAAATAGTGCTTTTTGATCAGAAAAATATGTAGAATCCAATAAAAATATAATTGAAGCATGATATTTCTTTCAATTTAAAAAGTACACAAAGTTACCACTTTTAATGTATTAAATTATTGTAAAATCGTAATTTGATATGGAACTCGGATGTAATGGCTCTTTTGGGTTATTCTGAGTAATTTTAACCTATTGAGAATAAAAGTGAGAGTTACATTTTCAAAAGGTAATTTTATGCGTGTTTTAGGGTTTTATGCACATGATTATGTTTAGAAACCCTAATTTGGGGGAAATATGAGTTTTAATGGTCAATATCCGAAATCACAAGTATACAAAAGAGATATAATGATTCTTGAACTTGGTTTAAGATTAGAGAACCCTTAATGAAGATAATTGAGATAATTAGGGTTTTTATAAATAAGGAACCTATTTTAGGATTGCTAGTCTAAAAAGGAGATAAAGTTGGATAAAGAAACCTAAGAAATCCTAATGAACCCTAAAGGCTTGGAAACCTTAGAAAGTATCCTCATGTCATTAGAAAGTGTTTTGACATTAGGTAATCTATATCTTTTAGGAATTAAGGGTTGTTTGCATTAAGGTGCTTGCTTGGATATTTTGTTGAATTTACATTCTATTGCTCAAGAACAGGTATGTGGTTACGCTTATGGTTAAATCGCTTTAGTTTTCCCCGTGATTCCCGAAGTTTTATTGATTTCTTGGAATAAATGCTTGATTGTCTTTTATTTCATGCAATTATAAAATGAATATGACTATCACCATAATTATATGTAAATAACTAGCTCAGATCATGGTCCTCCTCTGTAGCTCTGATGTTGATGAGATAGATGACTTAGTACATGGTCTACCCGTGAGGTAGGACCATCAGGTTATCATGAGTCGATGTGATGGTCTACCCTTGGGTAGGACCATACGACTCCACCACCCTACGTATTGATCTATCTGTAAGGTAGGATCATGGGGGTTAGTTGAGATCTACCATATGAGAGGTATAATACATGTCCACTACATGGACAACACAAAGGCTAGGGTATGTAAGGATTGAGTAGTCATTTTTAAAATGTAAATCTTTCTTGTTAAACCATAATTGTTTTCAATATGTTGTTACAATTAAATGCAAGATTATTGTTCCCCCACATACCAATATAATTCGTTATACTGACCGCCGTTTCGTTTGTCGACGATTTAGGTTATCAAGAAATGGATATTCCTTTAAAGTGACATTGATGGAAAAAAGCTTAACAAAGAATTGGAGGATTGTAGTTAGATAAGTTCTTTCTTGGGTAAAGAATTCCACTTCCTATATTTTGCAAGGTATGAAAAGAAAAAAATTATTCCATTAAAAGTTTAATTGTAGTAGAATTTATTAATTATTGTTGATTATTTGCAAAACCACTGATCCTATTTTGGGATAACACCTCTGACCTCTTGGTCTCCCGTAACTGGGGGTTATCGGGAGGTGGGGTCATTACATTTGGTATCAGAGTTGTGGTTTTCCATTTAATCTTCTACAATTATTAAATTTTACAAACTCTTTAGAGCCCCAAGGAGTTATTAGAGGATCTTTTGAGGATGGAGGTGTCTAGAAAAGGATCACGGTCCGGGGGCTGGCAATATTTTCCTCCGCCCCACTAGTCGGTTATGAGCACTCCCAGATGTAGTGTGATTGCCTGGCCGAAATCCAAAGAATTGACTCAAAATAAGATACCTCTAGGTTTTCTCATCTATCTTCATCCCTTCTTTGCCTCTTATTTCTGGAGAAACATTAAGAGCTTAGGGTTTTATCTCTCTCCACCACCTCCTATGTTTGGGAATACAAAGTGTTAAGGATTAAGGGATCCTCCACCAAATAATAAAATGCATGTATATAAGAGGACATGTACATAAGTTAAAGATTATTTCTTCTAAGTTATAAATATGTGCTTAAAAAGATTTTTAACTTGTGCATCACAGTATGTCTCATGTGAAGATCATAGCTATCCCCGTGGCCAGTGAGAACCCTGCTAAGGGTTGGCCTCTCTACAAGAGGAGGGGATCTTCTGAGAAAAGGAAGTGGAACCATGGTGATGAGTCCTCAAAGAAGAGAAAGAGACCCGAGGGAGCCTCAGAAGAAGGCTCAAACCCTAAGCCGGTTCCCTTCGACAACCCAGAGATGGACCAGGAAGAGGAACACATGTCCAAAGACGAGGAAAAGTTTGAGGAGACCCCGACTGGTGGTCCAGGACCTACAATGGTAGTTCACACCCCTAATTCCATGTGGATGGAACAACAGAAGAGGATGGCTGAGGCCATTAGTATCTTGGCCCTTAGGGATATAACCAGAGACGAGAATGGTGAACCGCTTTCCGTCCATCCCTGACTTGGAGTCACCATTCTGGACTTCGTCAAGTTGAACATTGAGAAATTATGGGGAGAAGATAAGACCGAAGTGGTCGATAAAGCAGATGCTTGGCTGATAGTGATCGGGAACGGTTTCCTCATGTTGGAAGTGCAGCCGAACAAGAAGGTCCCTTTTTTTGCACATCTTTAGGAAGGAGCAGCCAAGATCTGGTGGGAGAACCACATCATGGGTCGAGATCTGAGTACAGACCCAATGGCATGGACTGACTTCAGGACTAGCTTCACAGCTAGATTCATTCCCACCTCAGCTAAGAAGGAGAAGGAAAGATAGTTCACCAACTTGATCCAAGGTAACTTATCAGTCACAGACTTTGGACACAAGTTTTGCATCCTGGAGCTTTTTGGGTACATGATGGATGAGGAAACATGAGTGGATCATTTCATAGAGCATCTTCATCCTGCCATTAAGCCTCATGTGATGGCAAGTAAACCAAAAACCTTCATTGAAGCCTACAACACCGCCCTGGACATGGAGAGGATAGTGACACCTACTTAGAATCCACCCAAAGGATATTTAGGTTTCACTAAAGGTACCCAAGGCTAGAAGAAAGATCACAAGAAAGGATAAGGGTGCAACCATACCAAGGGAAAGCATGGAGGAAAAATAAAACCCCATCATGGGAAAAACTGACCTAGGTGTCGCACCTACATAAAATGGCATTCAGGTGAGTGCCGCTACAAGAAGAGGATGTGCTACCATTGCAAGCAAGAGGGACATCTTCAAGCCAACTGCCCTTTGCCAGACCCGAGGGGGCCAGGCCCAGTAGCAGCCCCACCTGTAGTAGCCCAACCTGTAGCTGCAGCCCCACTTGCTGGAGAAAGAAGACAAGCTTCGATTTTTACTATTGACAATGAGGAGGCTCAAGCTAATGATAATTGGTTGATAGAGGGTAATAACCCTTAGAGTTTTCTTTTATGTTTTAAGATAAGCATGTAATGGTATAATGTATTGTGAAAAACAATGTATGCATGCTTGAAGTCATGGGACACAATGTAAAAGCTTTATTTGACTCTGGATCTACTGATACTTTCATTTAGAGAAATCTTACAACTATGCTTTGTTTGGATATCAAGGATTTAGGGTATATCTTGGATGTCACAACCCCAAGTGGTCCAATCTTTACATCCCTTTTGAAAACTCCTATGATACCTTTTAAGTATCGAGATCATGAGTTCCCTATAGATTTTATCCTCCTTGACATGAACGACTTTGATGTGATCATTAGTATGGATTGGATTTATACCTATAGGGCCAATATTGATTGTAGGGAGAAGAAAGTAATCATAAAAAGACTAGGTCACCCACCGTTCATCATCAGGGGTTGGAAGGATGCTACCACTAGCCTGTATGTGTCAGCTTTGAAGGAAGAGAGAATGATAACCAAAGGTTGTCAAGCTTTCCTAGCAGTCGTTACTGAGACAAAGTCCAAGGTGCAACCCTTAGAGGAAATAGAGGTAGTTAGGGACTATGTAGATATTTTCCTGAATGATTTTCTTGGGATCCCTCTTGAGAGAGAGGTAGACTTTTCTATAGAGCTAGCTCCTGGGACAAACCCTTTTTCACGAGAACCTTATAGGATGGCCCCTGCTGAGTTGCTCAAGTTGAAGAAACAACTAAAGGAACTACCAGACAAGGGTTTTATATGCCCTAGCACATCACCATGGGGAGCACCAGTTCTCTTTGTAAAGAAGAAAGACAGTTCACTCAGAATGTGCATAGACTATCAATGATCAACTAGGCTACCATTAAGAACAAATACCCTTTACCCCAGATAGATGACCTGTTTGACCAGTTGAAGTCAGCTTGAGTCTTTTCAAAGATTGACCTGAGGTCGGTTTACCACCAGTTGCGAGTCAAAAGTGAGGACATCCCAAAACCCGCTTTAAGAACCTGTTATGGCCATTACGAGTTCGTGGTTATGCCTTTTGGGTTGTCCAATGCCCCAAGTGTGTTCATGAACCTCATGAACAATATGTTCCAAGCCTTCCTTGACTCTTTTTTCATAGTGTTCATAGATGACATCTTGGTTTATTCTAATGACCAAGAACAACACTGTGACCACCTGAGTAGAATCCTTGATATATTGAGAAAGCAGAAATTTTATGGGAAATTCTCAAAGTGCAAGTTTTGGATAGATCGTGCAATGTTCCTTGGACACATCATATCTGGAGGGACCATCTTGGTGGATCCAACTAAAGTGTCAGCCGTTCAAGATTGGCCAACATCGAAGATTCCTTCAGAGATCCGTAGCTTTTTGGGATTGGCTGGATACTATCGGTGCTTCATAAAGGATTTCTTGAAGACTACTTTGCCTCTTACCAAGCACACCAGAAAGGATGAGAAGTTTGTGTGGTCAGACCTATGTGAAGCAAGATTCTAAGACCTAAATGAGAAGTTGACTACAGCCCCAGTGTTGACTTTACCATACGGTAATGAGGGTTTTATGATCTTCATTGATGCATCAAAAATGGGACTCGGATGTGTGCTAGAGGAAGATAGACATGTTGTTTCCTATGCCTCCAGACAACTCTAACCCAATGAAGTGAATTATCTGACACATGATTTAGAGTTGACTATGATTATTCATGCCCTGAAGATTTGGTGACACTATCTGTATGGAGCCACCTTCAAGATCTTCACTGACCACAAGAGCCTGAAGTATCTCCTGACTCATAAAGACCTAAATTTGAGACAGAGTCGATGGATGGAGTACATAAAGGATTATGATTTCATCATTTCCTACCACCCTGGAAAGGCAAACATCGTAGTGAATGCTCTTAGCTGAAAACAGCTCAGGTGTGCATCTATCTTGTCTAGCTAGTGGAGGAAGCTAGAAGATCTTGTGGAATGGACTCCACAATCGTTAGAAGATCGAGTCTGTTTGGCTAATATACAGATTAAACAAGACATGTTGACTGAGTTGGTAGCTACCCAAATAGCTAGTCTAGAGCTTGAAAAGATGAAAGGGTTATTGGAGAAACCTCAGACCCATCTCTCTGTAGGAGTGGATGGAGGGATCTGATACAAAAGTCATATTTGGGTTCCTGAAAGTTCACTTTTTGAAGGATTGCATCTTGCAAAAAGCTCATGGTTCGAAGTACACAGTACACCCTGGCACTACCAAAATGTTTAAGGACATGAATCGGTACTTTTGGTGGCCCAGAATGAAAAGAGATATAGCAGCATATGTGGCCAGCTATCTCACTTGCCAGATGATGAAGGCTGAACACCAGCGACCCGATGTATTGCTACAGTTGATTTAAATTCCTAAGTGGAAAAGGGAACATATCACCATGGACTTTGTGGTGGGTCTCCCCAAGACCAAGAGAGGTCATGACGCAATATGGGTTGTGGTAGATCACCTTACCAAGTTGGCACATTTCCTCACACTAAAGACCACTGCCAAGGTGACAAACTTAGCTGAACTATACATTCGAGAGATTGTACGACTACATGGTGTTCTGAGTGTGATCATTTCTGACCGTGATCCAAAGTTCACTTCCAAGCTATGGAAGCAAGTACAAGAGGAACTTGGCACTAGACTGAAGTTCAGTACTACATATCACCCCCAGATTGATGGACAGTCAAAGAGGACAATCCATACTTTAAAATATTTGTTGAGAGCTTATGTGCTTGATTGGGGTGGTTCATGGGAGCAATACCTGCCCCTCACTGAGTTTGCTTACAATAACAGCTACCAATCCAACATCGGGATGCCACCGTATGAAGCTCTCTATGGGAGGTCATATCGGTCACCACTTCACTTGGATGATGTTGGTGAGAGGACCTTATTGAGGTTAGATGAGCTTCAGGTGTATGTAGATAAAGTCACTTTGATCAAGCAAAGGCTGAAGAGAGCCCAGGATCAACAGAAGTCGTATGTCGATGTGAAGAGGACTGACTTGCAATTCACCATGGGAGAGCATGTGTTTCTGAAAATCTGACCTCTCTGAGCTATAGCAAAGAATATAGGAAAGCTGAGTCCCCGATACGTGGGTCCGTTTGAGATTTTAGAACGGATTGGTGAAGTTGCTTATCATTTGGCCTTACCGCCTCAGTATAGTATGATGCATGATGTTTTCCACATGTCTAATTTGAAGTGCTATGTGAAGGACCTGAGCCATGTGCTGAGCATTGAACCTATTAAGCTCTAAGGGAGACTGACATATCTTGAGTCACCTATGAGAGTGTTGGATACCGAGGTGAAAGAACTCAGAAATAAAGAAATAGAGATGGTAAAGGTTCTTTGGAAGAACCATGGAGAGGATGAAGCCACAAGGGAGCTAAAGACAGACATGGAAAAGGCATACCCTAAATTGTTTGTTTGATTGGCTATATTTTGGGGACACAATTCTTATAAGAAGGAGAGGATGTTACAACCTCGATTTTTTCTTATATGACTGTAATTGCAATTGTTTCAAAAGAAATGTACTTGTTTGCAAATTGTATGGTTTATGATAAATATATGGATTTCTTCTACAACTCTTCCTTGTGCATGATTTTTTGTGGATCCTTTAGTAAAAATGGGTCCAAGATAATAAAAGAGGAAGACAAATTAAAAGGGAATAAGAATTTCATAAATAATAATGAAAATTGGGATAAAGGTGAAAATATAAGAAATAAATAGATAAGTGTGGGTTGGATCATAATGGATGGTGTTTCGAACCCCACATGGATCCTTGAGATACAAGAAATTGAAATAAAAGAAAATAATGAAGTGAGAGGGAGGAAATATGAATGAAATTTATATATTTAAGAAATGAATTGCACATAAAGAAAAGGTTTGCTTTCTTTTGAATAATGACTCCAAACATGGCACACCAATAGACTAGGTCATTATTAAGTTTCCCTCAAAATTTGGGATAAAATAGTCATTGTTTGAGAGTTATGATTTTTCTAAAATTTCCTAAAGTGAAAGGATGTCAAATACATGTCACAATTATTTTCTGAGGTTTTCATCAATTTTCCAATTATGCGTGTGCGATGTGATCCATTGGATCCCAGATCCACGACTGTCACTCATCGTCTAGTTCCAACTGAACTAGGAAATAGGCCGCCACATTGGGTTCTTTCCATCCGATTTCCTAGCAGATCATTGCATGTGAAAACAAGAGAATAGGATAGTTGGGTTTGGGAGAGGATTCTGAACCCATTATACCTAGGTTCTTTGTGTTTTCAAGGCATCTAGAAGAAACACCTAAATTGCCCAAAACGGTAGGCGATGACATGGGTTGGGAACCCTAGAATCGGCCCCCAATCCTATAAATAGCCCCCCTCGACTTTGGTAGATCCTCATGATCTCAAATGACCACTTCCCCTCTGCTCTCATGCCTTGGATACTTGTATTGGAGTTGCTTCGATGAGCTCTAGGCTGCGGTGCCACTGTAGGTGCGTCTACTGGGTTGAGTGGAAATGAGAACATACATCGTTTGATCAGATTCCATAATAGGCCATGTGAAGGATCAACGACCATGGTCGCTCCATGCCTCAAGTCGGCTGTGAGTGGGTGTGCACGCTGAGGAATGCATGATCTCACACAATCAACGATGACTGACAATCCAACGACCAACATTTTTCTGAAAAAATCAAAGTAAGTCACCTCTCTAGTCTAAAATTCAAGAAAATCATTGGATCTTGTTTAATTCACTAAAAATCGATCCCTTGGCCGAAAAATAAAAGTAAATAGTGTTTTTTTATCAGAAAAATATGTAGAATCTAATAAAAATATAGTTGAAGCCTGATATTGCTTAAAATTTAAAAATTATACAAAGTTACCACTTTTAATGTATTAAATTATGGTAAAACCATAATTTGATATGGAACTCATATCTAATGGATCTTTTGGGTTATTTTGAGTAATATTAACCTATTGAAAATAAAAGGGAGAGTTACATTTGAAAAAGGTAATTTTATGCTTTTTTTAGGGTTTTATGCACATGATTATGTTTGGAAACCCTAATTTGGGGAAAATATGAGTTTTAATGGTCGTAATCCAAAATTGCAAGTATACAACAGAGATATAATGATTCTTGAACTTGGTTTAAGATGAGAGAACCCTTGATGAAGATAATTGAGATAATTAGGGTTTTATAAATAAGGAACCTATTTTAGGGTTGCTAGTCTAAAAAGGAGATAAAGTTGGATAAAGAAACCTAAGAAACCCTAATGAACCCTAAAGTCTTGGAAAATTTTAGAAAGTATCCTCATGTTATTAGAAAGTGTTTTCACATTAGGTAATCTATATGTTTCAGGAATTAAGGCTTGTTTGCATTAAGGTGCTTGATTTGATATTTTGTTAAATTTAGATTCTATTGCTCAAGAACATGTATGTGGTTACACTTATGGTTAAATCGCTTTAGTTTTCTCGGCGATTCCCAATGTTTTATTGATTACTTGGAATAAATGTCTGATTGTCTTTTATTTCATGCAATTATAAAGTGACTATGACTATCACCATAAATATATGTGCATAACTAGCTCAGATAATGGTTCTCCTTAGTAGCTTTGATGTTGATGATATAGATGATCTAGTACATGGTCTACCCGTGAGGTAGGACCATCATGTTATCATGAGTCGATGTGTTGGTCTACCCTTAGGTAGGACGACTCCACGACCCTACGTATTGATCTATCTAAAAGTCAGGATCATGGGGGTTATTTGAGATCTACCATATAAGAGGTAGTATCCATGTCCACTGCAAGGGCAACACAGAGACTAAGGGTATGTAAGGATTGAGTAGTCATGTTTAAAATGTAAAATTTTCTTATTAAACCATAATTTCTTGCAATTTGTTGTTACAAATAAATGCAAGATTGTTGTTTCCCCCATAAACCAGTATAATTTGTTATACTAACTACTGTTTTGTTTGTTGGTGATTTAGGTTATCAAGAAATGGACATTCCTTTAAAGTGGCATTGATGGAATAAAGCTTAATAAAGAATTGGAGGATTGTAGTTAGATAAGTTCTTTCTTCGGTAAATAATTCCACTTCCTATATTTTGCAAGGTATGAAAAGAAAATGTTTATTCCATTAAAAGTTAGTTGTAGTAGAATTTATTAATTATTGTTGATTATTTGCAAAACCATTGATCCTATTTTGGGATAATGCCTCTGACCTCTTGGTCTCCCATAACTGGGGGCTACCGGGAGGCAGGATCGTTACACTACACTTCCACCCTCATATACTACAACACAACCATGTGCATTTGCAGGTGTAGTATCTTTAGTAGAAACAGGTGTGTAGGCTTAGGTCGTTAAAATTTTTGAAAGTTATATCACCGTGTGTCCCGATGTCGTAAAGCGCATCTAGTCAAATCACAACTGATTAGTCAGTGCACCTCTGGCAGGAGTCGCCAATGGCCTAAAAAGGGGAACACATGTGACTTTCGCTAAAATATGTCAGCTTCAACTATCTACTTGCCAATGAACTTAAGTGCCTCTGTGTCTTATGGTTAGTCATCCCATGGTGGCCAATGGATTGATCATGTGTTCACCTAAGTCTTCAATTCATGATGAGAGTCTTCAACCAATGTTTTCATCACGTCACCAATGTTGGGCTATTGGTTGGTGCTTATCATCTTAAGAAGCTCTTTTTGAAACCATCAGTAAGTGTTTTCTTTCTATCACTTTTGTGATGTCCTCCTCTGTGATGAAGTAGGAATGGTTGGTCATTAGTATCGGGAAACCATGGATATGCCCCTTCTATAGAAAGTAGTTGAAAAGGGGAAAACTTGGTTGTAAAAAAATTGCCCCTTGTGTTAGGCAAGAGGAATCAACATATGGAATACATATTTTTGTATCCCCAAATTTCATGGTAGGACTCAGTAGAAACTTCTCTTGGCATGGAAGAGGATTTAAAAAATCATGATAGACAAGGGTATCCTACCCCTTGCATGGGATTGGGACAAAAATCATGTCAAAATATGGAAGTTCACCCTTTGTGTGGGAAGGGTTTTTTCATGTATCAGTGTAGATTGTTAGATCCTATGGTATGAGGGGAGGAATATGCCCCTAGATTGAGTGATATGGAAGGATTTTCCAATCTTGTCATGAGGTATGTCAAGTAGCACCATGATAAAGAATGTGGATCATTGTTTTTGGTTGAAGAGGGTAAGTTAGGATTGTACCCTGGGACAAGGTGATGCTCTTGGAGCTAGAGACTATGGTTGGGGATCAATGTGTGAGGTTTTCTATGCTCAAAATAGGTTTTATGAGAGAGATAATCACAAGACATAGGTTATTTGGGGATGGGGTGACCCACTCGAGGCCAGAAAATGTGGATGGAGACAGGTGTGAAGGCATGGTGATGGCCATGTTTTAGGTGATGGTCTGGGACCGTATAGATGTGAGCGTGAGAGCCAAGGTGAACGCCCAGTTTAAAGTTGTGGTCTATGATTGTATGGATACAAAGATGAATGTAAAGTGATGGCCCGATTTAAGGTCATGGTCCAGGACCTTATAGATATGAGCATGAAAGGCAAGGTAATGGCCCAGTTCTAGGACATGGTCTAGGACAGTCAAAAGATATGAAAGTTAAAGTGCACTCATGGCCCAATCTTAGGTCATGGTACATGATCATGGCGTGGGTGGCAAAGATAGGAATACCATGTGCTATTAGGTGACATCTCTACCAGCCTAGAAAATCCTTTGGATTAAACATAGTTGGCATGATTAGGGCATGAGTTGATATTTTAGTCAAGATTTGGAAGTTATATCCAAACTTGAGTTTTTAGTAGCCTTTCGGTGAATATCAAAGGTATCAGACATGAGTGGTGGCTCATTAGAAGAGACCACAATTGGGCAACCTTTTGAGCACAGAGAAAATCAGAAGATTTTTGAAAAGGTTGTCTAAGTTTGAAAATACTTTCCTTTCTTTTTTTTGAGTTTCAAAATATTCTTTTTTCTTCAAGTTTGTTGAGGTTTTGAAAGATGGTTCAACTTTAATGAGTTCTGAGATGATTTGAAAATATTTAAGATTGTTCTTTTTGAAAGGAATTTTTCTTTGAAAAGATATTTATTTTGGGAAAAGAGTTTTTTTCTTTGAAAAGATTGTTCTTTTGGGAAAAGATTTGTTCCTTTTTTTGAAAAGATTGTTCTTTTTCAAAAATATTTGTTCTTTTTTTTTGGAAAAAATGTTCTTTTATGGAAAATGAAATACTTTTTCTGAAATGCTTTTCATTTTTTGTTTTGAAAAGATTTTTCTTTTTAGTTTTTTTCTTTTGAAAAGATGTTTCTTTTGAAAATACCTTTTTTATTTTTTGAAAAGAGTTTTATTTCCTTTAAAAAAAGAATAGTGTTAAATTCTTTTCGTTTTGGAAACATTGCCGATTTTTTAGAACATTATTCTTTTCTTCAAAAGGGAAAAAAATATATTTTCTGAATGATTGTTCAATGAAGATTGTTGAATGAGAGAAATCAGTTTAGATTGTTGCAGAACAAATAAAGTCTAGAGTTTGCAAAGATCATGGATCAAAGATGGTTCATGAGTGAGATTGTTGGAAATTATTTTGGGATCCTTTGAGATAATTGGAGATTTTTGTTTTAATTTGGGTTGAGATAATGTGAGATCATGGGATTGTTGAAAGAGATTGTTTTTTTTTATGAGGTTATTTTTCACATGAGGATGTTAGCAAACAACAAACAGCCCATGCGTGATGATTACAATCTTAACGTATAAATCTTTCAATGATCTTAGAATTAGCACACAACAATCTTAAAAGTTGTAAAAGAAGCAACCACAAGATATGTATGTAGAAGATAAAACCCTCCTTTTTAGCCCATGAGTTTAGATGCAATATTACATCCTCACTCAAACATGATCTGTATAGGAGGGGATGGTCAATATATTCTACAGTGTGATGGAACTCATCATGGGAATAACATGGGTTCAATAGATATGGGTATTGGTCATGATACACCTCGTGACTATGTCGGTTGTAATCAACTGTGAGTGCTAGGAGATGGGGTTCAAGGCATTTGAATGTTCAGCTTAACACTGTGTTGGAACCTTTATTGGCACCCCATGCCAATTTTAGGGATCCAACATGAGTGTTGGCACCTATTCTGTGACACATCAGATTGTAGATGTGTACTGTGCAAGTGTAAGCTTTTAATATCTTCTAATACAATCCCACAATAATAAAGCACAAAAAATAAATGATAGACATCTATCAAAACAATCATGCAATTATTAAGAAAGAGAAGATCTTGTTTATCGTAAAGATCCCTCTCATCCATTTATTTCTTTCCTTATGATATTTAAACAAAGTTAATAAAAAGGAAATTGAAAAAAAGGGAGGGAAGTGAAGGCTAACCCTAAAATGGAAGTTGTGGCCAACCCTAAAAACAACAATTGATATAAAATATGATAGTTGACATACTACTAAAAACCAAAGTATGTGAAAACCAAAATAATTTTTTTTCACCATTGGAAGGGTTTATTCCACCATCTTCCTTAAGATCTAGAAAAAAAGGTGTCTAGAAAGAAAAAACTTACTCTTTGCTGGTGAAACATGGTGATTTGCCATTTTTGTAGGCTAAAAAAGTTTTTTTTTCATTTTTATTGGTGGATTACTATGATCCACAATCTATTTTTTTGATAATTCTGGATTTTGAAAAAACCAAAAGGAACAAAAGAAAATTGAGAGGAAAAAATAGAAACCTCAATCGACCGAGAAAACATGAGATGATGAAAAGGAAAACACAATTCTGATCATTTGACAACTCCCCAACAAAGTCACCAATCTATTGTGCCCTGCACAAAAAAGTCAATGGATCCTATGGCCATGGGAGAAAAAAAAGTAATGAGAAAAGGATAAATCGATAAAGCTCAAAGTTGACACTCATTTTTAGAGTAAAATAAGGTAAAAAACGAAGGTACACGTTTAAATCAGTGGGAAAATACATAAAAATCTGATTTTGAGTCAACCCAAGGGCGGATAATAAAGATATGCATGCATTTAGATTTCAAATACAACGATCATGTTATGAGTGAGAAAGGTGTTAGCACCCCCATATCACCTCATGAATGATACTACAACCTTTTTAGTCATCTTTGATATAATGGATGCTCAAGGTTGTTATTAAAGAAAACAATGGTAAAAATGATAAAGAGTTATTTATATTGTTGGTGAACCTTTTGGGGATGGATGTGGTCATAGTTTTCCCAGCATAGACCAAAAGGTCCTATTTTTAGGTGTGTTGTGGTCCCAATCGGGTGAGGACCTCCCACAATGAAGATCCATCACTGGCAATTGGAACCAATGCGTTAGGAAGAGATAAAGGCGAGGGAGATAGATATAGTAGACCAAGATCAAATCTTTGGGAAAGAGTGTGCATATATGAATGACTATGAATAGATTGGAGTAAGAGACAATTATTGATATGGATATGATAGAAAAATCAGTAGTTACTATTACATAGCCTACATAGCCTACCGGCATAAGAAGATGAGTTTTTGTCAAAGGGAGGATCGTCTAATCACATACAAAAAATGAAAGAGAGAGGTAGTCATTTCTCTGGCTTCAGAAGAGATGAGAGGGACCTAGAATACTTTGGGTATGGGGGTCTATTTATAGGTGTATTTTAGGGTTCAGAGTTCTAGGAAGAACCTTCTGGAAGAGGTGACGGGTCACGATGATGTACCCCATGGAAGGGAATGTGGATCATGATGATCAACTATGTGTGATGCGGCCGTTGGATGTGATCCACCCAGTGTCCCCAGGTGGGAAAAGATAGTTAGTCGCCGATTAGGAATGTTCTAGTGAAACTTGGAAAAACTTACACATAATATAATTCAGAGTTATCTCATAGTTTTTTCTGGAGAAGTAGTTGAAAAAAGAAAATATTCAATTGTTAGACAATTCAACTGGGCAATTTGTGAAGAATAGCCTATTTAAGGCAGAATTGAAGGACGATTTCACATAGAAAGATAGACTGGAGTTATCTCTTGAGATTTCCTAGAAAAGACAGTTGCAAAGGGAATATTTAATTTTAGACAGATCAATTGTGCAATTTGTGAAGAACTGCCTACTATGGCCAAAATTGAAGGATAATTGAGCACAAAATGATAAGTAAGAGTTATATCTAAGATTTTCCAAGAAAAAGTTGGAAAGAAAATATTTAATTCTAGATAACTTAACTGGGCATTCTGTGAAAATATCCTATTTAAGGTAGAATTGAAGGACAAATAGTACTTTCAATATGAAAGAAGGCTTCTTTGCAGAAAGCCCCAAATTGGGTGAAAAATGGGTGAAATGAATGGAATAAATAGGAAGAAAATATGGCAAAATGTGGAGAATGTGATGAAATAACATCATTTGCGATAGATAATTAACATTTAAACAAGATTTTTTTCTAAGTGAGCAAAAATGAGGTGTCAATAGATGCTTAATAATACATGAGACCCAAGGGGTCAGGAGGTGATCATGTCCTACGTACAGAAGACTTTTCATGTAAGGATAAAGCCACCCATGATTACATTAGGCCCAAGGGACTAGGATAACAACCACTTCCTAAGTACAACAAGCCCAAGAAATGAAAAGCAACTCTATAAGTATATATGGCTCTTGGGATTAGGAGAAGATCACTGCAAATGTACCTATAACCCTATAGATCCTAAGGGGATGATTAAGGCCAATGATACAAGAGATGAACTATACAGAATACAAGAATTTTTTAAGTTATGATTGAAATGAAATTCTAAGGGAGATTGGGAACATATCTAAGAACTCTGAGAATAACACTTTGCTCCTAGGATAATGATATATTGGAAAATGACATGTTGGAGCTAAAATATTTTCATGTTTTGAGTGTCACATTGAGGATGACAACCTAATTTTAAAGCATAAGATAATGTTCGGATGCAACATCTATGTTCATAGAAAATATGATCTATATATTTGTGACAGTACAGAGAGAAGAACGCTATGGAATGATCTTCTGATGATGGCTGAAATTATAGGGGATGAAGGATGGACTATTGCAGGGGATTTTAATGTGGTGAGGCACCCTAGGGAGAGAAGGGGTGGAAACCAACCTGGGTTTCAAGACATGATGGATTTTAATTCTTTGATATCAGATGCAGCTCTGGAAGGAATACCTTTTGAAGGCAGTCAATATACATGGGTGAATAAGTAGGTTCTCACACCGACAATGTGGCAGAGAATTGATAGAGTTCTTGTCAATGGAGCATGGATGTTGAAGAGGCATGCGACTAGATCTATTCATCTTACTAGAGCGAGGGTGTCAGACCATGGTCTGATATCAATGGATATTTCTGAATGTTAATACATGTATTTGAATGTTTCTATATGTGTAAATGTGAGAATTGAATTGATGTCTGAATGTATGTACTTGTGTGAATTTTTCCTTGTGACTTTTGCAGGTTTGCGGCCTGTTTGTAGGCTGATATCAATGGATGTCGTAAACCTGCAGTTCAGAAAAATGAACTGCAGGTTCTCATCCTGCTGACCAGACACAGTAGGCCTGCAAACTGATATGAAAAAAAAAATAGAAATAGGCGTCGGTTATTTATAGAAAACCGTCAGCAAAGACCTACAGCGTCGGTTATTTATAGATAACCGACGCCTGATGTGGCCAAAGCAGTCCTGGAAATGGCGTCGGATATTCGTATCAAACCGACGCCTATTTAAACAACCAGGCGTCGGTCTTTTGGTATATAACTGACGCCAAAAGGGTTCGCGCCACAGAAAACGGCGTCATCTAGGACACTTTATGCGTCGGTTATCTACTAAAAGACCGACGCTACATGGAATATAGGCGTCGGTCTTTTAGTAAATCACCGACGCAGAAAGTTCCCTAGATGACGCCGTTTTCTGTGGCGCGAACCCTTTTGGCGTCGGTTATATACCAAAAGACCGATGCCTATAGGTTAAATAGGCTTCGGTTAAAAAACCGATGCCGAAGTGTTCGACCTTTAGCGGCGCCCACATAGGCGTCGGTCGGAAACCGACGCCAAATGGGGTTAAAAGACCGACGCCAAAGGCCGTTTCTGTAGTAGTGCCACTGCCCAGTTATGATGGTTCCCGGTTCTTGGATAACGGAAAAAAAGAAGCCGCACTTCTCTCTTATGAAGACCTGGCTCGAGCATGAGGACTGCATGAATATTATCGAGCAGGCTTGGAATGATCCTATATACGGGCATCCTTCTGTGGTTTTCTGCCTTAAGCTCAAAAGTGTTCATGAGGCTCTTCGTAGGTGGAGCAAGGACACCTTTGGTGCTAACAGACAACACATTCTTGATTTGGAAGACGTGATTTTCACAACACAAATGGCTTTTGATGAAAATCCGACTGCTGTTAATGAGCTTAACTTGAGAGAGGCGGAAAGTGAGTTACAATATCTTCTGGACCAGGAGGAGAAGACATGGAAGGAGAAAGCTCAAATAGACTGGCTTCAAGATGGGGAGGGAAACACCAAGTTTTATCATGCAACTATTAAGGCGAGAAGGAAAAGAAGAAGGATCAGTCGGGTGGTATTGCAAGACGACACTCAGGTTACGGATCCTAAGCAAATGGCAGAGATGGCAGCTGATCATTACAAGCATTTTTACAATGAGGCAACAGATACAGATGCAAATGAGCTGGATGGTTTCATAACTTTGATCCCAGAGATGGTCTCACTTGATGAAAATTTCACTATCATAGCGACTCCACAAGAAGAGGAGATCAAAGAGGTGATGTTAAAGATGGATGCAACAGCAGCCCCGAGACCGGATGGATTCACTCTCCCTTTCTTTACAGCGGCATGGTCTATCATTAGATTTGACTTCATGGACTTGGCGAGAAGCTTCTTCAGCGGACAGGGTTGCTTCAGGGGTCTCTTTTGCTGCAGAATTCTACTTATTCCAAAGAATGATGAGTCTAGAAGAATACCGGAGGATTTCAGACCAATATCCATTGAGAATGTTGCTCTTTGTATTATTGCAAGGATACTCAGTGAGATATTCACTCCTATTATGCCACACCTGATTTCCAAGAACCAAGGAGCCTTTGTGAAAGGCACGGATATATCTCATCACATCCGGTTAGCTAAGGAACTTATGCATGATATCAATAGAGGCAGAGACTTTCCTAATGTGATCTTAAAATATGATATGTCGAGGGCATACGATAGAGTATCTTGGTCCACACTGGGGAAAGTCTTGGAGAAGTTCAACCTTACAGAGGAGGTTATCAAGTTATGTCTTAGCTTTTTTGCAAATACGTGGGCAACGGTGACTATAGGCGAGGAAACGGTTGGATTCTTTCATATGAGTAGAGGATTAAAGCAAGGAAGTGCGATTTCTCCATTCCTTTTCATACTGTTTGAGGAAATGCTATGTAGAAGATTCCTGAGGTTATATGAAGAAGGGGCCATCTCAAAATTCCAGGTGCGTGGGGAGGCAGTGCCTCCGGTCATTCTTCTCTATGCAGATGATATTGTGGTCTTTTTCACAGTGGACCAAGTATCTTTGGATGTGG
Organism: Alisma plantago-aquatica; assembly: GCA_963693085.1. NCBI lineage: Eukaryota > Viridiplantae > Streptophyta > Magnoliopsida > Alismatales > Alismataceae > Alisma > Alisma plantago-aquatica. The sequence goes on along the minus strand of OY856414.1, from coordinate 52,748,555 downwards.
TTAGTAATACCTTTGATGCATACGAAAGAGAAACTGGGCAGAGAATAAACAAAGCTAAATCTACATGCGTGGTAGGAGGCAAGGACCTGTTGTTAGCTCATGAGGTAGTTGTGTCCCTGGGAGTGAGTGCTGCTACGGAATCTTTGAAATATTTGGGCATACCGATCAAGAAAGGTTCGATGAGACTATCTGACTTTGAGTTCCTAATGAGCAAGATAAATGAAAAGATTTCTACGTGGAAGTCTAGACTCTTATCTTTTGTGGGGAGGAGGATGTTGATTGCACATGTTCTAGCATCCATACCAGTATACACGGTGGCGGCAATGGGTATTCCTGCTGGGATAGTAGCGCAGATTGAAGATAAACTATCCAGATTCCTATGGAGTGACAAGGAGGATCATCACAGGAAGGCGTGGATTGGATGGCACAGGGTGGCTAGACCATTTTCTTTGGGCGGGTTGGGAATTCCCATGCTACAGTCGATCATTGAGGCCTTTGTTACAAAAGCATGCTGGGAGGTTCTAACAAAGGATTCCATATGGGCATCTTTCTGCAGAAGCAAATACACAAACGTGGCAGGAGGACAAGACAATCTATATCCTGGTACCTTGAGAAGAGGATTACTACCTTCACCTTTCTGGAAGAGATTGTGGGACATGTTTCCTCGCATGTTTCCTTTGTGTAGATGGGTGGTTGGTAATGGAGAGATATCCTTCTGGGATTCATGGTGGTGCGAGAAATGCCTGGCTGATCATGCGATTATACCCAGTGACAGAAGACACCCATTCTTGGTGAAAGACTTTTGGATAGAAGGATATGGATGGGATTGGGATTCTCTTAGACTGATCTTGGATGAGGAAGGAATACAACTGATACGGGATGCAGATATATGGATATCTAACGAAGAAAACAAGCTAGTGTGGAGTCCTGAGAAGAGTGGCAGATTTTCTATGAGTTCAGCCAAGCGGATGATGATGCATAATGAAAAGGAAGGTCCAGACGGCCTTGGGAGGATATGGAAAGCTGGGTATCTGAAAGAGGCAGCGTTCATATGGAAAGCGGCTAGAGGAGAAATTCCCACAGACAATAACATAAGGCTTAGATGTGGTATCCCTCTTGCATCTAGATGTTGTTGCTGTTTTGAATCCCAGGAGGAAGATACGGGTCACTTGCTTTTCCAGGGGCAGACCGCCCAGTTCTTTTGGAGGAAATTTGACGAGATGATTGATATGGAGGCGCCTTTCGACATGAGATCTCTTCTTGATAGGTGTGCATTGGCAAAAAAGAAGAGCATAGCTGAATGGTTGGCAGGTAATCTAGCTATCTTAATACCGCATAGCACATGGCACATTAGATGTGGAGTTAAATATGATGGTAAGATGATATCGCTCAGCCATGAATGGGATTATATCTTGAGAATCCTAAACCACCACATGAAGAGGTATGCGTTTCCTATTGCTATGGAGAATGAAATATATGACAGGATGAAATTGTTGGGCGTGAAAGAACCAAGGACAGCTATGAAGGAAATTGTTTTGCTGCGATGGGAGAAGCCAGATCTACATAATCTCAAAATGAACATCACGATTGGGAGGGACAAAGATGCAAACGGTACATATAGAAGATGGGCAGCTGGTGTCATCCGTAACCACAATGCAAATATCTGTCTTGTGTTCTGAGATTGGATCAAGAGCTCTGACTACTTCCTTGCGTATATGCAAGCATGCGCCATTGGTTTGAAGTTAGCTGGTGACCACGCTTTGAACATCTCGAGCATTGAGTTTGACGACTCCTTTACATATGAGGTACTGTGGCATGGAGGTAGAGAGTTGTGGCGGACAACATCTTTTGTTAGGGAGCTCAGAGAAGAGATTGCATCTTCCATGATTTCTGGTTCGCTAGTTCACAAGGTTATCAACTCGATACCTTGTGATTTAGGCAGGTGGGGGAGTAGAACGCAGGAATTATTAGTCTCTTCAGATGTTTCTATTATGCCGATGAGAATTAAGGGCATGGCTCTGATGGAGAAAAGAAGTACTCCCTACGTGGTCCTAAAGAAGACAGCTGTTGGAGGTGAGGATGAGAGATATTAGAGTGAGTCCTTTGTTTTTTGTTTGCTATATTCTTTTTTGAGGGTCATTTGATTGTGGGATAATGGGATATTACCCGAGTTATAAGTGCGGGAGATGTAGTTCTTGCTATGATTTAGCCCACAAGAGGGGTGTGGGATGAATAAAAGCGACCCCTGGCTTAACCAAAAAAAAAATATTTGTACTATAGTCAACTATTTATTTCATCTTAGTATAGGAGTTATAGATTGGGTGGACATGATTATACATATAAATGCTACAAGAAACCTAGGTTAGAATTTATGATATAAGATAGGGTATTGAATTTTTCCACACCATCTCATGGATATAATTGAAATATGAATCACCAAGAAAAAAATGGAATCACCAAGTGACAACATAATGCAATAAATCAGGAGGAGGAACTATCCTTTGAAGAAATCTGGGTATAACCTCAGGTATATAGATTATTTTTATCTCAATAAAATTCTTTAATAATGAGTAGATATATCCTTTGTGGGGTGTCTTTATAGACCCATAATGCAAGAGGCTAATACATTTGGCATTCACTTTAACATGTTTAGGTTCGAATTCTAGGGAATATTTTTTATTTTTGTGTTGGTGTGGATGTAACGACCTCGAGCTTTTAAAGTTTTAGATTATATTCAAGAATATTATGTGAAGAATAAAATTTGAATAAATAATTAAATGGTATGACTTTGATTAATTACTTTGAGACTATGGCTTTGATTAAGTCTATAATCCAAGTAAATAAGGTAATTTTGGGCTTAATTTATAAATATGCTTCAAATGTGGTATTTAAGGTAAAAGAAAGAAATAATTGTGTAAATAACAACCTGGTGAATCTTGTATGTTTACTATAAGGCCTAGATTTGATTCATGGGCCATATGATCCAAGATAACCCCATTTATACTACTTTGGGGTTTGCAAATAGCACTTGAGATACTATTTGAGAATTCAGTACTTCATGCTCATATTGAAAACCAATAATAATTTTTAGTTTTTAGACAAAGGAACTATGAGATCATAAACTCATTCTCATTAGATTTTCAGTTTTCTGATGACCTAGGTAATTGACTAAGTAATTATCTAATTCTGAATGGAAACCAAGTTTTGACTAACTAACATATTATTTAAGTCTTGATCTCTTAACCATGATGGATAATAGATAGCTAACTATTATCTTGAAATTGGAGATCAAATTGGCATATGATATCTTCTGTATATATACTTATATGGAGTGAGATTTTAAATAAAAAGAAATAAATAAGTTTTAGGAAGGCAGAGTCCACCCAAGCTAGGACACCAGATCCAAGCAAAATCACAAACAGAGAGGCTCTTTGGTGGAGGCAGTCAGAGATGCACACACTAACCAATTAAGTTTGATTAGATGTGCCCCATGTTACTTGAACACGCATGGGATCTTTTGATATTTGTAAAAACCCTAAAAAGGCTCAGTCACAATACTAAGAAGGACACCCGTAAGTGCACAGGCTACTATTGTAGTAAAGATGAGAGGCAAGTATATAGGTCGATCCTCAGGGAGAGAGGGGGCACTAGAGCTAAGTTAGTGTTGGCTATGTTCTTGAAGAAGATATTAGGGTTGAAGGGTTTAAATTGGGTTTCGGTTGATTACACTACAATTGTAAGAAAGAAGGAATAAGAAAGAAACTAATTCAATAAAAGCCCTAGAATACTCTTGGAAAGATAGAACTAAGAGTCTAATAAAGGCAAGAAATTAGGCTAGAGTAAGAGTTATACTACACTAGCAAGATAAGTTATCAACTAAGATGCAAGCTAGGCAATTAGACAAACAAGAGTCTAAGTTATCACTAATTAACCAAATTAACACAAGAAAACTCATAGAAGCCCTAACTACTTAAGTAAGAACTAACTATCTAGAACTAGGAAATTAGCTAAGAATTAACAAAAGCAATTGACTAAACTAGCATTAACAACCTAAGATGGTAAAGGTGGATTTCAAGAAATATGATGGATAGGTGGCCCGTTTGGGAATGCACCTTAATATTAGTTGGGGGAAGGTTAATATAGCATGAAAATCTCATGTTTAAATCTAGATTACTAAACCAAGCAACAAGGCAAGTGCTAATAGAATATACCCTATACTACTAGTTGGAGAACTAGGGCTAGGTGTAATTCTAGTAGGACTTGGCAAGTCTAGGTTTCTAGGGTAAGTGGTATTAGGGCAAATGAGAGCCAAGGGTAGGGATTGGAGTACAGATGAGGGTATTTCACCTCATGTTACTTGCCATCTAGCCTTTAGGAAACTCTAGGCAATTACACTAATCGCATTTACACTAGATACTTAGATCTCACACTCACTTGTAGAAGAAGGGAGATGTATGTAGGAATAAAGGGGGCTATCTAGGGATCTACCAGTTGGACCTAGGAGCCATTCCCAAGATTGCCACATACATTCTAATTTCCCCTAGAAGCTAAGTGTCATCAAGCATCACAAAATAAGAAATTTATGTTTAAAAGGACAAACCACATGCAAGATAATGGGAAATGAGATAGAAGCAAGAGGCAATCATAATTGAATGAAATTATGTTCATTACAAGTTATTTTCCTCAACATGGTATCAAAGTCACATTTTAACCCCAAATAGCCCACCACTAGGGGCTTAGCTAGACATTCTAAAAAAAAAGATAAAAGAAGTGAGGAGAAGGGGATAGGACTCCATGGAGATCGAAGTAGATCCTCCTCCTTCACCAACTAGCTATTATAGGGCGACCTCCCTCCTCCAAGGTGGATGATGGGCATGAAAATGAAGGGGATTATGGTAGAAAACCTAGAAAATTGGGTTTCTATGGTGGAAATGAGGTGGACAAGGTGGGTGGAGAGCATAAATGCAAGGGGAGTGCATTGAATGCTCAAGAGTGGGTGGAGAAGAGTAATAGAAACTAACCTAGTGTTGTGGCCACCACCCATGTATATATAGGTGGTGGTGGAAGCACTAGGGTAAGTAGGGGAATTATTGGAAAAACATTGTAGAAAATGCTAGGGTTTAGGTGGTAGCATGGTCGTGCTGGCATGGTCGTGGTGGGTAAGGGTGGGAAAGACCATGATGGTGTGGAATAGTCATTCTAAGAAAGTGGAAAAATCACAAGTTGAGGCGTTAATATGAAGATTGGTAGTATGGCCATGCTAGGCAACATGACCGTGATGGAGGCTAGGTAGAACGGCCATGCTGGGTGGCACAGCTGTGGCGAGGGAGTTGGAGGTGAGGTTGTTCCCTTTAGCATGCCCATTTTGGCTTCTGGAAGCACAACTGTGATAGGCAGCACAACTGTTTTGGGGGCTTCATGGCACAAGCATGCTGGTTAGCACAACTGTGGTGGGGATGTTGTTGTAGCTTTGCAATTTTGGGATTTTCTCAATAACTTAAGCAATGGTCAGCACAGTCATTCCTTGGCACCACGGTTGTGTTGGGGTCTTCAGTAGAAAATTCAACTTGAATCTTCATGATCAATGGACTTCTTTGCTTGATGTTGACCCTTGACCATTAGGGGTAAGTTGAGGGAGCTTTTGGGTCTTCTTTGGACCACTCCATGAGTGGAGGACTCTTACAACTCCTTCCTTCTCTCTCATCCATCCAAAGAATGGTCCAAGTATTTGAAAAGTATGCAAAGAACGTCCATAAGTGCATTTGACAATAATATGCATATTGGGGAATTTAACTTGCATTGTACAGTGTTAGATGTGATTGAGATATAAAAAAGCACAAGATGAAGCCCTAAAATTGGGCTGCATCACCACCCCAAACTTAAAACATACTTGTCCTTAAGTATGCTCCAACTCGATCTCTATTTAGTTTCTTTCAAAAAACAAGTGTGATAAATGCATTGCAAAAGATGATTATTGACTAAATGGCCTTTAAAGTGACTAAGTACATGTGTTTCAGCAAAAGATGATTATTGACTAAATGGCCTTTAAAGTGACTAAGTGCATGTGTTTCACCTCTCTCCTATCCACTTTCACAAACCAATAATGAAATGAGCTTTGAGCATACAAACTTCAAATATAGAGCATAGAATACACAAGCTTTCCATATGTCCTTCATGTAATTTTGGGTAAACTGTTTCATGTTTGCGTTAATCAATGATGACTAGGAGTGTTGTTTCACTTTCATGCATTCAATCTTATGTCTCAAACCACACCAAATGACCCACATGGTTGTAGAAAGGGTAAAGTGGGATATACTTTATGTTTTCTAGCTCAATGGGTATGAAAAAGGAAGAAATGATTGTGGTAAGAGATTGGAGTGCTTTTACACACTTGTCTTTTCTTTATTTAGATGCTCTTAAATAGGAGCATCTTTTTATTTTCTGTTTTCTTTTTGTTTTCTTCTATTCTTTTCTTTTTCCCTTGATGTAGGTAGGGCATATGGTGGATAGAGTGAATCAGGGAGATGTAGATATGGCCACCCCAAACTTTTGGAGGTGGCCAAGGCTAAATATATGCTAGGCATCCTTTCATGAGGAGAAGAGGTATGAAGATGGTGAAAGAAGAGTCTGGTCAAAGAGGGGTCATTAGTGTACTCCTCAACATGAGATTTCCTACATGAAAACTAATCCAACACTTCATAAAATGATATCACATCACATGATTGAACACCATGAGATTCACATTTATATCATGTGATTCCATAGGCTCTAAGCATTCATAGCTTGCTCAATTCACAATTCAACCAAAACATACACCAACTTGAGAGAGGTGATGCACATGTAAAAAGTCAACAATCAAGACCATATAGCAATAAACTCTAAGAAAATGACATGCATTTTTCAAAGACCAACATTTTCATTTCAAACAGTGGAGATTAAGTTAAAACATGCTTTTAGGCAAGAACATTCAAATTTGGGAAAAATTGGCCAAAATGATGCCAATTTGCATTAAATCACATCTAAACCTAACTTTTAGGGAAATTAAAATTGTAAAGCAGCAAATCCTATTTAAAACACACAAATATTACCAAAATCTACATGAGAATGCAATGCATGACAAGGAAGAACAAAAATTCTAAAAAATTACACAAAAATGCATGAAATTGAACTACATGTATGCATGAATGCAAACAAAAGGAGATCTACACTAAAAAGATAAATGTGAAACAAATTGGGATCAGGTGAGATAGACATCAACTAAATAAGCTAAGAAAGAGGGAATACTGTTGTACCACCCCAAACTTTTGAATCATGTTGTCCGCAGCATGAAACTAAAGCCTAGGAATGATAGGGTAGACGTCACTTCTCCGACAATGTGGGATCCTATGGTGGGCCTAAATGTGGAGGTGGATGCTGGTAATAGTGGCCCCAGTAGTCCACCTGTGGAGGTAGGTATGTCTCCTGGTAACCAGATAATCCTCCCCATAAATCATCCCCCCATTGGGGATTCCTATGTACCTACGCGTGATGATATTGGTACATATGGTTGATCTGATGATGCATCTGCTGATGATCTAACCACATGGCTTGTTGTCTCTACTAAATCGCCTCCAACTGTGCATGAATGGCTGACATGTTGTATGCATTTGTTTGGAGGTGATTGTGCTTCAAAGTCCTCATGTCTCTATCTAGTGTGGCGTGGCTGCTTAAGGATGCATTGTTGCTCTAGCACATTTGTCTCTCCTGCACCCTCTGGTAAGTCCATTGTAACGTCCTTGTAGTTCTCTATAGGGAATGTGCCTTCCCAACTATAAATTCATGCTGGAAGATTTTCCAAAGGCCTAATATCCTCAAGAAGAACAGACAAATGGTAAAGTAGATCTAAAGTGAGGCCAGGGTACTCAGGGTTCATGTTGTAAAAGATCTTCTTGTCTCTTATGGAAATCATCTGAGATCTTACAAGATAGTTCAAATCAATAAACTTGCCCCCTTCTTCCTTTGTGAAGTTCTGGACATCACAATCAAGTGCTTTTTCTATGGTGGTCCTTCCCATTATGAAGGGAATATTGATCTTGGAGGAAATTGTTTTTAAATGATCAATCATCATCATCCCAAGATTCACATAACCATGACTCACCATTATTGACATCACAAACAAGTCTTTTTGAGAACAACAACCTTGGTTGTCATATCGTCCAAAGATAGAGTTGGTGAGGACTTTCTGAATTTATCTAAAAGTGGGGTTGAAAATCTTGCTAGTTTTTTACTTCCCTGTTGCAAAGGACCTTTTGCCAGGTAATGTTTCCCACATCTTGGTGTAGTTGTATTTCCCATTTTTGTCAAACCTGCCCCCATCAAACTTTTGAGCTATCTTTGGTCCTGGTGTGAAAATCTTGTTGAGGTTGGAGGCCTTTAGTACATGAGTGGAGTCGTTGAGCCTGAAATGAATTACATCCTCTCCTTGATAGTTCACCTTCTGTAGAGATTCAAAAAATTCATGAGTCATCTCCAAGTATGTTTCTTCCACAGTGGTTAACAATTTGTACAATCCACGTGATTCTAGGAAATCCTTTGCAATAAGATGCATCTCTAGGGCTTGCATGGTGTTGGGGAAAGCATACCTTGTGGGAATCACCCTCCTAGTAGTAGACTCAGGGTGAAGGGGCCTTGTGAACACACTCCTTGTTGTACCTCACCCATATGCAACTTCCTGGAGCTGCTTCCCAACCCACTTCATCCTATCTTCCTCTAGCTTGGATAAGAAGTCCACTGGATCATCTTCCACCTCTTCACTCTTGGTGTCATCTATCTCTTCCTCCTCATATGTGTGTGACCCCAAACTTGTGTCCAAGTTCAAGGGCTTCATATGAATGGGTGCATCTTCAGCTTCATCCTCAATCACCAACCAACACCTCATGGGCTATTGAGCAACGTGTGGTTGTGCTAATAAAGTGGAGTGTCTTTCTAAAGTTTGGCGTGGAGGTCATTGTAAAGATGACGCTTTAGTATCCTTCTTGACCCTCCTCTCTCAGGTCGATACATCAATGTCCATCGAATCAATGATGTTCTCCATCTGTTCTTCTTCCTCCTCCTCTTCTTCATTAGGGTTGTTGTAGCTTGGATCTGACGTGTGTCCACTTAAGGAAAATCAGTGTCGGAATGCACTCGTCGATGCCGACCATCAGAGGGATTGTGAAATTGAATTAGACGGTGATGAAGCATTGTGGGATGGCAGTGTGACACTGGAGGCCTGCTTGGTGCGGCTTTTGCCTCTAGTGAGGGTGTTCGTGGTCTTCTCCACCCCCTTCTTGATTGCTTTGCCCATGCTCTTCATCTTTGTAAGGATTTTTGGTGGAAATCAAGCAAGAACAACAAAAAATGTGCTTTTGCGTTGTAGGGGCAAAATCTCCTTGGAGATGAAGAAATGGATGGTAATGGACGGTGGAAAATAGATCTTGAGGTTAGGGAAGGTGATTGGGGGCTAAAGGGAACTCAAATCTAGAGTTTGGGAGTAAGAGGAGGTGATTTAGGGGTGAATGGAGCTTGCTCTAGTCGCCTCTCCATGCAGAACGACCGTTATGGGTCGAGAAAATGAGAACTAGGTCATGCTAGCTTGAGAAAAATTGAGTAACTTAAGTACTAGGCATGGGCTAGCACGGCCATTCTGGCCAGCACGACCATGTTGTCCAGCATGGTCGTGCTGCCTTTGCCTAAAACTTGAGCTTTCCCTGTTGAAATGCAACTTTCCAGCACAACTATTCCATGCCAGAACGGCCATGCTGGGTCCTCCAAGTTAAAAAATCTTCTAAAATCATGAAATCATTGCATCATTCATACTCCAATCATTTTACTCGACCCACTTGATGTTGTATCAATCATTTTTCACTGAAATATACCTCATTTCTTGACTTTCACCTATCTCACCTGTCAAATCATCAAAACTAAACTATCAAGCAAAAATGTGTGTGTGTGCTCTTGGAATCATGTAAAAACAAAGTAAAAGTATAAAAAAGTGAAGGTTGGGTGAAAAAGTTCCCAAACCTAGGTGGGTTTCCTCCCACTAGTGCTAAATTTTACGCCTTCATTCGGGATTATTGATTCTTGAACTCGATCATCCTAATAGAATTTGTAAAGCATCTTTGAAGTAAATATCCTTATCATGTGCATTCAAGCACATCTCTTCATCAAGTTGGTGTTCCTCAACTAACATCATAATATCAAACTTTGTTTGGCTTTTTCTGAACCTACTACCACAATTGCCTTCAATCTTTATCCATTCACAATAAACTCTCTCGCTCCATCCTTCTAACATATCACAATAGCTCCAGATGGGTACACATTCTTGACTAGGTAAGGTCCTTCCCATCTAGACCAAAGCTTCTCGGGAAAGAAATTCATCCTAGAGTTGTATAACCACACCCATTGCCCGAGCTCAAAATATTTATCTTTGATCAAATTGACATGAAGAAACTTGGTTCTTTCCTTGTAGATTTTGGATAACTCATAGGATTCATGCCTCATTTCCTCAAGTTCATGCAGCTACAACTTTCTTTTCATCCCGGTTGTGTCTCCATCCATATCCATGGCTTTGAAAGCTTACATTGCCTTATGTTACATCTCAACCAATAGATGGAAGCTTTTTCCATAAACAAACTTGAATGGTGTGGTGCCAATAGGGGCTTTATATGCAGTCCTATAAGCCCATAAAGCCTCATTGAGACATAATGACCAATCCTTGTTGTCTGGTCTCACCATCTTCTCTACAATGAGCTTTATCTCCTGATTGACTAACTCAACTTGACCACTCATTTGGGGGTGGTAAGGAGTAGCCACATGATAATTAACTCCATGTTTCTTGAGTAGCCCTTCAAATGTCTGATGGATGAAGTGGCTTCCACCATCACTAATCAAAGCACATAGTACACTGAACCGGTTGAAGATGTTTGACTTAACAAAATCACAAACTACTCTATGATAATTAGTTCTAGTCTCAACATCTTATATCCACTTTGACACGTAATCCACGACAACCAAAATGTAGACATATCCAAAGGAGGGAGGAAATCGACCCATAAAGTCAATCCCCCAAACATCAAATACATACACCACAAGAATGGGTGACAGAGGAATCATGTCCCTCTTAGAGATAGTGCCCACCTTTTGGCACTTCAAACAACACTTGCAAAACTCATGAGAATCTTTAAACAAGGATGGCCAATAAAATCCACTTTGGAGAACCTTGGTAGCCATGAATTTCCCACCGAAATGACCTCCACATATTTCGGAATGGCACATAGATAGAATTTCTTTCTACTCCATCTCCAGGACACATCTTCTAATGAGTTGGTCGGGGCAATATTTGAAAATATGAGGATCATCCCAAACAATTGTTGACCATAGCAAATAGCCTTTTGCTCTCCTCCCTTGTTCATGTTCTTGGTATCCTTCCACTAGCTAAGAAGTTATCTATATTTTTATATCATGGCCTTTGAGTGGATGAGAGTAGGAAGAGTTGTTCATGTGGCATTGTCTCTTTAATTCAGTCTCTATCACCAAAGGGTGCTTAAATTTGGGAGAGATGGTCGGCGGCAGAATTTTCCATACCCTTCTTGTCCACAATCTCAACATCAAATTCTTGAAGCGAGAAAATCCACCAGAGAAACCTTGGCTTTGAGTCTTTCTTTGCCGTGAGATACTTCAATGCAACATGGTTTGTCTATATCACTACCTTGTTTTGCAAAAGATATGAGAGAAACTTGTCAAGAGCAAAGATCACTGCAAGAAACTCTTTCTCTATAGTTGTGTAGTTCCTTTGTGCTTTGTCAAGAGTCTTGCTCGGATAGTAAATGGCATGTGGAATCCAGCCAATCCTTTGGCCTAGCACAACCCCCACTTCTATGTCTAAGAATCAGTCATGATCTCAAATGGCAAGGAGAAATTTGGGGGCTGCATTATAGGAGAAAAAATGTTCTTGTGCTTCAAGTGGTTTAAGGCTCCAACACACTTGTCATCAAAGTGAAATACAACATCTTTTTCCAACAAATGGTAGAGAGGTCTTGAAATTTTGCTAAAATCCTTGATGAAGCGACGATAGAAACTGACATGTCCCAAGAAAGACCAGACATGTCTTACAGTAGAAGGAATGGCAAGAGTATAAATGAGGCCCACCTTGGCCCTGCCAACCTCAATATTGTCTTTTGAAACCCAGTGACTCGGAATAATACCTATGGGCACCATGAAGTGGCTCTTTTCCCAAGATAGCATGAGGAAAACCTTGACGCACCTATCAAGAATGGTGGCTAAGTAGAGAAGACACTCAACAAAAATTTTACCAAAAATAGAAAAATCATCCATGAATACTTCAAGTGATGAATCAAGCATGTCAGAGAAGATGTACACCACACATCTCTGAAAAGTTGAAGGGGCATTACATTGGCAAAATGGCATTCTCCTATAAGAAAAAGTACCACTAGGGAAAGTGAACATCATCTTTTCTTGATCTATAGGATGAACATCAATCTATAAATATCTGGAGTATCCATCAAGAAAGTAAAGAAACTCACCCTGCCAACCTCTCTAAAATCTGATCAAGAAATGGAAGAGGGTAGTGGTCCTTCTTAGTCTTCTCATTGAGATTTCTATAGTCCACACACATCCTCCATTTGGACTGTTCTCTAATAGGCATCATCTCACCATCAACATTCTCTACCACTGTGATTCCACCCTTCTTTGGTACAACTTGGATGGGACTCACCCATGTGTTATCAGAAATCGAATAAATAATTCCAGCATCTAACAATTTCACGACCTCTTGGGTCACAACTTCCTTCAATTTTGGGTTCAACCGCCTTTGCATTTAGTGGGTTGGTCTAGCATCATCTTCCAATTAAATCCTATGCACACAAATCGAGAGGTCAATATCCCTCAAATTAGCAATGGACCATCCAATGGCTTGAATGTTCTTCTTTAGGACTTTCATCAATGCATATTCTTTCCCTAAAGAGAGAATAGAAGGAATCATCACTGAGAGGGTGTCATTGGAGCCTAGGAATGCATACTTCAACCCTTCAGGGAGTGACTTGAGTTCATGAATTTGAGCTTCTTCAAGAGAGTTATTCAATGGCTCAGAAATGGATGGGAGGTCCTCGCTTGCAGCCACTAGGGCTAGCTCATTTACTTCATCCTCTTCATCATCATCATCGAGAAATTCAACAATGTGCTATAAACCTCTACTTGAGTGGCAATCTGGATCCACATAGGTAGGCACTCCTCTATAATATCTTCAAGGCATTCAACAAGATAACAATCCTCTTATGTGGCCCCTATCACCTCGGCTGTAGCTGAAGACTTGAAGATGTTCAACTGGATTTTTATGTGCATGAAGGTCACATACATGGTGCCAGTTCTCATGTGATCACTGCATTAGCTGTAGCCAAGAAGTGCCTCCTCAAGATAATAGGTACTCTTCTTGCATCATTTTCCATATCTAGCACAATGAAGTCAGCGGGGAAGAATGCAGAAGTCTCATCATCAAGTCTAACTAGCACATCATCAACATGCCCTCTAGGTGTTTTCACTGATCGATCGGCCAATTGCAAAGTGAAATGAGATGGACCTAATTGTCCCATTTGGATCTTGGTAAACAAATCACATGGCATCAAGTTCATGCTAGAACCCAAGTCTAGAAGGGCTTGGTCTATGCGGTGTGCTCCAATGTAACACGAAGTGATGGGAACACTAGGGTCTTTCCTCTTTATCGGCATGGTGTGTTGTTGAATTGATCTCACTTGCTCAGTGAGCTTGAGTTTCTTTGTCATTCTCCCCATTGTTTTCCTATTAAACATGCACAAATCTTTTAGATACTTGGCATAGGAAGGGATTTGCTTGACCTCATTAAGAAAAGGAATGTTTATCTTTACCTGTTTGAAAATTTTCATGATATCCTCAGTATGTTTCTTTTTTCTTCTTTCAGAAGAGGGCTCCTTAAGAGCATCAGGAAATGGGGGAGTTGGGCTCCCAATTGGCTCAGATCAATGGAATCATCAACTGGAATCATAGGAATCATGGTATCACTTCTCGGTATCAGTGTATCAACCCTAGTTTCTATCACAGTATCATCAATTTGGATCTCAGTATCAACATGTATTATCACACTATCACATCTATCCTCACTGGTGCACTACAACAACAGTATCACAGGGCTACTCCAAGGTCTGACCACTCCTCAATACCGTCACTGCCTTCACATGCTCATGGGTAGTAGAAGAGGAGGCTTGTGGATGTGGTTGTGGCTGTTGAGGTGTCTGTGGCCTTGGATTTGGGTTTTGGAGGATAAATTATGGCTGGGGTTGTGGTTGTTGTGGTGGTTTTTGTGGTGGGTGTGGACGATATTGTGGAGGGGGTTGTTGGTATGAGTGAGGTGGAGGATATTGGTAGTTGTAGGGGGGTTGGTGAGGTGGAGGAGCATATGGATGTGGTGGACCTTAGTATTGGTGAAGTGGGGGTACTTGGCTTTGTGGTGGGACATAAGCACCTTGAGTGGTGCTCACATAACCACATCATTGTTTGGATTGGCCATGGGTTGATATGAGAACCTCCCATCTTCACAAAAAGTAAGTGAAAGGGATATTTGATCAAGCCTTTGTTAAAGGTGGCCAATATTTTTCCCTTGAGAGGACACCTCTTTCTTTACTTCATCGAGGTTCCTTAGTCTTCCTAGAACTTCCTCCTTAAACTTGGAGCTATACTTGGGGCCTTGATGTTGCCTTGGATGCCCTTGCCCCTCCTCATTTTGTTGTTTCCATGAAAAGTTTGGATGATTTCTCCACTTGGGAGTATAGGAATTTGACATCGGGCCTTGGTTGTTTGGGTTGCCAAAGGTATGCAAAGTATGAACTTCATCCTCAGCTTCAACTTCCATAGTGATTGACTTGGAGAACCACCAACATGGTTTTCATCATATCCTCCATCATTCTCATGTTGTTGGTGTTGGCTGGAGTCTGGGCTGGAACTACGAGAGGAGGTGGAGGGATGTAGTTCTGGTCACAATGTTCCCATTTTATAGAAGCCCGATGGCGAGAATTCTCAGCAAGGTTCTCAAACAAGGGCCATGATTCCTCAGGTGAATTTTCCACGAAGGTGCCTCCACATGACGAATCAACATTGTTTTGGCTCAATTCCACTAGCCCAGTGTAGAAAGCTTGAACCATCTCCCACAAGGATACCTCATTATGGGGGCAATCACGTAGGAGCTTTTTGAACCTTTCCCATGCATCGTGGAAAGGTTCATTTTCTTTTTGGGAGAAGGTGGTGATACATCTTCACATTTGGGTCAGCTTGGCAATTGGAAAGAACTTCTTGAGAAACTCATTCTTGATCATGTTCCATGTTACCAACTCTGGCTCTGAGATGTACCATTCCTTGACCTTTTCTTTTAAAGAGAATGGAAAAAGTGTCCTCTGGATGGAGTCATCAGTGGCAGAGGGTGTGCAAAAAGTAGAACAAGTTTCAAGGAAGGCGTCGATATGGTGGTAGGGGTTTTCATTCTCCATCCCATAGTAAATAGGGAGGAGTCCAAGAAGGGCAGATGGAATGGAGAATTGTTGAACCGACGTTTGGTCAACAAGGGTGGCAATGTAGGAATTGTAGTTCCTTAGGGAGAAGTATTCATGGAGGGGGCAGTTGGGTTGTGGTTGAGCATCTCCATCAGGTATTTCAGCTTCACGGTCACCCATTTTGGTTTCTCGGTGTTGGTTTTTGCAGCTTTTATATCTCCTTCTACCTATCTTGGGGTTGTATAGCACCAAGTCAGTCCAAGTCAAATTCTTATGATGCATTCACAGTAGTCACATGCACAATACACAAACAAGCAACAAAAACCAAGTTAGAATGACAATATGCAAAAGTGAACAAAGAATAAAGAATAGCAAAAAAAACCAACTAAGCTGCACTAACTATCTAGGCCGAGTGCCTCTATCCCCAGAAATAATGCCAAAAAGCTTGGTGCGATGCAGTCAGAGGTGCACACACTAGCCAATTAAGTTTGATTAGATGCGCCCCACAAAACTCGAACACACATGGGATCTTTTGATATTTGTAAAAACCCTAAAAAGACTCATTCACAATATGAAATAGGACACCCGCAAGGGCACGGGGTACTATTGTAGTAAAGATGAGAGGTAAGTATAGGGGGTTGATCCTCGGGGAGAGAGGGGGCACTAGAGCTAAGTTAGTGTTGGCTTTATTCCTAAAGCGGAGATTAGGGTTGAAGGATTTAAATTTGGGTTTGGGTTTATTACACTACAATTGCAACCAAGAAGGAACAAAAAAGAAACTAATTCAACAAAATCCCTTGATTACTCTAATCAAGTTAGAACTAAGAGACTAAACAAGGAAAGCAATTAGGCTAGAGCAAGAATTATACTACACTAGCAAGCTAAGTTATCAACTAAGATGCAAGCTAAGTAATTAGACAAACAATAGTCTAAGTTATCTCTAATTAGCCAAATTCACACAAGCAAGCTCAAAGGAGCACTAACTACTTAAGTAAGAACTAACTATCTAGAACTAGGCAATTAGCTAAGAATTAACAAAGGCAATTGACTACACTAGCATTAACAAGCTAAGATGGAAAAGGTGGATTTCAAGAAGTATGATGGATAGGTGGTCCGTATGGGAATGCAACTTGATATTAGTTGGAGGAAGGTTAACATAGCATGAAAATCTCACATTTCAATCTAGATTACCAAACCAAACAACAAGGCAAGTGGTATTGGAATATACCCCATACTACTAGTTGGAGAATTAGGGCTAGGTGTAATTCTAGTAGGACTTGGCAAGTTTATGTTTCTAGGGTAAGTGGTATTAGGGAAATTGAGAGTTAAGGGTAGGAATGGGGGTATAGATGAGGGTATTTCACCTCATGTTACTTTCCATCTAGCCTTTAGGAAACTCTAGGCAATTGCACTAATCACACTTACACTAGCTACTTAGATCTCACACTCACTTGTAGAAGAAGGGAGATGTATGTAGGAACAAAGGGGGCTTGCTAGGGATCCATTAATTGGACCTAGGATCCATTCCTAAGATTACCACATACATTCTGATTTCCCCTAGAAGCTAAGAGTAATCAAGCATCACAAAATAAGCAATTTGTGTTTAAAAGCACAAACAACATGTAAGATCATGGAAAATGAGATAGAAGTAAGAGGCGATCATCATATAATTAAATTATGTTCATTACAAGTTAGTTTCCCCCAAAATGGTATCAAAGTCACATTTTAACCCCAAACAACCCACCACTAGGGGCTTAGCTAGACATGCTCAAAGAAAAGATAAAGTAAATGAGGAAAAGGGGATAGGACTCCATGGAGCTCGAAGTAGATCGTATTCCTTCACCTCCTAGCTACTCTAGGGTGACCTCCCTCCTCCAAGGTGGATGATGGGCATGAAAATGAAGGGGATTATGGTAGAAAACCTAGAAAACTAGGTTTATATGGCAGAAATTAGGTGGAAATGGTGGGTGGAGAGCATAAATGCAAGGGGAGTGCAATGAATGCTCTAGAGTGGGGGGAGAGGAGTAACAACATATAACCTAGTGTTGTGGCCTCCACCCATGTATATATAGGTGGTGGTGAAAGCACTAGGGTAAGTAGGGGCATTGTTGGAAAAATAGTGCAGAATATGCTAGGGTTTAGGTCGTAGCACAACTGTTACGACCCCACCTCCCGATAACCCCCAATTAAGGGAGATCAAGAGGTTGAGCCGCACCCATTAATCCCGGATCAAAGGTTCGACATATAACCATAATCAACTATTAAATTCTAACAGACTATACTGAAAATGGTAATAAAATTTTTCTTTACATACCTTTTGAAAACTTGATTTTCTATCCACATCAATACTAATCTATCTAATCCTCCTTTGTACTTTAATTCTCTTTTAGTATCACAAGTGCCACTTTACTGTTTGTTCTTTTCATTGTACCTAAAACGCCGACAAACAAAACGTCGATCAGCCGAAGCTGGTATGTGGAGGAAACAGATAATGTTCAACTATGGTAACAAATATAATCGTTCAATTAATCATTTAACAATCAAGATTACATTTTAAGCCATACAACTCAATCCATACATATTCTCGAACTCTGGGCTGTCCCTGCAGTGGACATGAATATCACCTCTCTTTTAGGTAATAGAGTCGCATGGCACTATCCGAAGATAGCCCAATATCTAACTCATTATGACTTGATGATCCTACCTCCATGGTAACCATGTACTAAGTCAACCATAGACCTGATGGACCTACCCAATAGGTAGCCATGTACTAGGTCATCCATAGACCTGATGGACCTACCCAATAGGTAGCCATGTACTAGGTCTTTCTCTAACCTGATGGACCTACCCATAGGTAGCCATGTACTAGGTTAGCTATTATGCCACAGAGAGAACCAGGATCTGAGTTTGTAGGCATATACTCTTTGTGATAGTCATAGCCACATTATAGTTTGCATGAATTAAATAAACATCCAACAGTTTATTTAAAGCAGTCGGTAAAACATTCGGAAATCACCGTGAAACTAGAACGGTTATACATAAGCGTAACCACATACCTGTTCAAAGCAACTTGAAGTCCAAATATTTAATATTCAGGAACAAACAATCAAGCAATCATCAATATCCTGAAATTAATACATAACATCCATGTGTCATTGTTTTATTCCAAACCTCCTCAAGATCTACTTGGATTCCATTTTAAGATTTATAGGTCATACTTTAGGGTTTTAGCTTTCATTATGCATTTATTATTGTTAATGTTTGTTTTGCCCACAAACCCTAATTTCAACATTATAGACACCATTAAAAGTCAATTAAATCCAATATATCTCTTTTACACTAAAACTACTATCTTTATCAATTTAATTCCACTTTATACACTAAGAACCCCAAAATATCCACATTAATGATCTTTTATACTCAAATTGGATTTATAACAACATAACTTTGTCTTATTTATAGATTCACACAATTAAAATTATTACAAGACATATCCTCCTTAATTAGGGTTTCTAAGCCCATTAATGCAAACTTAGGTATATGAAACCCTAATTTAAGCTAATTATGTGCAAATATCATCCCTTTTATTATCAACAGATTAATATTCATTCTAAACATTCAGAGAACATCACTATACTCAATTATTATCAATACCAAGGGTTTTTCATTAATTAAACCAGTAAATATGATAACTTTACACCCTTTTTAAGATTTCAAGCATAGTTATGCACATAATCTCTAAATTAACCTAATTACGTGCAAAGATTATCATTTTCAATCTTAAAGTATCTTTCTACAATAACAGGTTATCATCAACTGTAGTGATCCATTAAACCCTATTAAACACATTAATCATATCAAATTAGGGTTTCTTAATCTTTAATTCATTAAAGATGATGATTTATACTACTTTTCGAACTATGATCATATTCAGGCTGTAAAACTATTTTTAATGGGTTCCTTGAATTTTTCTGATCAAAATTCATATATCATATGTGCCAAACGGAGCTACCAATCTCTAGATATGATTTTAGTAAGAAAAAGCTTACCACAGCCAATGAGGGGCTGCCACGTCAGCCCGTATGTGCTTTCCTTGCCTGCGCGCATCGATGACTTAAGTTATAACGATTTTACTGAAATACCCCCGCGCGGCAAACCGGCTCTTCAAGCCCTGGAAGGGCATTTTTGTCCAAACGCCTGGATCTCCTTCAACCTCACGACGCAAGCCATGGGCGCCGACTGCAGCCTGTTCAGGGTCCGTCGCGGCTCTGGTTCTCCTTCCCCTGACCCCGACGACTTCTTCTTTCGGTTCCCCCATGTCCGCCACCCCCTACCGTGCTCAGATCGCACTCAAACCACTGCTGCGGTGGCGTAGTTAGACCTGCAAGTCATGGCCGACCTGCAGCCCTCTTGCGCCGTCGTGCCAGGGGTCAGAGCGGTGTGGGTGTCGGAATCCTTTCTGGGGTCATGGGAACGTCGTGCTTCCTTTCTACCCCCATCCTCATATCGTCGTTTCTCTAGGGAAACACCAGCCATACGGCTAGGGTTTGGTTGAAGAAGGTGAGGAGGAAGAAGAAGAAAGGAGGGATGGCTGTGTGGAACCTCCTTCCCACACGACCCAGAACTCTTCCCCTTATATAGGGGTGATATCCACGCCGCCAAGACGTTCATACAAGGAAAAACGAGCTCCTATCCTAATAGGAAGCAAATTCCTTTAAGAAGCTAGTTTATCTCTCTCTCTTCACATCCCTTTTCCTTTTTGATATTCCTTAACTCATGAACACTTAGGAAAACAAGAATTACTTCTTTCTCTCTTATGTACTTGCCTTTTTATCAAAGGTCACGAAATCATGTTTCCTTTTAATTACAAAATACCACTTTTTGAGAAACAACACAAAATTCCTTAATAATGCATCACATTATCTTCTTATTTTGCAACTTTGATATTTTCTCTTTATTCCTCTTCTACTTTCCTCATTTGGTATTCCTTTTATCATTAGGAATTATTGGAACACAAAATTCCACAAAGGATCATTCAATTATACCTTTTTCCTCTTATTTTCAACATGTTTCCATTATTATCAATTTCTTTCTTCGAAAAGAAATATTTAATTGATTGTTTCTTTCCTCATTGCTTTCTTTTTGCTACTCTGGACCCCTTGGAAACCAAAGAACCCAAGAGGCACGAAATCCTCTTTGGATTTGCCTTCTAGAGGTTTCTACATATTTCTTTTCTCGAATATTCAATTATCCATTTATTTCCTTGTTATTTGGGGCCCAATAGCCAATAAAGCCCACCAAGCAACCAATCAAGGCTATTGTGAGAGGAATCCATTTAATCAAAACAAATCATATCATTATTTGTTCAATTATATTTAATATGAGAAATTACATTTCTCACTAATTAATGCCCAAAAATTGGGGTTATAACAACAACCGTTCTGGTAAGGGTAGGAACGAGCGTGGTGGTGTGGATTTGGTCATTCTAAGATAATTCAAAAATCACATGTTGAGGTGGTAATATGGAGTCTGGTAGCATGACATTGTTGGGCAACACGGTCGTGGTGGAGGCTAGGTAGAACGAATGTGATGGGTGGCACAACCATGGTGAGTGAGTTGGAGGGGAGGTTGTTCCCTTCAACACGCCTATTTTTGGTTTCTGGATGCACGGTCGTGCTAGGAAGCACAACCATTTTAGGGTCTTCATGGCACGACTGTGTTGGTTAGCACGACCATGGTGGGGATGTTGTTGTAGCTTTACAATTTAGGGATTTTCTCTGTAACTTTGGCATTGTTCAGTACGGTCGTTCCTTGGAACCATGTCTGTGTTGGAGTCTTCAGTAGAAAATTCAACTTGAATCTTCATGATCAATGGGATTCTTTTCTTGATGTCAACCCTTGGCCATTAGGGGTAGGTTGAGGGAGATTTGGGGTCTTCTTTGGACCCCTCCATGAGTGGAGGATTCCTAGAACTCCTTCCTTCTCTCTCATCCATCCAAAGCATGGTCCAAGTACCTAAAAAGTATGCAAAGAACGTCCATAAGTGCATTTGAAAATAATATGCATATTGGGGAATTTAACTTGCATTCTACTATGATTAGATGTGATTGAGACACAAAAAGACACAAGATGAAGCCCTAAAATAGGACCACATCACTCTCTCTCACCCAGACTATGCACTCACCACATAAGATTATTCTTCAAACTTCCTAGACTCCTCTCTCCCTCTTTGGCCCTAATATTGTTTAGATAACTCATATATTACCTTTAGGAGGTTGAGACAAAACTAACTAACCCATGCATAACCCTTATCTCCACCAAATCCAATAATATCCAAATTTCTAGACAAACTAGGAACCTAGGCCAGGCCACCACTAGAGTTCTACTCAACCCATGCTTAGATAAATCACCAAGGATATCGACATTGACTCCGTCAAGGAAAGAAATACCTCAATTTGCCCAAATACATCTAAAAATCATCATTTAACTCCATCTATGACTCCGGAAACATTAAACCCATCTCCCCAATTAAGAATCGCTATGGAAAATTCACATGATGAGGAGCACCATAGGGAGCCTATGAGGGATCTTTGGATCTCAAAAGGAAGCAAGAAACTCCCTAAGGCCTTACCCGACCATTGACCCTTGCTTCTTGGTAACACATAGCTAGGATTCTGACTACAAACACTAGACAACCTAGTGAGAAGACTTAGAGCTTCCCCTTTCATCCAAGGTCCTCAACTGTACCTTAAGGTGCCCATAATTGATGTACTTCCTTCCCTCACACATCTAGTCTTCTTCTTCTTAACTATCCCTAGAAAACATGACACCAGCCACCTCATGAAAAACTATGTATCTCAACAACTTCGTCAAAGTCTACTGAAGATAACTAGTTTCCCACAATAGTTATTGATTCCATAGCCAAGAGACAACCATGGAGTTGACTCCATGGGCTCTAGCTCACACGGTGATGAGGAGAAGCAATATCCTAGGTATGTTTAACCACAAGCTCATATGTGAGTGACAATTTGATTTACAACTCATGGTAATTAGGGTCTTTTACCTCGGTTCAAATATCCACCAAGCACCTTCTCCTTGTTGACATGGCATGCTCTAATTCACCAATTTACGTTTATTTTGCAATAAATGTAGAAATTAAATGGTAGTTAGGAATATAGTCCAAACATGTATCGAATTGATCAAAAAATCATGTAGAGTCCAAATAAAATAGATTTCATCTTGATTATGATCCTAGATATAAAGGATGTGCCAATGCATGAATTTAAGATAAGATTACACATAAACCATAATGCTGATAAATAGTGTTGGAATGTTGAATAATGTTATATTGTAATGTGATCTGATCTGATCTTCCTTAGGTAATAATGAAATCTTGAAATGTTTCTAATATTATATGTTAATGATGTGTACATGAGAATTAGAGTAACCTTATACATGAGAATTAGGATTTTGGAAATAAACCCAAATATCACTCAGAAATCAAGACTAGACTCTTATTAGAGTCATTGGATTCAATGCTGACACTTTAGTATCATGTGTACATTCCAATTTATTTGTTGCTTGGAATTCATCTTCTTTTGTTTGCACACATTAAAGTACTTACAATATAATTGCATGGTTTCTGCATGGAAAAGGAAGTGGTTATTTTATAAATAATCATTCATATGGATTACCGATGTTCTCTAAATTTTTTTGAATGTCCAATTCTATGATCTTAGATGTTTATTACAATTTAATTCAAATATAATTCTATCTGTATAACATAAGAAATTTTGTGGTATTTGAAATCCAGTATTACACCTACCTATGGGTAATTCATATAAGTCCAATGATGGACAAAGAAATGATTACACTTGAGGTAGATGATAAGCATTGGTTAGAATATGAAATGTAAATATAAGATATTATGGGAAACTATTTGATTGATGAGTAATATATGTTCATATCCATATATGCACACTTATGTATGAACCATGGCACACAATGTAGTATATATGGACCATATGTTTTGTATGTTAGCATTTTAGGTATCTATCTTAATTTAAGATTGATGATATTGATATTCAAAGGAAACCATCAAAGATCATTAAGCTTATGTTACTAGGAGAACTAGAAATAATAATTAGTATGGATGTTTCCTCTTATGAAATATCCCCCTTTTGAAAAAAAATTGTAACCCTTTATGGAGAATTTTAGAATCATTTTGTATCAAACAAAGTTTATGAGTGAAAATATTGATTATTGTTAGTTATTTCTTAAATTTGGGTGTTGGAAATTTGGATGATGATCCTTTACCACTTGGTCTCCCTTCAATGGGGGATAATAGGGGGAGGGGGTCATCACAACCATGTCCTGACCTTTTGTAGCAAGGCTAAAAAATTCTTTAATAATGCTCTGCATTGGGATGAATATCCTAATTGGGAGCTAGATCATCTATTTTGGTGGTTACTATTGAACATTCAATGCATTTCTCTTCTTTTTCACATGCATGCTATCAGGAAGAAGCTTTAGAGAAACCTTGTTAGACTAGTCGTCATCATGTACACTTCCTTGTGCTTATAGAAGTTTCAAATTATACCCTTCTTGAAGCCTTCGAGAGGTTCATGCATCTCATACATGCGCCTATATTTGGAAATCATTTCCCAGTCCTCTTTCTTTTCATCTCCACATGTTTCTATGAGTCAACACTAGAACCATTATGTTCGTAGATTTTGTACCATACCACCACACAAAAAATGAGAGTACTCAAAACAAAACATTGATCAATACTAACCAACATCATCAACCATGGATAAAGTAGGTGCATTAGATAAAATTGCAACCATATCTTAACAAAGTGCGCATATAAGATCATTACTTTCCTTCATTAACACGTAAATATACACAATATCATTAAAAATTATATACAAAATGTATATCTTCTAAATTTTCGCGCATGAGCATGTATATACATGGCATCTAAGACAGAATCAATGTATTGATACATATCAATATCAAACCACCTTGCATGACTCGGAGTGTATAGGTATGACTCAAAGAAAACACCAACAAACCATCACCAACCTCTTTCTAATTCTATCCAGTGAGGGGAGGATCCTCACTGAAGAAACCTTGGGTATGATGCTAACCACATAAAAGATGTAGTTAACCACAAGGATGAGAATTGTGCCCCAGTGATATGATAAAAAACAAAGATCACTTAATGTATATAAGCCTAATATTATGAATGCAATAAGGCATATTAAACAAAAATAAGTGATCTTCGCAAGATATAAAACAATTGTAAGGCTGGAAATATTTGAAAGCCTAAAAGGAGCAATGAAAGCATAATAAGTGAAATGTCAAGGTACTTAAATAGTTATATAGCAATGTGGATTGATTAAATGTTTTATTAACAAGACCTATGTATATTGGCATGTACCACTCAAACCACTATCTAATGACAATAAAGTCACCTAGATGACTTTGCAAGATCCTAGATTACCTATATTTGTTGCGTCCCACAGACCTCATCAATGAGAATATAAACATGTAGGGTTGAACATAAAGAAACCTATTAGTAGGGGCTGAATCCATCCTACAACATTAGGTTTTCCCTAGGTACTTAGGTCATAGCACCTCACCACATTGGGTATAAAGACATTTATATCACACTGTCAAATATCTCATTTGTGTTGCTGATAACATTCAACATACATACTTAACCACACTCATATACATATCCAGAATAAGAGTGTCAAAAACAACAAGCTATAGTTGTTGATATGTATGCCCAGAGAGCCAATCATATGATGATTAGGATATGGCAATAGATACCTGATTTGATAATAATAAAGGCAACCTTCCAATTTATTTTGTATATTTAGTTATGTGATAACGAATTACATAATAAATTCTAGAGAATGATATTACTCAATGAGGTATGTCTTCAAGTACGTGACTTGGAAGAAATGAGATCGTACAGATGTTAATAGTACATATACACATTCTCATTTTGTCCCTGATTGGTTGTCATTGTGGAAAGTTGATAGACAACAATGACACATAAGATCAGAGTGTGAGTTGGTTGATGACTGAATCTCATTGGTCATGTATGGCAATGTCAAACCAAGGACAGAAATACATGTTAGAGAATAATGTATCTAACAGACCCACCATGAGACTGACACATGGAAGCCATCTTCATGAAAGTCATAGTTAGCTCTCACAATGATGGTGGTGTTT
This sequence comes from Alisma plantago-aquatica, assembly GCA_963693085.1. NCBI lineage: Eukaryota > Viridiplantae > Streptophyta > Magnoliopsida > Alismatales > Alismataceae > Alisma > Alisma plantago-aquatica. The sequence goes on along the minus strand of OY856414.1, from coordinate 52,722,756 downwards.
GTGGTTCTTAGACTTGAAATCACTGCACTAATCACATATTATTGGGTACACTTTGACATCATCAAACGTAATCCTGAAACATGGGTTGTTATAACGGAGATGATTGGGTGACTTTGACACATGGGGATTGACTGTGAGTGATAGATATGATATTTTTCCCTCCTATATAGAGTATGATATCCTAGGCCTCTTGATTAGAAAGACTGAGAAAAGTATGGTCATACACATGTGAGTCTATATGTTGAGCTCACATATATCTCATGCAGTCTTCTCTGGTTCAAGAAACAAGATTGAATAATAATGAGGATGACTACTCCATGCCTCTAGTTTAATCTGGATAGAAGTGAAAAAGGAACTATACAAACACTGTAACACCATACACATATTATAGGTTGAAGTTTTTCCCCAACTTTCCATTCACTTAGGTAGCAATGATGTGTGACTAGGCACCACTCATTGCTTGTGATGTCATAAGCTAGTTATGGACAATCATTACCAACGTGATATGTGACCTATAGGGTCACACACATATGAAATCATATAGAAGAGGAGTTTGATCTTGAATTATGATTGAATTGATTACGAAATTGTTTAGGTATTTCAATTCATGCAATAGATCAGCTGACTAGACTGGAAATCGATCGGTTCAATTGTTGAGACTATTGTTTGGAGTGTCAGGCTGATTGTATTTTACATTGGTTGGAATTCTTCCTGACTTGGGCTGTGAGACGCCCGTCTTGCTTGTGAAAAATGGTCATCCGACTTGGTGTGAGATGCTCATCTCAGTAGCACTAAATGGCTGTTTGGTTTGGTGCAAGACACCTGTCTCAATTGCACCAAATGCCCATTTTGGGGGTACGTCAAGTTGAGTACTAATTGGAACTAAATTGCCAACATATGTTAATAATTGGACGGTGTAAAACATCCGTTTTTCTTGGTGAAACGACTGTCTCTCTGGGTGATACGACCGTTCATCGCCCGTTGGTTGTGAAACTTCCAGAAAAGTTGTTAAAATTGAAGATGTACATGTCCTTTGGACTCCCGCTTTAGTCTCGCATTGGCTGGGGACTGGGAACCCTGACCCTAACCCCTCCTATATATAGAGGGGTACTGGGGGGCTACCCAGAACACAACTACTACACAGACAATTGAAAATAAGTTGCTTTGACAAGTGTTGTCCTCTCTTGGTTTGGTAACTAAGAGAGCCCAGGCAAGTCCTACCTTAATAGGGAGGGATAGCCATGGGAGAGAAATAACTGAGGATCATTGTTGTGGGAGAGCATGTTGGTGACTAGTACACCAAAGGGAGGGACAACTCCTTCTGTCCATTCCTATAGGACGACAGGTTCTCATTGGTTCATGATGACTACTCTAGAGGCAGGGGTCTATTGACTTCTACTAGGAGAGCAACATCAACTCACAGTCTATGGTGAGATCTGAAGAGTCGCTGCAGTAGTTGTCCAAGTCTGATGTCTGTGAAGGAGCAGTCAGATGAGTCTAAGTGTGACTATGAGCTACACAAACACTATCCATGATAGTGTGCACATCTACATCAATGAGGATTTTCATTGGACTTGCTTCAGGACCAGGTATATTGATGTGCATATTTCATATCATCTTCTAGATCATGTTTGGTTGCATATCCATGATGTTTTGAGTCAATTATCACTCTCATTCATGCTAGATTCTATATTTTTAGCTATTCTTACTTGTCTCATGGTTTGGATTGTAGGTACTACATTTTTCAATGAAATGATGAGGAATATCATGTTATCACTTATTGGATCACTCCTCAAGTATCTACATGTTTTGGGGTTCGAAACTGCACAAATACCACTTTTTACAACATGTACAACTGACTTACACGTTGTAAGTTATGAGCAAAATACACAGCAACCCAAAATAGCCTAGAAAAGCCATTGACACGCCGTGTCTTAAAAAGACACAACATGTCTCATTGAAGACACCCCATGTGTCAGTCTAGAAATGGAATGCAGAACTCCAGATTTACAGCAAAACGCCGTATTTTATTAAACACACGTCATGTCTTATTAAAGACACGTCGTGTAACCTCCCAGAACTTGATGAAAACTTCAGTTATTGCATAAGACACGCCATGTCTTATAAAAGACATGATGTGCCTTATAAAAGACACGTCGTGTGACCTGCAGATTTCACTCAAACATGAATTTAACTATCTCACACTTATATATACAACCCCAACTCGTCTTGGGACTGTTATCACGACTTAGGACATACCTTTAGGAGGGCAACTCAACTGGAGGGAGTCCAGGAGAAGTTAGAGGAGACCAAGGGATATAGGAGGTGGTTAATCAAGAGAGAACCCTCTTCTTCTTCCTTCTTCTTCACTATTTTATAGCAAGGATCTTCTTCTTCCTCTTCTATTTGCTTGGGAGTGAAGAAATATGGAGAAAGTGCAACAAGCAAGGAAGGAGCTTGACTTCTAGCCAGAGTTCTTCTTCGTTCTACTACTTCTCACTGACATACTTGTTCTTTCTACTCTTTTACTATGTACTTTCATATTTTCTGCTGCTTGTACCTTCTTTCTCTAGCCATGGATGAGTAGAATCCGAATCTTGGACATGGGAGAGTAACTCCCATGTCATAGCTTGTATGAACATCTGAATTTCATACTAAATGTTAGTTTCTTGCATGTTCCAAAAGTTGTTTTAGATCTAAAATTCTTGTTTGTGTGATTGGCCATCATACTTGCATGTTTTATGCTTTCTTTCATAATCTGAGAAGATGTGTTTGAGAGTATGGAGTTACTCTTTTGGCAACTTGTCCTTGACTGCGAGAGTGGATGGGATTAAATTGAGGAGCAAGGTTTTTGATTCGAAATGAAATGCATACACGAGAGTGATGTATGGAGTTAGAATCGTCATCACTTCACTGGGAGGTGAGTGATGACTACAAACATCCTTTGCAAGTTAATTAACATGCTTAAATTCGTATTTTAATATAAGTTATGATGTGATAGTGAAATCCCAAGTCTAGGATCCTCCTAAATCTGAATCTTAACCTTTCTTAAGTGATAATTTACTATTTTTCTTTAAATCTGTAATTTAGTTGTTCTAATCCAATCATCTTGTGTACAATGATCTAGATGATTGAAAATTATAACTCTTGCGCCTAGCTAACCAAAGCTCCTTGTGTTCGACCTCGACTACAAATACTCTCGTATACTTGCGGGAAATAGCTAGTTGAGTAAAAGATCATTATATGATTGAAACTCGTTAGTGTAACAAACCAACAAGTTTTTGGCGCCATTTCCGGGGAGCATCAGTATTCTTGTTAGTGTAAGAGTTGTTGATAAGTAAATGACACTAGATCACAACCTTCATATCCACCATCATATCCATAAATCATAATTCATCATGATCATCATAATTTGTTGTATCTTCCATGTTTGTTTTTGTATCTCACTCACCTTGTTTATTTGCAGGAGCATATGGGGTGTTCATAAAAAATCCTTGAACTGTGCATATCTCTACATTCAGAAAATGAACACATCATTTACAGCCCTCATGGAGCAAGGAGTGAAACCCAAACATGTATGGAGGAATCATAACCCACACAACCATCATCCATGTCACCATCATCCAAATGACATTCACCCATGCCACCTTCATCCACACCACCATCATTCACACCTAATTCACCGCCATCATATACACCACCAACACCCATACCACATTCTTCCACACCCTCATATCCACCACCTTCATCCATACCACATACACCACCACCATCTACGCCACATCCACCTAATCCTCCGGAACCACATGAAGAACTAGTCAAGGAGGATGACCTTCCTCTAAAGGACTAATTTGGTATAGCTGCAATGCACATGAGTGGGCCTATTAATATTTCAAAATTTGAGGTAGAGGAGTTTTCTATCAGCCCAGCCATCATACAATTGCTACAGCTGAATGCATTTGGAGGGACACCAATGGAGGATCCAAACCTCCACATTGCTGAATTTTTGCCATAGCTAAGCACCATAAAGATATGTGGCGTTCCTACTGATGGGATACACATATTCCTTTTTCCATTCTCTCTTAGATATAGAGCCAAGGAATGGCTTTATACTTTTCCATATAAGTCAATTGTCACTTGGGAGGAGCTTCTAAAGGTCTTTTTGGTAAGATATTTTCCACCTAGCAAAACTTTACAGCTGAGGAGTCAACTCATCAATTATTCTCAAAGGGATGGAGAGACCTTGTATGATACATGGGAGAGGTTCAGAGATCTTCAACATCTTTGTCTACATCACAATCTAAGAAATTGGATTGTATTGCAATCTTTCTATAATGGTTTGTGCTACAATACAAGGATGTTTATTGGTGCAACTGCAAATGGAGCTCTAATGAACAAATCTTATGGAGATGCCTATGCTATTATTGAAGATATGGTAGAAAATCATTGCCAATGGATTCCATCTACAAGATACCACCCATCCTTTTCACATACTACTTTCATAATGCATGTGGAAGATCACACAGTTGGTGCAATAGAATTGATTACAACAAGGCTAGAAACTTTGTCACTAAGGTTTGAGAATCCAAGTACACAACTAATTCAAATAGACAACAATATTTTTGATGCATGTGGGTTGCTTGGACAATCATCTTCTACGTGTTACACTTCTTCTATTTATTCTCCAATGGGCTACACTCCACCAAACTTCTACAACAATGTCAACCTGAATTTCATTCAGCCACAACAACCACAAGTAACTTCTAGATTAGAGTCCATGCTTGTAACATTTATTTCAACTCAAATGCAGCAAAATGAGTAGTTCCATCAAAAAATACAATCAATGAAGGGTGCCATTTTCCAACTCTCTTCTAAGGTGGACGATATTGCCACTCATGCACACATCTTGGAGAAACAAATTGCCCAACAAGCTCTTTCTAGCAAAGAAGCATTTCCACTTTTCTTGCCTAGTCCACTAGAGATGAATCCTACATATTTCAGGCCAGAGCAACCGGCTGTTAGTGTAGTGTAGTTTTATTTCCTTTTTATTATCTTTTTTTTAATTGTTGTTTCCAGTTCTGCTCTTCTTGTGGAAAATCCAGTTTGATTTGAGACCCATATTTTGTATGAGGATTGAAATCCTAGGCTTAACTGATTGTCCTCTTTTGATGAGAAATATCATTTGGAGAACTTGTAAAAAGCATGCATCAATCAAATGAAACCTATTGGCCATCAACATGTGCTTAACTCCGGTTTATGCTTCTAGCCTGAAAATTCATCTTACACATCCTTGATTCCTTAAAACATGTAATGGTTTCAATTTTTTGTGAGTAAATCAACTTTACAACATCATTTGGAATACAGGATGCCCTTGCCAAGCTCTTGGTGCATTTTCAACTACTCTTTCAATGATTTTATTTAAAACGAATGAATGAAATATAGCTAATGTTGCAATTTAGTTGACTCTCCTATGTTTTGGAAAAATTTTAAAATTTCTATTGGCTTATCTCATCTTTATACCCCAAAAAAGATGGCTAAACTACGCTCCCACATATCATGCTAGCCTAGTATAAGTCCGATCTGGCCATGATGGTTAGGTGGTATGTCTTAAAAGAGGGTAAAATATCCCAACTGACACTCCACATGTGAATAAGACTACATTAGTAGTTGAGTGTCGAAACCCATAATCCATTATCATATCACTTTTGGGAAAGGAGAGTACAACTAAAATTGTTCATTTTAACTAAGATTTCATCATTTATATCCTTAATAGTTGAGAGTTTGAGTTGCACATCCACTAATTGTTTGGCTTGGTCATCCAAGTTTTACTTAGTGTTGTTTAATTGATTGATTCATTTAATTAGGACCGGCCCATTTGAACTAAAACTCTCTTTCTTGGGTGTTTAAGTTGAATTGATGTCTATGAGTATAAACATGTTGATCATGGTTGGTTTGGTCATATAACCATATTTCAATTCATTTGATTTATGCATGAACTTAACAATTCTTTCATTTGGGTTTCTATGCTCTTTTTGCTTGAGGACAAGCAATGGTTTAAGCTTAGGGGGATTTGATGTGTGTATTTTATATCATCTTTTGGATCATGTTTTGTTGCATATCCATGTTGTTTTGACTCAATTATCACTCTCATTCATGCTAGATTCTATATTTTTAGCTATTCTTACTTGTCTCATGGTTTGGATTGTAGGTACTACATTTTGCAATAAAATGATGAGGAATATATCATATTATCACTAATAGATCACTCCTCAAGTATATACATGTTTTAGGGTTCGCAACTGTGCAAATATCACTTTTTACGACATGTAATACTGACTTACACGCTGTAAGTTATGAGCAAAATACACAGCAGCCCAGAACAACCCAGAAAAGCCATTGACACGTTGCCATGTCTTAAAAAGACACGACGTTTCTCATTGAAGACACCCCATGTCTCAGTCCAGAATTTGAATGCAGAACTCTAGATTTGTAGCAAAATGCCGTGTTTTATTAAAGACATATTGTGTCTTATTAAAGACATGTCATGTAACCTCCCAGAACTTGTTCAAAACTTCAGTTATTGCATAAGACACGCCATGTCTTATAAAAGACAGGTCGTGTGACCTACATATTTCACTCAGACACGAATTTAACTATCTCACACTTATATATACGACCCCAACTCATCTTGGGACAATTATCACGGCTTAGGATAGACCTTTTGGAGGGAAAATCGACTGGAGGGAGTCTAAGAGAAGTTGGAGGAGACCAAGGGAGATAGGAGGTGGTTACTTGAGAGAGAACCCTCTTCTTCTTCCTTCTTCTTCACTATTTGCAGTAAGGATCTTCTTCTTCCTCTTCTATATGCTTGGGAGTGAAGAAATCTGGAGAAAGTGCAACAAGCAAGGATGAATCTTGACTTCTAGCCGAAGTTCTTCTTCATTCTACTACTTCTCATAGACATACTAGTTCTTTCTACTCTTTTACTATGTCCTTTGATATTTTCTACTGCTTGTACCTTCTTTCTCTAGCCATGGATGAGTAGAATCTGAATCTTGGACATGGGAGAGTAACTCCCATGTCATAGCTTGTATGAACATATGAATTTCGTACTAAATGTTAGTTGCTTGCATGTTCCAAAAGTTGTTTTAGATCTGAAATTCTTATTTGTGTGATTGGCCATCATACTTGCATGTTTTATGCTTTCTTTCATAATCTGAGAAGATGTGTTTGAGAGTATGGAGTTACTCTTTTGGCAACTTCTCATTGACCGCGAGATTGGCTGGGATTAAGTTGAGGAGCAAGGTTTGTGATTCGAAATGAAATACATACATGAGAGTGATGTATGGAGTTAGAATCATCATCACTTCCTCGGGAGGTGAGTGATGACTACAAACCTCTTTTGCAAGTTAATTAACATGCTTAAATTTGTATTTTAATATAAGCTATGATGTGATAGTGAAATCCCAAGTCTAGGATCCTCCTAAATTTGAATCTTAACCTATCTTAAGTAATAATTCACTATTTTTCTTTAAATATGTAATTTAGTTGTTCTAATCCAATCATCATCTGTACAATGATCTAGATTATTGAAAATCATAACTCTTGCACCTAGATAACCAATGTTCCTTGTGTTTGACCTCGACTACAACTACTCTTGTATACTTGTAGGAAATACCTAATTGAGTAAAAGATCATTATATGATTGAAACTCATTAGTGTAACAAGCCAACATATATCTTCATGAAACCATCCTTTCCATTGCATAATTATTGATGCAATCTGTTAGTTTATGGGAAATATGTTAGTAAAAAAATTGTTTATGCTTCCCACCTGATGACGTATTTCCCTACAGTGGTATCAGATCCACGTCAGTTGATTATATTTTAGGATACTCAATATGATTGGATTTTGGTTTTACCGAGTTTATTTATTGCATGTGATGTGAATATTTAAACTGGTTGATGTGCATGTTTGTCTAAATCACCACATAAGAACATATATATGATATGATATATATGCAATTTTCACTTGTCGCCATAAAATCAGTTTTTATGGTCTATGAAAAGCTTGGTTATGGCCAAAACCCCTAATTTGTGTGTGCATGGTTGTGGTTTTTTTCCTATTGTTAATTGGTATGCGTACTGAGCCTCCCTCTCCTTTCCAAATGTAAATCATTACTCTTCTTCCTATTTTCCCTTGAATGTAACTTGAGGTTTTCCCCATATACAATGTAATAAGAAATAGTATAGTTTTAATTTTTGTTTTGACATGAGATGATGATCTGCACAAAGGCAAAATGATCGCCTCATGAGATGACCCAATCGACTAGAGGACCGAGGATGCCAGATGATAGGAGGATGAACCGATCAACTGGTGGCCCAACTGTCTGAATGGAGGTGTCCAGATGCTGCTTGGACCTGAGAACCGGACGACTGTTCTAGAAGAGCCCAACTAGGAGAACAAGAGAAAAGTCGACCAGTTCAAGAGTTGAATCGGTCAACTTAGATTGGTTCGAGCACAAATCTTCATCAACAACATGTTGCATATGATGTGGACCATAGGTGGTAGTAATTCCTTGTAGCTCCAAGAAATTACACTAGTATGACCATAATCATTGCTTGTGTGTTTTATTTATTATATGTTTTCATTTGTGGTTATAGCATGTATATGATACGTACTATATATGTGGAGACTAGATAAAGTATATGTATTTATACAAACTCACTCCCTCAACTTAAATATTAAGTCTTATATGCCTTCCATTAGCAATACACATGAAAAGCTTGATCAACCAAGCATATATTAGCACAAAGCATGGTGTGTCATCTATCTCGTAGAAGTGTGATGGTAGATATGTAGATTTTCACAAAGCATGGTGTGTATCTATCGTATTGGCTATTGGGTTAGGCTTAAATGGTGACTTGGAGAGCTCAAGCACAGAGGCATGCATATGATCATGGCAAAGAATTGTGCATATCATCTATCCAAGAGTTGCATGTGATGCAATTGGCATGATGGCCTACCTGAATAGTCAAGTTGTGGGTGATCGACAAAAGTCGACTCGTATCTTGATGAAATATGGATCGTGGCCCACTAGAATATTGTACATTGCAATATTCTAAATTGATATGGAGGACTATCAATTTGAATAAAATAGTGGGAGTGGTAGTTAATTAAATACCTAATTAATATTGTCAAATTTATCAAATCAAACCAAATAAAAAATGTTTTGAAAAGAGTGCAATATTCCTTTGTAGAATCTAATGTCAAACACAAAACACGTTCAGATTGTGATCAGTCCTGAAGAAGGAAAAAATGGGATAAAGTTCCATGATTGGTTAAGGATTTTGAGAAATGTTCTCATAAATGAGAGAAATCTCTATGTCGTTGATAGACTAATGCCAGAGGAACCCTCTCCAAATGTGCCTAAGGCTAAATGGATTCTTATTGGAAGCATGCCAATGATGCCAAAGACATTTGAATACCTAATGGTATGTTGTATGAACTATGAGTTGCATGAATAACATGAATACATGGGCATTCTCAAGATAGTAACACATCTCAAGAATCATGTAAAGTAGGTATAATGTCTCCAAAGTGCTAATTGAGTACAAACTGACAAAGGGATGTTCAGTAGAACCCCATGTGCTCAATATGATTGGACATGTGGAATGATTGGGATTTCTCTTAGGTCAAGAGTTGACCATGAATATTATTATGCAAGCATTGCATGAATCACATAGTTAGTTTATCACATGCTTGGCATGGTGATACCAAATCAAGGAAGAGCAAGGACAAATATGTGATGGTGATCAGTAGAAGTGAGTCCTAGGGAAAAAGCAAGGCCAGGAAGTGTTCTGAGGCTAAGCTGAATCCCAAGTCTTCTGCACTCAATATATGGAGAAGGGTAAGTGTAAAAGGAATCTATCCTTTTCACTTAAAGGATAAAGAAAACAAAGTGCCACCATTGTCACTTGTTTGGACATTGGAAAGGAATTATCCTCTTCGTAGAGGATCTCAGGAAGAAGATAAAGATTTAGATCTCTACTTAGGACCTTAAAAAAGGTAAGCTAGAACTGTATGGAACAAGGGTTGTTTCCTTTATAGTTGGAAGTTGTCATTCATGGGTAGATAATAGAATTAGTGAATTGCTATTATGTACTTGCCATTAATGAAGCCATCATATGTCTTGTATTACAAGGACATTATGTTTCATTTTATAGATATGATCTTTTATGGCAATATCATATGTCTTAAAACTATAATTGATAGTTGTAAAGACAAATGTGTATGAGACATTTATTGAATGACTTGATAACTCAAACAATGAATACCTATAGCACTATCAAATAGAGCGCATAAACAAGAAATGCATATCTAGAATTCATATGATGGTTATTTTACTCTTTTGGTTATTGAACCCATAGAGACATGCACATCTTATTTGTTGTACAATATGACAAGAGTATCTTCACTAGATATTTAGGGAGATCGACTATTACATTAGGACTAGTACATATTGATGTACATAGACCTATTTGGAATGAATGCTAAAGATAGTTATAAGTACCTCATCATTCACTGATGTGATCAGTAGATATTGAAATTTGTATTTAATGAAATACAAGTTTGGATCTCTTGAAGTGTTCAAGGAGATCATAAATGAAGTACATAACTAAATTGGTAAAAGTATTAAGATACATTGATGTGATCAATGTTGAAATATGTAAACTAAGAATTTGAGGACCTTCTAGGAGATCATGATATTGTATCATAATTAACTCCACCCAAAACATATTGATGTGTTAGAAAGAAGGTACCTCACCATGTTAAGTCATGGTGAGATTATCAATAAAATCTAGCTAATCTTACAATTTCTTTTGGGCACATGCATAAACACTAAACAATGTACCATCTAAAATGGTTCAAAGACACCATATGAGATATGGCATGGGAAGTGTTCTGATGAGTATTTTGTAGTGATTGGGATTGAAAGCAAGTATAAGAAAATATTTTATTAAAAGTCTTTATCCAAAAATCACATGAATGTTATCGTGTTGAATACTACTTATATTCCAACCTGACAACAAAATGTTTGTTGCTAGGATGGCTGAATTCCTAAAGGGAACTTAGTTCCAAAAGAATCAGTAGGAGTAAAAGTAGAACTCAAAATGTTCGAGACAAATAAGAAACTAGCAATTATGGGCTCCTATGGGGCATTACGAGAGGCAATATATATTCAGTTATCCAATTCATCATGTTAAAATGATACAAAGAATGATTAAGATAATCCATGGCCAAGTTTATGTCAAATTTATTTCATGTGAATTATAGTTACTTCTTGTCTTATAAAGAGCCAAGTACCACTTATAGACATGATGTTGTTTGTTTTGCAAGGTTGGGGATGTGATGTTTGTAAGACTTGAATCAATTGAAGATTTAAAATAATAAACAAGGACTTCAAGGATTCAAGATTTTCTTTATGGGGTGCCATTTAGCAAGTCGATCTAATTCTTTTAGACAACATTTACATCATGTCTAGGTTGTTCTTATCCAAGTCTAGCTCAGTAGATTTAGATTTCATGATGAACATGTTTTATATTTCATGACTATGAACTATGTATGAATCAATTTCAAATTAATGAAAGCTATTTCATTTATTCTAATTGCAATGATTTTCATTTAATGGCACCCCCTTGAGAATAATGCTTTTGATCAGTGATATATCTGTTATAAAAAGTGTGATGCTACATTACCTCACTGATGCATGTGGTCATCTAAGTAGTTGGATCCTATAACTAAAACTCTCACATGTTATTTAAACGTTAGCTCCCTCCACTAAGGAGATAATATGTGTGTCCTATGATGAATGTACATACCCATCATCATTGTGGATGCATTAACAATGTTCCACCAAGTGATGCATCTTCTCCTCTAACTGTACATACTATTGTTGATGCCAATACAACACCAATTTTTCACCAGTAGAGAGATGTGTGTCCTTCATTGGCTGGAAATGTCATAATTTGCACTCGGTATGCCACACTGACTGCAACCACTACTTGACCTCATGGTAAAGTCATTGTCTGCCTATCCTTCATGAGATAGCTCCACTAGTTACACTTGTCCTCTGGCCATTTTACCATGTAAGATCACCACCACAAGCAACTGGTGGGATCACACATGACTAGAAGGATCTTATCAATGAACTCCATAGAGGGCATCTATATATAGGCATCCATGTGACAAACACTCAATATTCCAAACAACAATATATGTTGCCCACAGAGAATCATCTTCTTTCCTCTTTGAGTTAGTCCTATTAAGAATGGTAAATCACATGCCAATTCTAAATGAATTCCAAATACAATTAGGACATAAGATGGAACATTTCCTATTCCAACAACACCCCCACTAGCCCATGAGGGAGACATTATCTTCAATGACCATATGGATTAGCTTCTAGACTGTGTTGGATTTTGATTGGTGGTCATCCTCCACAAACATGCCATCATCATGTCATTTCCAACCATCTTCTTGAAGTCCCTCCCACACTAAACTCTACTCAATAACTGTGATAGCTTCACTTCTCACTAATGTATGGATGTAGAACTTTGTTAGCTCCCCTTGATCGGTTGGTCGATCCATCATTGATGAGTTTCATATTTCTATCCTTCTATACCAAGACTCAAAAATCCTTCAATAAGCTTCACATTGTAACGAAACTCCTTGTTAGGATCTCGATACTCCATTGTGGATATTACAACTAAACATTAACTACACTGCTCTTTTTCTACATGTGGATGCTATCATGAAGAATCTTTTAGCAACCTTTCTAGACTAGACATTGCTAGACTACAGTTTCTCACATGAGAATGCATATACATGGTATGCAAGAGAAAACCAATTCATATATATTTGTAGATATTAAACCACCATGCCTAGACATCAATGTATAGGGACAACTCTAAGATACCACCAAAATACCATCACCAAGCTCTATCAACTATTTTCTAACAAGGGGAGGATCCTCACTAGTAAAAATGCAGGCATGAATCTAACCACTTAAAAGATGTTGATAACTACAAGGGTGAAACCCACGTCCTGAGGATATGATATAGAAACATAGAGCATTATCTATTTACAATCCTACTAATATGAACCCAATAAGATCGATTAAATAATAAGTAGTAATCTTGAAAAGATATAAAGTAATTACAAAAATAGAAATACTTGAAGCTTGTAATGCTAGGAAGGCCCATAACGAACTGATGGTCCATGATTGAGAATCGTATAAAAACTTAACCAATTCTTTAAATTTGTTCATGATCTTAACTTAATCATTAATGTCTTTAACCATAATGGATTTCCCCATTTTAGTATAATAATGATTTCTCCCCCTGAATCATAATGGAATTTCTCTCTTATAATGTATTAATGAGATTTCTCACTCATAATGTCGTAATGGGATTTCTCACTTCTTATACATAATACATTAATCATAAATCATAATCATGGTTGGGATTTTACAATTGACCATAAACAATCACTCACATAGTGACATCTACACATGATGTTATCTTAGAAAGCATTTAGAATTTCATGAAACACATTAATGTACATAACCATAAAATATGCATTCAATAAACCAAAATTTACTTGAGCCAAATATACATGGCCCGCTTACCTTTTACATTGTTGATTCCTTTAATGTGTTCTGAATTCCTTTTTTTGACAACCTAATCACGTGGACTTCAACAAATTTTTGTAAGTCCATGTGTATTTTCCTTCTTCATTTCTAAAACTCAAACCCCCATCTCCTTAACCTTGTGAAGCAAATATTAGTATTACTTAGATTATCAAACTCTAATGTAAAATGTGATAAAAATCTTGGCATTGAGCATATAGAAAAAGCCACATTATATAATCACTATAACACTTATACTCGAATAAGCCATAATAAACCACATAATGTACTATATGCAAATATAGTAATCTATGATCAAAAGAAAACCTTCAAATATAATCATATGTCTCTAGTTATTGTGATTTGGTTGAACAAATATAAATATCAAAAACTCTATTTTAATGCAGTTAAGCATATATGTGATGTAATATCTCATCATTATCCATAAAATACGTAACATCACATTTTCTTAACTATAAAATCAATAATAATTTAAGAAGACATGAAACCTCATCAAAAATTTGAAACAATAATAATTCCAAGCAATAGGGTCTGGATAAAAATATCAAATCATTCAACACCCAAACCATGGGTGAAATATCCAAAATACCCTTATTAGGATTTACATCAGAAACTTCAGTAAAACTTCACATCAAAATGATTAGACTTTAGAATCATATTAAACACATAAATATATACTTATTGTAAAACATTCATTAATTTCTAAAGTTGTTTTCTATTTTAATGTATAAAATATCAAAATCATGTAGATGCATCAAAATCATCTACTAAAGATACCTTTTCGAACATAGTACATTAAAAATCCTTTCTAATGATATCTTAAACTACCCTAAATGGACACATAGAACTCAAGTTATGATTTTTGTAAAATTATGTTAATTTTACTTGATATCAGCACCAACTACGAAAGAATACAAATGTGCATCTGGGTATGGATTAGCCCCAAAACTTCCACTAGACACCAAAATAATCACCAAGTGAGTCGTTGTTGTGTTTTGTGTTATCAGGCTTCTTCTCTATTTCCTGCTTCTTCATTGAAAACCAAAACATGAAGACCTTGGACTGGTGAAACATCACCATATCACAAAAGTACCCTCCTTTGACTTTGAGGAGTCCTCTACTACCTCTTGGATTGATCATATCTACCTTATGGACACCTTATTCTTATCATAATATGTCATTGTGTGGTGAAGGGGAGATATGTAGAAAATAAGGAAAATCTCAATTGGTACACCACTATATCATATGTGCAAGAGGTCCAAGAAATGCAGTGGTTTCAACAATCCTGATTGGCTCTCTTAATATAATGTGATTATGCATATTAGATTGACTTCCTTACTTATTATTTTGTTCTATTTTGTCGAATGCAGAGGTTGAATATGCTAAGGATATATTATAGATAATTCCACCAAAAGGTCAAGTCCAAATAAAACATTTACTTTTAAAATATATAAATTCTAAATCTATTATCTCAACTAAAGGAGACATTTTCTCCAAATATTTATTATTTTGTGATCTAGAAAAAGAGACAAATATAGTATTATACCAATTTATCCAACTATTCAAAATAGAATAATATCAAGGAATCAAACCCTTAAACATTAATGAATTGTTTATTGAAATTTATAATTTCACGCACTAGCTCTACATTTTAGTATCATGTTGCTATAATAATTTTTAAAACATACTTGTTGACGACTAAATTGTATTGGTTACATGACCATTGATCTTGTTCATTTTTATACATTGATTGCCTTGTTTCTTTTTTCTAATTAAAGGTTGCCAATTGTATACAGTGTTGGTATGTATGCCCTAAGAGCCAATCATGAGATGATTGGTGGGATACATTAAGATTGATTTGATAAACATAAAAGGCAAGCTTCCAATTCTTTCTAGTTCAGTCATATGAGATAGTAATAGAACAGATTGAATGTCTAGAGAATGACAATACTCAATGACGTATGCTTTCAGGTTGAGGACCTGAACGATGAGATCATACGGATGCTAAGAGTTTGTACATTCTTGTTATGTCCCTAGTCGGATGTCATTGTGGAAGGTAGATAGATAGCAATGACACACAAGACTAGATTGTGGTGTTGGTTGATGACAAAATCTCATTAGTCATGATATAGAGATATCAAACCAAACACATAGGTACTTGTTAGAGAACAAGTGTACCGGACAGACCCACCATGAGTTTGACACATGGAACCATGACATGGTAGTCACAGTCAGTACTCACAGTGATAGTGGTGAGTGTGATTCTTTGACCTAAAATCACTACACTCAACACATGTCGTTGGGAACACTTTGACATCATCAAACGCAGTCCTGAAACATGGGTTGTTATAAAGGTGATGATTGGGTGGCTTTGACACATGGGGCTTTTGAGGGGTGAGTGATAGATATGGGATTTGTCCCTCCTGAGGGAGTTTGATATCCAAGGCCACTTGATGAGTAGGGTTGAAATAGGAGTGCACACGCATGTGTGAATCAGTATGTGATATTGATGTCATACATATCTCTTCCAATCTGCTCTGAGATCAAGAAAGTGAATGAACAATGACAGGATGATTGTTCCATGCCTCGAGTTCATTCGAGATATCAGTGAAAAAGGAATTATACATTCACTGTAACACCATTCATAGATTGTAGGATTGAAAGTGTTGGCTAAATGGACATCTATAAATCCCTTTGTTTTGATTATGACAAACATTTCATTCTTATTAATCTAACGAGCTACTTGAGTGTGCAGGATGACAAAGCAACAAGGTAAAACCCACAAGCTTACATATTTATAGTTTCATGCAATGTAATCACTGTTGTAAAAACTTGTACAAAAATATAATGTACAAGTACTTAGAATTGCATGTAAATCAAGCGTTAGATTTTCCCTAGCTAAACACCACAGTTAGACAAGTCATCCCATTCAAATAAGATTACTTATGCACACTCACACACATAATTAGTGCCTAAATTGAAACCTTGAAACAGGATCAATCTCGGTCGACAAACTCCTCGACCGAGACACTCTCGGTCGACAATCTTCTCGACCGAGAAAAGATCCAAAGTAGTCGTTAGACACAACAGACAAGTTAGTTGGCAGTTGGAGAAAGACGTTGCAAATCACTTGTTCCAGAGAGCCTGTCGGTCGACAAAAGTTCGACCGAGTAGGTGTCTCGGTCGACCATTTGTCGACCGAGATGGTCTCTGACAGCAACTGCAAAATTAATTAATTAGCCGTTGTTAAAGCAACAACTTTGTACCTAACGGCTAGTTAAGCACTTAGAAACCCCTAGAAGTTGTCTAGAACGTCCTTAAGCATCCTTAGGCCATTCCTATAAATAGGACAAGCCATAGGACACCTAAACTCACTTGTTTACACTTGCTACACTTGAGAAACCTTTGAGCATACTTTGTGCAATCTGTTTGTGAGCAATTTGAGCATTGTGACAATTGGCCATTTCATTCCTTAGCTCATAATTCGTGTCCTATAGGCTAGTATCTCCTACCCACTGCAATCACAAGTTCACATACTTGGTTAGGAGATCTATACGCTTGATCTAGGAAAATCAAGCCTTGGGCTACAAAGGATAAGTTGTAATTTCTGTTTTCTTTCTTGTTCCCTATTATTGTTTGTACTCTCCTTGCTACTCCTAGGTTGGAGGCTGCGGATTGGAGAGGGTAAAGATCTTCTTGGCGAAGAAGGAGACTTTGAGCTACTTCAGAAGGCTGGTGCAACAGGAGGTTACTTCTAGAGAGGAAGGCTACTTCAAGGGGGAGCTTGGAGTTACTTCAAAGAAGGCTACCTCAAAGTTGGTGCACCTACTTCAGGGTGAAGGCTGTTCAAAGGGTGTAAAGGAAAGTATTGTATTTTGTATAAATCCTCGAGAGGTAATAAAATAAATACTTTCAAATCCCGGTTGGGTAAGCAACCGGGTAGTGGACTGACAACTATAGTATTTGCTATAGTTGGAACCACTCTAAACACCTGTCTCTTTCTTCCAATTTCAATTGTGGTTGTTTGAATTCAATAAATTGTTAAAATAATTCAAAAACTCTATTCACCCCCCCTCTAGTAGTTTTTCAATTGGTATCAGAGCAAGGCTTCAAGGAACCCTAACAAGGTCTTGAAGAAATGGGTGACGGAGTACTCAACAACCTCAACATTGAAGGGACTCTTGTTGCTAGGCCCCCAGCGTTCGATGGAACAAACTACCAATATTGGAAGAGAAGGATGCAATTCTACTTCCAAGGCATCAACTGGGATTTATGGAGAATGGTGTCTACTCCATATGTGCTTCCTCAAAATGAATTTGCGGAATGGGATGCAAACACGGTAAAGCTGGCCCAAATGAATGCAAAAGCTTTAAGCATTTTATATTGTTCTATTTCGGTAGGATAATTTAATAGAATATCTAATTGTGACACAGCATATGATATTTGGCATAGACTGTCCATAACCTATGAAGGTACAGTCCAAGTCAAAAATTCCAAGATTAGCATGTTTAAACAAAAATTTGAACACTTTCATATGGATACTAATGAATCAATTAGTGAAATGTTTGCAAAATTCTCTACTATTGTTAATGGTTTAAGTGCTTTAGGAAAACCTATTCCTGAAGAAGATCAGGTATCAAAGATCCTTCGTTCACTTCCTCCAAAATATAAGCCAAAGGTGACAACCATTGAAGAAGCAAACGACCTCACTCGACTGAAAATGGAGCAACTTATTGGCAACTTAGAAGCTCATGAAGCACCTCTAGAAGAGGAAGAAAGAACAGCACGTGAACTTCAGCAAGGAAAGAAGAAGGATGTGGCTCTAAAAGCTTCAAAAGCTGTCACACAAGAAAGTGAGGAGTCAAGTGAAGAAGAGGGAGAAGAAGCCTTGATAGTAAATGGTAAGAAATACAAAAGATTTAAATCTAACAAAATTTCCATCTCTTCTTCTACCCCTCCTAGGTGCTTTGAATGTGGGAAGAAAGGGCATTTAAAAAATGAATGTCCTAAAGCAAAGAAAGGAAAGAAAAGCTCACACAAGAAGAAGGGAGAAAAATCCTATAAAGCTGCATGGGACGAATCAAGTGACAGTGAAAGCGGAGAAGAAACCGTGGATTGTCTAATGGCAAGAGAAGATGATGAAAACTCTCAAGAGGTAAGCCTACTTGATCTTTCTAAAGAAGAGTTAGTCACTAATCTACAAGAAATTCATGATAAGTATGTTGATGTCAAGAAGAAACTAAAGAAGGTTATAAAATCAAATGATGAGCAAATTGCTAAATTAGATAATCTTTCTTCTGAAAAGAATAACATTGATCTTGAGAATTTATCTTTAAAAACATCTTTAGATGATTGCACTAGAAAGCTACTCACTCTAGAAACAAATGTTGATCTCCTTTCTAAAGAAAAGACTGACTTGTTAGCTAAACTAAAAGATTTTCAGACTCAACCTATTTTGTGTAACCATCTAGACTATGATAATGTTATAAAAGAAAGAGATTCATTGCTATCTGATTTAGATCAAGCAAGAAAAGATTTACACAAGAAAATGAATGATATTGCTCAGCTGCAAAGAGAACTTCATGAGTTAAGAAGAAAAGATATACTTGATAACATTCTAAGCATTGGTACTGTTTTCAATGAAAGAAAAGGTTTGGGATATGCTCCAAAGAAAAATCAACCTAAAAGAACTCAAACTAGGTTTGTACCCAAGAACACAATGGCTAGAAAGAGAAATGAAGTTGACTCGATTACCTGCCATTTTTGTTTACGTCTTGGACACTATTCCTTTTCATGCCCTTATAAAACTAAGGATTCCGAATTAGTTTGGGTCCCAAAACCTCAAACTTAGTAGAGTCAAAAAGAATTTAGTTGAGATATGACCAAAAAGCTCCATCTTGCTATTTATATTGTCTTATCTCAACTAAACAAAAGATTTTATGCTCATTGGATATTTTCTGCATTATTGTACTAAAACAGAAACTTAGTCGGTCGAAGTATTGTCGACCGAACCATTAATCGGTCGAAGTATTGTCGACCGACCGAATGTCTGTAACATATCAAAATTTACAGCAATCATTTCGGTCGAAAATTGTTCAACCGAGCTACATTTCTGTGTTTTCTGGTTTTACAGTAATCTTCTCGATCGACAAATTGTCGACCGAGACATATGTCGGTGGAACAATTGTCGACCGACTGGACTTCTGATTCAGAACTTTTATACAAATCTGTATTTAAATGACTCTAACCATATCAGACCATCACATGGGTACCAAAATCTACATTTTAATGCAGGAATGGGTGGTTGACGGTGGATGTTTCAAACATATGACCGGAAACAAGGATGCATTTCAAAGCTTTGAAGAAAAGAAAAGCGGAACAGTCACCTTTGGAGACAATGGTAAGGGCAAAATCGTTGGAATAGGTAATGTTGGTACAAACCTCGAAATTAAGAATGTTCTACTTGTTGATGGTTTGCACCATAACTTGATAAGTGTTAGTCAATTATGTGATAGTGGTTATGATGTGTTATTTAACAAAACCTGCTGCAAGTTATTAATAGAAAATACTACAAATGTTGTTTATGAAGGAAATAGAGTTGGAAATCTTTATATTCTTAAACCTAACTCTATGAAATCAGTAGTGGGAAAATGCTTGCTTGCAAATGAAAATACCTTACAAATATGGCATAAAAAGCTAGGACATGCTAGTTCACATGTTATCAAAAAGTTAGTGAAATATGATCTTGTTCGTGGATTGCCTACTTTATCTTTTGATCAAGTTGAAAACTGTGAACCATGCACAATGGGAAAGAAAACCAAAACATCTTTTAAATCAAAAGATGTACTTAGCAGCAGTAGATCATTAGAATTAATTCATATGGATTTATTTGGACCAATGAGGACACAATCAATCGGTGGTAAGAGATACTGTTTTGTTATTGTTGATGATTACAGTAGATATACATGGGTACATTTTATTGCAACTAAAGATGATACTATTCATGTTTTTATGCAATTTTGTTCCAAGATTGAAAATCTCTTACAAAACAAAATATGTACCATTAGAAGTGATCATGGTGGGGAATTTGAAAATCATACATTTGAAGAGTTTTGTACATCTCAAGGATACACTCATAATTTTTCTGCTCCACGCACCCCACAGCAAAATGGTATAGTTGAAAGGAAAAATTGATCACTACAAGAAATGGCTAGAACTATGATGCTTGAACATAACACACCCAAAACCTTTTGGGCTGAAGCTGTAAACACTGCATGCTATGTGCTAAATAGAGTAACTGTTCACTCTCATTTAAAGAAAACTCCATATGAACTAATACATTATAAGAAACCTAGAGTTGACTATTTTCATACCTTTGGCTCCACATGCTATATCTTAAATACCAAAGATGATAGAGATAAGTTTGACTCAAAATCACACAAAGCATTCTTTTTGGGATATTCCACCTCTAGCAAACCTTTTAGAGTATATAACACTATATCTAGAAAAGTTGAGGAATCTATTCATGTTTCTTTTCATGAAGAATCCAAATTTGAAAATCTAGAAATCATAGATCTCACAAATCAATTCGAAAATCTAACCATACCAAATAATAATGAGAAAATTACTACAAATAATCACCAAGTTGAACCACAACCTACACCTAGGCTTATTAAAGATCATCCCCAAGAACTAATTATTGGAGATCCAAATGATAAAGTCAAAACTCGGTCTTCCTTCAAAGATGTTGCAAACATGACTTTTGTTTCTATCATTGAACCTAAGAAGATATCTGAAGCTCTTAAGGATGATTATTGGATAATAGCCATGCAAGAAGAGTTGAATCAATTCACTAAAAATGATGTATGGGATTTAGTTCCTAAACCACATGATAAAACCATCATAGGAACTAAATGGGTTTTTAGGAATAAGCTTAATGAGGCAGGAGAAGTCATCAGGAACAAAGCTCGGTTAGTAGCACAAGGATATAATCAACAAGAAGGAATAGATTTTGATGAAACATATGCACCCGTAGCTAGACTTGAAGCCATTAGAATGTTACTAGCTATTGCTGCCCATAAAAACATCAAACTCTATCAAATGGATGTCAAAAGTGCTTTTCTAAATGGCATCATTCAAGAAGAAGTTTATGTTGCCCAACCACCTGGTTTTGAAATTCCAGAAAAAGGTGACTATGTTTATAAACTTAAGAAAGCACTTTATGGTCTAAAACAAGCACCTAGAAATTGGTATGAAAGGCTCAAGACATATCTTTTTGATAATGGTTTTTCTATTGGAAATTCAGATTCTACTTTATTTTTCAAAACATATACATCTGATTTCCTAGTTGTGCAAATATATGTTGATGACATTATTTTTGGAGCTTCTAATGATTCATTGTGCACACAATTTAGTGATATTATGCAAAAAGAATTTGAAATGAGCCTCATGGGTGAACTAACTTTCTTTCTTGGTTTTCAAATTAAGCAAACACCTGCCGGAATATTCATAAGCCAAGAAAAATATACTAAAGAACTCTTAAAACGTTTTGGGATGGATCAGTGCAAACATGCTACTACTCCTATGGCTACTTCTATCAAAATTGATAAGGATGAAAATGGGGAACCTATTGATGATTCCTTATATAGAGCCATGATTGGTAGTTTGCTTTACTTAACGGCTTCTAGACCGGACATTATGTTTTCCGTTGGTCTTTGTGCTCGATTTCAATCACAACCTATGCATTCTCATTTTCTAGCAGTTAAACGAATTCTTCGTTACCTAGCCGGCACTACTTGCTTTGGTTTATGGTATCCAAAAGGACAATCCTTGGATTTCAAAACTTATACTGATGCGGATTATGCTGGTTGTCGACTTGATCGCAAGAGTACTAGGGTGGTTGTTTCTTATTAGGGAGAGATTTAGTATCTTGGTTTAGCAAGAAACAAAATACGGTTGCCCTATCTACAACTGAAGCTGAATATATGGCAGCCGGGTCTTGTTGTGCTCAAGTGCTTTATATGCAACAAGTATTAAGCGATTATGGTTTTAATCTTTCATCTACGCCTATTTTTTGTGACAACACGAGCGCCATAAACTTAGCACACAATCCTATTTTACACAACCGAGCTAAACATATTGAAATCCGTCATCACTTTTTAAGGGATCACATCTCCAAAAATCATGTTTCCCTTCATCATGTTGATACGGAAGATCAATTGGATGATATTTTTACAAAACCGCTTCCACTAGATCAATTTAACAAAATTAGGAAGCAATTGCTTATCACTCCTTTGGAAGATGTTTTCTTTGATATTTGTGCTACTTAAACAAAAACTCTTATATTGCATCATAATACTTTGGTTTTAAATGGACATCTTTTTCATTAGATTTGATGGGATATCAAATTAAGGGGGAGTTTTTATTCTTAACGGTTATCTTTTTGAAATGACAAAGGGGGAGAGATAAATATAAAACTAAAACTTAGTAATCATGTAAAACTCAATTAATGAGTTTCATAAATAAACTCTTGGCTTTACATTGAAAGTTGCTATATTCCCAAATGATCTGGATTTCATGTTCCATAATTCATGGGGAATAATAAGAACACATTTTATACACAAGAGAAAAAGCTACAAAAGGTAATCTAAAGGTATGAAACTCATATGTTTTATATTTCCTTTATTTATATTTTGGAAATGTTTGTCATCTTCAAAAAGGGGGAGATTGTTGGCTAAAGGGACATCTATAAATCCCTTTGTTTTGATTATGACAAACATTTCATTCTTATTAATCTAACGAGCTACTTGAGTGTGCAGGATGACAAAGCAACAAGGTAAAACCCACAAGCTTACATATTTATAGTTTCATGCAATGTAATCACTGTTGTAAAAACTTGTACAAAAATATAATGTACAAGTACTTAGAATTGCATGTAAATCAAGCGTTAGATTTTCCCTAGCTAAACACCACAGTTAGACAAGTCATCCCATTCAAATAAGATTACTTATGCACACTCACACACATAATTAGTGCCTAAATTGAAACCTTGAAACAGGATCAATCTCGGTCGACAAACTCCTCGACCGAGACACTCTCGGTCGACAATCTTCTCGACCGAGAAAAGATCCAAAGTAGTCGTTAGACACAACAGACAAGTTAGTTGGCAGTTGGAGAAAGACGTTGCAAATCACTTGTTCCAGAGAGCCTGTCGGTCGACAAAAGTTCGACCGAGTAGGTGTCTCGGTCGACCATTTGTCGACCGAGATGGTCTCTGACAGCAACTGCAAAATTAATTAATTAGCCGTTGTTAAAGCAACAACTTTGTACCTAACGGCTAGTTAAGCACTTAGAAACCCCTAGAAGTTGTCTAGAACGTCCTTAAGCATCCTTAGGCCATTCCTATAAATAGGACAAGCCATAGGACACCTAAACTCACTTGTTTACACTTGCTACACTTGAGAAACCTTTGAGCATACTTTGTGCAATCTGTTTGTGAGCAATTTGAGCATTGTGACAATTGGCCATTTCATTCCTTAGCTCATAATTCGTGTCCTATAGGCTAGTATCTCCTACCCACTGCAATCACAAGTTCACATACTTGGTTAGGAGATCTATACGCTTGATCTAGGCAAATCAAGCCTTGGGCTACAAAGGATAAGTTGTAATTTCTGTTTTCTTTCTTGTTCCCTATTATTGTTTGTACTCTCCTTGCTACTCCTAGGTTGGAGGCTGCGGATTGGAGAGGGTAAAGATCTTCTTGGCGAAGAAGGAGACTTTGAGCTACTTCAGAAGGCTGGTGCAACGGGAGGTTACTTCTAGAGAGGAAGGCTACTTCAAGGGGGAGCTTGGAGTTACTTCAAAGAAGGCTACCTCAAAGTTGGTGCACCTACTTCAGGGTGAAGGCTGTTCAAAGGGTGTAAAGGAAAGTATTGTATTTTGTATAAATCCTCGAGAGGTAATAAAATAAGTACTTTCAAATCTCGATTGGGTAAGCAACCAGGTAGTGGACTGACAACTATAGTATTTGCTATAGTTGGAACCACTCTAAACACCTATCTCTTTCTTCCAATTTCAATTGTGGTTGTTTGAATTCAATAAATTGTTAAAATAATTCAAAAACTCTATTCACCCCCCCTCTAGTAGTTTTTCAGAAAGTTGTTCTCCAACTTTCTATTTCACTTGGGTAGCACTAATGTGTGACTAGGTACCACTCTTTGCTTGTGAAGTCATAAGTGTTATGGACTTTCACAGCCAAAGTGAAAAGGACCTGCAGGGTCACACACATAGGATTCAACCTGGAAGAGGATTTTGTCCACAAACAATGTTTAGATTGATTACTAAAGGGGTTTAGTAGTTCAATTACACACTCAATTAATTGATAGCTCAAAATCATAGTGTTCAAGGTGTTGGACATATTGATTAGAGTATTCGATTGATTGAAACTGCAATTGACTGATTCTGCACAATCTGCACTCCCAACCGATCAGCTGATGTGATGAACCGATCGACTGAGCTTGGTGAACCGATCGACTCAAGTGGTGAGTCGATCGGCTCATGACAGGGTGAAATGATTGCTTCAAGTGTTGAAATGATCGGTTCAACTGTTACAACCGAGCAAGTTGGGAAAGTAGGATTGGTGAGAATTTTCCTTTAGTTTCACTTGCCCAATTTGATTGGAAAAAGGATTGGTATTTGATACCAATTAGAAACAAAAGATGGAAATTCAATTGGGAACTGACCAGGACCACGAACCGACCGGTTCAGAAGTGAACCGATCGGTTGAGGTGTCAACCGACCGGTTCTGGTCCCCAAC
The DNA here is from genome assembly GCA_963693085.1 of Alisma plantago-aquatica. NCBI lineage: Eukaryota > Viridiplantae > Streptophyta > Magnoliopsida > Alismatales > Alismataceae > Alisma > Alisma plantago-aquatica. The sequence goes on along the minus strand of OY856414.1, from coordinate 52,697,230 downwards.
CGACCGTTTCAGTTGTGAAATGATCGATTCAAGTTGCAAGTTGGTTGTTTTTGTGGAAAATCTCGAACCCTTCTACTCCTACTTTTAGTCCCGCATTGCCCGGGATGGAGAACCCTGTCCCATGACCCTCATATATATAGGGGTATTGGGGGCTTCTCAAAGAACAACCCAGTGCAACCAGTTGCTCTGTGAAGTTGTCGTTCTCTCTGGTTTTGGTAACCGAGAGAGAGCCCAAGCAAGTGCTACCTGATAAGGGAGGCACAACAAGGGAAATAAAACTACAGAAAGAAATTGGTGGCAGGAGAGTGTGTTGGTGACTAGTACACTGACAGGAGGGTGTGACTCCTTCCAATTCCTTGTGGGACAAGGAGATTAGAGTTTCAGGTGGTCTGTGTAGACTACTTCAGAGGAGGGAGGTTTCTGCCGCTCAGAGGACAACTTTCAATCCCGACAGTCCCGGTGAGACTAGGAGTCGTCAGTCCCGGTGCGACCAGGAGCTGCACAGACACCGTCCAAGACCAGAGGTGAAGACCGCGCAAGGCGCGAGGTATTGTCGCCGAGCAAGCCTCGGGACAAGGTATGATTCCACAAACCATCCTTTCCTATTGTATAGATGTTGACGTGTTTCCTTGTTCTGGGTTTGGGGAGGAGAAATTTTTTGTTTCCGCTACCTTCTCTATCTCCCCTAAATCCCAACAGTGGTATCAGAGCCACGTCAACTGCTCTATACTTTAGGATTATCGATATGATCGATTTTGGTTTGTCGCCTTTATTTATTGCATACGATGCAAATAAAATTGGCTTTATGCATGTCCAATCCTAAATCCACAAATCCCAATTTACATATATGATATGTATTATGAATGCACTCGATACGTGTCACCCTTAAATGAGTTTTGTGGTGGATGTATAGCGTGGTTATGGCCAATGAACCCTATCTGTGTGTGGTTGTATGTGGTTTCTTGCATCTCGGTCTGCGCACCGATCTTCATTCTCCTACTCCTGATGTAACTTGAAATAATTCGAGATTTATTTCCTACCTTTGCTCCCCTCAAATGTAACTCAAGGTTTCTCTTTTTTACAATGTAATATAGGATAGAATTTTATTTCCTGTTATGTCAAAGAACGACGGACATCCTGACGACAGCTGAGACGATCGGTTCAAGGAGTGAACCGATCAGTTGACGTTCCAGACGATCAGTTCAAGGAGTGAGCCGATCGGTTGATGACCGGTTTGAGGAGCGAGATGGGCGGGTGGTGGCCATGATGAGATGCACAATGACCAGGTGAACTGATCGGTTGGAGGAGCCAACCGATCGGCTGGTGGCACCCAGCCGACCAGTCTGATGACGAGCTGATCATTCATGTGATAAGTTGATCAAACCCAGAAAGGCAAAGCACAGAGTTCATCTTGTACAGGTTGCATGTGATGTAGACCTAGATGATCGTGATTCCTCTTGGCTCGAGGAATCACATTAGGATAGCCACAATCATCGCTTTTATCATTTTGCATGTTTTCTGTGGGATATAACATGTATATGATATGTACTATGTATTATGGTGATTGGATATGTATATATATATATATATATATATATATATATAAACCAAATCCCTCATTAAATATTAAGTTTTAGATTCCTTCCAAATGTGACACATGTGAAAAGCTTGATCGACCAAGTGTGGGCACGCCCTAGCGTGGTGCACCGTCTATCTTGTGGAACCGTGAAGGATGGATATGTGGGTCTGCCCTAGCAGGGTGCATATTCATCGTGTTTGCTTTGGGTCAGACTTAACAAGGTGATCTAGATGGGATCTAGTACCTTGAGGCATGGAGATGATCATGGCAAGGAGTTGCATATGACATCTTATCAAGAGTTTCATATGATGCAATTGGCAAGAGTTGCCTACCTGAGAGATCTAAGTTGTGGGTGACAACCCTAGCTGGTCAATGACTTAGAGGATTTTAGGATCTTGCCCACTAGAAGGTTGTACGCTGCAATCTTATGAATTGATGGTGAGGGCTATCAATTTGAACTAAAATAGTGGGAGCAATAATTAATTAAAGGCCTATTATATCGTCAACTTTTCAAATCAATCAAATAAGTCAAAAATGAGTTTTTGGACTAAAATTGCATATTTTCCTTTTGTAGTACAAATGGCAAAAAACAACAATCACTTTTCTTTGCGATTGGTCCTTAAAAAGGACAAGCTAAATGGGACAAACTTCCACGAATGGTATAGGACATTGAGAATTGTTCTCACTCAAGAGCATAAGCTCTATGTCCTGGATACTCCAATTCCAGAGGAACCTGCTCCTAATGCACCAAAGGCAGAAAGGGATGCTTACAAGAAGCATTCTGATGATGCCATTGATTCAAAGTGCTTGATGTTGTGCTCTATGAACCATGAGTTGCAGAGACAACATGAGAACATGGGTATCAGTGAGATGATTCAACATCTTAGAAACATGTATGAAGATCAAGCATGGCAAGAGAGATACAATGTCTCAAGGGCACTGTTCAAGTGCGTCATGATAGAAGGAGATCCAGTTGGTCCTCACACACTCAAGATGATTGGGTATGTGGAGAACCTGACAAGACTGGGATTTCCACTGAGCCAAGAGTTGGCTATTGACGTGATACTGCAATCGTTTCCAGAATCCTACAGTCAATTTATGATGAACTACAACATGAAAAACTTTGATAGGCCACTGTCAGAGTTGTTGGGCATGTTGAGGATAGCCGAGATACAGATGAAGAAGGACAAACCTAAGTCTGTGATGGTGATCACGAGCAAGAAAGGCAAGTCCAAGCGCAAGGGCAAGGGCAAAGCTAAGAAAGGTTCTGATGCTAGCCAGGAGCCCAAGTCGTCTTCAACTCTCAAGGCCAAGGGAGGTGTGACCAAGAAAGGAAATTGCCACCATTTCCAAAATTCAGGACATTGGAAAAGGAATTGTCCTCTCTATCTGGAAGAACAAAAGAAGAAGGAGGCGACAGACGTCTCTACTTAAAGGTGTCATGAAAGTAAACTTGTAACACTTTTGAGGTATATGATACCAAGATGTAAAGTGTAAAGAACTCCATAAATGGGGCAAGTGTTTCCGCCATAGATAGGAGTACTTTAGTTTATTTTCAGCCTAAAAGGCATGTAATACAGTTATGAACTGCTATTTCATATTTGCCAATAGATAGAAACACTTTATTTTTGCATATTGTATGACAATGATGGCAGTCAATAAAGAGATGTTTCAATTTCTAAAGATATGATCTTTGTGGCAATGCCTTGTTTATCTTGTGGTATTTGATATGCATAAGATAAAATGATACCTAAAAGTTATAGATAACTCAAACAATCAAATTAGCATAAATCATGAGAAATTTATATCTAGTTTCCATGTGATGGATAAATCTAGACTCTTTTGGTTAGAGAACCAGTAAGAGACATGAATATTTTGGACATGATTAATCAATCTTCACTAATGGTAGTGGGAGAATGATTATCCTATTAGGTACGATACATATGATGTATTTACATACCTATTGGAACAAATTCTAATACTTCAAATGGTGTTTAGAGAAATACCAATATGAATATCTTGAAGTGTTCAAGATTATCATAGATGAAGTGCAAATTTGGTAAAGTGTTAATTCTTGGTGAGATCAATGAATGAAATACTTGGACCAAATGTTTGAGATCCTTATGAGTGATTATGATAATGTATCATAGTGAACTCATGATTAAGGCATGGTGATGTATAAATCAAGAAGGAATCATATTCTAAGGAGTTAGAGAATGATTATCAAATAACTGAATTCTTCTTAATAAAAGAATACCCCACACTAATAAAGGACATTGAGAATCACAAGGAGTTGTGAGTTCTTATATCCTTGACAGATACACCTCAATTATTTATGTGATGAGTTGTTCATGTGATGAGTCAACTATCTAGATAAATATGAGGAACCGAATTTTGAGTTATGGTTTATGACCATTACATCCTAAATGACATCCATGTTAACCATAAGGTATGACCTTGATGATAGCACCCATTGGATGGAAATCCATAAGTGCAAATAAATCTTAAGTGTTAAGACACATGGATAACATTTTGAGAAGGATGATGCTTATTGATTGCAACTTAATGACTAAGACATTTGGCATATGGACTCTAAAACCGCATTCCTAGGAGGAATAAAACAAGGATGTGTATGTGACACAACCTATAAGGTTTATGAATCCACTAATGCAAATGAAGTCTATAAGTTACAATGGACTAATCAATGTGATTGATTGAGTACAAGGAACTCAGAATTGGATCTTTACTTTGATGATATAGTCAAAGGGTTTGACTGATATGTCAAAGATAAAGAAGGGATCTGTGATTTAGTGGGAGCGTGTTCACATTCCACATGTTGATGTGAAATGGAAAATGTTCTAGAATGGAAATCCAAAAGTGGAAATTATCTTTAAGGAAGATAGAGATGTTTCCTATGTGATAGGAATAGAGATATATAGAGATAGTTCTCGAAAACCTCTTGACCTAGAAAAGAGAGAGCATACATTGGAAATTTGTACTGAAGGGTTCAGTATACACAGATTCAGTGGGAGAAAACTTGTCCATGTTACATGGAGTTAGTATCCCAAGGCCATGTGTCCAATTCTTATGAAGAATGGGAACACTAAGAATAGATATGGATCTATCATGTATGTAATCATCCCATTATCTTACATGTATGGACATGGAAAGAATAAAATGCATTCATCATCTTGTATGTAGGACATGACAATATGATGTGCTCATCCTGATAACTCGTATATGGGACATGACAAGTGGATGTCTGTCTACTTCTAGTAAGGGTTACTGGAAACCATAAGAAATTGATAAGTACTTGAGAAGTACTAGTTATATGGAGATAAGGAAGAGTTCGATGTAAAGAGTTACATTGATGCGAACTTCCGAAAAGGACAGAAAATTAATCGCAAAATATATATAGGATATATAAAAGTGAAAGTTTTTTCATAATTGGAAGTGTTCCAATGAAACCATTTAAAAGGAAATGCTGAGTATCCGTGTGTTAGAGAACAACTGTTGATACAATATGGATCTAGAAGTTCATGAGATGAACTTATAGATATTCCGCTCATTGATGACAAGTATGGAATCCTTGATCATGCAATGTGGCTAAAGGTTAGCAAAGGAATACTGGATCGCATATTACGACAACTCCATCTCATACGTGTGACGTACAACAAAGAGATGTGAGACATGCAATTTACACTGACTTTGGCAAGGTGTTTCCATAACTCACTATGTTGGCACAAGAGCATAGTAACATGTGGGACATGTTTGAAGATCACTATGAATATGATTCAAGGGTGATTGGCTCACAGTGCAAGTGGGAGTCTGTTGGTATGTATGCCCTGAGAGCCAATCATGGGATGATTGGTGGGATACATTAAGATTGATTTGATAAACATCAAAGGCAAGCTTCCAATTCTTTCCGGTTCAGTCATATGAGATAGTGATAGAACATATTGAATGTCTAGAGAATGACAATACTCAATGATGTATGCTTTCAGGTTGAGGACCTGAACGATGAGATCATACGGATGCTAAGAGTTTGACATTCTTGTTATGTCCCTAATTGGATGTCATTGTGGAAGGTAGATAGACAGCAATGACACACAAGACTAGATTGTGGTGTTGGTTGATGACAGAATCTCATTAGTCATGATATAGAGATATCAAACCAAACACATAGGTACTTGTTAGAGAACAAGTGTACCGGACAAACCCACCGTGAGTTTGACACATGGAACCATGACATGGTAGTCACAGTCAGTACTCACAGTGATGGTGGTGAGTGTGATTCTTTGACCTAAAATCACTACACTCAACACATGTCATTGGGCACACTTTGACATCATCAAACGCAGTCCTGAAACATGGGTTGTTATAAAGGTGATGATTGGGTGGCTTTGACACATGGGGCTTTTGAGGGGTGAGTGATAGATATGGGATTTGTCCCTCCTGAGGGAGTTTGATATCCAAGGCCACTTGATGAGTAGGATTGAAATAGGCATGCGCACGCATGTGTGAATCAGTATGTGATATTGAAGTCATGCATATCTCTTCCAATCTGCTCTGAGATCAAGAAAGTGAATGAACACTGACAGGATGACTGTTTCATGCCTCGAGTTCATTCGAGATATCAGTGACAAAGGAATTATACATTCACTGTAACACCATTCATGGATTGTAGGATTGAAAGTTGTTCTCCAACTTTCTATTTCACTTGGGTAGCACTGATGTGTGACTAGGCACCACTCTTTGCTTGTGAAGTCATAAGTGTTATGGACTTTCACTACCAATGTGAAAAGGACCTGCAGGGTCACACACATAGGATTCAACCTGGAAGAGGAGTTTGTTCACAAATAATGTTTAGATTGATTACTAAAGGAGTTTAGCAGTTCAATTAAACACTCAATTAATTGATAGCTCAAAATCATAGTGTTCAAGGTGTTGGACAAATTGATTAGAGTATTGGATTGATTGAAACTGCAATTGACTGATTCTGTACAATCTGCACTCCCAACCGATCGGCTCATGTGATGAACCGATCGGCTGAGCTTGGTGAATCGATCGGCTCAAGTGGTGAGTCGATCGTCTCATGACAGGGTGAAACGATTAGTTCAAGTGTTGAAATGATCGGTTCAACTGTTGCAATCGAGCAAGTTGGGAAAGTAGGATTGGTGAGAATTTTCTTTCGTTTCACTTGCCCAATTTGATTGGAACAAGGATTGGTATTTGATTCCAATTAGAAACAAAAGATGGAAAGTCAATCGGGAACTGAACAGGACCACGAATCGACCAATTCAGAAGTGAACCGACCGATTGAGATGTCCCAACTGATCAGTTGAGGTGTCAACCGACCGGTTCAGGTCCCCAACCGACCGTTTTAGTTGTGAAACAATCAGTTCAAGTTGCGATTTGGTTGTTTTTGTGGAAAATCTCAAACCCATCTAGTCCAGCTTTTAGTCCCGCATTGCCCGAGATGCAGAACCTTGTCCCATGACCCTCCTATATATAGGGGTATTGGGGGCTTCTCAAAGAACAACCCAGTACAACCAGTTGCTCTGTGAAGTTGTCGTTCTCTCTGGTTTTGGTAATCGAGAGAGACCCCGAGCAAGTGCTACCCGATAAGGGAGGCACAACAAGGGTAAGACAGCTATAGAAAGCAATTAGTGGTAGGAGAGTGTGTTGGCGACTAGTACGCTGACAGGAGGGTGTGACTCCTTCCAATTCCTTGTGGGAGAAGGAGATTGGAGTTCTAGGTGGTCCGTGTAGACTACTTTAGAGGGGGGAGGTTTTTGCCGCTCGGAGGACAGTTGTCAATCCCGACAATCCCGGTGAGACCAGGAGTCGTCAGTCCTGGTGCGACCAGGAGCTGCACAGACATCGTCCAAGACTGGAGGTGAAGACTGCACAAGGCGCGAGGTATTGTCGCCGAGCAAGCCTCGGGACAAGGTATGATTCCACAAACCATCATTTCCTATTGTATAGACGTTGACACGTTTCCTTGTTCTGGGTTTGGGGAGGAGAAATTTTTTGTTTCCGCTACCTTCTCTGCCTCCCCTAAATCCCAACATACGGAAGGTGATGGTTCAATACCACACTTTTCTATAGTCTCCAATTAAAATAATGTACTTGTAAATTAGATCGTGTTGTAGTCAATTATCTAAATCTTAGAACATTAAAAAATTCATTAAACTTTTCCTTCAGCTTCCTTCTTCTATTTTAAATATGTGGTTTTTATTTTGACTAAATTTTGACCAATATATAATTATAATCATACAAAATTTCCAAAAAATAACAATTTTTAGACATATCTTGATAACTATTGAATATTTATTTCCAATACAAACGCACATGTAAAGTTCATAGTAATATTGTAAAAATATTTCATGTATTTATTTCCTCAAAAGATTTGGCACTTAACCTCTTTCTAACTTGAAAATCCATTCGAAGTTGTTGTTATCATTAATTATTCTAGAAACAACCATGCAATCTTTCCCAAAGAAATTAGTAAAATGGTAGAATCTTAATATTGTTATGTTCGACTAAGATTTTATCATTTTAAAATATCAATAAACAATTTATGTATCATCTCTCAAATTATTTCGTTTATTTGAAAGCAAAGAACATCCAACCTTATCTTTCATGAATTTATTTCCTTATCTAAATTTTACCAAAAATCATAAAAATTTGACTAATAATATGTCTTTATCTAAGGAATATAAATAAGGTCTTAGAATTTCAAAACAAAACCATTCAATACTTTTCATCACTCATAATCCCTTTTTGTGTAAATAATGTATATCATATTAACTAGCGGTGCAACTTGTTGTCTGCTTGTCCTCAATTTTGATGTAAAAATTTCTTGTTTGTTTAATAAATCTAGTCGATTATAATGAAAATTATTAAATTCTAAAACTTTGTCAAAATGTATTTCTCATCATCTAGATGATATATATATATATATATGAAAATTAACTAACTTAGGACAATAGATAAAATATCATTTTACCCTATTGTGATTATAGATAATAAATTGTCTCAAAATGTTCCTTTCGATCATTAAATCCAATTTAGAATATGTGACATGTATTTGGTTTGGGCCTCATAAGTAGGGGTGTAAATGGGAGGGTATGGGGAGGGTAATGGCTTATCCTTACCCTTACCCACTAAATATGGTGGTTAAGGGTATGGGTAATTCCTTACTCCACCAATATCCTTACCCTTACCCTCTAACCCACATGGTAAATGGAGAGGGTAAAGGTGAATCAAGGAATTTATATATCTTCTAGTTTTTTTTACTATTTTTAATAATGTATGCCTAATACACACATAATTATATATATAAATAATATATATATATATATAAGTGAAATAACAAGGTGCTCCAGAATGTCTATTAACTATTCATTCTATGTAATCTTCTACACCATTATACATATGGTTAGTCTTGTATTGAAAATATATTATCAAGACAATATTTGTTGCATATACAATTAGTAGTGCTCCTAAAATTAGTGTTTGAACACATAACTCGCCTCCAAAAAAATACTACTACAAATTAATGATATTAAATATAAATAAAAAAAATTAATAGTACAAACATCTATATATTATACCCTATAAAATTTTGTTATACACAAAAAATTAAGCACAAATGAAACAAATAACACCACTATATATATGTATCAAATATTAAGTTAACGATTCAATATCATTATTACATACTCAAGTCTCTTACAACTTTAGGTTTCATATCACTCTATCAAATGTGTCCCAAAAGAAGTAGTAAACACCACACAATGAAATATAAAATGGTGCAAAAATATAAAATATTGTTATTTCATACATGTGTTTCTTACACCTCCAAAATGGTGTTGTACAGAGGACCAAATTAAATACGTAAGAACTAGATGAGAATATCATATATTTTATTAGATGACGACCATATAGTATTACATAACACAGAATTAAACAACATAATGACTATATATTTAATATAGTATAGATAGATAAAGGCAGTTAGCAAATTAGAAGGTATGGGGAATGACTTACCCTTACCCTTAACCAGTAAGGTAGCTAATTAGAGGATAGAATATAGGTGGGTAAGGGTAAAAAAGAAAGAAAGATATAGGTGTGCTTGGCTTCCCTCCATCCAAAGCCTCAAAGAAATAAGATTTTGAAGTAAATTGTGCCATTTTTATATTCTATATAATACTTTAACTTTGTATTTATCCTTGATGTATGCCTCAAAGTCACATCCTCAACTTTTCATTCTAGAACACAATACAGATAGGTTGTTTTGTTTTAGGTTTTCACCAATACAGAGACAATTTTATAATTAGAAAAAATGATGACAAAAGATTGCAAATAGTAAAATATGTGGTGTAGTTTTCATGTTACAAGAAACTTTCCGTCAATAAACCTTTGAATTAATTAAATGTATGAGCACATACACTTTTTCCCTCTCCAATTTTCATAAGTAAGAAAAATTTGAGTGAAAGAATTGCATTTGTAACCCTTTGTTAGCTTTCTAATATATATAGTATGTAAGTGTAATCATCACACTAAAAAAAAGATGCAGGCGTGCTTGGTTTCCCTCCAGCAAAATCTTTTAAGAAATAAGTTTTTTTTTATTAACTTGTGCCATTTTTTTTCTATATAATATCTTCAATTTTATCCTTATCCTTGATGTATGCCTCAAGGTCACATCCACAACTTTGCATTCTGGAAGACAATATGGACACATTGTTTTCTTTTAGGTTTTCACCAATACATAGACGGTTTTATAATCATGAACAAAAATGATGACAAAAGATCACATTCAGAAACATATATAGTGTAGTCTTCATGTTACAAGAAACTTTCCGTCAATAAACATGTGATGTCACACGCGACAAATCATGATTCTATAACAACTCTACTCAGATTACTGAAAATAAACACTAAAAATTAAAACTAATTATAGAAAGAACCAACGTGTGAAAACTTGTCACATCATGATCTAAAAATTTGCCATCTGAATTATATATCATAAAACATCACTATTTACAACATGTTCATAGAAGACTATTTGTCACACGTGATATTTGCCCATTACATAAACATGTACAATTACCCACTATATACAACAAGGCACATAAACCAAAAACTTATATCGATAACACCATCGGGGAACATTCAAAACTTTTCCCAAAACTTGAGTGTACATGGACGACTCTAGGACTCTAACCATAAAAGACCACAAGCAATTTATCTACTATTTTCCTCCTTGTTGCTGCTCTGCCTCAGTTGCACGATCTCTACCTCCTCGTGCACGTCCACCTAAAAGATGTATAAAACCCATGGGATGAGATTTTAAATCTCAACGGGAGATATAACTCTCCACCAACACTATCATTAATTCAGATAACTAAAGCAAGATGAAAAGATTCACCTAAATGATATGTAACTACCGATTCAAGCAATTTAAACAATACAGGGCACTTATTACTGAATAACAGAATAATCAACAATTTAAGAAGGAATACGAAGAACATGTTTATTTTCTACCAACTAGCATGTACAAAAGAATGGAAAGGCTACAACCAATGTTATTGTATTTGATCCTATGCAAAAGCATTAAACGACTGATTGTGTATTTTATTATGCCCCGAGGAATTGAGTTGTACCACCCAATTCCAACTGACTACTACTAAGTTGAAATCGATGCCATACAAGGTCCATGGAAGAGCCAAAATCTATGACCTCACCAAACCTCGTGGTCAGTACACGAGTGCATAGAAGAGACATACCAGTCAAATGCAACTTGAGACATTTAGTCAACAATAAAAGTCCTAGCCCACCTTGGTACATGTCATGACTCTAGTGAAATTGAGCTACGGCCCATAGCCTCACTCCTACCAGGGTATGGCACGCATCCAATCCTGTGAAATCACGTAAGCAACATGTCACTCAGCTATGGCCTGTAGCCACACTCCTGCTAGGGTATGACCCACAACCAATCTTGTGAATGCATACACTCAATAGTATATAACTCTAGGCTTCCTCTATGAGAAGGCTCATTTCACCATCTAGCAAGTACTGATGCTGAGATGGATCTATGGCACATGGAACAACTACATGTTCAGGTTCCACTTGATTAGTTATGTCTATTTAAATCCTTTTAGCATTAATGAAGTTACCATGTACAAATCCAGAATAAGTTTCACAAAAGTAAGGGCATAACACAACTCTAGAAGATATAAATGTATAGGGACTACTACAGAAATGACTTATAACATCACTTTTAAAGGCATCAGTTGTATAAATACACTGACACCTAACACATAAAGCGTCGGTTAAAAAAAACTGACATCTATCTGTGAAGGGTGACCAGACACGGGTATCACTTTTATTCAGTGTCAGTTACTTATTAAGAAACTGACGCCTAAAATTAACTGCCAAATCCAAAATTTCTAGCGAAAAAAATTCCTCCAAAATTTAACATATGGCGTCGGTTATTAACTCTTAAACTGACGACGAAAGGTTTTTCACGAGACAGAAATTGGGCACATTTTGGTCGTCAGTTTTAGTACAATAACCGACACCTATGGGTTTTCCCGTGCTATTCGCGGGAGAATTTTCACACCCCTTGGGCGTCAGTTTTCTAAAGAAACTGATGACTATGGTAATTAATTGAGAACAATTTTTTTAATCGGCATATGTAGATAGACGTCAGTTTTTTCTAGTAAAAACCGACGACTATCATTGATCATAGGTGTCGGTGTTTTTAGATAACCGACGCCATTCATTCTTGGGTGTCAGTTTTTTAAACAACTGACGCCGATGGTGCAGTTAATAGCACCCACGCGATCGACTCTTCCCCACTCTCTCTATTTCATTGGTTGATCAGTTAGGTCTGGTGATCCTGCCACCGTTGCTCCCCCGCACTGTTGTTGCTCGCTACTACTGCTCTCCTCTCTGACACCACTACTACTGCTGCTCCCCTCGCCGATGCCTCTGCTGCTACTGCTATCCTCGTCAGCCTTCTCCTACTCTCCGGCCGCCACCCTTCTTTGCTAGCTCCGGCGCGGAGCCTGCCCGTGGTTCGTTGCTCCGACGCCTGCCCCTACTCTCTTCTCACCCCTACTCTCCAAGCCGCTGCTCTCCTACCCAGGTAGGTCGCTACCCTTCTTCTTCCTCCTGCCCCCTCTCTTTACCAAATGGATTAAAGCAAGGCCACGACCATGTGGGCTGGTCACGATCGTACTGGCTAGTACGGCCATACTGCCCCTAGGAAACACGGCTGTGCTGGCCAGCATGGCCGTGGTAGGCCAACACAGCCACGGTCGTGCACAGCCCACACGGTCGTGGCCTTACTTTTATCCATTTGGTAAGGAGGGAGCAGGAAGAAGAAGATACATTTGCAATTGAATACTAATGCTTGACCTAACTCTGTAAATTTCGATGCATGTTGAATTAAGATATTAAAACCCTAATACACATTTCACCATAATCTTGAATTAACTATATTGCTAAAATCTTGTGATCAATCTATGTAAGATATTAAAACCCTAATGTTAAATCTCTGATTTTGTAGTGATGTGTCACCCTAACATCTACATGAATCCCTATTGTATGATGTAGAATGATGATAATGCATGAGCTAGTTTGAAATTTTGAAATCAATTATGAATCTCTCCATTCCTAGGTCATACTAATTTATGTGTAATCTTTATCTTGATGATGAACATGCATGGACACTCGAAATGTTGAAATCAATGTTATAGAATGACAACACATGTATTTTTTGGCCTAGAAACCCATCCAAGATTTACTCATTAGGAGTAAATCTTGGATAGTCCCCAATTTGGAACTGTTGTTGAACACCTTATCTCACTTAGGATGTAAGTGTATAATGTTTATTTGGTTTTCAATAAAATTCTGGTAGCATTTCCCTATTTGTTCTCTAAGTACATCTGTACTTGGAGAACAACACGAAAATGCTACTGAAATTTTCTTAAAAACCCAATACACATTATACACTTACTAGTGAGATTAGGTGTTCAAGAATGGGATAGGTGGTACACATTTATTATATATAAAATGACATCACATGTATTTGTTGGCATAGAAACTCGTCCAAGATTTACTCATTAGGAGTAAATCTTGGATAGTCCCCAGTTTGGGACTGTTCTTGAACACCTAATCTCACTTAGGATGTAAGTGTATAATGTGTATTTGGTTTTCAAGAAAATTTCGACATCATTTCCCCATTTGTTCTCTAAGTACATATGTACTTAGAGAACAGCTGGGAAATGCTGCCGAAATTTTCTTGAAAACCCAATACACATTATACACTTACTAGTGAGATTAGGTGTTCAAGAATTGGATAGGTGGTACACATTTATTATATATAAGAATTACAACACATGTATTTGTTGGCCTAAAGTTTTAACCATGTAAGAACTCTAACCCTAGACCCTAATCTTGTTGTAATATATACTTGTTTTCTCTTTGATCATAGAATGGATAGATCATGGATGTCAATTCACAACCGTTGCACCCTAGAGTTTATTTCTGGTCTTGACCAGTTTATTAGATTTGTCGAGGAACATAGGAAACAACCTGGAGATAGGTTCTACTGTCCATGTAGGCATTGCGGTAACAACTAGAAAGTCAGCACTGGTGACGAAATCAAAAGTCATGTCATGTGCAACGAGATTAAACAAGGCTATACAGAATGACACTGGCATGGAGATATTTCAAACCCGAAACCAGTAGATGTCGATAGCAGTGCTTGTGTGGAAGAAGAAATTGCCTCCGATGACGTAGATGTGAATGAACCAGTTCCAGTAGACATCGTTGATGCGATGCTGGATAGTTGTGGGGTAGAGCACACTGATCCACCTCCCATTTTTAGAAACATTGTGCATGATGCTGAGATATTTATATACATAGGTTGTACTAAGTTTATGAAGCTTAGCGTTGTGTTGAGATTGTATAAGCTGAAAGCTAACAATAGATGGAGTGACAAAAGCTTCATGTCATTGTTGTCTTTGTTGAAAGAAATTCTTCCTGAAGGAAACGAGTTGCCAATCTCAACATACCAGGTAAAGAAATTGTTGTGCCCAATGGGAATGGATGCCAAGAAGATACACGCATGCCCGAATGATTGTGTATTATTTCAAAAGGACTATGTGGATTTGAAAGATTGTCCAAAATGTGGTGCATCACGGTATAAATTGATGACTTTGGGGGAGTCCAAAACTAGTTCTCCTGCCAAGGTGATGTGGTATCTACCTATAATACCACAGTTTCAATGCTTGTTTGCCAATCTGATAGATGTGAAGAATTTGAGGTGGCATGCATATGTTAAGAAAAATAATGATGGGATCCTACGACATGCATCTGATTCCCCACAGTGGAAGAAGATTGATCTATTATACCCTGAATTTGGTGAAGAAGTCAGGAATCTATGACTTGGGTTTTGTACAGATGGGATGAATCCGTACGGGACATTGAGCATCCAACATAGCACTTGGCCAGTCATGCTTGTTATATACAATCTTCCTCCCTGGCTGTGTATGAAAAATAAGTATGTAATGTTGTCGTTGTTGATATCGGGCCCTAAACAACCTGGAAATGATATCGATGTTTATCTGGAACCTCTGATTGATGAATTAAAGAAACTCTGGGGTGAAGATGTGATGACCTATGATGCTTCATGAAGAGAGAAATTTCATTTGCATGCTATGTTGTTTTGCACTATTAATGACTTTTCAGCATATGGGAATTTGTCTGGATATAGTGTCAAAGGAGATAAAGTGTGTCCTATATGTGAAGAGAACACTGATTCAACAAGACTAAAACATGGCGATAAGATTGTATATCTCGGTCATCAAAGGTTTCTTAAAAAATTCCATCTGTACCATAGGAAGTGCAAAGCATTCAATGGATTGAATGAGGAACGGATTGCACCTAAACCTATACCAGGGGAGGTTGTTTATGAAAGAGTAAACGACTTTGTCAATGAATTTGGTAAGAGATCACAATGTACTATGGCCACACGGAGTGACAAATCTTTATTCAAGAAGAAGTCAATATTTTGGGATCTTCCTTATTGGAGTTCTTTGACAGTCATGCATTGTATCGATGTCATACACGTTGAGAAAAATGTCTATGATAGTGTCATTGGTACTTTGTTGAATATACCAGGTAAGACTAAAGATGGGATAAAATCTAGACTGGACCTACGTGAAATGGGAATAAGGTCAGAATTAACAGAATTACGTGAAATGGGAAATTGAAGAACATACTTACCTCTCACTTGTTACACATTGTCTAGAAAGGAGAAGAAAGCTTTTTGTGAATGTTTGGTAAATGTTAAGGTGCCACAGGGTTACTCATCCAACATCCGTAGATTAGTATCAATGAAACATCTGAAGTTGATAGGTTTTAAATCTCATGATTGTCACACTCTAATGCAACAAATATTGCCTTTGGCAATTTGATCTATATTGCCGAAGCATGTAAGGTTTGCAATCACCAGACTTTGTTTCTTTTTCAACAGTCTGTGCAGCAAAGTTATTGACCCTGATACTCTCGATAGTTTGCAAAGAGAAGTGTTTGTTACCCTATGTCATCTTGAGATGAATTTTCCTCTGTCTTTCTTTGATATCATGGTACATCTTGTCTTCCACTTGACTAGGGAAGTGAAAATGTTGGGACCAATTTTCTTGCATTGGATGCATCCCTTTGAATGATACATGATCATTTTTAAAAGTGATGTTCAAAACCGTTATCGGCCTGAAGGGAGTATTATTGAGGGTTATGTGGTGAGATAGGTTATGGATTTTTGCAATGACTTTCTCAGTGGTAATGACACTCCTGGTAATGACAAGAATATTGAGGAGCAATTTGGAAAAGGAATTTTGGGATCACGGGTGAAAGTAATCAGTCGTGAGCATTTGGAACAAGGCCACTTGTATATTTTACACAACATGGACGAAGTGAGTGTTTATATCGAGGAACATACCAATTTCATCAAGAGACAATATCCTCAAGCCAATACAATGTGGCTTGGTACAGAGAATAACAAGACATTTATTAAGTGGCTTGAAGATAAAGTCTTACATCAACTATCTCAAACACCAGATGATATTACTGAAACTATCAAATGCCTTGCCTTTAAACCAAAATTGAATGTTATGTCTTATGAAGTGTATGACATTAATGGATTCACATATTACACAAAGTGAAAAGATGATAAGAGTGTCGTCCAAAATAGTGGGGTCACCCTTCAAGCGTCGACTATGTTTTTTGCAAGTGCAAAGGATAAGAGTCCACGTGAAGCTAAAATGTCATATTACGGTGTCATTGAAGATATATGGGAGTTTGACTACATAGATTTTAGAATTCCGCTCTTCAAATGTAATTGAGTTGATAACACTAAAGGAGTTATAGTGGATGAATTGGGTTTCAATTTAGTGAACTTTGAAAAGATTGGAGAGAAGGGTGAACCATTCATATTGACATCACAAGAAAAATAAGTATTTTATATCGATGATCCGGAAAATGATAAATGGTCGGTTGTTCTTCATGGTAAAAGACAGTTCATTGAAGATCCTATAGATGAAGAAGAGTACTATGATAAGTATGATGACTCCAGTCCATTCTCAGTTGGGTTGCCAACACCAGCAAATATTGTAGCTAATGATGACTTGTATGTGCGCAGAGATCACAATGAAGGATTGTTAATTGATAAAAAATCGCAATATTAGAGGCATGTTTATATTTTTTATATGTTTTATTTTTTTAAATGTGAACTTTACAATGTGAACTTTACAATGTGAATTACTTTACAACGTGAATGTGAACTTTACAATATGAGCTTTAAAATGTGAATTACTTTACAGAGTGAATTTTACAATGTGAATGTGAACTTTCAGATGGCTGAGCATTCTCCTGATGACCGTGTTGATGATTACCATGAGGGTGAGGACATCAATGCGCTGCCTCACAATGTAAGTTTTAAGAATATATCATATATTTATATCTACATGTCCATTTATAGTTATATCCTGTAAGTGTGTTTATATTGTCAAATTTTAGGTTGATGATGCACATGTACCCTCTGAAACACTTGAGGCACTTGATGAGCAGCACCAAAAATTTGACAAGAGAAGGGGCATCACTATGATGAAGAAGTTAATAGCACAAAGGGGCAATGGACCCAAACTTGTTGTGGATTTTGATAATGCAGCAAATGCAATTGGAGTGAATCGCAATTTGTTTGTTTCATATCTTGGGTATGTTACTCGTCGCCATTGCGGTTGTAAAATAGATTCTTGGCATAAAGTTCCTAAGGGTAATAAAGACGTAATATGGAAGGATTTATGCATGAGTTATTATTAATTTGCAATTCTATTTTGTAGATTACTAATTTTTTGGATACTAGTTAATAGCAATTCTATTTTGCAGAGTATATTTGAATTGGATGAAAAGTTGCATCGTAAATGTGTGATGCAATGTTGTGGGAGAGTCCTAAGGAACTATAGGACAAATCTCACCTGAGAATACATAAAAGAAGGTGACAAGAGGAAGAAGACAACCATTGAACATTGGAACTTCCTGGACCAAGAAGAATGGGACATGTTTGTTGCTTCAAGAAAAACTGATGAATTCAAGGTATTAGGCATCACTCCCAATTTAATTAATATATGTTGTATTCACCTATTCAAGATTAACATTTAGTGTTACTAACCAAATCATTAATGTGCATACTAACTAGTCCCTCAGTGAGGTGCAAAGAGCAAGGCGTGCACTGAATGTGCATGACCACACAAAGGGTCCAAAGGGGTATGCAGGCATTCTCCAAACACTACAGGTTGAGTCTACTGCTCAGTCTGCTGCTACTCAAGAGTCCTCTACTATAGGTACCACACCTCTACCTCGCCATGATGTCTAGATAGTTGGGAGGTAAAATAAGAAGGGAGAAATAAGGAAGCCCACAACTGCTGAGGTGGCTGCAAAAATGGTAAAATACAACTCTTACAGAAAATCGTTCGAATATTGATTATTTGTGGTGTTTACTTAATTACAAATTTTTGTTTTGGCGATTAGTGGGAGCTGCACAAGTTGAGGAAACAAGGCAAGTTCATCCCTGAGGGCACATGGGATGCATTGATAGTTACTCTGGGTAACCCAGAGCATCCTGGACGTGTTAGGGATGCAAGCAATGGTGTGGGCATCAAAGCATTCTTTGGGCAATCCCAACGCAAACATGTCCCAAAAGCGGGAATTTCACAAGAAGAGGTAACCTATTCATTCTTTATAATGTTACTGTAAAAGAGAATTCAATAATCAGAAGCTAACGTTTCTTTTATCCATGTATAGGTAGATAAGATAGTTGATAGAAAAATTGAAGAAGCAATGAGCAAGTGGCAGGCATCTCTGACTGCCACTCAGCAGATAGTACCTATGGCATCCCCTCTACTCCTACTGCAGAGGTTGGGAGTAATCTTGTAGACCCAACACCTAACACATCCACTGTAAGTATTTTTATGACATAGTAGCTAGACTTTTCAAGATGATATGTATATATGTATATAAAATTCTTCACACAAAAATTTGTGGGGGTTGAAGCCATGCCGTCTAAAAAGTGAAGAATTTGTCATTGCAGAGGTGTCGGCTTACCCATCCCTACCAGGAGAAATGTTTAATGGGTCTCCATTACCAACTGGTTGGGTTTGTGTGAGCCCGATACATATATTCCCCAATTGGATGGATCTTCCATTGTCATATGCCCACCCAAATTGTGAAACGCTTGGTGAGGCAGAAGGCAGAGTGATATTGTGGCCAAAAGCTGATGTCCTCTATACTAAAACTGTATGGTAAATTTACATTACATTAAATTATTAGTGTGTGTATATGATGTCAATTGATCTGAAATTATATATATATATATATATATATATATATATATATAGGTTAAAAAGAAGACACCCAGAGCATCTAGGCCTCCACCTCCACCTCGTACATTACCAAGTTGGGTTCCACAGGACCTACCTGTCCTGTTAGGTCCTAATTGTTGGGGTATGGCAATATGGCTAGGTGAACATGATATAAATTTCCCTATAACTGTTTCTATAGATGCGGATGCTGCAAGTCAATCATACAAAAGCAAACTATTTATACAAGATATTTTGGAGTTGTTTCGATATGATTGGCTGAATACATATGTGATAGAGCTATGGATAAGGTGAGATCTTCTTTATACATCCATATACCTTGTGTAGGATCTGGTGATCTGGTTTCTTATTTATTAATGCATACGTAATAATGTTTTGCAGCTACTTAGACAAGATATGTGAAGATTTTTCATTCGAACATGTAGGATTTTTTATTCCATCTTTGATTAGTCTAGTAGCTAAAGACCCTCCGTCAGTTCAATAATACTACTGTGATGCTTTTACAAATTTTTCTCAAAATAACAAGACGGTGATAATAGCTCCATTCAATGTGGAGTAAGTTTACTTTGTTTATAATTTGGACTTAAAAATTACATTTTTATTTTGAATTTTAAGTTATTAATTTTTAACTTTTTTACCTCTAGTGGTATGCATTGGGAGTTACTAGTTATTGTCCCTGAGATGTTCACTGTCTATTATTTAGATCCTAAGGGGACTAAATTGAATTCAAAATATGGACACACAATGAAAATGTCATTATTCTGGTGAGAAATATTTCATTTTCATATATGTTAACATATGTTATTACATTACTATTTAATTATGCAATGTATTGTGTTACATTAACATGTAGGGGTTTATATGAGTTCAAAAAGGCTGGAGGAAAGGTCCCCAGGAAAAAGAACTAGCCAATAATTTGGAAGAATGTGGAAGTAAGTTCTCGACTGCAA
The DNA here is from genome assembly GCA_963693085.1 of Alisma plantago-aquatica. Lineage (NCBI taxonomy): Eukaryota > Viridiplantae > Streptophyta > Magnoliopsida > Alismatales > Alismataceae > Alisma > Alisma plantago-aquatica. The sequence goes on along the minus strand of OY856414.1, from coordinate 52,676,747 downwards.
TGTATATATTATTTATGTGAACAATGCTTAATTAGTTGTATTTTTTAATATTTTGTATGTTTCAATTTATAGTGTGCTACACAAGACAATGGATATGTGATGTGATTTATGCACATGATTATCAAATATGCCGCAGTGGACATCGATACCATTCCTGAGGTATTATATATAGTCTCATTAGATAATATGAAATATATCAATCTTATTTATATATTATTAATTATATATATACATCATTCTCTTTGCGGGTGTTTAAAACTGACCACACTACAGAAAAGGCCTTACCAGATGTACATGCTCCCTATATGACGGAAGAATTAAATGATGTAAGAGAAGAATGGGCAACAACCATACAAGTAGTGGGGGGTTTAAAATATAATTGGGATGTTGATAGCGAATAATGACTAAAGAATGATATTTTGTAAATGAATTTCTGAATTATAATATGTGTGAATGTTTCTACATGTCTAAATGTTCAACATGTGTCTGAATGTTTATACATGTGTGAATGTGAAAATGAATGAAACTACTGGTTGCTATATGAATGTTTCTACATGTGTGAATGTGAAAATGAATGGAACTGCAAATTGCTACATGAATGTTTCTACATGTGTGATAATTGAATGGAACTACAAGTTGCTAAATGTGTGAAAATTAATGTTGTTAATTTTGTAGGTTTGTGGCATGTTGTTGGATGATATCAATGGATGTCGTAAAACCTACAGTTCATAACTGAACTGTAGGTTTCTCATCCTATGACCAGCCACAGCAGGCCTGCAGACTGATAAGAAAAAAAACATGAAATAGGTGTCAGTTATTTGTTTAAAACCGATGAAAAATGATTACAACATCAGATAAATAATTATAACTGACACCCATTGCATGTGATGTGGCGTCGGTTATCAATAATAAACCAATGCTGATGGTTCTCGCTTCGGTTGCCCTACTAGTAACCGACATTGATTTCCTTAATGAGGCCAGACACTATGGCCACGCTGGCCAGCACAGTCGTGGTAGTAGGCCAGACACCATGGCCGTGCTGGCCAGCACGGCCGTGGTAGCAGGCCAGACAACACGGCCGTGCTGACCAGCATGACCGTGGTAGTGAGTGAGATGGCGTCGGTTATCACTAATAAACTGACGCTGATAGTGCCCCATATGGCGCCCTATCTGGGGTGCGAAGGTTTATGGCGTCAGTTTCAAAACTAATAATTGACGCCTATACCCCCATGCTGGCGCATTTTCGATGGCGTGTGAAGGGTTGTGGCGTTGGTTTGAAAACTGACGCCTAACAGTTGGCCTTTTAACAACGCCCACATAGGTGTCGCATTAAAACTGACACTAAAGGCCTTAAATAACCAACACTAAAGGCTAGTTATGTACTCATGTGATCATATCACACTATCACCACTAGATGCATGTATTATTTCCATTCGTACCATCATCAACAAGTCCACACATCATGGGATACTAATCCCTCAACTCATCATTGGGAAAATCAATCCCATATTATATGTCAAGTCACTGCCAAGTCATTGGACCCATTCACATTATTCATGTATTACAAGTGCCTCAACATGCCTCACAAGGGCATATTTATCCTTTGTCATATCATAACCAACATATCATACACTATCTATGATTATCCAGCTCATAACACCTGCATGGTTAGATAAGCAAGGGAGATAATCATATAACATCATAATCCTTTTGTGATAGAGGAAGAAGCAAGATGGGTTATCATCATTAGGGTTAGAGTTCTCTCTTTAGCCGATTAGGGTTTACAAAGCTACATTCAACATACATCATAGACACATCACCCTTCACCATCTTGGAGTATATAAGGGTTAGGAGACATCTTTAGGGTAGATTAGATGATATTAAAAACAACACCATACGTGGTTATTAATTGTTCATAAATGAATATCATTAGGTGTTCATATGTGCTTCACAACCATCTACCATCACCTGTATTGACCACTTAACCATATAGGTCATGACCTCCCATCATGGTCCATATCGTGACCAACCTTACATCATGTCATACCTGTGACATTAGGGTTAGGGTTTGATCTCCTTCAACTATCTCAACCAAACCATATCGACTGTGGCAACACATCCCACTATCACACAGACAGCGAGGTGTTATGCGAAAACGTTCGGAAATCACCATAACCACATATTATCAAAAACACGGGTTAATTAAAACCAATTGCGGAAAGCAGATAAACTGAGAAACTATTACATCTGAGTCCTCATCCTGCAAGTCAAACAAGTTATATAAACATATACAAGATCTGATACGTGTCCACAGCTTAAAGCAACAGTTGTCTAACCATCACGTGAGTTCATCACCTATTTATACATAAAGGCCCACATCCGTCCAGCAGCAAGATATACAAAACATCAACAGCTATACATTGTGAAACAACGTCAAAACACCTCCAAGGACCTGAGAGTACAGGGATGACTCTAGACTCTACTATAAAACACCAAGAACAGCAGCATATCCACCACTTGCCTCCTACTGCTCTTCTTGCTGCTCAACCGCAACCCCGCGACCACCACCACGTCTAGCTCGAACACCTAAAAAGGGTGTAAACCAGTGGGGTGAGACACACAGTCCCAACGAGAAACATAACTCCCCGCCGAAACTATAGAACCTAAGAAAGATAAAGAAGATAACTGATAAGAAGTATTTAATAAGAGTAGTTATAAAATAAAGTTGTTCATACTTAGCAAGCTTACCAGCTGTACTCAGGTATTTCATTATGGAACATGATTTAACAAGATAAGAGATATATATAAGTCTTACCACATAACATGAGAGACATATAAGTAACTGTAAGATATAACAAAATTAACTACACAAACAAGGCCTCAACCAATGTTTCGTGTTTGTCTTAAGCAGCAAATACTATACGGCTGGATTACGTATTATTATGCCATGAGGAAGTGAACCGTACCATTCAAATCCAACTGACGACTGTGAAACCTAGAGCCGCTGCCATACAAGGTCAATGGAAGAGCTGGACTCCACGACCTCCCACCTCGTGGTCAATGCACGAGTACAACACAAGCAGGACCGCAGTCTCATGCTGAAGTGGTCTTAGCCACAGGGTTAGGCTACCCTCTGCCTAGCCCGCCTCAGTACAGGTATCAGCGCTAGTGAAATGGAGCCACGGGCCTGTTCACCGTGCTCTGAGCCATGAATGCATTCATGCTCCTTATATCACATATCCTGAGCCATGTGCCTGTTCACCATGCTCTTCACATACTTGGGCTACGAGCCTGAATCCACACCCTGGAGTCTACAGCCGAAGTTGCACTCATACCTCCTCACTTTAGGCTAGGATAAATCTCGCATATTCAACAATATGCGCTCCGGGTTAACCCGTAGGAGAACCCGTTTCACCATCACCAGCTCCTGACGATGATGGATCTATGGCCAGGGCAACTACATCATATATTTCACTATGATTAATTAGTATCTTTTATATGGATTGCAAGATTCAACCAAGTTGTATAACATGCAAACTATAATAGGAAATAAACAACATGAAAGTCAACATTATGCCTTTATCACATCATCCTGATCCATCACACGGATCCAATAGTACATGTTATCACTTGGCCTCTTGCCAATCATCCAGATCCATCTCAAGGATCATCACATACCATGGGATCTCAATCCCTTATCACATAGTGCCACTGCCTTTCAAGGCTTACATCATCATCATGTGATAGAAATCCCAAGTACTTTAGTCATGTACATTATACACATTATCTTTACATCAAGAGTAACAATCAAAGCAATGTTACTTATCATGTATACCTCATAGCCCTTTTTCTTGACTATGCATCACCTACATGGTTAGTGTACCCAATAATCATAGGTTTAACAGAAAGACCATGCTTATCAATATAAAGTGATATTAATAATTATATACTCTGTCAATCATGCATCAACTTATGATCATATGCATAAGGCACATCATTAAGCAACCATATGACATGCTTACCATTATCTCAGCTTTATACAGATAATCAAGATGATCACATTCATGTTTATAGCCATGTTAAGTTATAAGGGACAAGCTTTATCATAATGAATACTATTAAGCATGCAAAGAGTCACCATCGTTTATTAAGTGCATATCCAACATATCGGCTTTCCATGATAAGTAGAACCCTCACTAAAAGCACCAAGAACCCTCACTGTAAGCTGTATCGGGAAGGGCTCACCCTATCACCCAACTCATAACGGCCAGAAACATGCAACACCGCGCCAGGGTGCTGTGCACCATGATATCATGCTACATAGCGTTACCACCAAAGGCAACAGCAACAAGGCGTGCATCTAAGCAAGGAAGCATAACGTGCGACGGGGTGTCGTGCACCCAAGCCTATCGGGCAACGGCCTGTGTAGGGCATCAAGGTAACGCACGACGCCTGTCAGGGGTAGCTGTCGGCTGACACACAAAAGGCTAAACATGACGCCCATCACAGAACCACCAGCAACATCCAGAGATGTAGCTCAACCAACCAACAGGGGGCCTATCATCAACCGACCACCCAAGGCCTATCAGCCGTCACAAGGTAGGGTGAAGGTGTGATGCCCGTCACAGAGACCATGGGTATTGTCCATCACCAATACACACATATCATCCAAGGGTCTAGGTCAAGAGGGCAGTCGGGCAACACCTCCCCAAGCTTACAATGACCAAGGTGCAACTTACAAGATCGTCATCAATCTCAAGCACAAAGGGAACCAAAACCCTAATGGGTCAAGAAGATGGCTCACCTTAATCAACTAAGAAAGAGGGGTCTTGTACATCATCTATCACCAAACAGGCAACACAAGGATCAACTCTAGCAAAGTTTGCAACTATCACCAAGCTCACCCTTCTAGTCCATGGTGAGATGAGAGTGTTGCTCAAACAACTAGAACACAAGCTCACCTCTCAACTTAAACGAGAGAGGGGTATTGATCATGCTACTAGAAGCTCAAACTCACTCCTCTAGACTAAGGAGAGAAAGGAGTATTGCTTACCAAGAAACCCTAGATCACAAGGATCGGCCAACAAGGAGATACTAAACAAGAAACTAAACTACTAACATGCATAGCCGATCATGGTCATAGCAACATATAAGAACATGGAAAGAGAGTAGTGTAGTTAGGGTTAGGAGTTATGTAACCTACCTTAAGCAAGCTCCAAGCTCCTAGCTCCAAGCACCACTAAGCAAGGAAGAAGGAGACTCCAAGGATATCGACCACCAAGCTTGCAAGAAAGGGAGTGTGTCGTGCACACCAAGGAGAGGGAGACTAAAGAGCTAAAAGGGATCCTTTGCAAATAAAGGGAACACATATATAGAAGGGGTTGGAGGAGAAAACAAGGTAGAGCCAAGCAAGGTGTCGCCCACCTAGGGACACTTGTCCTAGTGCACGAGCCACCACTCTAGCAAGCCCTAAACACATGTCCAAGGTCATTGCTACATGCAAGCATCAAGCACCAAGTCTCCACTAGGGGTGACACAAATGAGGTCAAAGCTTGGTCAAAGGTCATGGGAGACACACTTGGGCGACACAACCCCTGGGTGACACAGCCCTGGGTGACACAACCACCCCTTGCCCGACACAAGGCTCAAAGAAGGAAAGGCAACACTCAACAAGGCCCAACAAGCTCAACCAAGCCCAAAGAAACTCAAGAAATGAGCCCAACTCTTCCTCTCAACCCTAGAGGAAGCAAGGAGAGGGAGGAACACCTCACAAGGTGGAGAACTTGCCCACAAACCCTAGACTTGGGTTATTTGCAAGTAGCCCCTCCAACTCTCAACAAAGCACAACCAAACCCTAATCACCACCAATGGTGATTAGCAAGCAACAAAGCACCAGGGTTAAGCAAAGCAAATAGGGTAAACCCTAAACAGAGGTCATCGACCACCATCACATGTCATGACCTAAGACCCTCATGGTCATGACCCAACACACTAAAGGATATTTCGAACCAAGAAAGTAAGGAACAAAACCCCAACTTTAAGGGTAACTAAACCACCACACACCATGGGTCTCAACCTATCATTACTAGGTCAAACTCCACCACAAAGGGGTATATCGAACAAAGGTTATCTAGGTCATGACCATTAAGAAGAAGGTGTTGTGACCACACCAAAAAGCACCATCTAGGTAAAAAAATAGAACTAAACCCAAGGGTAAAACTATAGCTATCATGAAGAAGAGACCACATACAAACGGTCACCAGAATCCTAAGTCATAGGTCAAGAGACTACCAAGGAATAACCTTATCCAAGGAAGAGAAAACCATTTTGAAGATTACCAAAACCAAAATTAACATCCCTTCAACCTCTAGGTGCACAAACACCTTGCATGTGAGTAAGATAAAGAGAAGAACATATAGAAAACCTTCATAACACATTATCTATCAACATTGGTACACCAATATTAGGGTTTCAGGTTTCCTTCCAAACCAAGAAAAGTAACTTACAAATAAAAGTCTAGAGATTATCACTAAGCACATTTAAGAGGGAGAAATTAGCAACAAAATGTATAAAGAAGTGCAATAATATAGTAGGTTTAGTGTTATATAACTTGCCTTAAGATGATCACCACAAAGAGCTCCAAATTCTAAGATCAAGAGCTCCAAGCACACGATCTAAGGGTTGAAAAAGCTTCACCAAAAGCTCCACACTCAGCCACCAGAGCACCTCAAGAAGAAGAAGACACCAAGGTCAAATATAGCCCAAGAAGAGAAGTAAATAAGTTCTTGGCCAAACCAAAAGAGAAAGGGGAAAGAGAGGAGAAATTCTCTTCACACTTGGGTCTACCCTGTCAAGACATGGTCTACGACCCTTATGATGAGGGGTTTCTCTCCCACATGTCCACCATGGAAGAACCATGGTCTAGGTCTGAGAAAAGAGAGGTAGATGAAGGTAGGAGATCAAAAGAAACATCAACTTAGAAGACAAACACTTACTAAGGATGGAAAATGAGCTCAGATCACCACCACCACATGTAAGAGAAGATTGATTCCCCAAGCTCCAAGGATGAGCCTCCTTGCTCCACCAAGAACCAAGAATAAGTAAAGAAGGAGGAAGAAGATAGATGGTGGAAAGGGTTGAAAACATAGAGATACAAGGGGTTATATAGATGAGAGATGAGAGAGAGAAAAGGGTGAGGTGTCAACATTCTAAGGAACCCAAGGGACACTTGTCCTCACAAAAGACCAACATGAAACCACTTAAGCAAGACATGCAAGACATGGTGATACACTCTAGGTAGTGTCTCAACCACCATGGATTTGCACATGGTCACGATCGTGACTCCCCTAGAGTGTACCATCCATGGTAGCAACACCACCATCTAGGTTGAGACAAGGTACCACCATCAACCCTAGGTCAATATAACACAAGCTTGGTCATTGATTTCAATCCAAGACCTCCCTATATCATCTAGGTCATGACCCTACTATATAGAGGAGGTGTCTCGATCACAACACCCTCCAAAACAAACCTAGGTTGTGACCCATGGTCGAGACAACCCAACATATACATGGGTCGAGATATCCAACAAGCATGGAAACCCTAATCACCCTTAAGGTGTCAAATCCTCAACCACAGCTCAAACAAGGCACCCTCCTCTTTCTCTATCCTATAGATGATGTGAAGAAAGAGAGGGAACACTCTAGAGGTAGAAAATTATACATCAACCCCCTTCATTGGATAAATTGCAATTTGCACCAAAACTAGATCAAATAGCCTCCAAACAAGCTCAAACTAGAAACTTAAGCACACCACAATCCCTAATTACATCTCAAAAGATTAGAGAAAGGTTCTAAGCACATCAAAAAGACAAAGAAAATAGGGTTACCCCAAAACTCAAGTCAGTTTCCTTATAAGCCATAAACCCTTAACAAGGATTTTTCCGCCAAAATCCTAGGAGAAAAGAGAGGGGTACTTCCTCCTCATCTATTCCTCGAGCTCCCAGGTGGCTTAATCAACACCATGGTGATGTCACAGAACCTTTACAAGCAATATGTCTTTCTTCTTCAACTTCTTCACTCTTCTATCAAGGATCAACACTGGGCCTTCAACGTAAGACATGTCCTCGTCAAGCTCCATCTCCACTGGATGCAATACTAAACCTATATCTGAATGGCACTTCCTCAACATAGTCACATGAAACATTGGATGCAACCTATGCAACTATGGTGGTAACTCCAACCTGTAGGCCACCTTCCTAACACATGCCACCATACGGTAAGGTCCCATAAACTTGGGAGCCAACTTACCCTTCCTACCAAACCTTAGAACACCTTTCCAAGAAGAGACCTTGAGGTACACTCTATCTCCCACTTGGAACTCCAAAGGTCATCGACGGTTATCTGCATATGACTTCTGCCTGTCTTGTGCTATCTTCAATTACTGTTGAATCACTCTGACCTTTTCTGTCATCTGTTGTACAAGCTTAGGACCAAGGAGTTGATACTCACCTATCTAGAACCAACATAACGGAGACCTGTAATGTCTCCCATACAACATCTCATATAGTGCCATGTCAATGCTACTCTGATAACTGTTGTTGTAGACGAACTCTATCAGACTGAGGTGTATGTCCCAACTACCCAAAAACTAGAGCATACAAGGTCTCAACAAATCCTCCAAGGTCTGAATGGTCCTTTCAGATTGATCGTCTGTCTGTGGGTGGATGGCAGTGCTAAACCTCAAATGTGTACCCAAAGTTGTGTGTAGTTGCTCCCAAAAGCGACCTGTGAATTGGGGACCTCTTTCATACAATATAGTAGTTGGAATTATATGCAAATGTACTATCTCATCAACATAGATTTGGGCAAAATTCTCAGTTTTTTAAGTCATTCTACATCAGCACACAACCCAAGCCATTCCTGGACGCATTGTGGAAGACTATGTATCCCTTCCCTTACTCAGACAAGACAAAAACTGATGCACTTGTCAACTTCTCCATCAATGTTTGAAAAGCACGCTAAGATATGGCATTTCAGACGAATGGCACATCCTTCCTTGTCAACTTTCTTAGGGGCAAAATGATGGCATTGAAGTTCTTGATGAATCTCATGTAGTACCTTCCAAACCCAAAATAGTGTGAACTTCTATCAATGTCCTCAGTTGCCCCCACTCTATCATGGATTCAACCTTCTTGAGATCCACACAAACTCCCTCAGTAGGTATGGCATGCCCCAGAAAAGATACCCCCTTCAACCAGAACTCACACTTGTTGAACTTGGCATAAAGCTAATGCTATCTCAACACGGTCAATGCTTGACGAAGATGTTGTTCATGTTGCTGACTGTCATGATTGTATATCAAGATGTCATCTATGAAAACCACCACAAACTAATCAAGAAATGATCAAAACACTATGTTCATCAAGTCCATGAACATTGTCGGTGCATTGGTCAGCCCAAACGGCATAACTACGAACTCGTAGTGGCCATACCTCATCCTAAAAGATGACTTAGGTATGTCATCCTATTTGATCCTCATCTGGTGATATCCTAACCACAAATCTATCTTTGAGAACAGTGTCACACCACACAACTAATCAAATAGGTCATCTATCCTCGACAATGGATACTTGTTCTTTATCGTCACCTTATTCAACTATCTATAGTCTATAAACAACCTCATGGACTCATCCTTATTCTTTACAAACAACACTGGAGTGCCCCACAGTGACGTACTCAGCCTAATGAAACCTTTACCAAGTAGCTCTTGCAATTGTCTCTTCAACTCTGCCATCTCCGTTGGAGCCATCCTATGTGGTGTCTGAGCTATCGGCTGTGTTCTTGGAACTAGATTGATCTCAAAGTCAATATCTTAGGGTGGGGGAACATTGGGGAACTCCTCAGGAAACACGTCCTCAAAATCCTTGACAACCGACACCTCCTAGATACTAGGACTCCTTGCCTCAGTATCTAGCACATGTGCTCACAACCTTGTCTCAATAACTTCCTTGCTACCATCGTTGATACCAGACACGTCGAAAGAATCTTCCTATCCTGTTGGAAGATCCACATCTCATCACCATCTACAAATGTCGCCTGCTTGGAACCACCATCCAAGACCACTCTATACTTCTCCAAGGTGTCCATTCCAAGGATTACATCGAATCCATGCATATCAAGTGGTATGAGACCCACTTGTATGATATTCCCAGAGAAAGAGAGGATACAGGAAGGACACACCTCGTGCAACACTACGGAACTGACTAATGGGGTTTCTAACAACAAACTATCTCTCCTATGATCAATAGGCAAAAGATAACTGTCAAGCACCTCATGAGTAACAAAAGAGTGTGTTGCACCTAGGTCAACCAAAATAGATACAAAGCAAGAAGAAGACAAATTAGAATGAATTAACTCCATCTAACCTATTACTACTCACGGGTTAACCACTGGCTCTGGCTTACTCATAGCATAGAATCTAGCTATTTCTTGTTGTTCTCCCCGTCCTCTGCTCCCTTGAGCAGACGATCTGGCCTACAATGCTTGCACATGTCCTCATGCTCCTACGCCACTGAACTGCTTCCTTTGCGAGCCCTGATGGCTCTGCCTCGACTGTTGAGTCACCTCGTGGACTCTCACTATGCACTCCTACCTCAGATGTCCTACCTACCAACACTTGTGGCATGCTCTAGTCTCAAACTGTGGCCTAGATGACCCCGTCACTGACACTGATGTAGTGCTGTGAGACCCAACAAATGGAAGGATATGTCCTCTTCCTTTACTTGGTGACCACTACATCGGAGAACTAAACATCTTTGGTGTTGACAATGTAGAAAACCTTAGATTCTTAAAGCCTCTTGACGACTGCCCCTAGAACTGTGCAGACCTCTTCCTGGCACTCATCTCCCACTTTTCTATCATAGATCTCTCGATCCTCTGAATAGGCTCCATGAACATGGCAAACCTCTCCCGATTCTCCAAATAATCCACTAGGGTAGACAACTTAGCATTCAACCTCTTCTCAAAATGCCATATCCCCTCATCATCTATGGAAGCCATGTGAGAATCGAAGAAGCTCCATAAACTTAGCCTCGTACTCATTGATCGACATGGATTCCTATCGAATCCGGTCAAACTGGCTGATCTTATCATCTAGATAGGTCTGTGGAAAGTACCAACTAATGAACTCATGTCAGAACTCTTCCCATCCAACAGCCACTCCAGGCCTCTTCTCCTCTTCTATGGCCCATCAATGGCCAACACTCCCCTTTAGAAGATACACAGCATGCTTCACCTTATCTACCTATGGAATGCTAAGGATCTTGAATTCTTTCTTGAGCTCAGTATTCCACAGATCAACATTCACTGGATTAGTCATCCCAACATACTCCACTTCTCCAACACAATGAAGCTGCTCAAAAGTCTTCCCAATACCCGAAGATTATGTATTGGAAACTAGTGCCCTAGGTTGTGGTGTAGGCATCCTGTCTATCATATGCGTCGTAGTAACCATGAACTACCCAAAAAGAGACTGGAAGGCATGGTTTCCAATCATGGCTAGGTCAAACTGGGAACCCTCAGGCACCTGATCTTCTTGTGGTTGGTTTCTTGCACCACCACCTAGTATAGCAACATTGCTCTCAAGAACGTGTTCTTCATGTTCTCCAGACATCTTTAAGCTTTTCTTCTTCTTCTTCTGGATAAGCAGAAGTCACTATAAGACAGACTAAAGAACACAAGAATAGACACAAACCCTAGTCCTAGGTCCCTGTAGACTCTACAAACCTAAAGCTCTGATACAAACCAACTTGTGACGTCACACGCCACAGACTATGATATTAAAACAACTCTATCGAGGATTACCTAAAATAAAACCAATTACAGCAAGAACCAACATGTGAAAACTTATCAAATCAGGATCCAAAAACTTTCCATTTGAATTATATATCATAAATCATCATAATTTACAACATGTCCATAGAAGACTATATGTCACACATGATATTTGTTCCTTACATAAACATGTACAACGACCCACTATATACAATAAGGCACGTAAACCAAAAACTCATATTGATAACACCATCAGGGAACATTCAAAACTCCTCCCAAGACCTGAGTGTATTGGGACGACTCTAGGACTCTAACCACAAAAGATCACAAGCAACATTCGCAACCTTATCTTCTATTGTCCTCCTTGTTGTTGCTTTGCCTCAGCTGCACGATCTCTACCTCCTAGTGCACGTCCACTAAAAAGATGTGGGAAACCCACATGGTGAGATTCCACATCTCAAGGGGAGATATAACTCTCCACCGACACTATTATTAACACAAATAACTAAAGCAAGATGAGCATATTCAGCTAAATGATATGTAACTATTGATTCCTGAAATTTAAACAATATTGGACACTTATTACCGAAAAGTAGAATAATCAACAATTTAAGAAGGAATACGAAGAACATGTATATTTCTACCAACTAGCATGTACAAAATCAAGGCAAGACTACAACCAATGTTCTCGTATTTGATCCTAAGCAAAAGAACTATACGGATGATTATGAATTTTATTATGCCCTGAGTACTTGAATCGTACCACTGAATTCCAACCGACCACTACTAAGTCAAAATCGGTGCCATAAAAGGTCCACATAAGAGTTAGAATCCATGAACTCACCAAACCTCATGGTCAGTACACGAGTGCACATCAGAGACTTACCAGTCAACTGAACTTGTGACATTTAGTCAACAGTGAAAGTCCAAGCCCACCTTGGTACATGTCACGATGCTAGTGAAACCGAGCTGCGACCCGTAGCTGCACTCCTGCCAGGGTATGGCCCACAACCAATCTTGGGAAATCACATAAGCAACATGTCACTGAGCTACGACCCGTAGTTGTAATCCTGCTAAGGTATGGCCCACAGCTAATCGTATGAATACATATACTCAACAGTATATGACTCCAGGATCCTCGATGGGAAGGCTCGTTTCACCATCCATCAAGTATTGACGCTGAGATGGATCTATGGCACAGGGAAAAACTACATGTTCAAGTTCCACTTGATTAGTTATGTCTATTTGAGGCCTCTTAGCATCAATCAAGTTATAATGTACAAAGCCATAACAAGTTTCACAAAAGTAAGGACATAACACAACTCCAGAAGATATAAAACGTATAGGGTGTGATCTTGTCACACTACTACCACAAGATTCTTGTATTATTGCCATTCATACCATCATCAACAAGGCCACACATCATGGAATACCAATCCCTTAACTCATCATTGGGAAAATCCATCTCATATTATATTTTAAGTCACTTCCAGGTCATAGGACACAATCACATTATTCCTATATTACAAGTGCCTCAACATTTCTCACAATGGCATATTGAACATGTGTCGTATCATAACCATTATAGCATACACTAGCTATGATTTTCCAGCTCATAAAACCTACATGGTTAGATTAGCAAAAGAGATAATCACATAACATCATAATCCTTTCATGATAGAGGAACAATCAAGACCGATTATCATCATTGGGGTTAGAGTTCCGTCTTTAGCCGATTAGGGTTTACAAAGCTAAGTTCAACCAACATCCTAGATGCAACACCCTCCACCATCTTGGAGTGTATAAGGGCCATAATACATCATTAGGGTATATTAGATGATATTACAAATAGAACTATTTGTGGTTATTAATTGTCCATACATGAATATCATTAGATGTTCATATATGCTTCACAACCACCTACCATCACCCTCTATCGACCACTTAACCATATAGGTCACGGCCTCCCATCATGGTCCATGTCACAACTAACCTTAGGTCATGTCATGACTGCGACATTAGCGTTAGGGTTCCATATCCTCAAATCGTCTCGACCAAAGCATCTCGACCACCTGTAGAGGCAGAAGAAGAACCTGAGCCAGACACCAGCAATGCGGTGTTTGCCGAGACCCTGAGAAAGGAGCTCGAGGGAGCTCAGCTGACACCTACGCCACAGCCTATGTCATCTTTTATAGCAGGAGAGGAGATCGCCGATAGTGCGGAGGTGAACCGAAGTTTGCCCGCACCACAGTCGTCCCCTCGCCGACGAAAAGGCAAGGCGATAGCTGCTGAAGTAGCGTCGTCACCCCGCCTGGCGGCATCGACAAAGCAAACTATTTATGTAAAGTCTACCACGCCTGGTAAACCATCACATGAGAAAGAGGTCGCGAGGATGGAAGGAAGATCTACCGGAGCCTCCCCGTCGCTCGGGATGATGCTCGGGCACGAGCTCGAGAGGTTGCGGGAGGTAACAGATACCAACTCTGACATTTTCATTTCCCTAACCCGCAAATATGCGTCTCTTCAAGACAGGCTGAGCAGCCAAGAGCGAGAGCTGCTGAGTGGGATAGAGGCCGTAAATACAATAATGCAGCAAGTTCTCCAATGCCTCGACAAGATCGAGGAGAGGCTGGATAGAAGTGACGACCATCCGTGCCGAAGGCAGCCGAGATGGTCGCCGTCACCTCTGAGCCGTGGCTCTCCATCATCTTCGTCAGCGTCTCCCTCAACATCAGCGTCATCCTCCTCCTCCAGCGGGTGATCCTCAACGCCCAAGGAAGAGACGCAACCGAAGTCCACCGACAGAGCTCCAGCAGGACAGGCGAGCTTTGTAGGTCCCGAGGAAGGAAATCCCTCTATCGCCCTTGATGATATTGAAGACAATAACGGAGATGTCAACATCGGGACGGACTCTTCTGATGAGTCGGAGGGGGAAAAGGGGGACGTGTACGCAGCCAATGAAAGACACTTCCCCCGAGGTACACGCTCGATGGCAGACAGGTTCTGTGAGCCATCAGAGATACCTTCCTTCGAGATGGCCGACTTCGACAGAAGGGCCATCGGCTACCTGTCAATCAGAGACTAGAAACTGCTAGACAGGGTCCTAAGATCACAGGAAGATGAAGAAGACGTCGTCTGGAGCGACGACTACTTCTCCGTACGATGGGGAACACTCCGCAACATGTTCTGCTCGACGGACATCATCGGAAAAAGGCTATTCAGAGTCCTCGAGAATGCTATAATAGAAAATATCGATAGTAGGATAGGTCGGGAGAAAATATACTGTGCCACTCCAAACTTGGCAAGAAGGTTGATGTGCAGAGAACTAGACTCCTCTACAGTATCCAACATGTTGCAGCACATTGACGAGCATAACCCTAACCTCATGTTGGCACCGTACAAGCACCGCAACATATGGTTCCTCTGCATAGCAGACCTAAGGAACCATGAAGTCTGGCTCCTGAACTGTAGCCACAACGAGGTGCCGCACTCTGGGATCTCCTTCTGCCGCCCGGAAGACAAAAACATGAGGCTTCTACCAATGCATCTTCAAAGAGTTATCAAGCGAGGAGCCAAATGCCACGGTAACGTTCGGAACTTATTTTCTATTCGCAACTTCCCCGTCCAGGCTGAAGAGGGAAGCGGAAACAGCGCCTTAGTCGTCTTAAGTGCCATTGAGGTGCTCAGTACATTTGGCAACTTGAGGGCCCTTAGGGGCCATTGTTTCTATCAACGCAGGGGCATCTACGCCATGTTGCTGATCAAGGACAAGCGCTATTTTCGGGACACAGGGGTACCGGAGCAGCTGTTGGATAGTGACCTAGATGAAGACTCTTCTCAGTCCAGCAACCCCTCAGAAAAAGAAGAAGAAGTGGCGACCGTAAAACATGGGGCAGACAAGGAGCTGATGCTCCTTAAGAAAGTGCACGGGATGGAAGAAACTGCTTCGCCTAAAGCCAAAGAAGGGATGATCAAAAACTTCGAACGTTTCTCGTGCGCTATGCTCACGCAGGAGCAGGTAGATGTAATCCTTCTGAAGTTAGCAGATGCTACCCCGAGGGATGTCATTTACAAGGCGGGCAATGTCGTAGTCCCAATTGATGAGCTAAGGGACGTGGTTAAAGAAGGAGGATGTTTTTCGGTATCGGTATTAACCGCTTGCGTCCAAATCTTACAACCAAAGTTCGACCACGCATACATAGCCCATCCTATGTTGTTTGACGACGTTTGCCTAGCCGACGAAACAGGAGCACATAAGCTTTTTCTGGAAGAGTTGGAAAGCGGAGTCCCTAGCCAAATCTTTCTGTCAATTCTTCATTATCACCATTGGACGCTCCTGACGGTGTACACCCGGCAATGAGCAGGAATCTTTTACACCAGCTCGGATGGCAACAAACACCATCCAGTACCATGTACATCAGAAACGCTGTCATCCGTCGAATGCTTAACTCGGAAATATTACGATGGGGTGACAAAGATGATACAACCATTCCTGGACACACAAGCAAACAAATGGCACGAGCTTCAGTTCTGCCACCGCAGCCCACAACAGATCCCATTATCCAACGACTGCGGCATCCACGTCCTGGAATGGATAGTGAATAAAGAGACGCCTGACCAGCTCCATCACATCGATTACCACAGCAAAAGAGGAGAATATGTGTGGGAGCTTCTATCTGACGAAGGCGCGCTCGTCGGCTAACTCTCACTGTATTAGCATTACCTTTCCTAATCTACTTCACAACTCTGGGACAGAGTGTGGAGTAAGTTTGGGGGGGTACCATGGTACCAGTGAGGGAGGTACAAAATTCTGTAAAATTTTCTAATTTAATCTTTTGATTCCTTTGTTCATCATGTATACATATACTTGTTCATATAAAACTCTTGGATACATATACATGTCCATATAAAATTTTGAAATTTTGAAAACTTTTGCTTATTTTGTTCCCATGCATATGTACAAAGTCGCTATATTAGTAAAAACCCCGATGCAACTTCTTTCCAAGTTTATTTTCTTTGTGCTAAATGTGACACAAGTCCTATTATATCTTTTTGATAATGCTTCTTCAAACGAACAAAAGAATATGTTTCGTCTTGCCAAATATTTCGAAAAATATAATAATCTCGCAAACAGCTAAGAGACGAGTATGGACAAGGAAAAAGATGCCCAAACAGTAAGAATCTCTTTGTTTCCCCTTACCCGACAGAACTCCTAAAAAGAGAGAGAAACCTTATGAGTGTGAATAAAAGCATGAGAGTTGTGCCCAATAAAAGAAAAAGAGAAAAATGTACACACACTTGTTTTCCAAAAGTACCCATCTTTAGGCATGGTAGATCCGGGGCAGTGGTACGTAGGATGTGAAATCACTGCTCTAAAGCCAACTCGCTTGGACTGCAGGGACCACTTGCCCGTTAACGGACCCTTACCTAGATGGACCGATGGGAAACAAGAAGAAAACCCAAAAAGCCTTACCCTACCCTATACACAACTTTCTGCCCCGAAAATAAAGCTGTTTGGTGTGGAAGCTAACTTCGGAATCGTACAACAAAGTCTCGTCGAAGCTGTAGAGAAAAATCTTACTTAAATAATAAGGCAAGAAAGACGAAGTCTTTTGTTCGTAATGAGGCAGCATTATCTCTAAAGGCATTACGATACTTGTTTTACATCTTGGCCTGAGAAGCATACTACGCAAGAAGAAGCATCGCCAAATAGAGTCTAAATATTGATTGAGGACAATCAAAAAGCTAAGTTTGGGGGAGTTGATAACACCAATTTTCGTGATGTTTTTGGCCTTTATTCTGTTATCAAAACTGCCCTTTTCTGCCATTTTCCTCTATTTTATATGCAATTTTGTAATAATTAGCCAAGCAATGCTCTCAGTCCAATATTTCCATCTTTTGCAGAGTTTCCTCCTATTTTGGCCCATTTAGCACCAATAAAGCAGTTCCGGCCCGCAAATAAGTCCAAGACTGTCTCGGCCCTCTGACGCCCGATACGCACGCTGACCGGCGGGGTTGTGCGATACGACGACGCGCGACGCAAGAATGTCGTGCGAGAGGGTACCGATGGATGACACGCCTCTTCACCCGACAGGGAGCCGAGCACGCCGCAACTACTCTATGTGTCGCGTGATATCAGCCACACACCGGCAGGCGCCTCTCGCCTCGACGCCCGACAGCCGACCTCCTTGTGTCGGGCGATACCGGGCGATACCCACGTCAGCCAACCACCAACTGAACGGCGGAAAGCCGGACACGTGGCGCTTCGAGCACATTGTTTTCTCACAACCAGCTTCCTATAAATAGCAGCTACAGGGAGCCGAAAAGACAGTTGAGATAGTTCGGACAAGCTTGGTCACTTTAGGTTTCAGATAGTCGAGTTATCTTCAGAGGAGACTGTGAGAGCAGGCGTATCGTGCTCCAGTGTTCGTACCGGGTGACACTAGGTGAGCTTTTCCTCATCCTGAGAGGGAGGGGACTGGTTCACCTAGGACTGTACCGGGCGACACTGGGAGCCGATATCGGCCGATGTAGATACGCGACACGAGTGCCCGACACCAGTGCTCGGCAGTGGGATACGCAGCTCCATGCCTGACACGATACCAAACCCGATACGCTCCGTCCGTAAGGCGTGTCGCCCGAGAGAGTGTCCTGCCCGACTTGAGCGTATCGGCCAGGTCCTTGAGCGATGCAGTCACGCATCGCGACGTGCTGCTTGAGAGAGCGTGCCGCCCGACATGGCTGTATCGGGCTAGGCCCCTGTCCGATATCGGGCGGGATGGTTACTGTAGCCTGTCGTCCTTCTACATCAAGAAGGTTACACATATCTTTAATTCTTTTGTTTAATTCTTCACTTATGCATTGTAATTAAGACCTTTAATGCTTATAGAAATAGAAATGCTTAATTACTTGCTGCTCTATTCTTGGTGCAATATGTTGGATGATTGCTATGTTTGATATCCGAACTCTAGCTTGCATGTTTTGGATCGCGTTTCTCTTAGCTACTGAATCGTGTTTTCTCATCGCAACAGCTTCGAGAGTTGTGTTGTGGCTCTAGTGTTTGGTCCGATTCTGATGTACGAGAGTGCCCGGAACGGAGTCACTTTAGTAACCATTCCACTCTAATTTGAGTCCGGTGACCCCGAGTGTGGGCTCTGATCTCCAACCCACAATATAATCACAATTTAAACTTAGCGGAAGCGATTCGATAAACAGCGGAAGACAAAAATCACGGAAAATTAAAACTTTTCGGGACAAGAGCTTGAATCCATAAAAACTTCTTTCATAACAAGATATAAACTGTTTACATCTCATGATAATTACTTCTTGAGTAATTATATACATCAAGATACAAAATCTCAAGAACTCACACAAAAGACTCCAAGACCTGAGAGTACAGAGGACACATAGGACTGACTCTAACTACACCACATAGCAGACTAAATCTCCACCTGAGATTATTGCTGCTCCTGGTGCGGCTGCTGCTGCTGAGATTGGTCACCTGTAGACCGGTTCCTCTGTCTACGACGTCCACCTAAAAAGTTGAAGTCTACGGGGTGAGACAATTTTACATAATTGTCCCAGCGAGAGTTATAACTCTCCGCCAGAAGCTTTATTATAACATCAAAGAATATCTTAAGAAGTAAAGCTTTCAAAGTATTCAATAACAGTTGCAACTATATAACAAGAGTTCAACATTTATGAGACATGAAGAAATATAAGCACTATCACAGTGTATCATCAATCAACTAACTCGTAGTTATCTCTAGCAGGTATACTACGTGGTTGATTATGTTTTACAAACAACATTATGCCCTGTGGAGATGAGGCATACCACTCATACTCCAACTGATCGCTGAGAAGTCACATCAGTATCATACATAGGTCATTAAGAGAGCCGGATTCTCATGACCTTCATCTTCCTCAGTCAGTAAGAGGATCACTTGTAGGACATCTTGTGTCTCTACTTATTATAGCTCACCAGGGTAAATTGGTCCTTCACTATTTTAGAGTTACAGTGGCGTTATGTACTCTCTTCGTCATCAGGAGTTTTCATGTTTATCTCCACTGATACGGATATCTATGTTTTCTTCATCATCAGGAGGTTTCATGTTTACCTTCCACTGATACGGTAGGGTTTAGTAGTGAAGGGTTGACGGATTACACATCTACATCAATCACCTACACTAGGATGTAAGGTTCTACACATCCATATACCCCACATACTCAATAGTATGTGTTCCAGGAGTTCCCTTAGGAAAACCTATTTCACCATCATTTTATCTCTGACAATGATGGATCTATGATCAGGGATCTACATTATACTTGATTAGTTAGGTACATTTAGTATTCATTTAATCATCACACATTGTTCTTCAAACAATAACAGTAGCATAACAGCTATGAAAGGAGAATACTAAATGTAACAAGCCTAACTCACATCAATCATCATTTCTCATTATACTCATCACAAGTCATCTCTGAAGCATGACTTGGTGGTATTCATGGCTCTTACAGCCCATTAACTCATAGGATGCCACTGACAAGGCATCAAGATATTTTACTTATTCATAAAGCCTTTAACATGCTTTTAATGAATACAGTATCATCATCCATACCTAGATATGATCACCTTCATATCAGGACATGCATAGTTAGTTCAACTGATAAAGGTAATTCAAAACAAGGAATAAACTTCTCACTCTTATCATAAGAGCTAAGTTCTCTGATTCTTATCAATTAGAGTTTAATACTCATAAAGCATGTCATTACCCTTGAATTAGGGTTTACTGATCACATTGAATGCCATTACCCTTGAATTAGGGTTCACTATTCACATTGAAGTGAATTGAACTCATAACATCATCATGTATGTGGAACATCATCATTGATGCTCTTAGACTGGCTTAAGATTCATCATACATCATAATTAGGGTTTCCATGATCTCACACAGGTGGATCATACCCTAATTATGCACATTCATGTGTATTGAAGGTTCTTTAATTGAGTTTCCACCTAAAAAGGGTACTTTCTCTCTCTAGAAGTACTTTCTCTCTCTAGAAGTACTTTCTCTCTCCTCATACTAGTATATGGTGATAACATCACTCTAAAACAAGTTGAAATAAGTCATCATGGGCTAACATAGCCAAAAACATCACTAACATGTGATTAGGGTTTGATTTGATCAAGATATTACTCAATTGACCCTTCAAGGGTATTTTGGTAATTCACCCCATTGATCACCATCATGGTTCAAATCATTAGTCACTTAATCCCTTAATGTCCTAGGTTATCATTAGGGTTTTAGGTTAGAGCATCTTTGAACCATTTACATCTCCAATTGGTTAAGTGAAGTCAACCTTTGAACACCTTAAACGATCTCAACCTTCAACATCCAAACGGTTTGAGACCGTTTGGATGGGTTGACCATTTGCTTTGGTTGACTTCAAGACCGTGTGACCTTCAAGGTCGTGAGCCCAAACCGAGAGGGGGTGTAGACCGTTTAACCATGTTGACTTCAAGACCGATAGGCCTTACATGGTTTGAGACCGTTTGATGTCTCTCGGTCTTGAGACCGTTTGGTGTCTCTCGGTCTTGAGACCGTTTGATGTCTCTCGACCTTGAGACCGTGAGGCCTCTCACGGTCTTGAGACTTTGAGGTCTCAAACGGTCTTGAGACCGTGAGCCCTCAAACGGTCTTGAGACCGTGAGGCTCACATGGTCTCAACCGTTTGGTCCTTCAACAAGGTTCAAGCTTTTCAATTGATTATGTTTATCAATTTTGAAGCCCCCAAAAGGTCAAAGCCATGGTAACCACTTATGGATTAAGTCAATTAGGGTTATTTTTAACCAATTTGTCACTCAATTGACCCTCAATTGTTAACCAATTAGGGTTGAAGTCGATTCAATTAAGGTCTATCAATGTTCAGCCATCAACACTCAACAATATGAATCAACTCAAGGTTGAACCCTTCAATTCAGCTCCACTTGGGCCCAAACTTCTCCCAAACGGTCTTGAGATCATGTGGATGAACTCTACACGGCCTTGAGATCGTTTTCCCAAGATTTCATCAAGATCTAATGTGATTTGATAGGGATTGAACCTTGATTGAGTCACAAATCAGTATTTTGATTAATTTGATAACTTATTGCAATTGGACCCTCAATTGATCAAATTACCTTAACCCTAGACCTCCAAACGGTCTTTGGTTGTCACCACATGGTCTTGAGACCATTTGGATGAGTTCCAAACGGTCTTGAGACCGTTTGCCCATCCAACTTTTGGATTCTAGTAAAAATTCTTCAAGGTTGGATCCATTGAATTGATTATTATATCAATATTTAATTGCAATGTAATTTGGTATTATTTTACCTTCAATTGGTCAACTATTCTTGACCTCAGACCTCCATACGGTCTTGTGTGATTGCCCACACGGTCTTGAGACCGTTTGGTTGATCCCAAAACGGTCTTGAGACCGTTTAGGTCAATCATCCCAAAAACACTCATTATTTTATTGAGATTTCAGTACTGATTGCAATTAGGGTTTGCCCTAGTAATCACCCTTCAACTCTTAGCTCGTTTGGAAATAGCCCATCAAATTTGGTGAGTTGTTAATTAACATTATTTTGAACAGTAATCTCATACGGTCAATGCCTGGTCAACGACCTTACACGGTCTTGAGACCGTTTTCCCAAAAAGGCTATTTCAGACCGTTTGAAAATCAGGAATAAATTCAATTAAAGTTGTTGATTAAAAAGGCCATATCTCCCGATGCCTTTGGAGTTAACCTCTCCATTTTTGAGGGTGATTAGTCTACATAATTATATACAGGTTTCTTATACGGTCCACGCTCGGTAAACGCTTCTATACGGTTTTGAAGACCGTTTTCCCTCTCTCGGTCTTGAGACCATTTGCTCACCTCACGGTCTTGAGACCGAGAGAGCAAGTTGGGGAGACCGTTTAATAAAGTGAAAAGCGGTGGATTTTTCTTGGAATTAACGTCTTCATCTCCTAGCTCAAGAACAGAAAGGATTTCCCACGGATTTGCTTGCAAAATAGCAAAGGAAAGTAGGGAAGAAGAAGAACTATCATCTACATGCATAATCAAGATGTATATAACAAAGCATGGGTTTAGAGTTATAAAACCCGCCTAAAGCTTGCTTCTTGAGCTCCAAGCTTTCGAGATCCAAGCTTTAATGGCGTCCTTGAGCTCTCACAGGTTGGCCAAGTTGAAAACCTCCAGGGAAAGTCAAGAAAAGATGGCTAGAAAGATAGAGCCATGAGAGCTAGCCATGAAATTGACCTTGAATTCGAGTTTTAACCATGCATTTAGGCAAGAAGAGGAATCCAAACCTACCTTGCACCCTTGGTCATCCTCCTTAGCTCCAAGGCAGTCCTTGGTCGTTTTTTTGGGTGAATAGAATAGTAAGGAAACGAAGGGAAAGTTCCCTTGCTTAGAGAGGTGGAGTGTATATATACTTGGGGTGGGGTTCTAATTATAAGTGCATAAATTCTCCATAATTTCAACTAAGTCCCTCCACCCTTCATAGCTCGTCCTCTCTTCTTTCTTTTAAGGACAACTTCCTCTTAAGGTCAATAAATGAGAGCAAAGAGGGTCAGCTTATTATTTAAACATACCCATAAAAGGGCTATTGCACATACACCTTGATTATTCAATCACAAAGGTGTAATTCATAACTTGATTATTCAATTGAGGTGACCTCTTCATAATTTCTTCTCTAAATGATGACAAGAGTCTTAATAGATACATTAGATGATATATTTTACAAGTTGCATCCCTTAATTTGGGTAAATTGCATTTTACTCCAATTTAGGGTTTTCAAGCACAGGGATTGCTTCCACAGCTGCACCTTGGTGCCCAAGCTTGGGAAATCCCTCTAACTTCAACATAATCATTCTCATGATGTCTCAACATCAGAGAATCATCTTAACATGTGCAATTTGCAAGTTAATCCTTCTAACTGGGTAATTTGCACATAGGTCCCTGTATTACAAAACAATGCTACAACTTTATATAAAAAGGAGCAAAAACTGAAATATATGTTTCTGAGAAACTTAATTACATGCCCAACGTTAATCACAAGGATTTAATTACATATTTAGGCAAAACACCTAGGGTTAGCTTATAACCCAGGTCAGGGATGTTACACCGAGAGTGGAGCTGATGCCTTGTTAGAGGTACTCGCTTCGAGAGGAGGGGTACATGATTGGTTCTACCGCCGCTTGTTTTACCATAGTCCTATCCTTCGTACCTTGCTCTTGCTCTAGTTTTATCCTTTTGTTTCTGTTGCATGAAAGCCCCTAAAAACTGCTAAATGCCTAAAACCTTAATCTTTCTAGTAACTCCACTTGGAGATAGTTTTCTTGTTTTGTTTGTGACATATTTATGCTTCCCTCCTGGGGAATTTATCATCTCTTTTACCTGCCGGAGTGTAGCGTGTCGATTCTGGGTCCTCAACACTACCTCCCTTTTCCCTGTGTTCGACCCCGTATATCTACTTCGACCCCGTAAACAAAGTTGTGGGGGCCTAGAAGGATTCGGGTTTATAAATGTAAAAGCTCGACTACCTCAAATCCGCCTCAAAAATTAGGATGCGCGATTTAGGCCGGTCAACTTTTTGGCGCCGTTGCCGGGGACAAGGCAAAAACGATACGGTAGACGAATCCGAATCCACTAACTACACTCCCGTGCCTCAAGTTTAGAAACGAGCTTGACAACACCCTTTTTCTTTTCTTTTCTTTCCCTTTTGACGCTATTTATTCTTAGACTAGACTAAATAATTCAATTTTCTAACTTGATTTTTCGTGCCTTTCTTTCAGGAACCATGAGGGACAGATCACTGTTCCACTGAGATCCGACACCATTCAACCGTTCGACCGAGCACAGTCATCGATATTATGCCTCCCCGTGTCAACCCACAACAAGTTGAAGGGGGACAACAGGGAAGGCCTAGGGATGAATCACCTCCGCCGAGTGGCAACGATCGCTACGACGGAAATGATCAGTAGGAAGATCAGGAATCGGAGCACTCCGAGGAAGGCCACCCCCATGTCAGGTGTCATCACCGTCATCGACACAGGAGACACCAGGACCAAGAACAGCAACACGAGGCTAGAGACAGTGATGACTCCGAGGAGGAGGAGAAGACGCTGAGAGAGTTGGCATCCACAAAGGCCAACAACTCCCGATGCCCCGTCATCACTCCGTGATTCAATGCGGAAAATTTCGAGCTTAAGCCGTCTGTCATCTCCATGATTCAGAACAAAAGCTTTAGAGGGAGTTCTAAGAATGACAATCCCTATCACCAATTGGATGCTTTTAAGAACATCTGTGATACTATCAAGATGCGGGGAGTTCCCCAGGAGGTGATCTATTGCAAAGGCTTCATCTTCTCCCTAGAAGATAAGGCCCTGTCCTGGTATCTAGGGTTACCCCACCAGTCCTTGAACGGATGGGGGGCATTGGCGGACGCATTCGAAAATAAGTTCTACCCAACTGAGAAGACAGTGAGAAATAGATAAAAGATAACTTCGTTCATGCAAAATCCTAATGAGAATCTCCATGACGCCTGGGAGCGGTATCAAGATTATTAGAGGGACTGCCCTCACCACAACTACAAGAAAGGGTTCTTGATCACTACCTTCTATAACGGCCTAACTCCCGAAGAAAGGGTCTCATTGAACGCAGCTGCCGGGAGTGACTTCCTTAGGAAGAAGCCGAGTAGGTCCGAGAAGATCATCAAGAACATGGAAGAGCTGCAAGCCGGCACTGACTATGACAGATCTGACCGGGGCCAAGCTAAGAAGGTTAGTGAGGGACCCTCTTTTGAATCCAAGGCGCTGGAGACTGTAACATCCCTGACCTGGGTTATGAATTAACCCTAGATTGTTTTGCTTAATAAGGTTAAGTAGATTCTTAATATTATCTTGTGAAAAGTAATTAGGGCTCATGAGAAACTTATGTTTCAATTTTGATCCTGTTTGAACAATGTTGAAGCAATGTTTGCTTATTTTGGACCAAAGTGCAAATTACCCAAGTTGAGGGGTTAAATTGCAAATGTTGCATGGTAAGATGTTCCTCTGATGTTGAGACATCATAAGAATGAATATGATGTAGTGGTATGGCTTTCACAAGCTTGGGCACCAAGATTAAGCTTGTAAAGCATTGTTGTGCATTTAAACCTAGTTTTGGTGAAAAGTGCAATTTACCCAAAACCTAGGGTTCAATATGCAAATTACCACTTCAATAAGGTCCCTAATGTTTCTTGGAATCATTTAGAGCAAATAAAATGAGATGGGTGCCTCATTTGAATTAATTAGGAGGAGAGAGAATCTTGATATTAAAATAATCAAGATTAATGCCTAATTGAAACCCTAATTTGATTTAGGGCAAAAATGAATAAAAATAATTGAAGGGCTTTCAACCAAAATGTTTTGGGTTGATTTTGAATAAGGATGAACGTTCCTTTTCCAAGATAAGGAACGAAAATATCCTAAGTAGGTGAAATTCCACTCACCTTATTATAAGAAAAAGAAAACCCACTCACATATGGATATTAATATAATAAGCATTAAGGTGCTTAATTTGATTTTCTTTAAATCAAGGATAATGAAGGATAATTAAAGACAAAAGAAGGTGCCTCTTATCTATGTAGTTGAGGGGGAAGAGGCGGCCAAGTTATTTTTGGAATTTAATGCATTTTAATAATGCATTTTCTCTCTCATCAATTTCCTTATAAAAGTGCCTTTTTCAAGCCAAATGAAAGGCTATTTCGGATTTTCTTCTTTCCTTTGCTTGAAAAACCGACCAAGGAGCTAGGGAGGAGCAGGAGGACGCCTCCCAACCTGTTGGTAAGCTCTGGACTTTCGTTCTCCTTGATTCCATGGTGGAAATCAAAAATAAATTATGGATTCCTTCTTATTTCGATCTCCTCTTCAACCCTAGCCAACTTTTGCAATCAAAAGCTTGAGGACGAGCCTAGTGGGAGTTGCTAGAGCTTCATCCACCATTAATGGCGTGATCTTGGAGCTTTGGAGCTCAATTAGAGGCGGGTTTTATAACTCAAACCCTTAAACATTGCTATTGCATCAATTCTCTATGCTTTGTTGATTGATTTCTTCAATTTGATGCACTCTTGTTTCATTCTGCAATTTCCATCACGAACGGTTGCTGTTCTTGGTTGTTAGAAGGAAGGGGATGATGACATCATCCTAGATGCTTATCCAAAGAAAATTACCAAGCAAAACCGTTTTGATAGCTACTCCAAATCGTTTTAATTTGATTGGCTATGCGGTTTCAGCAAACCGTTTAAGGGAAAACGGTTTGAGAGAAAACGGTCTCAAGACCGTTTGAGATGGTTGACCAAGCATTTACCGTTTGGGAATGTTGTTCCTAATTATGTAGGCTGATAACCCTCCAAATTTTAGGGATTAACTCCAAAGGAATCGAGAGTTGAAGGCCAATCAATTAGGCAATCGAATTGAATTATGTGCTGATTTTCAACCTGATTAACTTGACATGGTTGAGAAAACGGTTTCAAGACCGTTTGAGATGGTTGACCAAGCGTTGACCGTATTGGATTCCTGTTCATAATTATGTTTATTAATAACCCTCCAAATTTGAGGGATTAACTCCAAAGGAATCGTGAGTTGAAGCCTAATCAATTAGGGAAACCTAATTGGATTAAGTGCTGATTTTCAATCTGATTTAATTGAACTTTTTGGGCAAACGGTCTCAAGACCGTTTGAGTGCGTTGACCAAGCGTTGACCGTTTGGGATTACTGTTCCTTATGATGTGATCTAATGACTCACCAAATTTGATGGATTAATTCCAAACGAGTCATGAGTTGAAGGCTAATCAATTGGGCTAACCCTAATTGAAATCAGTGCTAAAATCACAATGAGCTAATTTGAGATTTTGGGTTGATTAGCCCAAACGGTCTCAAGACCGTTTGGGGGATCATCCAAACGGTCTCAAGACCGTTTGGGGTCACCTCAAGACCGTTTGGAGGTCTGGGGTCAAGTATAGTTGACCAATTGAAGGTCCAAAGGTACCAAATCATACTGCAACAAAATGCTGATTTGTTGATCAACTCGATAGACCAATCCATGATGAATTTTCACTAGAGTCCAAAGGTTGGATGGGCAAACGGTCTCAAGACCATTTGGAGGTCATCCAAATGACCTCAAGACCGTTTGGTGGTCACCCAAGACCGTTTGGAGGTCTAGGGTTGAGTATAGTTCAGTGGTTGAAGGTCTAAAGATATCAAGTTGATCTGCAACAGACTGCTGATTTGGTGAGCACTTCAATGATCCAAACCTTAATTGGATGGCTTGGATTTGAGTGATATGATGGGCAAACGGTCTCAAGACCGTTTGGAGGTCATCCAAACGACCTCAAGACCGTTTGGTGGTCACCCAAGACCGTTTGGAGGTCTAGGGTTGAGTATGGTTAGGTGTTTGAAGGTCTAAAGGTACCAAGTTGTTATACAATGCAATGTTGATTTGGTGATCAATCCAATGATCCAAACCTTAATTGGATGGCTTGGATGTGAGTGATATGATGGGAAAACGGTCTCAAGACCGTTTGGAGGTCATCCAAACGACCTCAAGACCGTTTGGGGTCAGGTCATACCCAATTTGGATGATGGTTCAATGGTTTCAATGCAACTAGTTCTGCATTGATTAGTGTTGAAGGATCATCGATTCCAAGCCCTAATTCAATTGAATCAAACCCTAATTGATGATCAATTGAGGGTCAATTGAGGGTCAAATCAGTTTTAGGTTGACCTATAAACTCAATTGAAGTATGAGTATAGGTCCAATTGATGATTGGTTCCATGAATTCAATGATTGAAGGAATCAACATTGGAAACCCAAATTCAATTGGATACCTCATGTTATTGAAGGTCCAACGGATCAAACCTTTTTGAAAACCTAATGTGATTAGGTGGGAGATACCTTTAATGGTACTAGTGATTAATGCATAACAAATGCATGGATCCAATACATGATGTAAACCCTAATTGAGGCTGATTCCATGTATAACCCTAATAAGAGGTTGACTACATGTGAAATCACTAATTAGGATGAATAGTAAACCCTAGCTGAGGGTGCATCCATGTGGAACCCTAGTTGAGGGTGATTCCAAGTGAAACCCTAATTGAGGGTGCATCCATGTGGAACCCTAATTGTGGGTGATTTCATGAGAAACCCTAATTGGGAATGCATCCCTAATTACTTATAGGACCAATGACTTGGTAAACTATGTTAATCATAGTTGTATGCATTTGATTGAAGGGTTGATGTGACCTAATCAAGTTGAAAGGATCAAATAATAGAATTCATATATATAAATATGATTCATGTGATGATCCTATGTAGCACGACCGTGCAAGGAAGCACGACCGTGGCGACTTTACTCAGCACGACCGTGCAAGGTAGCACGGCCGTGGTAGCTTTACTTTGCACGACCGTGCAAGGTAGCACGGCCGTGGTGGTCTATGCTTGACTTAGAGCTGAATTGAAAGTGACCTAACATGGTAGTTTTGTTAATTCTCAACTTAAGGATGAGATATATACTCATACCTTGTGATGATAATCATTTAATGATAATTGATGAGAATAAATAAGTATGATTGAATACTTATGGTATAAATGTTGGCTCCTAGATGTGGGGAGCAATGAACTAGGGTTTGATCATTGATAATATGATCTTGAAAACCTAAATGGTTAATAATGGAAAACCCTATTCTTAATGAAGGGTAATGATATGTGAGAGAAAGCCCTAATTGATGGTAAACCCTAAACCTGGTAAGGGAATAGTGGTGTCACCCTGTATTGCATGATGTGTTGTGAACTTGATAAGTTTATTATCATGTGTGACAATCATGCATGTCTCTTGAGGTGATGATCATAGCCAGGTATGAGCTATGATGTTTATTTGATAAGAATTGATTGGCCATATGTGCCATTATGTTTTTGTTACTTAGAAAGAAGTAACAAGATTAGTATGGGCTAGTAAGCCTTTGTTATAAAGTTGTTAGATTAGTATGGGCTAGTAAGCCTTTGTTATAAAGTTGTTGCCTAGTGAGAGGTGACAAGATGTGAATGGCCTTGTGAGCCATGTGAATAAAGTTGTTGCCTAGTGAAAGGTAACAAGATGTGAATGGCCTTGTGAGCCATGTGAATAAAGTTGTTGCCTAGTGAGAGGTGACAAGATGTGAATGGCCTTGTGAGCCATGTGAATAAAGTTGTTGCCTAGTGAGAGGTGACAAGATGTGAATGGCCTTGTGAGCCATGTGAATAAAGTTGTTGCCTAGTGAAAGGTAACAAGATGTGAATGGCCTTGTGAGCCATGTGAATAAAGTTGTTGCCTAGTGAGAGTTAACAAGATGTGAATGGCCTTGTGAGCCATGTGAATAAAGTTGTTGCCTAGTGAGAGGTGACAAGATGTGAATGGCCTTGTGAGCCATGTGAATTAAGTTGTTGCCTAGTGAGAGGTGACAAGATGTGAATGGCCTTGTGAGCCATGTGAATAAAGTTGTTGCCTAGTGAGAGGTGACAAGATGTGAATGGCCTTGTGAGCCATGTGAATTAAGTTGTTGCCTAGTGAGAGGTGACAAGATGTGAATGGTTTTGTGAGCCATGTGAATAAAGTTGTTGCCTAGTGAAAGGTGACAAGATGTACAATGTTCTGATGAGCCATGTGTGATGGAAACCCAAATCCTGGTAAAGGATTAAGGGTAATACCCTTGAATTATTAATACATTGTTTTTGCATGGTATTGATAGATAATTGATGTACTGCTATTATATGTGCTAACCATGCAGGTATTATGAGATGATGAGCATAGCCAGGTATGAGCTATGATGTATTATTAGTTTGAATTGTTAATTCGGCCTTGTGTGTCATAATATACCTTGTGCCTGGTAAGAGGTGGCAAGAGAATTAATGTGCATCAAGTGCCATGATGGATGCTTGTGTAGAAAGTATCATACTTACCTTGGTCAAATGACCTAAAGGTGTTAGTTACCTGAGAAAGAGGTAATAGTGCTCAAGTGATGAACAAAGGGTTTGAATACCCATGATTTCATGGTTATGGTATTGAAATTGAGAATGGATGAGAAGCCCCAGTGTTGAAATGAGGGATTAAGATCCCAACACCTTGTGAAAAGAGTATGGCTACGGGCCATGACTCCACAATGATAATGCCAGGCTTTAGTCATATGATCTAAGCCTGAAGAGAGTTAATGTAGTGATAATGATTCTGTAGTTTGAATAGATGTTATACATGTTCTTCATATTCATTAAAGGAATAGTAACATGTTTATTCTATCAAGTTACAGTTGCAATGCTTTTGATATAGAATAATGATTTAATCTGTTAGACATCAAAATATCTGCTGTCAAATAAATATGATTTCCCTATTCACATTTATCTTATTAAGTTGCAATAATAATGTTTCTGGCGGAGAGTTATATCTCTCGCTGGGGCAATTTTTATAATTGTCTCACCCCCGTGGGAACCACATTTTTAGGTGGATGCGGACGAGGAGACAGGAATCCTTCAGGATGTGAAGGACAGCAGCAGTATCAGGGACAGCAGTAAAGTCTCAGGTGGAGACATTGACTGTCATGTCATGTTCAGATGTATATAGAAGTCCTATGTGTCGTCTCTGTACTCTCAGGTCCTTGGAGTAGTAGTTAATGATTTCGAGATTTTGGCTTAGTGCCTCGAGGGTTTTATACTACCTGTGTACAGTTAAGATAGAGTAGTTAATGTTTGTATTCCTCGAGAAGAAAAAGTACATGAGATGTATATATATGAACCAGGATGTAAAGTTTTACTTTGGTTCTGAATGAAAGAGTTTTCCTATGAATGGATCCCTTTGCAAAATTTTTTAATTTTTAGTGATTTTCGCTAATCCGCTGCTTGATGAACGCTTTCGCATTAGTTAATCTTGTTTTCGCGAGACGGTCGTCATAATTTAGTGGTATCAGAGCTCTAGGTTCGCTGAGTCTACAGAGACATAGGACTAAGTTGTTGAGTCTGTGTTAGTGCCCTCCAGTATACCCTATAATGATTTCTGGTTGTGTAGAAAAAGGGTAAAGTTTAAAATGACTGGAGAACACAAGAAACACATTGCTGAGGGCAATGTTGCTGCACCAAGAAGAGGTGCAAGGGATCAGATGAGAATAGTATGAGTGCCTGAGAATCCCCATTAAGACCTGATCAGGATAGAGAATCC
Organism: Alisma plantago-aquatica; assembly: GCA_963693085.1. NCBI lineage: Eukaryota > Viridiplantae > Streptophyta > Magnoliopsida > Alismatales > Alismataceae > Alisma > Alisma plantago-aquatica. The sequence goes on along the minus strand of OY856414.1, from coordinate 52,644,641 downwards.
TATGATCATGCTCTTGTTGGGCAGATTAGGGCAACAATAATGCATATAGGGGACTGGATACTAGCTTTACAATCTAGGTTATCAGTCCTTAATACAGAAAGTTTGAGCTTTAAAAGAGTTCCTAAATGACTTAGTCATGTTGGAACAAGGGAAAATCATGTGTGTATAATGATATGAAAAGCAAGGAATATGATAGCATGTAAGTGCATACTACTTGATCTCAGTATTTGTAAACCCTGGCCAGGTATACAACTATTGATGATAAAGTGGGTATGGAAACTCTTAGATTGTTGTCTTTTTGATTGCTCTGATCAAGTAGTCATTCTGAGACAATCTAATGAGTATCATGAAATAAGAAATATGGAATCAATAAAGGAAGATGCTTTGTGCAATTCCAATAAAGGAAGATGCTTTGTGCAATTCCAATAAAGGAAGATGCTTTGTGCAATTCCAACCCTAAACAAAAAGGGAATAGCTATGTGTCATTCCCAATCAAAAAGGGAAGAGCTATGTGCCATTCCCAATCAAAAAGGGAAGAGATATGTGTCATTCCCAATCAAAAAGGGAAGAGATATGTGTCATTCCCAATCAAAAAGGGAAAGCTATGTTTTATCCCCAACAAAAAGGGAAGAGCTATGTGTCATTCCCAATCAAAAAGGGAAAGCTATGTGTCATCCCCAACAAAAAGGGAAGAGCTATGTGTCATTCCCAATCAAAAAAGATAAGAGCTATGTGTCATTCCCAATAAAAAAGGGAAAGCTATGTGTCATCCCCAACAAAAAGGGAAGAGCTATGTGTAATTCCCAATCAAAAAGGGAAGATCTATGTGTCATTCCCAATCAAAAAGGGAAAGCTATGTGTCATCCCCAACAAAAAGGGAAGAGCTATGTGTCATTCCCAATCAAAAAGGGAAAGCTATGTGTCATCCCCAACAAAAAGGGAAGAGCTATGTGTCATTCCCAATCAAAAAGGGAAGAGCTATGTGTCATTCCCAATCAAAAAGGGAAAGCTATGTGTCATCCCCAACAAAAAGGGAAGAGCTATGTGTCATTCCCAATAAAAAAGGGAAAAGCTATGTGGAATTTCCAACTAATAAGAAGAACTATGTGAACAATCCCAATTACATAGAGTTTGTTAAAGGATTACTGAGTAAATTATCTTTGTTAGATATATATGTTGTTCCTTTTGATAAATATTCTTGGGTTATGATAGAAGTATGTTCTTTTATGCTTCTTCTTTCCAATAATATGGACATCATATGTTAGGGGTTTATGCTCTGCATAAACATTGGTAAGGTTGAATTAGTGAAAGGAGCCTTGTGTGGAATTACAGAATTCATGATATCTCCATGATATTAATATGATATGTGGAGACTTGAGGGCATGATTAATGAATAATCTGTTCCTCCTTTTCCTGGGATTTCGGGGACGAAATCCTTGTTAGGGGTTTATAATTTGTAACATCCCTGACCTGGGTTATGAATTAACCCTAGATTGTTTTGCTTAATAAGGTTAAGTAGATTCTTAATCTTATCTTGTGAAAAGTAATTAGGGCTCATGAGAAACTTATGTTTCAATTTTGGTCCTGTTTGAACAATGTTGAAGCAATGTTTGCTTATTTTGGACCAAAGTGCAAATTACCCAAGTTGAGGGGTTAAATTGCAAATGTTGCATGGTAAGATGTTCCTATGATGTTGAGACATCATAAGAATGAATATGATGTAGTGGTATGGCTTTCACAAGCTTGGGCACCAAGATTAAGCTTGTAAAGCAGTGTTGTGCATTAAAACCTAGTTTTGGTGAAAAGTGCAATTTACCCAAAACCTAGGGTTCAATATGCAAATTACCACTTCAATAAGGTCCCTAATGTTTCTTGGAATCATGTAGAGCAAATAAAATGATATGGGTGCCTCATTTGAATTAAGTTGGAGGAGAGAGAATCTTGATATTAAAATAATCAAGATTAATGCCTAATTGAAACCCTAATTTGATTTAGGGCAAAAATGAATAAAAATAATTGAAGGGCTTTCAACCAAAATGTTTTGGGTTGATTTTGAATAAGGATGAACGTTCCTTTGCCAAGATAAGGAACGAAAATATCCTACGTAGGTGAAATTCCACTCACCTTATTATAAGAAAAAGAAAACCCACTCACATATGGATATTAATATAATAAGCATTAAGGTGCTTAATTTGATTTTCTTTAAATCAAGGATAATGAAGGAGAATTAAAGGCAAAGGAAGGTGCCTCGTATCTATGGAGAGGGGAAGAGGCGGCCAAGTTATTTTTGGAATTTAATGCATTTTAATAATGCATTTTCTCTCTCATCAATTTCCTTATAAAAGTGCCTTTTTCAAGCCAAATGAAAGGCTATTTCGGATTTTCTTCTTTCCTTTGCTTGAAAAACCGACCAAGGAGATAGGGAGGAGCAGGAGGACGCCTCCCAACCTGTTGGTAAGCTCTGGAACTTCGTTCTCCTTGATTCCATGGTGGAAATCAAAAATAAATTATGGATTCCTTCTTATTTCGATCTCCTCTTCAACCCTAGCCAACTTTTGCAATCAAAAGCTTGAGGACGAGCCTAGGGGGAGTTGCTAGAGCTTCATACACCATTAATGGCGTGAGCTTGGAGCTTTGGAGCTCAATTGGAGGCGGGTTTTATAACTCAAACCCTTAAACATTGCTATTGCATCAATTCTCTATGCTTTGTTGATTGATTTCTTCAATTTGATGCACTCTTGTTTCTTTCTGCAATTCCCATCAAGAACGGTTGCTGTTCTTGGTTGTTCGAAGGAAGGGGATGATGACATCATCCTAGATGCTTATCCAAAGAAAATTACCAAGCAAAACCGTTTTGATAGCTACTCCAAATCATTTTAATTTGATTGGCTATGCGGTTTCAGCAAACCGTTTAAGGGCAAATGGTTTGAGACCGTTTGGGAGAAAACGGTCTCAAGACCGTTTGAGATGGTTGACCAAGCGTTGACCGTTTGGGAATTTTGTTCCTAATTATGTAGGCTGATAACCCTCCAAATTTTATGGATTAACGCCAAAGGAATCGAGAGTTGAACGCCAATCAATTAGGCAATCGAATTGAATTATGTGCTGATTTTCAACCTGATTAACTTGACCTGGTTGAGCAAACAGTTTCAAGACCGTTTGAGATGGTTTACCAAGCGTTGACCGTATGGGATTCCTGTTCATAATTATGTTTATTAATAACCCTCCAAATTTGAGGGATTAAATACAAAAGAATCGTGAGTTGAAGCCTAATCAATTAGGGAAACCTAATTGGATTAAGTGCTGATTTTCAATCTGATTTAATTGAACTTTTTGGGCAAACGGTCTCAAGACCGTTTGAGTGCGTTGACCAAGCATTGACCGTTTGGGATTACTGTTCCTTATGATGTGATCTAATGACTCACCAAATTTGATGGATTAATTCCAAACGAGTCATGAGTTGAAGGCTAATCAATTGGGCTAACCTAATTGAAATCAGTGCTGAAATCACAATGAGCTAATTTGAGATTTTGGGTTGATTAGCCCAAACGGTCTCAAGACCGTTTGGGGTCACCTCAAGACCGTTTGGAGGTCTGGGGTCAAGTATAGTTGACCAATTGAAGGTCCAAAGGTACCAAATCATACTGCAACTAAATGCTGATTTGTTGATCAACTCGATAGACCAATCCATGATGAATTTTCACTAGAGTCCAAAGGTTGGATGGGCAAAGGGTCTCAAGACAGTTTGGTGGTCATCCAAACCACCTCAAGACCGTTTGGTGGTCACCCAAGACCGTTTGGAGGTCTAGGGTTGAGTATAGTTCAGTGGTTGAAGGTCTAAAGATATCAAGTTGATCTGCAATAGATTGCTGATTTGGTGAGCACTTCAATGATCCAAACCTTAATTGGATGGCTTGGATTTGAGTGATATGATGGGCAAACGGTCTCAAGACCGTTTGGAGGTCATCCAAACGACCTCAAGACCGTTTGGTGGTCACCCAAGACCGTTTGGAGGTCTAGGGTTGAGTATGGTTAGGTGTTTGAAGGTCTAAAGGTACCAAGCTGTTATACAATGCAATGCTGATTTGGTGATCAATCCAATGATCCAAACCTTAATTGGATGGCTTGGATTTGAGTGATATGATGGCCAAACGGTCTCAAGACCATTTGGTGGTCATACAAACGACCTCAAGACCGTTTGGGGTCAGGTCATACCCAATTTGGATGATGGTTCAATGGTTTCAATGCAACTAGTTCTGCATTGATTAGTGTTGAAGGATCATCGATTCCAAGCCCTAATTCAATTGAATCAAACCCTAATTGATGATCAATTGAGGGTCAAATCAGTTGTAGGTTGACCTATTAAACTCAATTGAAGTATGACTATAGGTCCAATTGATGATTGGTTCCATGAATCCAATGATTGAAGGAATCAACATTGGAAACCCAAATTCAATTGGATACCTCATGTTATTGAAGGTCCAATGGATCAAACCTTTTTGAAAACCTAATGTGATTAGGTGGGAGATACCTTTAATGGTACTAGTGATTAATGCATAACAAATGCATGGATCCAATACATGATGTAAACCCTAATTGAGGTTGATTCCATGTATAACCCTAATAAGAGGTTGACTACATGTGAAATCACTAATTAGGATGAATAGTAAACCCTAGCTGAGGGTGCATCCATGTGGAACCCTAGTTGAGGGTGATTCCAAGTGAAATCCTAATTTAGGGTGCATCCATGTGGAACCCTAATTGTGGGTGATTTCATGAGAAACCCTAATTGGGAATGCATCCCTAATTTCTTATAGGACCAATGACTTGGTAGACTATGTTAATCATAGTTGTATGCATTTGATTGAAGGGTTGATGTGACCTAATCAAGTTGAAAGGATCAAATAATAGAATACATATATATAAATATGATTCATGTGATGATCCTATGTAGCACGACCGTGCAAGGCAGCACGACCGTGGCGACTTTACTCAGCACGACCGTGCAAGGTAGCACGGCCGTGGTAGCTTTACTTTGCACGACCGTGCAAGGTAGCACGGCCGTGGTGGTCTATGCTTGACTTAGAGCTGAATTGAAAGTGACCTAACATGGTCGTTTTGTTAATTCTCAACTTAAGGATGAGAGAGATACTCATACCTTGTGATGATAATCATTTAATGATAATTGATGAGAATAAGTAAGTATGATTGAATACTTATGGTATAAATGTTGGCTCCTAGATGTGGGGAGCAATGAACTAGGGTTTGATCATTGATAATATGATCTTAAAAATCTAAATGGTTAATAATGCAAAACCCTATTCTTAATGAAGGGTAATGATATGTGAGAGAAAGCCCTAATTGATGGTAAACCCTAAACCTGGTAAGGGAATAGTGGTGTCACCCTATATTGCATGATGTGTTGTGAATTTGATAAGTTTATTATCATGTGTGACAATCATGCATGTCTCTTGAGGTGATGATCATACCCAGGTATGAGCTATGATGTTTATTTGATAAGAATTGATTGGCCATATGTGCCATTATGTTTTTGTTACTTAGAAAGAAGTAACAAGATTAGTATGGGCTAGTAAGCCTTTGTTATAAAGTTGTTAGATTAGTATGGGCTAGTAAGCCTTTGTTATAAAGTTTTTGCCTAGTGAGAGGTGACAAGATGTGAATGGCCTTGTGAGCCATGTGAATAAAGTTGTTGCCTAGTGAAAGGTAACAAGATGTGAATGGCCTTGTGAGCCATGTGAATAAAGTTGTTGCCTAGTGAGAGGTAACAAGATGTGAATGGCCTTGTGAGCCATGTGAATAAAGTTGTTGCCTAGTGAGAGGTGACAAGATGTGAATGGCCTTGTGAGCCATGTGAATAAAGTTGTTGCCTAGTGAAAGGTAACAAGATGTGAATGGCCTTGTGAGCCATGTGAATAAAGTTGTTGCCTAGTGAGAGGTAACAAGATGTGAATGGCCTTGTGAGCCATGTGAATAAGTTGTTGCCTAGTGAGAGGTGACAAGATTTGAATGGCCTTGTGAGCCATGTGAATTAAGTTGTTGCCTAGTGAGAGGTGACAAGATGTGAATGGCCTTGTGAGCCATGTGAATAAAGTTGTTTCCTAGTGAGAGGTGACAAGATGTGAATGGCCTTGTGAGCCATCTGAATTAAGTTGTTGCCTAGTGAGAGGTGACAATATGTGAATGGCCTTGTGAGCCATATGAATAAAGTTGTTGCCTAGTGAGAGGTGACAAGATGTGAATGGTTTTGTGAGCCATGTGAATAAAGATGTTGCCTAGTGAAAGGTGACAAGATGTACACTGTTCTGATGATCCATGTGTGATGGAAACCCAAATCCTGGTAAAGGATTAAGGGTAATACCCTTGAATTATTAATACATTGTTTTTGCATGGTATTGATAGATAATTGATGTACTGCTATTATATGTGCTAACCATGCAAGTATTATGAGATGATGAGCATAGCCAGGTATGAGCTATGATGTATTATTAGTTTGAATTGTTAATTGGGCCTTGTGTGCCATAATATACCTTGTGCCTGGTAAGAGGTGGCAAGAGAATTAATGTGCATCAAGTGCCATGATGGATGCTTGTGTAGCAAGTATCATACTTACCTTGGTCAAATGACCTAAAGGTGTTAGTTACCTGAGAAAGAGGTAATAGTGCTCAAGTGATGAACAAAGGGTTTGAATACCCAGGATTTCATGGTTATGGTATTGAAATTGAGAATGGATGAGAAGCCCCAGTGTTGAAATGAGGGATTAAGATCCCAACACCTTGTGAAAAGAGTATGGCTACGGGCCATGACTCCACAATGATAATGCCAGGCTTTAGTCATATGATCTAAGCCTGAAGAGAGTTAATGCAGTGATAATGATTCTGTAGTTTGAATAGATGTTATACATGTTCTTGATATTCATTAAAGGAATAGTAACATGTTTATTCTATCAAGTTACAGTTGCAATGCTTTTGATATAGAATAATGATTTAATCTGTTAGACATCAAAATATCTGCTGTCAAATAAATATGATTTCCCTATTCACATTTATCTTATTAAGTTGCAATAATAATGTTTCTGGCGGAGAGTTATATCTCTCGCTGGGGCAATTTTTATAATTGTCTCACCCCCGTGGGAACCACATTTTTAGGTGGATACGGACGAGGAGACAGGAATCCTTCAGGATGTGAAGGACAGCAGCAGTAGCAGGGACAGCAGTAAAGTCTCAGGTGGAGACATTGACTGTCATGTCATGTTCAGATGTATATAGAAGTCCTATGTGTCGTCTCTGTACTCTCAGGTCCTTGGAGTAGTAGTTAATGATTTCGAGATTTTGGTTTAGTGCCTCGAGGGTTTTATACTACCTGTGTACAGTTAAGACAGAGTAGTTAATGTTTGTATTCCTCGAGAAGCAAAAGTACATGAGATGTATATATATGAACCAGGATGTAAAGTTTTACTTTGGTTCTGAATGAAAGAGTTTTCCTATGAATGGATCCCTTTGCAAAAAGTTTTAATTTTTAGTGATTTTTGCTAATCCGCTGCTTGATGAACGCTTCCTCATTGGTTAATCTTGTTTTCGCGAGACGGTCGTCACAGAGACAATCACTTCTCATATCCAAAGGATAGCTACAGATGTAAAGAAGCTGAAGGAATCTAGAGGGAAGGGTAAGAAGCAGGTTGAAAAGGTAATGAAATGCGTAACGTGTGGAGAAGGCGGCCACGGGGTAGACAATTGTATCTACACCCAGCCAGATGCATCGAGCGATTCTGAATCCGAAGCCGAGGAAACTGAGAAGGTGGCTTTCGTAAACTTCAAAAGGCCGGACCACCCTGGCTTCAATTATGGCAATAAGGATGCGGCTGAGAACTCGCATCAGTTACAAAGCGCCTCCAAGCAACCTCAAGCTTTTAAGCAAATGGGAGGACCAAGACAATACCCCCAAAACACTCATTTCCCATCAAACAAAGGGAACTTCCAAGCACAAGGGAAGTATCAAGGGCCTAATCGAGAACAAAGCAAGGGCACGGGCCAGGCAGACGTGATTGGCCAGTTATTTGATTTTGTTAAAAAGCAAGATACGATCAACAATCAACTGGCACAGAGTGCGTTATCAAATTCTAGTGTCTTGAACTCATTGCGGGTACAACTGGCAGACATGCAGACGCACCAACGCCAGATCGACCAGCAGCTAGCTCAATTGGCTAAAATTGTGAAGAACCCATCGGGAAGGATTCCGTCCAACACCGAACCGACAAAAAGAACAAGACAATGACTGCAGAAGCAGGGATGAAGATGCAAAAAGAGGAAACTTTGAGCGTCCAGCTGAAGACAAGAAACACAGCGCTTCTCGGGAGGCAACTGTAGTTGTCTTTTTTAATTCCTAGAATAGGACGTTTTTACTTTCCTGCAAGAAAAACATTACAAATATTTTGGGATGTAATAAGGCCCGAGTCAGTGCATGCGCCACATGCACTGACTCTGTTTTGTGGGTCATCAAAGTATTCTATAGGACGGGATGGGTAATGCTAGCTAAGGCCGGGACCTTAGTTTCGGGCTAGTGATGTTTTACTCCTCAACCGCTTGTGTTACCCCTTTTTCGTTTTCAAGTTTCCCTTTTCTTTCTTTCTTCTAGATTTTGCTCTGAAGGTCGTTACAGAAAGCAACTCTTCCGGCAGGATATGCGCAACATCAGGCAGATAGTGTTTCGGGCATCGCTAAAGCCATGACAAAAGATGCTCCTAGACGGCATGAGCCTGTGACGATCGTGCCAAAGGACTGATCACCCTTAGGCCGACGGATGGACTGCCCATCTTGGGAATGAATTGCCCTATCGGCCGATGCATGCCCGGGATTGCTTGACGTGTTTTCACCGTGTTTGAGTTTGCTATATATATACGAACAAGTTTTACCATGTCGGGCTATCTGAATTACTGTGTTCGTACTCTCATATCGTGCAAAGGACTTTGTGCTTTTTGCTCCCGTGTCGCGCGACACCCCCTTGCCTTCGTAACGTGTGGAAGTCCCGAACTCTGTGAGGTACATCTCGACAGACCCATCGCCCGGTAGATCTGTCGCGCGGTAGTCTATGCTGCTCAACGCGTTCTCTGTTAGCATGTATAGATTATCGGCCTTGTTAACTAAATGGTTTCGTATCGCCCGACATGCATATCGCGCAACGTATCTTTTTAGTAACTATTGCCTGATATGCCATGTCAGGCGATATTCGTGTCGTCCATTTTTGTATCGTCCTGAAGGTTTTGTGTCGGGCGACACGCTGCTTCTTTTTATATACGAGCCGTATCGGGCATCTTTTATCGCCCGACACGGCCGCACGTTTGTCGCCCTACCACCTTGTTGTATCAGGCGATACCTGTCCCTAGTATCGGCCACATGACTTCACCTCAGAACCTTGTGTGTCGCCCAATACTGAGGGGGGGGGGCAGGCAATCCTTGTACAGAAAAACACCGGGCCACACGTTTGTTCTTTATTATATACTTCTTTTAAAGGCCAACATATTTAATCAAAGTATTCCTTTTGTTGTCCTACAGAGATGGCCCACACCAAGATGACTGATGTCCCCGTTGACTCTCAGGGTAGGAGGATCCACCCCGAGATTGCGGCTGAACCCTCGAACGTCGGGCGGAAGCGCCTGAACCCAAGACCAGTCGAGGCCTCTACAACAGAAAAGAGGGCCAGGGTTGGAGAAGTGGCAACTCCAACTCCAATTTTAACTCCAGCGCCCCCAGCAGCAGCAACAATCCCATAAGCCTTGGCGGTGAGTTTCGAGCCAAGGAACGACGAGCATACTCGCCGGTACGTTGAGCTGGTGCCCAAAATCTACCTCCCCAGCAGGTTCTGCCATGAAGCCTCATTTGTTGATCGAGGAATCGAGAAGAGGTTGAAGGCCATCCTCGCCGCGGTAGGACTGAAGAAAATCTGCTTCAGCAGGTCTTCCTCGTACACTAGGCTGACAATGGAGTTCATGTCTTCTCTCCACCGGGTGAGAAATTCACCGGCTGAGAGAAAAGAATTCGGAGGGCCAGACAGACTCCAAGCCCGACTCTACAACTCGGAGCGCACAATCTCCAAAAAGTTCCTGAACCGGATCTTCTCTTCAAGCGAGAAGGAGAGGGATCTGATGGACAACGGTGAGAGAATCACCGAAGGAGACGGGTTCGATCCCGTGAAGCTCTGGAATAAGTTAACCGGCAAATCTTCGTTCAAGCCGGGAAAGAAGGTAGCTTCTATGTACTCATGCTTCTGGAGGATAGTACACAAACTGGTGGCATGCCTCCTGTTCAGCAAGTACGAATCCAGCAACATATACACGGAAGAGCTCCAGGTCATGTGGCACATAATGGAGGGCCGAGTGATCAACCTCGGATGATTTTTGCTGAACAGACTACATCCGATGAAGGAAGCTACCAAGGAATATTGCATGGGTGGCATCGTCAACCTAATCGCAGTAGGACTCGGGTACCCAAAGGAGCCGCACAGCCTTTCAAGGATGCAAGGCGATGAGGTGTTTGACACCAAGTACCTGATGAGGACCAGCATCATTAGGAAGGAGGGGGGGAACTATTTCTATAAGTTCGCAAGGACAAATACACTCCTCCCACTCCCTCGCTGTGCCAACTATGACGTAGACAAGTTGGTGTTCACTACATCTGAGATTGAAGCTATAGCAAAAGGTGTAGCCCCCACCACCGCCACCAAGGCCCGAGAAAGGGCAGTTCTGGAGCTACCAGGTACAACTGCCAGTAGGGTTGTCGTCACCCCAGCTATATCAGCCGCCGCATCAACAAGAAGGGTGGTAGCCGACAGAGAACCGATGATCGTTGGGGTCACCGAGACAGAAACTCCGGGAGCTGCCACAGAAGAGACGGCCGCAGCCCCTGTCATCCTTGAAATGCCTGTAGAGGTAGAAGAAGAACTTGAGCCGGACACCAGCAATGCGGTGTTCGCCGAGACCCTGAGAAAGGAGCTCGAGGGAGCTCAGCTGACACCTACGCCGCAACCTATGTCATCTTTTATAGTAGGAGAGGAGATCGCCGACAGTGCGGAGGTGAACCGAAGTTCACCCGCACCACAGTCGTCCCCTCGCCGACAAAAAGGCAAGGCGATAGCTGCTGAAGTAGCGCTGTCGCCCCGCCTGGCGGCATCGGCAACGCAAACTGTTTATGTAAAGTCTACCATGCCTGGTAAACCATCACATGAGAAAGAGGTCGCGAGGATGGAAGGAAGATCTACCAGAGCCTCCCCGTCGCTCGGGATGACGCTCAGGCACGAGCTTGACAGGTTGCGGGAGGTAACAGATACCAACTCTAACATGTGCGGGAGGTAACAGATACCACCAAGGCCCGCAACATGTTCCGCTCGACGGCCGTTGTCGGAAAAAGGCTATTCAGAGTCCTCGAGAATGCTATAATAGAAAATATTGATATTAGGACAGGTCGGAAGAAAATATACTGCACCACTCCGACCTTTGCAAGAAGGTTGATGTGCAGAGAACTAGACTCCTCTACGGTATCCAACATGCTGTAGCACATTGACGAGCATAACCCTAACCTCGTGTTGGCACCGTACAAGAACCGCAACATATGGTTCCTCTACATAGCAGACCTAAGGAACCACGAAGTTCGGCTCCTGAACTGCAGCCACAATGAGGTGCCGCACTCCGGGATCACCTTCTGCCGCCCGGAAGACAAAAACATGAGGCTTCTACCAGTGCATCTTCAAAGAGTTATCAAGCGAGGATCCAAACGCCACGGCGGCATTTGGAACTTCTTTTCTATTCGCAACTTCCCCGTCCAGGCTGAAGAGGGAAGCGGAAACAGCGCCTTAGTCGTCTTAAGTGCCATTGAGGTGCTCAGTACATTTGGCAACTTGAGGGCCCTTAGGGGCCATTGTTTCTATCAACGCAGGGACATCTACGCCATGTTGCTGATCAAGGACAAGCGCTATTTCCGGGACGCAGGGGTACCGGAGCAGATGCTGGACAATGACCTAGATGAAGACTCTTCTCAGTCCAACAGCCCCTCAGAAAAAGAAGAAGAAGTGGCGACCGTAAAACGTGGGGCAGGCAAGGAGCTGATGGTCCTTAAGAAAGTGCACGGGATGGAAGAAACTGCTTCGCCTAAAGCCAAAAAAGGGATGATCAAAAACTTCGACCGTTTCTCGTGTGCTATGCTCACGCAGGAGCAGGTAGATGTAATCCTTTTGAAATTAGCAGATGCTACCCCGAGGGATGTCATTTACTAGGTGGGCAATGTCGTAGTCCCAATTGATGAGCTAAGGGACGTGGTTAATGAAGGAGGATGTTTGTCAGTATCGGTATTAACCGCTTGCGTCCAAATATTACAACCAAAGTTCGACCACGCATACATAGCCCATCCTATGTTGTTTGACGACGTTTGCCTAGCCGACGAAATAGGAGCACAAAAGCTTTTTCTAGAAGAGTTGGAAAGTGGAGTCCCTAGCCAAATCTTTCTGCCAATTCTTCATTATCACCATTGGATGCTCCTGACGGTGTACACCCGGCAACGAGCAGGAATCTTTTACAACAGCTCGGACGGCAACAAAAACCATCCAGTACCGTGTACATCAGAACCGCTGTCATCCGTCGAATGCTTAACTCGGAAATATTACGACGGGGTGACAAAGATGATACAACCATTACTGGACACACAAGCAAACAAATGGCGTGAGCTTCAGTTCTGCCACCGCAGCCCACAACAGATCCCATTATCCAACGACTGCGGCATCCGCGTCATGGAATGGATAGCGAATAAAGAGACGCCTGACCAGCTCCATCACATCGATTACCACAGCAAAAGAGGAGAATATGTGTGGGAGCTTCTATCTGACGAAGGCGCGCTCGTCGGCTAACCCTCACTGGATTAGCATTACCTTGCCTAATCTACTTCACAACTCTAGGACAGAGTGTGGAGTAAGTTTGGGGGGGTACCATGGTACCAGTGAGGGAGGTACAAAATTCTGTCAAATTTTCTAATTTAATCTTTTGATTCTTTTGTTCATCATGTATACATATACTTGTTCATATAAAACTCTTGGATACATATACATGTCCATATAAAATTTTGAAATTTTGAAAAATTTTGCTTATTTTGTTCCCATGCATATGTACAAAGTCACTATATTAGTAAAAACCCCGATGCAACTTCTTGCCAAGTTTATTTTCTTTGTGCTAAATGTGACGCAAGTCCTGTTATATCTTTATGATAATGTTGCTTCAAACGAACAAAAGAATATGTTTCGTCTTGCCAAATATTTCGAAAAATATAATAATCTCGCAAACAGCTAAGAGACGAGTATGGACAAGGAAAAAGATGCCCAAACAGTAAGAATCTCTTTGTTTCCCCTTACCCGACAGAACTCCTAAAAAGAGAGAGAAACCTTATGAGTGTGAATAAAAGCATGAGAGTTGTGCCCAATAAAAGAAAAAGAGAAAAATGTACACACACTTGTTTTCCAAAAGTACCCATCTTTAGGCATGGTAGATCCGGGGCAGTGGTACGTAGGATGTGAAATCACTGCTCTAAAGCCAACTAGCTTGGACTGCAGGGACCACTTGCCCGTTAACGGACCCTTACCTAGATGGACCGATGGGAAACAAGAAGAAAACCCAAAAAGCCTTACCCTACCCTATACACAACTTTCTGCCCCGAAAATAAAGCTGTTTGGTGTGGAAGCTAACTTCGGAATCGTACAACAAAGTCTCGTCGAAGCTGTAGAGAAAAATCTTACTTAAATAATAAGGCAAGAAAGACGAAGTCTTTTGTTCGTAATGAGGCAGCATTATCTCTAAAGGCATTACGATACTTGTTTTACATCTTGGCTTGAGAAGCATACTTCGCAAGAAGAAGCATCGCCAAATAAAGTCTAAATATTGATTGAGGACAATCAAAAAGCTAAGTTTGGGGGAGTTGATAACACCAATTTTCGTGATGTTTTTGGCCTTTATTCTGTTATCAAAACTGCCCTTTTCTGCCATTTTCCTCTATTTTATATGCAATTTCGCAATAATTAGCCAAGCAATGCTCTCAGTCCAATATTTCCATCTTTTGCAGAGTTTCCTCCTATTTTGGCCCATTTAGCACCAATAAGGCTGTTCCGGCCCGCAAATAAGTCCAAGACTGTCTCGGCCCCCGGACGCCCGATACACACGCTGACCGGCGGGGCTGCGTGATACGGCGACGTGCGATGCAAGAATGCAGCGCGAGAGGGTACCGATGGACGACACGCCTCTTTACCTGATAGGGAGCCGAGCACACCGCAACTACTCTATGTGTTGCGTGATATCAGCCACCCACTGGCAGGTGCCTCTCGCCTCGACGCCCGACATCAACCTCCTTGTGCCGGGTGATACCGGGCGATACCCGCGTCAGCCAACCACCAACTGAATGGCGGAAAGCCGGACACATGGCGCTTCGAGCACCATGTCTTCTCACTACCAGCTGCCTATAAATAGCAGCTACAGGGAGCCGAAAAGACAGTTTAGACAGTTCAGACAAGCTTGGTCACTTCAGGTTTCGAATAGTCGAGTGATCTTCGGAGGAGACTGCGAGAGCAGGCGTATCGTGCTCCAGTGTTTGTACCGGGTGACACTAGGTGAGCTTTTCCTCATCTCGAGAGGGAGGGGACTGGTTCACCTAGGACTGTACTGGGCGACACTGGGAGCCGATATCGGCCGATGTAGATACGCGACACGAGTGCCCAACACCAGTGCCCGGCAGTGGGATAAGCAGCTCCATGCCCGACACGATACCGAACCTGATACGCTCCGTCCGTCAGGCGTGTCGCCTGAGAGGGTGTACCGCCCGACTTGAGCGAATCGGCCAGGTCCTTGAGCGATGCAGTCGCCTAATGCCGCTTGAGAGAGCGTGCCGCCCGACACGGCTGTATCGGGCTAGGCCCCTGTCCGATAGTGGGCGGGATGGTTACTGTAGCCTGTCGTCCTTCTACATCAAGAAGGAGACACATATCTTTAATTCTATTGTTTAATTCTTCACTTATGCATTGTAATTAAGACCTTTAATGCTTATAGAAATAGAAATGCTTAATTACTTACTGCTCTATGCTTGGTGCAATATGTTGGATGATTGCTATGTTTGATATCCGAACTCTAGCTTGCATATTTTGGATCGCGTTTCGCTTAGCTACCGAATCGTGTTTTCCCGTCGCAACAGCTTCGAGAGTTGTGTTGTGGTTCTAGTGTTTGGTCTGATTCTGATGTACGAGAGTGCCCGGAACGGAGTCGCTTTAGTAACCATTCCACTCTAATTTGAGTCTGGTGACCCGAGAGTGGAGCCGATGCCTTGTTAGAGGTACCCGCTTCGAGAGGAGGGGTACATGATTGGTTCTACCGCCGCTTGTTTTACCATAGTCCTATCCTTCGTACCTTGCTCTAGCTCTAGTTTTATCCTTCTGTTTTTGTTGCATGAAAGCCGCTAAAACTGCTAAATGACTAAAACCTTAATCTTTCTAGTAACTCCACTTGGAGATAGTTTTCTTGTTTTGTTTGTGACATCTTTATGCTTCCCTCCTGGGGAATTTATCATCTCTTTTACCTGCCGGAGTGTAGCGTGTCGATTCTGGGTCCTCAACACTACCCCCCTTGTCCCTGTGTTCGACCCCGTAAACAAAGTTGCGGGGGCCTAGAAGGATTCGGGTTTATAAATGTAAAAGCTCGACTACCTCAAATCCGCCTCAAAAATTAGGACGCGCGATTTAGGCCGGTCAGTCACGACCATCAAGAAGAAGGTGTCGTAACCACACTAAAAAGTACCATCTAGGTCACAAAACAGAACAAAACACAAGGGTGAAACGATATCTATCATGTAGAAAAGACCACATACAAATGGTCACCAAAACCCTAAGCCATAGGTCAGGATACTACCAAGTAAGAACCTTATCAAAGGAAGAGAAAACCATGCTCAAGATGACCAAAACCAAAGCTAACATCCCTCCAACCTCTAGGTGAACAAACACCATGCATGTGAGTAAGATGTAGAGCATAACATAGAGAAAAATCTTCATAACACATCATCTATCAACACTGGTACACCAAGATTAGGGTTTTGGGTTGCTTTTCAAACCAAGCAAGGTAACTTACCAATCAAAATATAGAGATTACCACTAAGCACAAGCATGAAGGAGAAGCATTTAAGAGAGAGAAATTAGTAACAAAAAATGTATAAAGAAGTGCAATAATAGAGTAGGTTTAGTGTTACATAACCCGCCTTAAGATGATCACCACCGAGAGCTCCAAACTCTAAGATCAAGAGCTCCAAGAACACGATCCAAGGGTTGAAGAAGCTTCACCAAAAGCTCCACACTCAGCCACAAGAGAACCTTAAGAAGAAGAAGACACTAAGGTCAAATCTAGCCAAAGAAAAAAGCAAAGAAGTTCTTGGTCGAAGCAAAATAGAAAGGGGAAACAGAGGAGAAATCCTCTTCACACTTGGGTCTACCCTATGAAGACATGGTCTATGACCCTTGCGATGAGGGTTTTGTCTCCCAAACGTCCACCATGGAAGAACTATGGTCTAGGGCTGAGAAAAGAGAGGAAGGTGAAGGTAGGAGATTAAAAGAAACATCAACTTAGAAGACAAACACTTACCAAGAATGGAATATGAGCTCAGATCACCACCACCACCACATGCAAGAGAAGATTGATTCCCCAAGCTCCAAGGACGAACCTCCTTTCTACATCAAGAACCAAGAACAAGCAAAGAAGGAGGAAGAAGATAGATGGCCAAAAGGGTCTCAAAAAAGGAGAGACAAGGGGTTATATAGATGAGGGATGAGAGTGAGAGCAAAGGGTGAGGTTTCAACATGCTAAGGAATTCAAGGGACACTTGTCCTCACAAAAGACCAACATGCAACCACTTAAGCATGACATGCAAGACATGGTGATACACTCTAGGTAGTGTCTCAACCACCATGGATCCTCACATAGTCACGTTCACGACTCCCCTATAGTGTACCATCCATGGTTGCAACACCACCATATAGGTTGAGACAAGGTACCGCCATCAACCCTAGGTTGAGATAACACAAGCTAGGTCATCCATCTCAACCCAAGACCTCCCTAGATCATCTAGATCACGACCCTACTCTCGAGAGGAGGTATTGTCTCATCTGTGACACCCTCCAAAACAAACCTAGGCCACAACCCATGGTCGAGACAACCCAACATACACATGGGTCGAGACATCCAACAAGCATGGAAACCCTAATAACCCTTAAGGTGTCAACTCCTCAACTAGAGCTCAAACAAGGTGCCCTCATCTTTCTATCTCCTATGAATGATGTCAAGAATGAGAGGGAACACTCTAGAGGTGGAAAATTGTACATCAACCCCCCTCACTGGCTAAATTGCAGTTTGCATCAAAACTAGCACAGAAAGCACAAACAACCTCCAAACAAGCTCAAACTAGAAACTTAAGCACACCACAAGCCCTAATTACATCTCAAAAGATTAGAGTAAGGTTCTAAAAACATTAAAAAAACCAAAGCAAACAAGGTTACCCCAAAATTCAGGTCAAGGTCCTTACAAAACTTTTGAATTAATTCAATGTATGAGCACATACACTTTTTCCCTCTTTAGTTTTCACAAGCAAAAAAAAAGAGTGAAGGAATTACATTTGTAACCATTCGTGGGCTTTCTAATATATATAGTATGTAATCATCACTCTAAAAAAAAAGATACATGTGTGCTTGGTTTCCCTCCATCAAAAGCCTCAAAGAAATAAAATTTTTTTATCAAATTGTGCCATTTTTTTCTTCTATATAATATCTTCAACTTTGTCCTTATCCTTGATGTATGCCTCAAAGTCACATCCTCAACTTTCCATTCCGGAACACAATACGGGCACGTTGTTTTCTTTTAGTTTTTCACCAATACATAAACATATGTGGTGTACTCTTCATGTTATAAGAAACTTTCCGACCTTGAACCCAATATACCTTTGAATTAATTCAATGTATGAGCACATACACTTTTTCCCTCCTCCGTTTTCATAAGTAAAAAAAATGATGGGAGGAATTATATTTGTAACCCTTCGTTAGCTATCTAATATATATGTATGCAAGTGTAGTCATCACTCTAAAAAAAAAAAAAAAAAGATACAAGTGTGCTTGGTTTCCCTCCATCAAAGGTGACGGAGCACAAGAAAGATCGTGTCCCGTAGTTGGTCACCGTTATATACGGGCGAGAGCATCATATGATCCATCTATCACACGGTGCGGTCATCCTTATCACTGATACTTTTATACGTATCGTTCTCCATTTGGGACAGGTCCCGTGGTTGCTGCCGCTCCCTCACTGTGTCTTCCACAGCGACGGCGCTGGGCCTAGGCGGGCCGGTGGAATCTTCATCTCCCCAGAAAACGAGCAGGTTCTCTGACCCGAGATAGATGCAGTCGCTAACCACGGAGAACCTCTGCGACGGCGCCCTGGAGGAACCTTCCTTTGACGACCCGTGTGAGGACACCGACGGGAGCTTCTCCTGGTTCAAGAGCTTGGCTTCACTTGCCTCCCGTCTCTTTCCCCATAACACGAGGTAGAGACCGGCGATGATCAGTAAGGATCCCAGAACGCTGCATGCATGCATGCATCATCATCGTTACAGCTAGCGGTAACATCGAAGAAGAAGAAAAAGGGGGTAATCAAACACAAGCCAGGTGGTTTATGTAATTACCACCTACCTCCCCAAGCGGAGGTTCTCTCCCAGGAGTACTGCTCCGAGAACTGCGGAGAAGACGAGCATGAGCGGGTTGAACACCGAAGCGTACAGCGGCCCTTTCTTGCTTATGACCCACGACATCATCGTCACCATGAAAGCCGAAGCCAGGACACCCTGCAATATATGACGTCTATGAATTCGATCAGAAGAAGGAAGGGAGTGTGGGGTTCTAGCAAGATGATGAGCTCAATCTCACGTTGTACACTACTGCAAGCAACCTGACGTCGAATCCCATCCTCCACGCTGTCCAATTGCCCCTCTCGACGATGAGCGCGTACACGACCGCCTGCAACCCACCCATGGTGCACATGAGGGCCGTGCTGGAGTAAGGGCACGGGAAGTAGTGCCCCATCTTCGCCTGCATCGATCATACAAGTAAGTAAAGACTCCACGAGATCATTGGGGAATTCCGCTCGATCGCCGGCCGCAACCTCGGAGCGTAGGCGACACTAGTTGGGGAAGAAGAAGAACAAAAAAAAAAACCTGCAGCAGGCACACACCTGAAGTATGAGCCATAGGGAATACGACAAGCAGCTACCCAGGCACAACACTGAACCAATGATCCGGTCGTGGCTCGACGTGGCAGCAGCCGCAGGCTTTCCTGCGCCACTGAGGAGGTTGATCGATGACGACCCCATCTTCAGCTCGGTTCCTTTGTACACCGTCAGCAGCATCGCTCCGCCCACTGCCACCACTGTCCCAGCGATTTTCAGGCTACCCGACGCCTTACCGATCCCTGCCTTCTCTAGCCTTTTGTTGTTTTTTATGGGTGTCCCACATAAATGTTCATGCACGAGATCGACAGAAGACAGCAACGTTAGCCCTGCCTGCCAGTGTCGATTATAATGATATCCGCTATTTTACCTGAAGGCGGCGGCGAGGGCGAAGGTCATCGCTGGTCCGAGGTTGATGATGGAGCTCGCCAAGGTTACGGAGGTCAGTTTCAGGCCGTTGACGTAGAGGTTTTGCACCAGCGTACCCCTGCAGGAGAGACAATGACAAGTATTCAATGAGTTAGTTGCCGCTAACACAGTGACAGGTGGAATGCAATAAAAAAGTGTAATAATATATAACAACAATCTTCTTCTTTCCTCTTTTGAGAGAAAAAAAATAACGAAAATAAATGCATAAGGTAAACTAGATCCTACCAAGTTATTATACGACCAGACCTTTAATAATTTTTTTCGTACATGACTAAATTTTATGTGCTCAGAATAACCCTTAGCTTGTGGGGGCCATAGCGGTCTAGGTTTTATTGGAGACAATGTCCCAAACATATGCAGAGGATGTGAACCCAAAATAGGAAAAAAAACCAAAATAACACATTTTAAAAAATAATTCCGAGTATATCATAATTCCCAAACTAGCCTACCTTACATAGAAAACGTCACTGACATTTGTTGAGTCAAGCTAGTGAAAACGCTCAAAATGGAGCTTTTTTTTTAAAAAAAGACAAAAACGCCAAGCGAATCGCTTTCACCTAGTATGCAAGTGAAAATACCAATTCATTTGAAATTTATGCTTTGTTTTTTTTTTCAATTATAATTGAATGCTCCCATTTGAATGACAGCTTTCATATTTTTTGACCGAAAAAATGTCAATTCAAGTGGCGTTTTTCTCTAAAGTGCACTAGTTTGGAAATTATTTTTACAAAAGTACTATACTAGAAATTATTTTTCTCAAAAGTGTGCTATTTTTGGGTTTTTTTCCCAAAATATTTCTTCCGTCCAATTCGACATGTGTTAATTAATGTTATATAACCAAGAAGTCACAAGTTGAAAGCCTCACGATCAATGAATTGCCAATTTAAATAGATTCCATAGACAGGGTGCAAATCATATACATCAAATGCATCCACAGGGGTAACAGCTAACTTGTTTGCTTACCCGAACAATCCCGATAGGAATGCGTGCACGAAGACCATCCGCGTGAATGGCGGCCGCACCTTCCTACACAATCAACAAATCGATTGGACGACTCAGGGCATCATGCAACACCGATGGAAAAGTAAATAAATAAATAAATAAGTTACAGACGAAACTGACAATTGGGGATGATGATGGTTGATGATGCCACGGACAGCATGCATGCAGCGGGGTTGTTACCTCTCCAAGAAATACGCGACGGGGGTGAGCACGACGGCACCGAGGATGAAACGGTACGCGACGAGGATGGCGGCCGACATGCCGTCGCTTGTGGCGAGCTTGTAGAAGATGTTGACACCGGCAAGGACGGCCTGCACGACCACCATGGTGACCGCGGGCTTAAGCTTGTCCCAGACATTGCTTGATGGGGAGGACATGGGGTGCCTTGCCGGCAGACGTTTTCAAAAAGGTGGTGGGTGGTGCCGAGATACCAATGATGATCGTTTCTCCAGATCTGGTTCTTGTCGGGACGGCAGTACGTACCTACGTTGGGAACCTAAACGAAGGTGGAGGGGGACGAGGAGGAGGAGAAGGCGGAAGTGGCAGGACGGACGGACCGACGAACAGGCCAGCGGCAAACAGAATTTGCCAGCCGAGTCCCCTGTTGTATTTATCTGGCGCATGCGTTGCAGCCACAGAGTAAAAGGAGGGGAGCGCTGAAAGGTCTGGACATGGAAAACACGCGTGTAACTGACGATGCCAAGTTAGCTTCTTTCTGATTGTTTGGAAACCATCTATTCCCGTCCGGACCGTCCAGGTATATTCCATAAAGGTTGCATGTTCGAATCTAAATCCGGATAGATCGATCTGGATTTACATAAATACCTACTTATTACAAGTAAAATGTATCCTCTCCAATCTCATGGTCTATTGTTGTTGTTCACTTGTTCAAACATGTAAGTAAAAGTAACCGCTGACTTTAACAAGAAACAAAGCAAAGGAAACAATAATGCACAAATATATCAAAATGATACATTTTGACAAACGAATTGGTTGTAGAGTGTTGGAGATGTTGTACCGATACAGTCCCGGATGTGACGAAAAGTTGTCACGGAAGCGCTACCAACAAGCGTATAAAAACCAAAGAAGAAAAAATACCAGATTTAACGTGGAAAACTCTCCCCTCAATAAGGAGAGAAAAACCACGGGCAATCCCGCTAATAAGCACTATGTAATAAAATTACAACTCACACCTCCCAGATTTAATTACCCCTAAATCCGGGTAGCAACTGCCAACCGCTACTTTGCTTCAAGGCAAAGTCGCTGGCCCTCTCTTATAAACCAAGAGAGCTTCTCTACCAGTTGTTCTTGTTCTCTGACACCCTCTACCACAGAAGGCACCAACAAGCAACTGGAGAACGCACACCTCAACCGGTGGATAATCCAAAGGCCTCCCCAGGGGCCTCTATTTATAGGCCTCCATGCATGTGATTGCAACCAGGAATTCTAGTCCTAGTTCGAATCCTAGTCCAACTGCATGTTGCACATAGGAAGTCATATTCCTACTATTCAAGATTTGATTCCTATTAGGATTGGTAGCACAAACCAACCTTCCCAAGTCTAAATCCCACTAAGACATGGGCTGGATTATATTCCTAATCCCAACAATCTCCCCCTCCAGCCCATGAGGGAGATGTGGTCTTCAGCGATCATCATTGGGAATGTACACCGCAAAGCTTCTTACAAAGCTCTAGCTTGTCTCGTGTCACCACCTTGGTCATCATATCAGAAGCATTCTTCTCAGTATGGATCTTTTTCAGAGTCAACAACTTCTTCTCTATAACATCACGAAGCCAGTGATATCTCACATCAATGTGTTTTGTCCGTGCATGATGCATTATGCTCTTGCTCAAGTCAATGGCACTCTGACTATCACAGAAAATAGTCTGGTCAATCTGAATCATCCCCAGCTCCCTTAGAAATCTCACCACCCAGAGAATTTCTTTTCCTGCTTTCACTGCTGCAATGTATTCTGCCTCTGTAGTTGAAAGTGCAACACACTTATGCAACCTGGACTGCCAAGATATGGCTCCCCCTGCAAAAGTGAAGATATACCCAGAAGTAGATTTACTGTGATCTATATCACCTGCCATGTCAGCATCAACGAAGCCCTTTAGAACTGGTTCCGAACCACCAAACATCAAACATGTGTTGCTCGTGCCTCGTAAGTATCTGAAGATCCGCTTGACCGCCTCCCAGTGATCTTTTCCAGGATTTGAGAGAAACCTTCTCACAACGCCAACTGCATGAGCAATATCAAGACGGGTACACACCATTGTGTACATCAAACTCCCTACAGCAGAAGAATAGGGAATCCTTGCCATCTCCTCCTTTTCCTCATCAAAATCCACTCCTGGTCTTTGACCAAAGCCCTTGACAACAAGTCTGGCTTTGTATCTAATATCACTACTAGTGTCGTCATTCTTCATCCTATAGACCCACTTGTTCTTTAGTGCTCTCCGACCCTTGGGAAGTGCCACAATCTCATAGGTGTCATTATTCTGCAAAGAATTCATCTCCTCCTGCATCGCCTGATGCCACTGTACTCTGTCTCTATGAGTTTGTGCCTCCTGAAAAGTCTCTGGCTCCCCCTGATCAGTAAGCAAGATATACTGAGATGCCGGATATCTGGATGAAGGATGACGTACTCTGTCAGACCTCCTCAGCTGCTGCTCTGAGGACTCTGCCTGGTCCTGATCCTGCTCCCCCTGCCCAGAAGTCTCTTCCTGTGAAGTTGAATCACTCGTCTGTGCGTCTGGAACTGGACCACTTGATGTGCTATCACTCTACTGCTCATGGTGATTATGTTGCTCTTCTTCATCATCAGAAGACTGCACCTGTGAAGAAGCTGAATCATCCTCATACTCATCGTCTGAAGAACTGTCACCTGATCCCGCAGCCTCTGCATCATCAACCTCAGGCTCTGTCACTGTCTGACTCTCACAGAAAGTCACATCTCTGTGTCTGGTCATGGACTTTTTCACTAGATCCCATAACCTATACCCAAACTGTTGATCTCCATAGCCAAGAAAGATACATGGCATCGCTTTATCATCCAGCTTTTGCCTCTTTTCCTTGGGAACATGAGCATATGCCTTGCATCCAAATACTCGGAGATGTGAGTAGGATGCATCCTTACCTGTCCATACATGCTCAGGTATATCAAACCCCAAAGGAACTGATGGAGATCGATTTATCAGATAGCAAGCAGTTCTCACTGCCTCACCCCAAAATGTCTTTGGCAACTTTGTAGTCTTCAACATGCATCTGACTTTCTCGACAATAGTACGGTTCATCCTTTCAGCTGTACCATTGTGTTGTGGTGTGCCGGGCTCTGTCCTCTCATGCCGTAGGCCATGCTGCGTGCAGTACGCCTGGAACTCCCTGGAGGTGTACTCTCCTCCATTGTCCGTTCGGAGACACTTTAATTTTTCACCGGTCTCCCGCTCTACCATAGCATGGAACTTTTGGAAACATTGAAAAACCTGATCCTTGGTCTTCAGCAAGTAGACCCACACCTTACTAGATGCATCATCAATGAATGTGACAAAATACTTATTGCCTCCCAGTGAAGCCATCTCAAACGGACCGCAGACATCCGAATGAACCAACTGTAGAAGCTTTGACTTCACCGCAGACCTTGTCTTGAAAGAAACTCGTCGTTTCTTTCCTGTCTGACATGCATCACATGAACTGAGACCACTATCCTTGCCACAAGGAATCAACCTCTTCTTGGATAGAAGATTCAAGCCCTTCTCACTCATGTGTCCTAACCGTTTGTGCCATAGATCTGTCTGGTTATCCTCAACTGCATGTATACTGCCGTCTCTAAGTACTTTGAGCTTGGTCTTGTATAATGTGCGAGACAGTTTGCCACGTACAATAACCAAATCCCCCTTGGTGATCTTGCATTTGCCGCCACCAAAATCAAGATGACAACCTTCTCAATCAAAGAAAGAACCAGAGATCAAACTCAGCCACAAATCTGGAACGTGACGAACATCCTTCAGCGTGAGCGTGCAACCAACACTTGTCTGAACACAAATGTCACCAATCCCGACAATTCTAGAGAAGCTGGAATTTCCCATGTTCACCCTCCCAAAGTCTCCCCTCCTGTATGAAGTGAAGAACTCCTTACTTGGTGAAGCATGATAAGAAGCTGCAGTATCCACCACCCACTCAGAATCATCCTCATCAGCATGCAAACACTGTTCTTGGACTGTTAAGACCACATCGTCATCATCGCACCTATCATCTGAGATCGTCGCTGTAGTATTCTTGTCGTCATCTTGCTTGTCTTTGGCTTCAGACCCATGTTTCTTTTTCCAAATCTTACAATCTCTTTTGAAGTGACCTGGCTTGCCGCAATGGAATCACCCTCTACCATTCTTTGACTTGGATCTACCACGAGACTTCTCACGGTCTTGGGATTC
The DNA here is from genome assembly GCA_963693085.1 of Alisma plantago-aquatica. NCBI lineage: Eukaryota > Viridiplantae > Streptophyta > Magnoliopsida > Alismatales > Alismataceae > Alisma > Alisma plantago-aquatica. The sequence continues at coordinate 52,619,492 of OY856414.1, read as the reverse complement.
ACCGCGGCTCTTAGATCTACCACGGTCTCTCGCTCTATCAACGCATCTGCCCTCTATGAAGTGCACCTCTGATCCACTGTCGCCTGAGGCTCGTCGTCGAGTCTCTTCATTCAGTACACTGCTCTTCACCTGGTCAAGTGTCAACTTGCCCTCCTGTGCAGAATTGCTAACTGTCACTACGAGTGTCTCCCAACTGTCCGGTAGCGATCCAAGAAGAAGTAGAGCCTGAAGTTCATCATCAAGAACCATCTTCATGGACCCCAACTGATTTACAAGGCTTTGGAATTCATTCATATGCTCGGCGATGTTTGTACCATCTCGGTACTTGAGGTTCACCAACTTTCGGATCAAGAAAGCTTTATTTGTGGCAGTCTTCCGCTCATATAACTTCTTGAGCTTTTCCCACAGATCTTTGGCATTGGTCTCTTCTGAGATGTGATGGAATACAGAGATGTCGAGCCACTTCCGCACTGTTCCGACAGTTTTCCTGTTTAGCTTCTTCCAATCTGCATCAGATGTAGTCTCTGGTTTTTGTCCCTCTATCGGATCGTATAGATCTTTGCAATAGAGAATATCCTCCATCTTGGGTTTCCAAATCTGCCAATTTGTGCTTGTCAACTTTATCATCGTCGCATCTTCATCTTTCCCCATCTGGACTTGTATCTGCAACCTCGCTCTGATACCACTTGTTGGGGATGTTGTACCGATACAGTCCCGGATGTGACGAAAAGTTGTCACGGAAGCGCTACCAACAAGCGTATAAAACCCAAAGAAGAAAAAACACCAGATTTAACGTGGAAAACTCTCCCCTCAATAAGGAGAGAAAAACCACGGGGCAATCCCGCTAATAAGCACTATGTAATAAAATTACAACTCACACCTCCCAGATTTAATTACCCCTAAATCCGGGTAGCAACCGCCAACCGCTACTTTGCTTCAAGGCAAAGTCGCTGGCCCTCTCTTATAAACCAAGAGAGCTTCTCTACCAGTTGTTCTTGTTCTCTGGAACCCTCTACCACAGAAGGCACCAACAAGCAACTGGAGAACTCACACCTCAATCGGTGGATAATCCAAAAGCCTCCCCAGGGGCCTCTATTTATAGGCCTCCATGCATGTGATTGCAACCAGGAATTCTAGTCCTAGTTCGAATCCTAGTCCAACTGCATGTTTCACATAGGAAGTCATATTCCTACTATTCAAGATTTGACTCCTATTAGGATTGGTAGCACAAACCAACCTTCCCAAGTCTAAATCCCACTAAGACATGGGCTGGATTATATTCCTAATCCCAACATAGAGGACAGTAGTTGTCTGTAACGACCCCGCCTCTCGGTAACCCCCAATTAAGGGAGACCCGAAGGTCAAAGCCGTTATTGAATTTACAGGATCAAAGGTTCGACAAATAATCAATAATAATTAATAAACTTTACCAGCTAAACTGAAAACTGGTATAAAATAAAAATTTTCTTACCTTGGAAAAACTGGGATTTCTAAACTTCTATCCATGAAGATGTTAATCTAACTAATCCTCCTGTGCATGTTATTTCTCATTCAATTCCACATATGTCACTTTACTGTTTGTTCTTTCATTGTACCTAAAACGCCGACAAACAAAACGTCGGTCAGTCGAAGCTGGTATGTGGGAGAAATAATAATTGTGCAACTATGTTAACGATGTAATCAACCAAATATCATTTAACAACCAAGATTACGTTTTAAGCAATACTACTCAATCCTTGCCTATCCCCTTTCTCTGTAACGTCCCTGCAGTGGACATGGATACCACCTCTCTCATATGGTAGATCCTTACCCCCATGGCCCTACCACACAGGTAGCCAATACCTAGGATTATGGAGTCGCATGGTCATACCCAAAGGTAGACCAATCCCTGACTCATGATGACTTGATGGACCTACCCCATTGGTAGCCATTTACTAAGTCATTTAATGACCTGATGGACCTACCCTCATTGGTAGCCATTTACTAGGTCAATCTATAAAGCTATAGAGGGGACTAGGATCTGAGCTAGTAGGCATATTTCTTATGTGATAGTCATATTCACATTATACTTTGCATGAATTAAATACATCCAACAGTTTAATTCAAGCCACGATGGAAACATCGATAAAATCCCGGAAAACTAATTCGGGTAGTCATAAGCGTAACCACATACCTTCAATTGCAGTTTTCAAGATAGATTCAAGTTATGAAGAGTAACTTCAATCAACAAGCAATGAGGAAGAGAAATCCTGAAATAGAAGTACCAATTCCTTTTATTAATAATTATCCAATTTCATTATACCATTTAGGATTTCAATTCCAACATTAGGGTATCTTTTGGAAATTAGGGTTTTACTTCTTCTTTCATCATTATCATCCTTAATTTATTAAACTACATGAAACCCCTAATTTCTCATTGAATTTCCTTTATTAGGCATCTAATTTCCTTATTTCATAAAAATATGATTTTTATCTCCTTTTACCCCAAATTAGGGTTTCCATGTAAATTAACCTTCTTTTTGAATATTATAACTCTCAGTTAAATACTTTTGCAATCAAACAGTAAATCAAACCACCTTTATCATTATTAGAGTCAAACTTAGCAATTTGACCTATTGATTTACTAAATTACACTCTTAATATGAAATTGGGGTTTCTCATCAATATTTAATATACTTTATTAGCCAAATAAGGCACTTTTGCAAAACGGAGTGGAATTAGGTTCTGGAAATATTTTTATCTTATTCCTTGCATTTTTCTATACAACTTTCATATATAAAGTTTTTCCATTAGACAAACCTAGTAATTTCTATCATTTTTGCAAGAAAAGCCCTTTTTCTAATTATTCGTTTAGAGAGGTGAATTACCAGAAAATTCCCGGCCGCTGGATCGGTGCGCCTATGGTCCGCACTCTGATCTAATGCTCAGCGTTGCGCGTCTCCACTCAACCTTCAACTTAAGCGCCACGAAGCCCAGGTTGTTGGATCCCGCGAATCGACGGTGGACTTAAGATCCAAGGGTCTCGGCCTACTTTGACCCGGCCGCTAGATCCTGATCGAACGGAGGATGCTCTTCGCCTTCTTCATCTCTGGTTCTTCTTAACGCGGCGGTTCCGCGGCGGCGCTCTTGCCGGAGAAAACACAATCGAGAGGGAGAGCGAGCAACAGGGCTTAGCAAGCAGCCGTTTGAGTTCGATAGGTCGCAAGGACCCGAGGGGTCCCCTTTTATAGGCCATGGGAGGTCCCTTTTAGGGTTCCCAATCCCAGTCGTAAACACAGTCCTAGCCCAATTGGGCGTTTCTTGGATTCACGTCGAAACCTCATCGAACTAGGGTTAGAATTCAACCTCTTGCTCTCCCGGACTCAGAGGGAGAGTTTCCAAAGATGCACATGCATCAGGGCTCACGAAAACAAGGGATTAAAACTCCCTCTCGTGCGGCTAGAGTCCCTATCCCTTTGGTACTTGGACGATGAGCCGTGTCCCTTGGATTAAGATCCAAGGGCTCTCATCACACACGCAAGAACAAAGGGAAACTAATTCCCATTTAAAAAATTTTGGATTTTATTCTTATTCCAATTGAATTTTGGAAAATTCATATCTCCCAATTGGTTACTCTTTTCTTTCCCAAATTTTGAGGGAATCTCGATTTCAGCCTTATCTTTCATCTTGCAAAAATTGGTGTCATTATAATAAGGATTCGATTCCTTTTCTTAATATGTAAGTTATCATCATATTAATCATATTTCCTATCTCTTCTTTATTTCTTTTATCATTATTTCTTGATTCTGAGTTCCTTGAACCACAGGGAATCTATTATCTCGAAATCCTATTTTCCTTTAATAGTAATTTCTTTCTTTTTAGCAATACCATGTAATACATTAATTGTATATCCACATTATCTTCTTATTTTGCTATTTTGGTATTTTCTCTTTCTTTCCTCTTTATTGGGACTCCTTGGATCCCAAGACACTCCATTATTTCGAAATTCATTTAATTGGAATACTCAGTATCCTTCTTAATGCACCTATATGCATTATTTTGCATTATCATGTTTATTTCTTATTAAAATGATTCCTTTTTGAGGATTTCTCATTATTTCTCTTTTATTTTCCTTAGTGATATTCCTTTTATCATTAAGAATCATTGGGATACGAAATCCCACTAAGGATAACTCGATTGCACCTCTTTTCACTTGTTTTCCATATATTACCATTATTTTCAATTTATTTCTCGATAAGGAAATATTTAATTGATCTTTTCTTTTATTATTGTATTCTCTATGCCACCTTAGACTCCTTGGAACCCAAGGAATCCAAGAGGCACGAAATCCCTCTTTGGATTTACCTTCTAGAGATTTCCACATTTTTCCTTTTTCTCTATTTTCTTATTTGCTCGATAATAGTTGAATTTCTTTTATTCTCTCCTTGTTATTGGGCCCAATAGCCAATAAAGCCCACAAATAAATCAACAAGGCTATTTTAAACGAAAATCATGCATTCATTTATTATTTGTTCATTTATCTTTAATATGAGAAATTACATTTCTCAGCCAAAGAACCCAAAATTTGGGGTTGTAACATTGTCGGCCATCATCCTCATTGACATTGACGAAGGCTCTCGCTTACACTTATCACAATTACAAGATCGATCTATAAAGGTTGGTCAATATGTAATTTTTTCTGAATGAATCATGTTACTGCTCCCTGACACAATAATATAGCATTCGTTATGCAATAGTCAAGACCACACCATGATTGCATGAACATATATCCAATAACAAGGTAATGAGTACTTATCCTATTGTAAGGTATTTAAAATTCCAAGGTCGCAAACCCATACCAATTGACTCCCAAATTGATCTTGAAGCGTTGTAAATGCTAGGCCAGCTAGAAAGAAAAGAAGAAAACAAAATGTATTCATATAAATATTTTGACATTCTCCGTGTTGGCAGTGTACCCAATGTTACATATGATTATACAAGAGGAAACGGTAAACAATGTCGTAGAATAGATAGAAAATATGGTATCACGAACATGACAAATAGACATGTTAAAGCATTATGCCCCACAGTGACAATGAAAAATCTAAGACATATTTTGCCGATCTATAAATTTTGCCATGTGTAGCGAAGAAGCTCTAACATAGACTTTTACTTTAAACTTGGTCACGTTCAACTGCTTTGAAATATAATTATGTTCATATAATGTGGGTCATGTTATGATGCCATACATGTGTTGTTTTGACATGATATAAGTAATTCTAAAACAAGCTTTATATATATATATATATATATATATATATATATATATATATATATATATATATATATATATATATATAGAGAGAGAGAGAGAGAGAGAGAGAGAGAGTCAGGCTAGAATACACTCGAGTGTACGGATCGCACGAATACACTCAAGTGTGTTTGCACATCAAGACTATTTTTTACAAAATATAAATCGTTGATCTTCACCGTCATACTATAACTAGGCTACATACAAATTTTGAGCCCATTTGGATGAGTGTAAGTCACACATCCAAGGGCAACAAAATCGATGCGCGAAACTAATTTGAAATGCATAATTTTTGCGGTCTTCATAACATGAGCTATACATATCTAAATGTGCTCAAATTTTGCGTATGAGTTGCTCACGATATGTTTAAGAAGATCAACGGTTTAGATTTTCAAAAAAAATATTACATCATGAAAACTACTTGAGTGTATTCTGCTCCGGATACACTCGAGTATATTCTACCTTGACTCTCTCTCTCTCTCTCTCTATATATATATATATATATACTATAAAAAGAGCGAGTTCTCGAAACAGTTCAAATACACCCGCCCAAACTCATCATGACCAATCACACAACACAATTTTGCCAACGTGTCAAAATGTTGCACTCTCCTTCACTCAATCTGCTCTAATGTTTTTTCAGCTTTTTTTCACTTAAAAAATGATTTAATTTGAATTTCCATATTCATATCTATCGCCTTTCAAAACCACGTCTCCACCACATTGCACCGTCGCTAACTAATTTTCTTTGATTGGGTCAATCTCTCTCCCCAGTTACCGCAACAAACTAAACTGAACTCACTCTCTCTCTCCTTGAAATGACGGTTCTCACAATTCATATTTCCTCCTTCTCAAATTGATTTTAAAAGTTTATGTTTGTTTTTATATTTGCGAATCACCATTCATTATCAATATCAGACCTTATCTTAAGATCTGAAACTCTTCTACTCCTCCCGCAATAATCTGTCGTTACTCCATAATGATCTTTTGTTTCCTTTTAGACTTTTATCCAGCATTCGCAGTTTACGCAAAAGTGTAGGATTCATTGCCTTTTCCATCTTCAGATAAACAAACATAAAATTTTCGCTGTTGGATGTATAATTACAATCCAATACAGCCACATCCACGAAAACAAACGTGCCCTAAGTGCAAGTCGGCGACGCAGTCGACAACCATGCCAAAAATGAAGTGGCCCATGCTTTTGATTCCGGGCTCTTTTCGTAGCTTGCATGGTGTCTAGGGACCCTTCGTACTTCTATCAGCTCTTAGGCTAGGTTGTGAAAGGTTCACGTCCGCCATAACTGTGCGAAGCTGCGTACCCATTCTACTATGACTTTGATGGGTACTCGGTCGACCTATTGTCAACGGTGGCATGGCTGCATAGTGCGGCAAGGAGGAATGTGTACGATGGGTGGTGCTGGTTGCGACTGTCACGATTGATGAGTTCGGGTGGGATAATAAGCATGCTGGAATCAACGTCATGCTAGCCAATCATATGAGCAGCATGGAGCAAGCACATAGAAGTGCTATGAAAACACCACCAGTTATTCACCAGGCATCTGCTTCATGGAGGTAAGAAATCATTTGTTGATTCAGTGGCTAACTCCTCAATCACTATCTATTCTCGTGCTGCAACTGATTTTCTTTTATATTTTTTTTCATGTTGTCAGTTCTAGGTAGATGTGGCAAAACAACCTGGTCTACAATGTCAGATGTCATTCAAAGGGAAGAAAGAGTGCATGAACACTACTTTATCTTAAAGTAATGAAATACCATCATTGTTGTTAGCCTACTACGGTAAATAAAGTAATTGTACATGTACCACATAATAGATGTTACTTTAATTATTAATCATATGTAATCAAAGTAATATGTGGCACATGCATGTTTAGTCCATGGCTTCTACATATAGACAAATCTCCATATCAAGTTCATCTCAATGTTTATGATTTTGTAATGAGCAAGATGAGTAGCGAAGAGTATGTTTCGGTGATACTGCTATTTTCTCTGGTTGACAAGTTTATTTCCAAAATCATTATTCGAGCTATATAATCTTTTACATTCTTCAATTTTTCTTTTTTTTTTCTTGTTGTATGACGTTCTATCCATTTTCTACTAATACGCAAGTGCTCATCTAAATTTTAAAATTTCCTTACATAGAAAACTAAATGCACTTGTGACTTTTTAAGTGTGGTTTGATTTTATGATACGTAGCTTTTTTGTTCTCTATACAAGTTTAGATATATTATGAGCAGTCAGATGTAGAGCCGTTGGGTGTAATTTTCTAAATTTTTAACTCTAAGATATGACTGATTGGACTGGAGTGTCTGACTGTACCAAATTTTACAAGATAATAGTACAGAGACAAAGTTACACCCCATTTGGGATAAATTTGACATTAGAATGATGGAGCAATATCAGCAAGCAGAAAGCCTTCCAATCAAGCCAGTCTAGCTTTCCAATACTTGGCATAACATATGTTTTATTGCATTTTCATTATTTAATGTTATTAATTATTTTCTACATCATCTTATTTATCAAAATGTGTTATTTTCGTATTACACGTGCATGGGCACGTGTGCGTTTACTAGTATATATATAAAATTTTAGAATGATATTGTGATACTTTAGTTGTGTTAGAATTTCACTTATATTTGATATTTTAAGGTGTCAATGATGTTTTTTTTGGTATATACATGTTGATGTGATGTTGAAACACTCCTAGATTTATTTATCACATGAGGGGAAGTTAGATTTCTTTTTTGAGTATCACAAACATGATATATGTAATAAAAACATTAGAGAGAAAATTATTATAAATAGTGTAAAAAGAAATTCTCAATATATCCCCAAGATGGAAATCTCATACAAAAAGCTTGACAATAGAAAACTAAATTTAAAATACAAATATATGCACTTCTGACATAGGATCTTGGATCGTGTTGGTGGATCTCCACCCAGAAATCTTCATAAAACAACACAAGCAACCCTGACTTGGCTATTATTTTTGAAAATTGAATTATGTACTTGTTTTGTCCCCAATCATATAAAAGGAAAACCTGATATTAGTGTAAGTTGTACTGAATTCTAATAAATTAAAAAATATCTATATGAGGACAACTTTGAGATGTGTAACTAAAGTAAATATATATATCTTTTATTTATAAATTTTATATTTTTTGTAGCCACTATTATACAATAAGTCCTCTTCTATGGTGTGATGCACCTTTAGCAACATGAACGGCCTCCTATGGCACGCCATTCCTTCTGTTGGTACCATGCACCTTCTATGGCACAAAGTGCCTTTTATTTTGTATGCCTAAGTACTATTATTTTGTGATAACTTGTCATATAATGTGAATTTATATTACAATGTCCTTTATGTTCTATTTCAATTTCTACTTCTTTTTTTATTTTGAGACAAATTAAGATATTATGTAATCTATTTTATATCTAAACAACATTTTGGATTCTATATAAAATGATAAAGTGAAATAATACAACGCCATTATGTGCTAAAATTCATGATAATAATATGCACTGACTAATATTTAATAATGAGAACTTGAATTTGATAAATCTAGTTACAAACCATAAATTCTTATAGTTAATGGCATGTAAGAGAAAATTACTGAAAGGCCACAATACTCAAGTTGAGCATATCACATTATATGTAATTAAATATCTAAATGCACTTATCAACTGCTTTTAAGGGATGTTCTAGATTTGACATTTGAAGCCAAATTTCTAAATATGATAGAAGGGACTAGAATTCAAAGGTCATTGTTCACTTACCTTGAGTGTGCATGAAATCCTAACTTGTTCTGAAAATTGGATATGAGCTCAAATAACCTCCTTAAAGAGACTAGTAACTTTTGAGGTATTTAATTTACTCTTTTATATAGTGTATAGGAATCAAGATGAACTTAGAATCATAAGGCGGGATATGCAAGGGTGGATATGATAAGATTTCCTCATTATAGATCTTGATCAGCCTAGATTGGTATACATACCCTATAGTTGTGAGTTAATTTCAATTCATCCTAATCCCATCCATTATACATGATCATCGTACTTATGATTCTTGTCACTGAGCTGTAGAAAGCCAAACATTAGTTGAGATTGGGTGATACTCATTTACATCAACCCTGAACTTTATCACTAGATAAGACCTAGATCAAATATATGTCTTAGAATAAAATCATTTAACATTGGCATAATTACTTATCTTATGTACTAATTAATATTTTTCACATCAATATTATCACACACAATGATCTGGAAATATATGGCTTACACAATACATATCCAATAGTTCTCTCAATCAAAAATGTAATCATACACAAAACATTAAAATAGATCATGAGATAAATCCTTCAAAATAAAAAAGATCTAGTGACACAATCAAAGTCTTATAAGTGAAGATATGATATTACTCACCATATTTTATCTTTGTTCATCATTTATTACATTAGTTGTAATAATCAAGATTTTATATGATACAAACCCATATCCGAGTTTACATCATATTTGATCATGCTTTTCTGAAGAAAATAATATCAATTTTTATTTTTTCTATTTTCGATTATATTTTCTAGAAGTTTCACAAAATAATGTTGTTTGTTGGAAAATTACTAGGATAAATGTGACATAGACTACTTGGATCCCTTCTGCAATCCAGTGGGCACGTGACCAGGAAACAACCATTGGCGGTGTTCATTCTTAACATATATTGTGCTATCTTTTCATGGAAAAATAGCATCATCACTACCGATGAGAGGTGGATGGTGTGACGACCCGACAATAAATCAGACCGTCACTGCATAATTAATTGTGGAATTAAACATTAGCAGCGTATTACTGAAAATCACTAAAAATTAAAACCATTTGCACATAGATATATTTCCAGGAAACTCTTATAACAAGAACCAAAATATTATATATACATTCTGGTCCACAAAGTACATATCATGTACTTTTTCTTCTCGAGGATTACACACAACAATTTCTCTATTAAATCTACACATAAGCAACATAAACCTCGAGGCATTCAATACCAAAATCTCAGATCGATCATAAAAACACTAACTACCGACTCCTAGGACATGAGAGTACAAAGACGACTCATAGGACTCATATCTACAAGACACAACAGTCAATATCTCCACCTGAGATGTCACTGTTGTCCCTGATGTTGTTGTCCTTCCCCTGCTGTATTGGTTCTACCTCCTCATCCTCGTCCACCTAAAAAGGTCAGATCCCACGGGGGTGAGACAATTGAAATTGTCCCAGCGAGATATATAACTCTCCGCCAGAAACATTATTATTGCAGATAAAAAGTAAAAAATTGAGCAGAGGATTCTTTATTATTAATAAGCAGGATAAATTACTGTTTAAGCAGAATAGAGAAATATCATTAATTGAATAAGGAATATGAAGAACATGTATAACATATATCCATTTAGGATACAGTAAGCAATGTAACATCAACCAGTGATTTCCATATTTCATCCTTAAGCAAATATGCTACACGGATGATTACATTTTACAATCATACTTATGCCTTGAGGATATGAAGTATAACATTCATGCTCCAACCGACCACGATTACATAAGCATCAGTACCATACAAGGTCAATGGAAGAGCCAAACTCCATCACCTCATCTGTCTCAGTCAGTGAAAGACCACATGTAGGACATCTCGTGTCTCTTGCTAAAATATATTTCCAGGGTATACTGGCAACTTCGCTATAGAGTTATAGCCCATAGCATATACTCTCTTCAGGATATGGCCTGTAACCAATGCCTGGTATTGTGGAGTCATGGCCCATAGCCATAATCTTATTAGGATATGTCCCATAACCATTCATGTGCATAGGATATGGCCCGTAGTCATTCCTGTGAGGCGTAAGGATATATTCACCCATTACACCCACATATTCAAAAATATGCATTCCAGGAATTCCCATAGGAAAACCTATTTCACCATCACCAGCAACTGAAGATGATGGATCTATGGTCAGGGTTCTACGTGATAAGATTCCACTTGATTATTTAAGTACATTACCATATTCTTTTAGCATTAGTCAATTTTTCAAACAAGAATTATTATGACAAATGCTACAAAGAAACATGTAATACTTCTATCAAGTACTTTTCAAAAACTTAATAAAACATTGGAATCTCAATCCATTATCTCATTACTAGGAATCCACATCCCTCAACAATACCATCATCATGGTTACTGGATATGGGTATTCAAACCCTTAGTTCATCACTGAACATGGTTACCACTATCAGGTAAATATTACCTCCAGGTCATCTGACCAAGGTATTCATGATACTTGTTACACAAGCATCTCACATAGTTCACCAGGCATATTCAACTTCTTATCACCTCTCACTAGGCAACAAATAAAATAATGGCTCATAAGGCCCATTAATATCATAGATCATACCTGGTTATGCTCATCATCTCATGATACCTGCATGGTTAGTATGTTTGATAACAACCATATCAATTACATATCAACACTATGCAATACAAGGATAACATCACTATTCCCTTATTAGGGTTAAGGTTTCCCATCTTATCAATTAGGATTTCACATTACATCACCCTATATTAGGGTTTCACATAACATCACCCTATATATTAGGGTTTTACATAACATCACCCTACATTTAGGGTTCACATCTTTATCAATTAGGGTTTCACATATCATCACCCTATATTAGGGTTTCACATCTTTATCAATTAGAGTTTCTCATACCATCACCCTATATTAGGGTTTCACATAACATCACCTTACATTAGGGTTTCACATAACATTACCCTACATTAGGGTTTCACATAACATCACCCTACATTTAGGGTTTCATATTTATATTAATTAGGGTTTCTCATTCCATCACCTGAAATTAGGTTTAGGGTTCCTCATTTTGCATTGATTAGGGTTTTATGATTACCTCATTAATCCAAACCCTAAATCAGTGCTTCCACATATCTTGGAGCACATAGCATTATTTAAGTAATAAATCCTACTTATCATTGTTCCATGTACTAGGAACACATGTCACCATCATACCTTATTAGGTTGACTTAACCTTTCACTAAGTACATACACCTATGCTTACCATGGTGAATTGAATTTATTACCTTCATAGACATCAATTGATAATCACTCTAAATGTATTAATCACCAAAATGCTTTAGAGGTACTTCCATTGAAATCAACCTTGAGATACTCTTCAACCACTTATGGGGTCATTAGTACTCACATGGTTTGAATCAATTGGACCTTCAAACAGTTTGAACCAATTGAACCTTCAAACGGTCTTGGACCAAACCTCCAAACAGTTTAAGACCGTTAGACCATCAAACGGTCTTGGTCTAAAACTCCAAACGGGTTGAGACCTTTTAGACCTTCAAACGGTCTTGCCCACAAAATTCAAACGGTTTGAGACCATTTAGACCTTCAAACGGTCTGAGACTGTTTGGTCAAATCAGAATTAAAACTGTTTAACCCTAAATTAGGGTTATGATCTCAATTGATTTAGGGCTTTGAAACCAATTGAGTTAGGGTTCTGAAATCAATTGAATTTGATTTGTTTGAAGTTATTAGGTCATGAAACCAATCAATCCTTGAACCTATTGAAACCATTTAGTCTCTAATGGTTTGAAAGTATTTGCCCTCCAATTGGTTTTGAAACCGTTTGGTCACCAAATGGTTTGAAACGGATTGGTCTAAAACAGTTTGAAACCAATTGACCAACATAAAGTGAAACCATTTGCTCTTTATATTCTTGAGGTGCGTACTAAGATGATGTCATCATCATCAAGATTCAGACCTCCAAATTCCACTATCATATATATGATGAATTCATCAATTACTCAAGAAGGAAAGTAAAAGATCAACATATGATGAAAAATTGAAATCAATAATAACATTGATGGGTTCAAGTTATATAACCCTCCTTCAAAGTAGCTTCCAAGCTTCAAGATTCATGTCTCTAATGGTGAAAGAAGCTCCTTCAACTATCCAAGGTTTGTTTCCAACTCTTTGGATGCAAAAGATAGCCAAGGTTGAATATTGGATGGAAGAAAGAAGAAAATCAATGTTGAAATCCGATTTCAACCATCAATTCAAGGTTGAAGATGATCATGGAGCTTAACTTCAGATTGGGGAACATTTTCCTCCTTCTCCTAAGCTCCTTGGTCATCGACCCAAGAAAGGAAAGAAAGTGGTTTGCAAAATAGCCTTTCAAGTAGGGAGAAAATTGAGTGTATGCAATTGATTTTCTAGGAGAGAGAAAGTAGAAGAAAATTCATCCACTTTCTTGCCACATGTCCCCTCACTTACTTTCCTTCGAAGCCATATTTATTTCTTCCTCAATATCCTCTCATTTATCCTTGAATTAAAAGAAACCACTTAAGCACCTTAATCATTATAATATTATTATCCATTTTTAGTGGACATTACTTTTTAATTAACAAATGTGAGTCGATTTCTTCACCTACTTAGGATATTTCGATGCAACTCAAGGCATTGGGAGATACTTGCACTATAGGATTTCAACCAAATCCTTTTTAGTTGATGGGCTCTTCAATTAATATATTTATTTTTGCTACAAAATAAATTAGGGTTTCATTTATGCCTATTTCTTGATTATTTTATCATCAAGATTATCTTTCCTCAAATATGATTTAAAAAAGACGCCCCTTTCTTTTTATTTTATCTAATTGATATCAAGAAATAGTAGGGACATTCTTGAAGTGGTATTTTACATGTTCAACCCTAGGTTTTGGGTAAATTGCAAATTACATCAAAATTAACATTCAATACACAAGCATTACTCAAACAAGGTCCTTCTTGGAACTTAGGCTTGTAGAAGCCATACCTAAGCATCATTTTCATTATTATGAAGCTATAACACTTGAGGAACATTTATCATGTAACATTTGCAAGATAACCCCTTAAATTGGGTAAATTGCACTTTAGTCCAAAACAGGTAAAACATTGTTTCAACATTATTCAAATAGGACCAAAACTGAAACATAAGCTCTCCTTTAGTCTTAATTACTTTTCAAAAGATAAAGACAAGAATATAAATGACTTACTTAAGCAAAAATTCTAGGTTTAAGGCTTAATCCAGGTCAGGAATGTTACAATTATCCACCCCTAATAGGGATTTCGTCCGCAAAATTGTCAAGATAAAAGAGAAGGGTACTTCCTCCTCATCTCTTCCTATAGCTCCCACGTAGCCTCTTCGATGCCACGATGATGCCAAAGGACTTTCACAAGAACTATGTCTTTCTTTTTCAACTTTTTGGTTCTCCTGTCAAGAATCAACACTAGTCCCTCTTCATAGGATATATCTTCATTTAATTCTACCTCCACAGTTTGCAAAACTAACTCCGTGTCAAGGTGACACTTTCTCAGCATAGATATATGGAATACTGGATGCAATCTATGTAGTTTAGGTGGCAATTCCAACTTATTGGATACCTTTCCAATCCGTTCAGTGATTGGATAAGGTCCCATAAATCTAGGAGCTGACTTACCCTTCTTTCCGAATCTAAGAATACCTTTCCAAGGTGAGACTTTGAGATATACTCTGTCTCCAACTTGGAATTCTAAAGGTCTTCACCGTTTATCAGCGTATGACTTCTGTCTATCCTGTGTAGCTTTCAACTGTTGTTGTATTACCTTAATCTTCTCAGTTGTCTGTTCCACTAATTCATGACCAAAAAGTTGATATTCCCTTGTTTCATACCAGCATAAAGGAGATCTACAACGTCTACCATATAATGCTTCATATGGTGCCATATCAATATTGTGCGGATGACTATTTTTGTAAGAAAATTCTATTAAGCTCAAGTGTATATCCTAACTTCCTACAAATTGAAGGACACATTCCCTAAGCAAATCCTCCAAAGTTTGTATAGGCCTCTCATATTTTCCATCTGTCTCTGGGTAAAAAGCGGTACTAAACCTTAACTGTGTACCCAAAGCTTTATGTAGTCATTCCCAAAAACAACTCATGAACTGGGGACCTCTATCAGAAACAATTGTAGCTGGAACCCCGTGTAAACACACTATCTCATCTATATAGATCTGTGCAAGTTTATCAGCAGAATAGGTTGTTTTGACAAGAAGAAAATGTGCGGACTTAGTCAACCTATCAACTATCACCCAAATGGAATCATGACTTTTGGTTGTTCTTGGTAAACCAACCACAAAGTCCATGATCACGTGATCTCATTTCCACTGTGGTATAGGTAAAGGTTGCATTATTCATGCGGGCTTCTGATGTTCAGCTTTAACCTGCTGACATACTGGACACCGCATAACAAACTCAGCTACATATTTCTTCAAACCAAGCCACCAATACATATCTTTCAAGTTATGATACATTTTGGTGCTCCCTGGATGCATTGCATACATAGATGAATGAGCTTCCTCCATGACTAACTTCCTTAAGTCATTGGCATTAGGTACTACCATCCTACCATGGTAACAGACTACCTCATCATCTGACTCATGAAAACCATCCCGTTTCTCACTACCATACTCTAACCTGATGTGCTGAATCACAATATCAGCATGTTGTGCCTCTTTGATTTGTTGTTTCAGAGTAGGTTTTATGTGCATCTCATCTAATAGTCCAGCTAACAAGGATACTTTAAGCTGTACATTGTTTTGCCTCAAAGAGACAAGCGTGTCTTGTTTAAAGCACACTAAAGAGTTCAATTGTGCTTTGTCTATGTTTGGTGATGATGATTTTCTACTTAGTGCATCAGCCACTACATTAGCCTTTCCTGGATGATAACCAATTTTATAATCATAGTCCTTGATTAACTCCATCTAGTGGCATTATCTCATATTCAACTCATGTTGTGAAAAGATGTATTTTAGATTCTTATGGTCTGTGAAAATCTAGAATGTCTCTCCATAGAGATAATATCTCCATATCTTCAATGCATGAACCACTGCAGCTAATTCTAGATCATGTGTCAGACAATTTTCCTCGTGTTTCTTAAGTTGTCAAGAAGCAAAATAAATCACTTGTTTATCCTACATCAACACACAACATAGACCGTTCTTAGAAGCATCACAGAAAACAATATACCCCTTTCTTGACTCAGGTAACACTAACACAGGTGTACTAGTCAACCTTTCTTTCAACGATTGGAAAGAATGTTGACACTTGTCATCCCAGACAAAAGGAACCTCCTTTCTGGTCAACTTGGTTAGGGGTATTCTACAGAACTAAAGCTCTTAATGAACCTCCTACAGTAGCCTGCCAGTCTTAGAAAACTGCGTATCTCCGTTGGTGTCTTTGGATGTTCGCACTCCAAGATAGATTCTACCTTTTTAGGATCAACACGGATTCCTGAGGCAGATATTATGTGTCCTAGGAAAGACACTTCTGATAACCAGAATTCACACTTATTGAATTTGGCATATAGCTTATGTTCTCTCAGTAAAATCAGGGCCTGACAGAGATGTTGTTCATGATGTTGAGCATCTCTGCTGTAAATCAGGATGTCATCTATAAAGACTATTATGAATTGATCAAGGAATGGTCGAAATATTCTATTCATGAGTTCCATGAATGTAGTTGGTGCATTAGTTAGTCCAAACGACATAACTATGAACTCATAGTGACCATACCTTGTCATGAAGGCTGATTTAGGTATGTCACTCTCCTTGATGCATAACTGATGGTATCCCGATCTCAGACTTATTTTAGAGAATATAGTTGCACCACGCAACTGGTCAAACATGTCATCTATCCTTGGCAGAGGATATTTATTCTTTATGGTTACTTTGTTTAACTTTCTATAGTCGATGCATAATCGCATAGACTTGTCTTTCTTTTTAACGAAAAGAACCGAAGCACCCCATGGTGAAGTACTCGGTTGAATAAACCCTTTTCAAGCAACTCCTGTAATTGTTTCCAGAGTTCTGCCATTTCAACAGGTGCCATTCTATAAGGTGTTTGAGCTATAGGTTGTGTACCCGAAATTAGATTCATCTCAAAATCAACCTCTCGGGGTTGAGGAACACCTAGAAGTTCCTTAGGAAACACATCCTCAAACTCCCTAACAATCGGAACTTCAAAAAGACTAGGACTCTCTACCCTGGTATCTACCACATGTACCAAGAATGCGAAGCATGCTTGTCTCATCAACTTCTCAGATACCATAACCGACACAAGATAGGTTGGAAGAATCTTTTTGTCCCCCTGAAAGATCCATGTATCACCATTGTCTGTGAACATAGCCTGCTTGGAACCGCAATCCAAGACAACCTTATAATTTTCTAGGGTTTCCATCCCAAGGATTATGTCGAACCCATGCATCTCAAGTGGTATAAGATCCACCTGAATGCTATGTTCTAAAAAAGAAAGAAAAAGGGAGAACATACATCCTGCAACACTACAGATCCAACTAAAAGAGTTTCTAATAACAAGTGATTTGCTCTATGTCTGACAGTCACATTGCAGTCATGAATCACTTCTCGAGTGGTAAAGGAATGTGTAGCACCCGGATCAATCAAAACAAATACAAAGTAGGATGAAGACATATCAGAATGAAATAATTCCATCTGACCTATCACAACTCATGGATTGACCACTACTTTTGGCTGATTCACAGCATAGAATCTTGTCGTTGTTGGTTGTCAACCACTTGCCCTGTTGTTGGATGTAGATGAGCCAACTTGGGATGCCTATCCACGTCCTCATTGGCCGCTAGAAAACGGTTTCCTCTGATGTCCTTGTTGACTCTGCCTCGGTGGTTGGGTTACCATTGTGTTTCCAACTGGACAATCCCTTACTAGATGTCCTACCTGTCTACACTGGTGACAAATTCTATTATCTTGATATGGTCTAAAAGGTCTAGTTACTGACGTTGATGTTTTACTGGGGGCTCTATTTGGAGGAAAACTACGGCCCCTACCCCTACTTGACGTCCATTGCGTCTGGGCATGAAACCTTGGTGGTGTTGTTGGTGCAAAAAACCTTGGTTTCTTAAAACTTTCAGACCTCTGTCTTTGGAACTGGGTATACACCTTCTTACTGTTGGCCTGACACTTCTTAGTCACAAACCTTTCTATCCGCCTAACGGACTCCACAAAGGTGGCAAACCTCTCTGTATTCTCTAGAGCAAATATTAGTGTGGTTAAATCAGCAACCCTTCTCAAAATGTTGAATCCTCTCCTCATCTGTAGCAGCCATGTGCGGACAGAACCGTAGAAGCTCCATGAACTTAGTTTCATACTCACTAATGTTCATTGGTCCTTGTCTTATCCGCTCAAACTGAGAGATTTTCTCATCCAGGTAAGTCTTGGGAAAATATCTACTAACAAACTCTCATCGAAACTCTTCCCATCCGACTTCAACACCTGGCCTTTTGCCTTCTTCTATGGCCCACCAATGGCCAGCACTCCCATTCAACAAGTACACTGCATGTCTAACCTTCTCATATTCTGGGATATTAAGAATTATGAAGGCCTTTTTTAGCTCAGTCAGCCACAAGTCTACGTCTATTGGGTCAGCTGTACCAGCATATTCTATGGCTCCTACTCGGTGAAGCCGTTCAAAAGTCTTACCAGCTCCATGTCCCTCATTATGAGCTGGTGCCCTAGGTGCAGGTGGTGGTATTCTATCCGCCATATGTGTCATAGTCGCCATGAACTACCCAAATAGAGCATGGAAAGCTGGGTTTTCTAGTGTAGCTTGGTCAAGCTGGGGATGTTCAGGTACTAGTTCTTCTCTAGCCTGATCCCTTGCACCTCCTCTTGGTGCAGGAACACTGCTTTCAGCAGCATGTTCTTCGTGTGATCTAGCCATCTTCAAGCTTTACTTCTTCTCTTGAGAGAAGAAGTTACTATCAGATAATATGGAATACACTAGAACAGACTCAATGGCCTTAAACCTATGTCTCTATAAACTCAGTGAACCTTAAGCTCTGATACCACTAAATTTGTGACGACCCGACAATAAATCAGATTGTCACTGTGTAATTTATTGTGGAATTAAACATTAGCAGCAGATTACTAAAAATCACTAAAAATTAAAACCATTTGCACAGAGATCTATTTCCAGGAAACTCTTATAAAAAGAACCAAAATATTATATATACATTCTGGTCCACAAAGTATATACCATGCATTTTTCTTCTCAAGGATTACATACAACAATTGCTCTATTAAATCCACACATAAGCAACATAAACCTCGAGGCATTCAATACCAAAATCTCAGATCGATCATAAAAACACTAACTACTGACTCCTAGGACCTGAGAGTACAGAGATGACTCATAGGACTCATATCTACAAGACACGACAGTCAGTATCTCCACCTGAGATGTCACTGTTGTCCCTGATGATACTATCCTTCCCATGTTGTATTGGTTCTACCTCCTTGTCCTCGTCCACCTAAAAAGGTTGGATCCCATGGGGGTGAGACAATTGAAATTGTCCCAGTGAGAGATATAATGCTCTTCCAGAAACATTATTATTGTAGATAAAATGAAATAAACTAAGCAGAGGATTCTTTATTATTAATAAGCATGATAAATTATTGTTTAAGCAGAATAGAGCAATATCATTAATTTAATAAGGAATATGAAGAACATGTATAACATCTATCCATTTAGGATATAGTAAGAAATGTAACATCAACCGGTGATTTCTGTATTTCATCCTTAAACAAATATGCTACACGATTGATTACATTTTACAATCATACTTATGCCCTGAGGAGATGAAGTATACCGTTCATGCTCCAACAGACCACGATTACGTAAGCATCGGTACCATACAAGGTCAATGGAAGACCCGGACTCCATCACCTCATCTATCTCAGTTAGTGCGAGACCACATGCAAGACTGATGCAGCCCTATTTTAGGGCTTCAACTTGTGTCTTTTTGCTCTTCAATCACATCTATACTTGTTAGAATGCATGTCATTCCTCCCAATATGCTTATTTGTATAAAATGCACTTATGGACATTATTTGCATGTTTTTCAGGCATTTGGACCACACTTGATGGAAGAGAGAGAGAAGGAGTGATCCTAGGGTTCCTCTGCCCTTGGAGAGACCCAAAGTGAAGTCTGAGGCCCCCACTACCTACCCCTAGTGGCCAAAGATCAATTGAAGCAAATATGTCTAAGAAAAGCCAAAGAACTGAGTCAAAGTGATGATCCAGGACCCAGCACGGCCATGGTACCATAAAATGGCCATGCTAGGTCACTTGCAAATCAACAGAACAACCTCCAACAGAAGCAGAGAGCAGCACAGCCATGTAGCACAAAATGTTTATGCCAGTGATAGACACCACGGCTGTGCTCCACAAAACGGTCATGGCGCAGCAGACCAGAACGGGTGTGCAACACCACAACGACCGTGTTACCCTCAGTTCACCACGACCGTGGCATTCTCAGCCACCAACCTCACATTTGGCCTATTTTAATTCCCATGATCATGTCCATACACCAAGGCCGTGGTCTACCCTACCCACCACGGCCGTGCTACTCACAAAATCCACCCATTTTCCCACTGCTTTCCCCATTTTACCCCTAACTTAACCCTAGACCCCCTAGACACCTCTATATACCTAGGTGGCATCTGGGGCACAAGGCTAGCTACCTTCCACCACCTCCTAGCTCCTCAAATCACCATCCACTACATTCCACTCCATATCCACCTCAAATCCACTCCATTTCACCATTTCCACCACCAAATCACTAGTTTAGACTAGTTCCTACCCATAATCCCCTTCATTCTTCACCCTTGCACCCTGGAGGAGGGAGGAGGATGACCTATAGCTACTGGAGAGGGGGATTTCAGCCACTACTTCGATCTCCATGGCCACCTTTATCTCTTTCTTCTCTCTTTTTATATTTTCCATTTCTATGAGTAGCTAGGCCCCTGTGGGTGGGCTGTTTAGGGGAAATTATGTTACTTTGATACCATGTTGGGGGAAAATGACATGTAAACGTTGTAATTCCATTTGTTAATGATTATATTCTATTTGCATCTCATTCTCCATGGATTTCTTATTGGTTTATGTGTGGAATCACCTAGGAATTTAGGCAAATTGCTTATATGTGTGAATTTTGGGATTTGCCCCTAGGTCCAATTCTTGGATCCCTAGGTTGCCTCCCATCTTCCTACATCCTAATAAATCTCCCTAAACCTAAGTGAGAGATCTAAGTAGCTAGATTAGGTAATTCTAGTGCAATCAGCATGGAGCCTTCTCAAGGCTATAATGTGTGGGAATTGGGGTCCAAAACCCTAATCTCACCTCCCCATTACTACCCTCGGCCCCTAATTGCCCTAGGAATGCCTAATCTAGAAACCTAGACTTGATTAGACTCTAATTGAATTGTACCTAATCCCTAACCCAATTGAGCCTTGTAAGGGCAGTAGGGGGTGTTAGGGACTAGTTTCCCTATACAAAACCTAGCATATCCATGGCCAGTTAGTCGCTTAGGTTAATTCATTAGACTCTAACTTGTTGTTTGGTTTGGATAATCTAAATGGAATAATAATGTTCATATGTCACCCCCCAACTTAAGTGATAAGTTCATACCCCTAAACAGCCCACACTTCTCTTCATTGCTTAAAACCCTAGTTTTGTGCTTTCTTAGCTTAATTAGCTCTTTCCTTACTTAGTTAGCTTCTTGCTTTGTTATTGCCTTGTTCATGTTAGTTTAGTTCATTAATTGCACTTTCACTCCTCTCTTGCTTGTCCTAGTGTAACTTGTCTTTTCATACCTAGCTTAGTCTTTCCTTGCTTGCTTAGTCTTAATCTAACCTAGGGTTAACATAGATTTCATTCTCGCCTTTATTTGCTTGCTTGTTCATAATAGTTTAACAATCAAAACAACCTTTCAACCCTTAACCCTAGTCTCTGCAGTAGGAACCTAGAAAAACTAAACCTATCTCTAGTGCCCCCTCTTTTCCCTGTGGATCGACCCTATACTTGCCACCTTCCTATACTACGACACGACCTCGTGCGCTTGTGGGTGTAGTTGTTTTAGTAGACGTAGGTGTGTTAATTTAGGTTTATAAATTTTGAAAGCAAATTCCCATCACATGTGTTCTGACCTCGTGGGGCGCATCTAGTCAGGTCAAATCAGCTAGTGTGTTGCACCTCTAGCGGAAACACACCAAGCATTCTAGCACCGTTGCCAGGGATTAGAGGCGTCGGCCTAGCTAGTTAGTTTTATTTTGACTCTTCCAACTGCCCTCATCGTTGCTATTCTTTATTCATTTTTCTTTGCATTCTTTGTGTATATTGGTTTACTAACTTGCTTTCCTTTGTTTGGTTGTGCTTTGTGCATGTGACAAGCCATTTGAGAGGAAACGAGATGGAAGACCAAAATGCACCTCGCAAGTCCTTGCAAGATTACTTCATGCCGAGCAACTACCAATCACCTATTGCATCTAGAGTCACCCAAATGCAAGGGGAGAAATTTTCTATTCCTCCAGGTCTTCTTGGGCTCCTGCCCACCTTCTACGACTCAGAGAGTGAAAACCCCTACAAGCATGTGGATGCCTTCTTAGATATGTGTGCCACCTTCAGAACGTCAACGACAAGTAATGAATCAATTCGGTTCACGTTGTTCCCTTTTTCACTCAAGGATAGGGCGAAGGAATGGTATGATTCAAGGAGAGACATCATGAGTTGGGGTGAGATGAAGATGGCATTCTTGAGGAAGTTCTACTCTATTGCAAGGATGACACAAATGCGGCGGTCAATAGTGAGTTTCATCCAAATGGATAATGAAAAGTTCCATGATGCTTGGGATACGTTGCAAAAGTTGTTGAGAGAGTGTCCGCATCATGAGATACCTTTGTGGCATCTTGTACACGCAATCTACTCCGGTTTGTCATCAAGGGATCAAGCTACAATGGATTCTTCTTGTGGAGGTGTTTTCATGACAAAGCCACTGGAGGAGTCATGGCCGTTGTTTGAGCAGTTGGTGGAAAATTCAAGGAACCAAGCTTCTAGCATGATCTGTGATGGGGATCAGGACTTTAGTGAGCCTTTTGTTTCTAATGATCCCAATGCACAAGTGATGAAGGTTATGGGAGAAATGATGAAACTCGTGAAAAGTCAAGGAGGAAATGGTCCTTGCCATCCAGTCAACTACATTGGTTCTTTTGAGGGAGAAGTGAAGATACCTTACTCCTATAGCTACTCGGAACCACAAATTCCAAGCTACAACTCTAGGTCTTAGGAAGAGGTTCTCTCTAGATTGAAGATCTTTGATGATGTCGAAAAAGATGTTGCAAGACTTGAAGAAAGGATAGAGCAGCTATCTTCCATAATTGCTCTCCAAGAAGAAAAATTGTCTTCAAAATCCATCTTGAGTTACAATGAAGCAAGTGGGCTCATGCCCTCTTCTCAAATTTTTTACAATCCACCTCCCATGCAAGTGCATCCCATCTACCATTTTCAAAGCTATCCTAAGCCTTCTACTCCTCCACAACCTTCACCACCTCAATTTTCCCAAAACTTCACTTTCCAACCCCAATTTCCCTCTCCAACTAAATTTCAATACCAACCATCACCCCCACCTCCTCCACAGCCACAACATGCTCCCCCTCCCCATCATGAGCAAGGTTGTGGCAACACATCCCATTATCATACAGATAACGAGGTGTTACGCGAAAACGTGCGGAAATCACCATAACCACAGATTATGAAAACATGGGTTAATTAAAACCGATTGCGGAAAACTGATAAACTGTGAAATTATTACTTTCCAGTCCTCATCCTGCACAAAAACATGTCATATATATACATCCACGAGATCTGATACATGTCCACAACCCAGGAATAGCTGTTCATCCATTACATGAGTTCACCGCCTATTCATATTCAGAAAAGGCCCACATCCGGCCAACAGCAGGATATACAAACATCATTGATCGATCATCGTGAAACATCGTCAAAACACTGCCAAGGACCTAAGAGTACAGGGATGACTCTAGACTCTACTACAAAACATCCAAAACAACAGCATGTCCATCGCTTGCCTTCTACTGCTCCTCAAGCTGCTCGGCCGCAACACCACGACCATGACCACATCTACCTCGACCACCTAAAAAGGGGTTAAACCAGCGGGGTGAGACAATTGAACAATTGTCCCAGTGGGAAACATAACTCCCCACCGCAACTACAGAACCTCAGCAAGATAGACTATAACAGTAGATATCTAATAACAGGTATAACAAGAGCAGTCTATATAAAACAGATTATTCTTACCGACAAGCTTACCCGCTATACAAAAGCATATAACCAGATATCTCAAGGAATATGATTAGCAAGATAAGATGTATCCCTATGTAACATTATTATCAGAACAAGATATAATGTCACATAACCTGCTTATCAAGATAAGACATATTGTCACATAACCTGCAAGATATAACCAAGATATTACACAAACAAGGCCTCAACCAATGTTACATGTTTATTTTAAGCAGTAAATGCTAAACGGCTGTATTACGTATTATTATGCCCTGAGGATTTGAATCGTACCATTCAAATCCAACCTTCGGTTACGAAACCCAAGTCGGTGCCATACTAGGTCAATGGAAGAGCCGGACTCCACGACCTCCCACCTCGTGGTCAGTACACGAGTACAACACAAGCAGGACCGCAGTCACATGCTGAAGTGGTCTAAGCCATAGGGTCAGCTCCATAGGCTACCCTCACTCTAGCCCGCCTTGGTACAGGTCTCGGCGCTAGTAAAACTGAGCCACGGGCCTGTTCACCATGCTCTGAGCCATGAACGCATTCATGCTCCTCACATCACATATCCTGAGCCATGGGCCTGTTCACCATGCTCTTCATATGTATCTGAGTCTGCAACCGAAGTTACACGCTTACCTCCTCATTTTCAGGCTAGGAGCAACCAACACATATTCAACAATATGCGCTTCCAGGTTAACCCGTAGGAGAACCTGTTTCACCATCACCAAGTCCTGACGATGATGGATCTATGGCCAGGGCAACTACATGATATATTTCACTGTGATTAATTAGTATCTTTTAGATGGATTGCAGGATTCAACCAAGTTGTATAACATGCAAGATATAACGGAAAGTAAACAACATTATATTATTACTTATCCACATCAACCTGATCTATCACATGGATCCAACATCACATGTTACCACTTGGCCTCTTGCCAACCATCCAGATCCATCTCGAGGATCATCACATACCATGGGATCTCAATCCCTCATCATATACTTGTCAATGCCTCTCAAGGCTCTCATCATCATCATCATGGAACTTAACACATTGTACATATAATTATATTAACCAGAGTAATTACCAAGTGATGTTACTCATCACATGTGTCTCATAGCCCTTTTCAAGGCTAATCATCCATGCATGGTTAGAGTACACAATAATCATAGATTCAATCATAAGGAATATGCTACCATCATGAAATGCTATTCAAGATAATTCTACTTATCATTCTTATACTATTTGTTGATCAAATGTATAAAGTACGTCATCAACAAGCCATATACATGCTTACTCTTATCTCAAGATTATACAAGTAATCAAGGTGTTCAAACATACAGAACAAGTACTATTGTTACCACTACCATTATGTCACCATTCACTATAATCATTATTATCATTATGCAAGCTACTAGTGTAACTATCACCATTCTCATTTAACAATTAAGTACAAGGATTACTTCATGCATATCATTACTATCATTATTGTCATCATCATTATGATCATCATTACTATCATCTTCTTTATTATTAACAAATAATCATAAGGATCACATCATGCATCTTATTACCGTTACCTTCCTCATTATCATCACTACAACCATTATCATCATTAATATTATTAGCATTATCATCCACTATTATCTTTATTTCCATATCATTAAGCCAACTATTAATGTAACTGTCACTTAGAAACATTATTACCATCATTAATCAACATTATTACTTTCATTACTAGCAAAGCATTACCATCATCACACGACTATTAATATCATTGCTATCAACAAAATTATCATTGGCATTATTATTGTTTGCAAGGCATCATATCCATTGTTGTTATCACTAACAAGACATCACCATCATTAAGCATAAACATCCACTTTCATAACTCAAAGGACCGTTACTATAGGATTACAAGACTCTCACCATAACTCTTATCAACCCTCACTAAAACCTATCATTGCCTATCGGCCAACACACACACCAACCCTATCGGCCATCACCACCCAAGGTTGTCGCCCAACATGGCTATCGGCCATTAGGGCTATCGACCATCATAGGTGTCGGTCAGCATAGCTATCGGCCTGCACCATCAAACCATCAAGAGACTTAGGTCTGTCGTCACCACAGAGAAGAGGGTGACATCCAACCATATCGCCCATCATGCTCACCATATCGGCCAACACCTCACTAGCTTGACCTATCACTCAACACAAGAGCACTCACCATGTCGCCCATCATAAGGTACTCATCTCGCCCAACACCAAGTCAAGATAGGGTCTCACCCAACTCAAGAACAAAGGACCATGTCGCCCAACATGGTCACCATATCGGACAACACAAAGAACACCACTATGTCGCCCATCACAAGAACAAGGGTGTCGCCCAACACACCCAAACCATGGGAGGATATCGCCCATCATAAAGGCAAGAGAGGATGTCACCCAACCAAGGGTCATCACCTACCTCCAGCACAAGGAAACCCTAAACCCTAAAAAGCAAGGTGCACAAAGGAACCCTAAACCCTAGAGAGGGATCGGCCACCAAAGGAAACTCAAGCAAGGTATAAAAGCAAGGAACTAAGCTAAACTACTAACATGCAACAAGATCATAGCTAGAGGTAAAGGAGTTAGGGTTAGAAGTTATGCAACCCGCCTTAAGCTCCAAGCTCCAAGGAAGAAGATGCACTTCAAGCTCCAAGGGATGTCGTCCACCAAAGCTGATCTAAGAGAGGGTATCGACCACCACTGCAACTCCAGGAGAGTGTATCGGCCAACCCAAGCAAGGAAGGAGAGGAGTGTCGTGCACTCAAGGTGGAGGAGATACCAAAAGATCAAAGGAAGCTAAGGCAAGGGAAAGAGCCATATATATAGAAAGGAGGGGAGGAGAAACCAAGGTAGATCCGTGCTAAGTGTCGTCCACCCAATGGACACTTGTCCTAGGGTTCAAGACAACACACTAGAACACCAAGAGACACTTTTCCAAGCCATGCACCAAGTGTCCACCAACCAAGGCCAAGCACATGGGCGACACAAGCAACAACTCCTGTTGGGCGACACAACCAAGCTACTGGGTGACACAAGACCACCTTGGACGACACACACTCACCCTAGGTCGACACAAACTCACCTTGGACGACACAAGGCAAGCTTTGGCTGACACAAGGCTCAACCAAGCCCAAACAAGGCACCTCAAGGCCCAAACAAGCTCAACTCAGGCCCAAAGAACTCAAACAACAAGCCCAAGCCTTCCTCTCAACCCTAGAGGAAGCAAAGAGGGGAAAACATCTCACAAGATGGAAAACTTGCACACAAAACCCTAGACTTAGTTTATTTGCAAGTAGCCCCTCAGACTCTCAACAAAGCACAACAAAAACCCTAATCATCACTCAAAGGTGATTAGCAAGCATCAAAGCACCAAGATTAAGCAAAACAAACAGGGTAAACCCTAAGCGCAAGTTAGGGTCCTTACAAAGGTAGTGCTATGACAGTTCTAAGGAGTGGGAAAACACTTGAGCAGCCCATAAGTCAAAGAAAGAGTGACAAAGCAAAGCAAAAGTAGTCGAGTGGTGATGTTGTGATTGAAATTGCCGAAGATGATCATTTGTCACCCCATGTTGATATTGGGAGTCCTAGTGCTCCACCTCATGCTACACCATAGGAAGATCGTGCTGAGTCAAGTGGGCCAATAGCTAGTGAGCCACCATTTCCCGAAGCGCTAGATGAGCCCCCTGATGTGAAAAGAAGACAAAAGCACAATATGGACATTATTGAGGTATTCCGACAAGTAAAGGTCAACATTCCTCTTTTGGATGCAATCAAACAAATTCCATCATATGCCAAGTGTCTCAAAGACCTATGCACTATGAAAAGAAGGTCAACGGGGAGGATTCCAAAGAGGGTGAGATTGACTGAACAAGTGAGCTCCATCATACAACATGCCCTTCCTGTAAAGAGAAAAGACCCAGCAACCCCACTCATACCTAGTTACATAGGGGGACATAGCATAGACAGGTCCTTACTTGATTTGGGATCTAGTGTGAATTTGATGCCATATCATGTCTATGTTGAGCTGGGCTTAGGCAAGTTGAAGCTGGCACATTGCACTCTCCAGTTGGTGGATAGATCCCTAAAAGTGCCTAGGGGTAGAGTGGATGATGTTTTGGTGATGATAGATAAAGAAAAAGGCACAGTGTTCCCAGCAGATTTCATTGTACTTGATACAGAGCTAGAGGATAGGAAGATTCCCATCATCTTGGGAAGACTATTCTTATCTACAGCTGATGTTGACATTCATGTGCACAGTGGCACTATGAGAGTCTCATTCATGGACATGAAGATCAACATCAACATGTACAAGACCCCAACCCGGTGAGTCTGAGATAGGGATATTGGACATGATCACTTCACAAGTCCAAATGGGCATTTGAGAGGACACCAAGGTGAAGAAATTGGTGACGATTATTGTGATGAAAGGGATGAAGAAAATAGATTGAGTGCAAATGAAGGATGCATCTTTTGCAAGAATGGGCACATGAGGATTCCAAATGGGTGAATTTTGAAGAATCACCAAGAAGCCTAGGTGAAGGCAAGAAACTCAGCGCTTGTGGGAGGCAACCCACCTAGGTTTGGGAATTTTTGACCTAATCTACATTTTTTATACTTTTGTTTTGTTTTTACATTTTTCCAAGAACACACATACACACACTTGTATTTGATAGATTTTGTGTAGTTTTGAGATGTGTAGGTGAGAACAGAGTGAAATGAAGAAGGAATAGATGAAATTTTGACAAAGAATCAATAGAATATCAACTTGAGATCAAAGTTTTGGTGTTTGAACAAGATTTGAGTGTTATAATGCTATTACAGTGCACACCACAGCCATGGTGACATGGAATGGCCGTGGTGGTGCACTCACAGTCAACAGAGAAATCATGAAAAATTGAGAAAATTAACCAAGTGTAGAACCAGGGCAGAACGGTCGTGCAAGGTAGAATGACCGTGGTACATGAACACAGCACGGCCGTGCCGCAACCCGATTCCAGCAACTTAAACTCAAATTTTGCAAAATTTCTATTCACTTGCTCATTTCTCCAAAGAACAGAACAACCGTTCTCCGCGCCCTAGCGCCTGTGCAGCACGCCGCCACCCTCTCCAGCCCTCGAATCCTAACCAAATCACTCCCAAACCATTCCCAATCATTCCTCCACCATTTCCACTACCTTAATCTCCAAATTCCACCATTTTCCATCCACAAACGCACCACTTTCTCTCCATTCCGCCCCAACAACCCAGTTCTTTAGAGAAATCTGAAATTTTCTAATTTCACTTCCATTTTCGAGCAAGAATGAAGAAGTTTGCAAAGAGAGCAGTAGAGAAGACTAGGGGCGTCATCGCCTACCAAAGGAAACCAAAGAACAGCCACCCCCGGTTGACGGATGCCGATTTGGATGCCATAGTGGATCCTATCATTGAAGAAGCCTCTGAACAACCACATCGGGGGATACCGTCTTCTTCATAGCCACCGTCGTCCACCTCTCAGCCATCTGTCTCATCTGAGAGACCCTCCGCTACCACTGCACGGTCGTCCATCTCCTCGGCGGCACAGCCACAGCCCGAGTCGCAGCCTATGATATAGATATGCCTAATTCTGAGCAGCACTAGGTTCCACCACAACACCCACTTCCACAACCCGAGGTTACTACATGTAGGGCAAAGGAGCCTAAGCACTCAGAGTGCTTGACACGCAGAGTTTTAGCAACTCGATATGCATGCCAAGCAACAATGGAGGTGATGGGTTTCTATGCCTACTTTCAGGGATTGATGGAGAAAATGGGGCTATTTGAGGTATTGACACTGCAGTAGGAGTCATACATAGAGCTGACCCAACAGTTCTTCACCACGCTAGAAAAAGCAATTGATGATGGTGAGAATGCAATTAAGGTTATGATTGGGGATAAGAGGAGGAAGATAACCTCACAGATGCTAAATCAAAATTTTGCCCCAAGTGGGGAGGTGGCAGCAGAACAACCTCCAATAGAAGTAGAGAGCAGCACGTCCTTGCAGCACAAAACGACCGTGCCAGTGATAGACACCACGGCCATCCTCCACAAAACGGTCGTGGATCAGCAGACCAGAACGGTTGTGCAACACCACCACGGTGGTGCTACCCTCAGTTCACCACGGCCGTGGTGACCACCACGGTCGTGGCATTTTCAGCCACCAACCTGACATTTGGCCTATTTTAATTCCCACGACCATGCCCATACACCACGACCGTGGTCTACCCTACCCACCACGGTCGTGCTACTCACAAAATCCACCCATTTTCCCACTACTTTCCCCATTTTACCCCTAACTTAACCCTAGACACCTATATATACCTATGTGGTGGCTAGGGCATGAGGCTAGATACCTTCCACCACCTCCTAGCTCCCCAAATCACCATCCACTACATTCCACTCCATATCCACCTCAAATCCACTCCATTTCCCCATTTCCACCACCAAATCACTAGTTTAGACTAGTTCCTACCCACAATCCCCTTCATTCTTCACCCTTGCACCCTGGAGGAGGGAGGAGGATGACCTACAACTACTGGAGAGGGGTATTTCAGCCACTACTTCGAGTTCCATGGCAACATTTATCTCTTTCTTCTCTCTTTTTATATTTTCCATTTCTATGAGTAGCTAGGCCCCTGTTGGTTGGCTGTTTGGGGGAAATTATGTTACTTTGATACCATGTTGGGGGAAAATGACATGTAAATGTTGTAATTCCATTTTTTAATGATTATATTCTATTTTCATCTCATTCTCCATGGATTGCTTGTTGGTTTGTGTGTGGAATCACCTAGGAATTTAGGCAAATTTCTAATATGTGTGAATTTTGGGATTTGCCCCTAGGTCCAATTCTTGGATCCCTAGGTTGCCTCCCATCTTCCTACATCCTAATCAATCTCCCTAAACCTAAGTGAGAGATCTAAGTATCTAGATTAGGTAATTCTAGTGCAATCAACATGGAGCCTTCTCAAGGCTAGAATGTGGGGGAATTGGGGTCCAAAACCCTAATCTCACCTCCCCATTACTACCCTCAGCCCCTAATTTACCTAGGAATGCCTAATCTAGAAACCTAGACTTGATTAGACTCTAATTGAATTGTACCTAATCCCTAACCCAATTGAGCCTCTTAAGGGTAGTAGGGCGTTTTAGGGACTAGTTTCCCTATACACAACCTAGCATATCCATGGCCAGTTAGTAGCTTAGGTTAATTCATTAGACTCTAACTTATTGTTTGGTTTGTATAATCTAAATGGAATAATAATGTTCATATGTCACCCCCCCAACTTAAGTGATAAGTTCATACCCCTAAACAGCCCACACTTCTCTTCATTGCTTAAAACCCTAGTTTTGTGCTTGCTTAGCTTAATTAGCTCTTTCCTTACTTAGTTAGCTTCTTGCTTTGTTATTTCCATGTTCATGTTAGTTTAGTTCTTTAATTGCACTTTCACTCCTCTCTTTCTTATCCTAGTGTAACTTGCCTTTTCATACCTAGTTTAGTCTTTCCTTGCTTGCTTAGTCTTAATCTAACCTAGGGTTAACATAGATTTCATTCTCGCCTTTAATTTCTTGCTTGTTCATAATAGTTTAACAATCAAAACAACCTTTAAACCCTTAACCCTAGTCTCCACAGTAGGAACCTAGCAAAACTAAACCTAGCCTTAGTACCCTCTCTTTTCCCTGTGGATCGACCCTATACTTGCCACCTTCCTATACTACGACATGACCCTGTGCTCTTGCGGGTGTATTTGTTTTAGTAGACGTAGGTGTGTTAGTTTAGGTTTATAAATTTCAAAAGAAAATTCCCATCACGTGTGATCCGACCTCGTTGGGCACATCTAGTCGGGTCAAATCGGCTAGTGTGTTGCACCTCTAGTGGAAACGCACCAAGGACATCTCGTGTCTCTTGCTAAAATAGCTTTCCAGGGTATACTGGCAACTTCAATATAGAGTTATATCCCATAGCATATACTCTCTTCAGGATATGTCCCATAACCAATGCCTGGTATTGTGGAGTCATGGCCCGTAGAGATACTCTTATTTGTATATCGTCCATAACCATTCCTATGCATAGGATATGGCCCGCAGTCATTCCTATGAGGCATAAGGATATATTCGCCCATTACCCCCACATATTCAAAAATATGCATTCCAGGAATTCCCATAGGAAAACATGTTTCACCATCACCAGCTATTGACGATGATGGATCTATGGTTAGGGCTCTACATGATAAGATTCCACTTGATTATTTAAGTACATTACCATATTCTTTTAGCATCAGTCAAGTTTTCAAACAAGAATTATTATGACAAATGCTACAAAGAAACATGTAATACTTCTATCAAGTACTTTTCAAACTTAATAAAACATTGGAATCTCAATCCCTTATCTCATTACTGGGAATTCACATCCCTCAACAATACCATCATCATGGTTACTGGATCTGGGTATTCAAACCCTTAGTTCATCACTAAACATGGTTACCACTATAAGGTAAATATTACCTCCAGGTCATCTGTCCAAGGTATTCATGATACTTGTTACACAAGCATCTCACATAGTTCACTAGGCATATTCAACTTCTTGTCACCTCTCACTAGGAAACAAATAAAATAATGGCTCACAAGGCCCATTAACATCATAGCTCATACCTAGTTATGCTCATCATCTCATGATACCTGCATGGTTAGTATGTTTGATAACAACCATATCAATTGCATATAAACACTATGCAATACAAGGATTACATCACTATTCCCTTATTAGGGTTAGGGTTTCCCATCTTATCAATTAGGATTTCAGATTACATCACCCTATATTATAGTTTCACATAACATCACCCTATATTAGGGTTTTACATAACATCACCCTACATTTAGGGTTTCACATATTTATCATTTAGGGTTTCACATATCATCACCCTATATTAGGGTTTCACATCTTTATCAATTAGAGTTTCTCATACCATCACCCTATATTAGGGTTTCACATAACATCACCCTACATTAGGGTTTCACATAACATTACCCTACATTAGGGTTTCACATAACATCACCCTACATTTAGGGTTTCACATTTATATTAATTAGGGTTTCTCATTCCATCACCTGAAATTAGGGTTAGGCTTCCTCATTCTTCATTGATTAGGGTTTTATGATTACCTCATTAATCCAAACCCTAAATCAGTGCTTCCACATATCTTGGAGCACATAGCATTATTTAAGTATTAAATCCTACTTATCATTGTTCCATGCACTAGGAACACACATCACCATCATACCTTATTAGACTTAACCTTTCACTAAGTACATACACCTATGCTTACCATGGTGTATTGAATTTATTACCTTCATAGACATCAATTGATAATCACTCTAAATGTATTAATCACCTAAATACTTTAGAGGTACTTCCATTGAAATCAACCTTGAGATACTCTTCAACCACTTATGGGTCAATAGTACTCACATGGTTTGAATCAATTGGACCTTCAAATGGTTTGAACCAATTGAACCTTTAAACGGCCTTGGACCAAACCTCCAAATGGTCTTGGACCAAACCTCCAAACAGTTTAAGACCATTAGACCAACAAACGGTCTTGGTCTAAAACTCCAAACG
This sequence comes from Alisma plantago-aquatica, assembly GCA_963693085.1. Classification (NCBI taxonomy): domain Eukaryota; kingdom Viridiplantae; phylum Streptophyta; class Magnoliopsida; order Alismatales; family Alismataceae; genus Alisma; species Alisma plantago-aquatica. The sequence continues at coordinate 52,585,240 of OY856414.1, read as the reverse complement.
GTTTGAGACCGTTTAGACCTTCAAACGGTCTTGCCCATAAACTTGAAATGGTTTGATACCGTTTAGACCTTCAAACGGTCTTTCACATAAAACTTCAAACAGTTTGAGACCATTTAGACCTTCAAACAGTCTGAGACCGTTTGGTCAAATCAAAATTAAAACCATTTAACCCTAAATTAGGGTTATGATCTCAATTGATTTAGGGCTTTGAAACCAATTGAGTTAGGGTTCTGAAATCAATTGAATTTGATTTTTTTGAATTTATTAGGTCATGAAACCAATCAATCCTTAAACCTATTGAAACCATTTTGTATCTAACGGTTTGAAAATGTTTGCCCTCCAATCAGTTTTGAAACTGTTTGGTCACCAAACGGTTTGAAACCGTTTCGTCTAAAACAGTTTGAAATCGATTGACCAACACAAAGTGAAACCATTTGCTCTTGATATTCTTGAGGTGAATTCTAAGATGATGTAATCACTATCAATATTCAGACCTCCGAATTCCACTATCATATATATGATGAATTCAACAATTATTCAAGAAGGAAAGTAAAAGATCAACATATGATGAAAAATTGAAATCAATAATAACATTGATGGGTTCAAGTTATATAACCCACCTTCAAAGTAGCTTCAAAGCTTCAAGATTCACGTCTCTAATGGTGAAAGAAGCTCCTTCAACTATACAAGGTTTGTTTCCAACTCTTTGGATGCAAAAGATAGCCAAGGTTGAACATTGGATGGAAGAGAGAAGAAAATCAATGTTGAAATCTGATTTCAACCATCAATTTAAAGTTTAAGATGATCATGGAGCTTACCTTTAGCTTGGGGAACGTTTTACTCCTGCTCCTAAGATCCTTGGTTGTCATCCCAAGCAAGGAAAGAAAGTGGTTTGTAAAATAGCCTTTCAAGTAGGGAGAAAATCAAGTATATGTAATTGATTTTCTAGGAGAGAGAAAGTCGAAGAAAATTCATCCACTTTCTTGCCACATGCCCCCTCCCTTCCTTTCCTTAGAAGCCATATTTATTTATTCCTCAATATCCTCTCATTTATCCTTGAATTAAAAGCAACCACTTAAGCACCTTAATCATTATAATATTATTATCTATTTTTAGTGGACATTACTTTTTAATTAACAAATGTGAGTGGATTTCTTCACCTACTTAGGATATTTTGGTGCAACTCAAGGCATTGGTAATTCCTTTAACTATAGGATTTAAACCACAAACTTTTTATTTTATGGGCTCTTCAATTAATATATTTATTTTTGCTACAAAATAAATTAGGGTTTCATTTATGCTTGTTTCTTGATTATTTTATTATCAAGATTATCTTTCCTCAAATATGATTTAAACAAGATTCCACTTTATTTTTCTTTTCTCTAATTGCTACCAAGAAACAATAGGGACATTCTTGAAGTGGTATTTTATATTTTCAACCCTAGGTTTTGGGTAAATTGCAAATTACACCAAAATTAACATTCAATACACAAACATTACTCAAACAAGCTCCTTCTTGGAACTTAGGCTTGTAGAAGCCATACCTCATCATCATTATCATTCTTATGATGCTATAACACTTGAGGAACATTTATCATGTAACATTTGCAAGATAACCCCTTAAATTGGGTAAATTGCACTTTAGTCTAAAATAGGTAAAACATTGTTTCAACATTATTCAAATAGGACCAAAATTGAAACATAAGCTCTCCTTTAGTCTTAATTACTTTTCAAAATATAAAGACAAGAATCTAAATACCTTACTTAAGAAAAACTTCTAGGGTTAAGCCTTAACCCAGGTCAAGGATGTTACAGATGGGTTGGGGGGCATGTTTGTGGTGTCTCCACCCCCTTTCCCTTCTCTATTCTTGGGATGGAATAGAGGTAAAATAGAGCACTATTCACTTTCTTGTTCTTTGAGAATCCACATTAGCTCACAGATCCAGAAAGGATCAACATATGCCTCTAGTCACATAGACATGAATAATGTGGCATGATTATAGGCCACAACCTTATGTTGTTGGACCCTCGGGTAAGGACTCACCGTCAAACTCTTTTTGGTATTTGTCTTCAAATGGATATGGTCTATGTATCCACAAGATGAGATTTATAAGACAAAATTTTGGTTGGATATGTAATTTGTATATGTCAAGGAGATGATAGGAGAAAATGATTCTCTTCCAAGGCTTATACATAGGTCAAGAATTCGTAACAAGCAATGACAAACTCTGATAAACAACAATATATGTTCTGTTGTATTTTCTTTGCATCCAGTATTTTTATCATCTTCATTGTCTTGATAGAAATTAAATCTGGTTTTGAATATCCTTGTATGAGCTGTTATATCTGCACATCTTTGACCAAGTTTGAATAATATACTTAATTGATTCTTTTTGTTTCCATGATTATCCTAAAAACTTATATCAAAAAGTGACACAACATTTACTACATTTATTTAATTCATATTTATAATGCCTTTTGTAAAGAAAACCTAAATAATCCCACCTTATTTCATTATCATGCAAGTTTTGTATCTTCCTATACCATCATATCAAATACACATATGTTTTGTTCAAGATCAATAGTACTATGTCTAATACTAGGCCACAACTGATACATGACAAAATTTATGGTTCAACATAGCCAAGTTACCCAAAATTGAATCATATTAAAATCATCAGAGACATTTAGTACATATACAAAAGTGCTCATAAATCCTCAAAACATTCCTTAAAATCTTGAAATACTCCTTATAAACTTTAGTATATCCATCGATGATGCTAACATGTATAGATCAATGTCATTGGCCTTCCTTTGGTGATGTGAACATGTATAGATAAATGTTTGACCACATTGATCTCATGACATTATTTGACTACTCTTACTCATGCATACTTAACCAATCAATCAAACAATCATATATTTAGATCATGGTTTAATATAATAATTTAAAGCTGAAAGGTACATCACAAATACAACTTCACCCCCATAAAGAGTTCAAGATATAAGCCTACTTATACATGAATCTCAACTAGGGATTTGAATGAGATGAGTTCTCCCACATGTTTAAACTTTGGTGGGTTATAAAATCCCTAAAGACTAGGATGTTATAATTATACCCACCTTAAGGAACCTTAAAATTTGACTGATCTACTTATGGAGCTACCCATCTTATGAATTTTCTAAATTTCTTATACTTACTAATATTCACAAGTTATACTCGTTCCTAATATAAATATTATTGTTTCAAATACAAAGTAGCATGGTTCTACCTTATATATTCTTAATGCTTACTTGGTTGTTCAAATAAAATATTAAAGGTCATTATAACGTTAGTGTTTCGAAAGTAATATGAGTGTCTTTGCTATAAGCATGCCAATCATTTTCAATTTTTCCTCAATTTATCATCCATCCCATTGGTAGCTTTTTATGTCCAAGTCTCTAGTATTTAGAGTTCAGGTGTTGATCAACAACTATTCTTGTTCCTAATTCTAGTATCCTACACAACATATCATAATAATCTCAAACTACTTGCAACAAGCATCATTGAGGTTCATTGTAGTTATACAACTCTTGAATGATCAAGAGGAAAAAAAACGGCAGTCGTTAATACCATCATAGTGTCACAAATACATCAAGTCATTGGTCATGCATTTAACTACGGACTTAAACTTAAGTCATAATATCAGCCTAAAATGAAAAGGCCCAGACTCAAGTTATTTCTAAATCTTACATTAGTCAACATGATTAGTCTAAATATCATCTCATCTTGTTAATTTAATAGTTAAATTTTGATGATACTATTGATAGAACACTAGATATTTATGAGAATGAATGCATATTATGTGTGAATTTAAGAGTTGGAACCTTAATCTTAATAGAGGCAAAAGTTGAACAACACATATTGGAGAAGCTTTCCATACTCAATGACTTGAGTAATTAATTTATAGAAAAAATTATTTTAATATTTAATTAAAAGTGTATTGCATTCTTGTATAAAGTTGACTTATGAATCCAACACAAAAAGAATGGAGGAAATCAGAGTTAAAATGAGAAACTTATTTCATTTCTAATATACCTATACAAAACAGCCTACAGTTGACACAGGAACAACATGTGGCAAGCGGCCTCGCTGTTCAGGACCAATCACAAAAAATGACATAAATTTTGATATAATCGATAGATTTTAATGAAAATTGATTCCATGATTCATATTTTGATCCTCTATTAAACTAAACCAAGTTATGGACACCTTTAGGGTGACTTTCATGGAAACCAAGGGCAAACATGGTAAATAGGGTTGAAAAGAGTTATTTTCTTGTGGATTTTTAGTTGAAGATTTTGGATCTTCTTCTCTTTTCCCAGATTAATATTGGCTAATCCCATATCTTTGGATGTATTCTAATTTCACTTCTCTTTCCCTTTGTTCCATTTTTTTTAGAGAAAAACAATGATGTCTTTTTTCCCTCCCTATCTTCTTTTCTCCATGACCATTTTCATAATGAAAGAGGGATGACAATGAAATAGGGATTATTTTATAATAAAACTTATTGAAATAAATTTTGACTGTGCTTCTCCTAATAGATTTCAAATTTATCTCTTCTAAAGCAACGTGAGTAGATACATACTCATACTACTTATGCTATACCTTTCTTCTTCTTCCTCATTTGCTCAAAATTACTCATTACTAGAACATATGTGGAAAGGATCATAAGGAAAGTGTGAAAGCAGACCTTCTATGGTCTACATGTTTTCATTTGTGCATAATATAAGTTGTAAAAACTGAGAGCTTTAACTATATACATATTTGGTTGGTGTTGATTTTTCTTAAAAGATCATAGCATGAATTTATCTTATGTCTACATTCAAAATCAAACTTCTAGAAGAGTATACATCTCATAAAATTCATAATATCATGAAATGGATACTTTTTTTATTTTTATAATTGAATCATTGATATTGATGAAATTAAACACTTTGCGAAGTTATAAATGAAAAAGTATTCCAGCAAAGTCTAAAATGACTTTTTAGTTTGCTGAAATTTATTTTATACTTATATGACATTTGTGGCAGTAATAGTTTGTGAAAGACTTGTGAAAGAGAGGGTTGACTAGTACTTGATGTCTTGGAAGATGGCTGAATAGTTATATGATATTTTTTGGCCTGTTAGAGCCTTAATGCAAAGGAATGCTAGTGAATATTTTTTTAACTACTACTTGATTCTAATGTTATGCTTTGCGTCTGATGATTTGGAAGATGAGATTGGGCCCAGGCTAAATATTGGGGAAAGACATGTGATGAAGGAAGGATGCAATTTTTGTCTAGATGAGGGGAGGATCTTGGACTTGTGTTTACTTTTCCATAGGGGGGGATGAACCTAGACTTGTGATTATTTGTCTATAGGGGGGCGATCTTGGACTTGTGTTTATCTGTGCATCGGGTATCATGGAATTGTGTTTATCTGTTGGGGGTCCTAGGCTTATTTTTATTTATTCAAAGGGGGAGGATCTGAACTTGTGTTTATTTCTCCATAGGGGGATGATCCTAGACTTATTTTTGTTTGTCCATGGGTAGGATCCTGGACTAGTTAAGGAATTTAATGTTTTTATGCATTTCTATTATACAAGTTATTATTCCTAAATGATTTTTTGCTCATATTATTCAACTATTAATTTTTAAACAAATATTAAGAAAAATAAAGTTGTAGGAATGTATTACATTTATGTATTTGGTCACTTAGCCATTGACAAATCAATCAATGATTTTTTTAGGCATGGAGTTAATGAAGATACATCATCTTGAGCTATGCAATGTGCACTATATGTAAAAATGTCTAGATTTCATAGTGTCTAGGAGTTCCTATATTGGAGGTCTTGGAAGATTTTGTGCAAAAGATCTCAAATGAACATACACATGTAATCAAGTGTAATATGAACATGATCAATTTTTTTTACTTTTCATTATGAAATCATAAAGCATTCTTATGAATATAAGGAACTTGTCACAAGAAACAATGTAAATCTTGAATAGTATGTTGGTATCCAAAATGCAAAACAATAACCTTTATCTTTATCGAATAATTATCTTCTACTTTGTTCTTGTTCTTTAATCAATGAGATTGACTTGGGGTAAGTTTGATCCAAACCTCGAGTTCAATCCTTAATAATCATGTTGAGGTTGAATGCTAGGATTGGGTCCAAACATGTTGGTATCAGAGCTTAGGTTTGTCTCAGTTAAGGAACATAGGATGATATTAGGTCATCTTTCTAAACACATATGGATATAGTCTTTTATGGTAAGTGGTTAAGAGGAAGGAAGCTAAAAGAGAAGATGCTCCATAGAATTTATAATCATCTAACAATAAAAACAAGGAAAAAAATAATATGCAGAAATGGAAGGAATATAACATTTTTCAACCTCATACATAAATACAACTTGAGTATTAAGGATAAACTATCATCTACATGAAGATTATAAGTTGCTAAGAAATTAGTTATGGAGGTCTAAATGATAATTGCAGAAACAAAGACCAAGAATCAAATAAGTGATAGTTGAGTGAATTAAAATTGTGAGTAATGATTCATCCATGCTCAGGTACCTTGGTCAGGTATTTGGGTAGTAAAAACCTTAGTATTGAAAAAAAATTGTCTGAACTAGATCAGGTTGCCCTAGCCAAGTACCCTAATATAGACAACCCAAGGACATAACTACACAAAAGATGACAACATCATAAATCAAGCATGACACATGTGTTAATCAAATACATGAGGTAATGTGACAAGAAATTGATCACAGAATGAATTACTAAATGATCATGTTGCATGTGGAAATAGAAGAAACTATGCGACAAAATGAAAAAAAAACTTCTACTGGAAGAAAACGATCACATGATACGAAAATTATTGATCTAAGTACCAAGACTTTAAGAGAAGATTTCATATATATAAATACATAACATTTGTGAGAAAATATCTCTCTCTTATTATAATCGTATGGGAATGTGATGGAGGAAAGGTACAATGCATAAAAATGTTGCTTGTATGTCTGTGGCGATGTTTATAAGATGTGATCATACTTTTTCCATGTAGTTGTCCATTGTTTTTTGAGATTCATAAAGTTTTAAGAAATATGTGCTAAATGAATAGATGAGTTGTCTTTCCTCTCTTGCTTTATAGTATTGAATCTCTTTTGTGTTAGAATATTATCTTTCATAATAATTGCTAAGAATGATGATATAAGTATGAGAACTAAGGCAATCTACTATGATAAGAAAAGATAAAAATGATGGCTTAGGACACAATATGGGTGTATATATATATATATGAATACATGTGAATTATATGTGTAATAAAATACATGTTAATGACTCATGTAATGTTAATTAGTAATTTGTAGGGTGATGTTGATAAATATGTAAGTATGAATATGAAAAAGATGATAAAATTATGTGATGATGAAATAAAGAATAGCTTAAGGTGAATGATAACTCTTATTAGATCTAGGCCTTAGGTTTAGAAACCCTTCTTAGATATATTTATCTGGATCATGTTTAACATCCTTTATCGATAAGTCAACATTACCAAATTTTGTATCCAAATTCAATTTTAGGGTATATCCACATCCCCATCCATTTCATGATTTTATCACTTAGTGATTATTTGTGATTTTGATTTCATTTGGTGATTACCTTTTCAACTAAGTTTCTTATCTATTGTTCATTATTTTCACATAACGGTGGGATTACACCTCATACCCTAGAGTATGTCATTAAATTTCAACTTAGATATTCATTCCCACATGACAATTGATAACATGTGTATATCGATCTATTTCACTCATAGAAAGATGAAATAAGTATCTGGTTGCAGTTCAAATACAAACTTCATCCCATTCCAAGAACAAAGATGGTGTACTCAGACATTATCATTTAATTTCAAACTTTGGGTTGAATCATTCACAACATGACTCTAAACCATGAATACTTTTACTTCCTCGATTTTCTTAAATTTCATGTACTCACAGGGGAAAATGATTTTCTTATAATCCATGAGTTTATGCACAACTACCTTTATGATTTTATCAAACATTATTACATGATTTCTTGCATTATTCACTTTTATGAATCATGTACCATTGGCCTTAGTCATTCCCTTTAGATATTTAGGGGTATATGTACCTTTGGAATGATCCCTTCTTGACCCCCAAGGGTCATATGCTCTTATGGAGTGGCCCTCACACTATCCCCTTATGACCGATCCACTCATGAAGGTTACCAATATCTTGACCCATGGGGCTTGGATACACATGGATGGCTATCTCCTGATCTCATGTTATCAAGCACTTAGGGCACATTCACCTCTTGACCTCATAAGTTGTAAGTACCTTTAATCATCCATACTTGATCTTATGGTTGACTTAGGTCTATACCCTTTCAAAGGTTTACTAATATTTCATAACTTAATTTCACTACACATTTTTCTTGAGGTTTATCTGATAATATTCAAGCACATTATATCCTTTATAATTCTTTAACCCAGATTTTTGTCATCTCTTATGGTGCACACTATTCAGTTTGTGTCCCATCATTGGGGTCATGGTGACTTTCCCTTCCGGGCTTGGTCCCATATTATCATCCACTCCTGTAGTGAATCTTCTTTGTATTCCTTAGCGGTGGCATACCTAGGCTCAAAGAATTATACTCAATATGTGTGGTTTCATGTTTCATATATTTAATCTTTCAAACTCTAAGTGACTTTCAAGGTTACCTCATTTATTAAACTGATTTGTGAACTCACCCTTATAGGGAAGGTCCTATCCCAAGACAAGATAAAACTAACACTTGGCAGTAACAAAGATAATAGAAGCATGCTTGAACATAGATTTATATCATCACAAGAGGACCTATTTTTTAGGCATATTTTCTATTATACCATCCATACATTTACTACCTGACGGCTAGAGTGTTTAGATATAGTGAAACTCATATATTATGTCCCATTTTTTCAAGTCTATATACCATAGATTAAGTAAGATAGAAAACAAGAACAATTATCTTACCCAATTTCATATGCCAAGTATTTTGGTATATAATAAATCTATAATACAAAGTAGACCAAGTAAGAGGTAAAGTGTACCTTGAAGAAGACAAGTTCAATTACGACACATTCCTCATGTCAACTACAACCACTTTCAATGTTCATAATGAATATTATCATAGTTCACTTTCCCATATTAGGTTATAAACTTCATTAAAGATTCATCTAGAGATTATCCATGTTTTTTACATTATCATGATTCATTCATATGGATAGAAAATTATAGATGGAGAACTTTTAGACCATTTCTAAGTCTTCCATTGGGAATATCCATATATTGCATCTTAAGGTTGAATCAATATCATACATACATTAAGGTTGTGCTAAGCAAACTTATATGAGTGGCTTGTCAAACATATATCAAAAGTCCAATTGGTTTCCCCTAACCCGTCACTTGAGGGTGGTGCCATACTCAATATCTATGAGCTCACTCAACCCTATGAGTATCATATGCACTAGATCTATCTTCCCTCTTTGGTCTATAGTTCTCAGGTCTACCTCATTGGTTTTGACCATCAGCTTCACAAGATCTAGCCACTCAGGCACAAGTTAAACAAAACATATTATGGTATTATCTTCATGGATATCTACTCATTAATTATCCTTACCCAGTTATCTCTTTCTCATAAACAACCACTAGAGTTGTAGCAAGAAACCACCAACCCGAGCATGAGGCTTACAACATACTATCATTCCTTACCTCCTCAGGATCTTGGGACTCTCTCTCCCTAAACTAGATGGTAGGTATTCATATCATGTTGACATACATGTAAGAAACCACTTTCTCTATCTCTAGTATTTGGTTCTCCACCTCCAAGAAAATCTAGGGTACCACAATATTATAGGAATCATGCATAAAGCAACTCAAATCATTCACTCTAGAGTAGTCTAGTTTAGGACATATCACAGAAAATATATTCATAATTTTTCATATCTTAGAGTTTAGGTTTCTGACCTTCTTCCTCTGGGTCTCACTCTTGTAGGATTTAACCCTATAACTGGTCCTAACACTAGAGTTCCTCCTTTGTAGAGGAGATTGAAGCTCTTGGTGATTTACATCTTATCTTTGATTAGCTTAACTTATCTTGTATAAGCACACATACTTGCATCGTCAAATCTTATGTCAAATCCTCAAACCTAAAGTCAAATTATCTTTTTGTTATATAAAAATCAGATCATCTCATCTACACTTATGTCATATAATACATCTATCACATATTCAAACAAATCTTTATGCATTTGAGCTATAACTACGTCCTCTTCTAGCCTGATGTCACTCACTTTCACCTAGGTCCATGACTTCCTCCTACTCATACATGTGTGGGGACACCTTTCCTATTAGTGTGACACCCCAACGTGAATGAGATTACTCAAACCAAACACAGAAACAATACTAAGCAAGCATATTGCCAAAAAAACATAGGAAATTAAAGCCAATTTCATTAAAGCACTATAAGCCAAAAACTTATAACATATGAGTCCACAAAGCCTGCCACATGCAGCACATAACATGTCACATGGTGCTTACATCACTACAGATCAACATTCATGTGTCAACCTATTACACAAGATAATGATTCCACATATACAAGTACAACTGTCATAACTATACAAACATGACACAGAAGCCAAAACCTCATATAGGTGACATAACCACAAAACATCTCAAAATAAAAACACCTCAAGGATTTTATTGTATAGGGACGACTCTAGGACTCTAATACAAAAAGACTAGCAGCACATCCAACCTTATCATCTACTGCTCTTGTTGTTTCTCTTCCTTAGTTGCATGACCTCTACCTCTTTGTGCACGATCTCCTAAAAGATTTGGAAACCCATGGGGGGAGACAAAGCATCCCATCGAGAGATATAACTCTCCGCCAACACTATAAAAGCACAAATATGCTAAGTAGGTAAAACTAGATAATTAAAATAAGCTAGCAAATTGAGAAGATTAAACAAGACAAGGAAACTACTACTAAATAGTAGATCATGTTTATTGTAAAAAGGAATATGAAAAAAATGTATAATAGTTGAGTCCTCTTACTGCATTATAATTCAAGAATTTAGTACAAAGGTAAGGCAAAGGCTCAACCAATGTGAGACATATGTCACCCAATTAACATATACTACACGGTTGTATTGTGACTTTTATTATGCCCTGAAGATTTGAGTCGTACCACCTAAATCCAACAACCACTTGTGAAGGGCAACCGACGATGCCATAGAAGGTCCATGGAAGAGACAAAATCCATGACCTCTCCAACACCCCTTGGTAAGCACAAGATAACATAGCAGAGACATATCAGTCAGCTGCAAGAGGGTGACGTATGGTCACAAAAAGGATCGGCTCACACATGGCCGTTCATATAAAACACCTAGCCCACCTTGGTACAGGTAACAATGCTAGAAGAATAGGCTCATGCATGGTTGTTCTTAAGAGAATTAGTGGATCACTCATGGCCATCCATATCACAAGGAGATCGGCTCACACACGGCAATCTCACACAACCTATAATTGTGGAGGCAAGGAGATACTCGACTTGCACCCCCTATATTAAAATATATGGACTCCAAGTTAAACTAGTTTCATCGATCTAGAAAATAAAGCTAACACTAGAATTAGATTTATGGCTCAAGGCAAACTACATGATTACGTTTCACTTGATTAGTTAGCCAATTGGGTGACTTTTAGCATCAATAAAGTTACAACGTATAAAGCTAAAACAAACTCTACATGATTAAGGGTGTGTTGCAACTTCAGAAGATATAAAATGTATAGTATGTGAACTTGTCACACAACCACCACATAGCATTCCAAGATTTGCCATAAGGCAATCATCAAAGTCACATATCATCATGGGATCTCAATCCCTTAATCACAACACTTGAGTATATCACCTTTCAATAGGCATGAAGCCATCACTAGGTCGTAGGACCTATCATATTAAGCCATGTATGTTCATCATTACATTATTGTCTCATTAGTGTGCATAAGAACCCCCCATATCACATAATCATCATCATAGCATACCTAAGCCATGGCATACATATCACCTGTAAGGTTAGGACTTATAAACAAGAGAGATAAAAAATTCTACATGATGATCATCTACATGAGAGAGAAAGCAAACACATAATTCAACATTAGGGTTAGGGTTCCAAGCCTTATCTGATTAGGATTTTGTAGATGTACAAGCAAGTACTAAACCCTAGATATAGAATCTCCTACATTCTTAGAATACTTTCTGGGTTAGGGATCATCATAGGGGTTAAGAAACAACTAACCATGCAGCACTACACTTGGCTCATACGTACGTAGTTCATTCATTACTCATACAAGTGCATTTATAAATTGTTCTAGCATGTGACTCAACCATCCAACTCATGTATGTTGAGACCATCACCACACATGGGTCATAGCCACCATCAAGGCCCACCAAAAGGTGTACATGTCTCAACCCACAAGCAACCAGGTCACATTCATCTACGGTTAGGGTTCTCACCCACCCGACGAAGCATGTCGTGACCTAAGAACAAGGATCATCTTGACCCACAACAAGGGCATAACTCATGACCAAGCCATGTCACGACCAACCAAGGGAAAAGAGAAACATCTCGACCAAACCAAGGTGTGCTTCAACCCTCAAGGAAGTGGGTGTCTCTACCATCAAGGATAAGGATGTCACAACCTCCACAAGGTCAGTCGTCATGACCCAAAACCTTAAGCCAAAGAGATGTTGCTACCCAATATAAAACAAGGCATGGGGACTACCAAGGGTCAAGCCACCACTAAGACTAAGACCAAGACCAAGAACCAAGATCAAACTGAGGTCAAAATAGAGATAACCCAAGGCTAAAATAGTAGACAAAACAAGGAAAACCCATCGTCATCATGAAGGAAAGACCTCATGCAAAATAGTCATCAAACCCTAGAAACAAGCATCATGAAACCACCAAGAAAAGAAACCTCTACAAGAGAGAGGAACCAAGATCATCACCACTAAAATCGAACCAAAATTTCATAGAAAACAAAAACACTCAATCATCATGCATGCATCTCAAACCAAGGTTAAGAAAAGAAGGAAAATCCATCATGCACCTCAAACACCAAAATCAGGTACAAAGGAAAATAGGGTTTCAGATTACATCCTAATCAAGCATGATCTCAACATCATCCAAGGTCTAGAGTCTATTTCATATAATAGCACGTTAAGGGAACACTTAGAGAGAGAAAATAGTAACATGCAATTCAATAATAGAGGAGGTTACGAGTTATATAACCCACCTTAAAGAAGATCAACTCCAAGGAAGGCAAGCTCCAAGAACACGATCACCAAGGTAGATCAAGCTCCACTAAAGCTCCACTTTCAGCCACAAGATCACCTCAAGAAAGAAGAAACACCAAGGTTAAATGATATCTTAAGAAAGAGGGAAAGAAGTTCAAGGCCAAACTAAAAGAAAGAAGTGTGAGAACCTGTTACACTTAATGAGATTATTCAAAACATAAAGCATAGTCAATCACTAATTAATCACATACACAAAAATATGGGTAAATTAAAACCAATTTCAACATCAACACCAGCTCAGAAACATTTGCATAAGAGCCCAACATCTTTCTTTTATACGTACTATGCCAAGAATTTGATACAAATTGTTCTATCACCTTAGCCACAACATATATACATTGGAGAACAATATTTGTATATTCCACACAAACAAGCATTGCTAACAAAAGCCTGATTCGATTGAAACACCATATACAAAATTTTCCTTCCCAGACCTGAGAGTACAGGAATGACTAGGACACACTAGACATCTAATCAACTTTCTCAAAGATTCATTACTATAGCTCCTCTTTGCTGCCACATGTTTGTTTTCATCACTTTCGATTACCTAAAAAGATGTGGCGAACCACAAGGGTGAGACCCATGTCCTAGAAAGAGATATAACCTCCAACATTGCTTATTGATTACAACATTTCAAATAGTAGATAACTAAATAGTTGGAGTATTTAATAATCAATTAAACAGATTGAATAGTTCAAGTATACTAAACAGATTAAGAAAATCATCTTAGCAAAAAGTATGATCATCAATGCATATATAGATAACAAATAAATTCATTTTTCTGGATAGATATCTACTCAAATATCATCAAATTGCATCTAATAACAATAATTATCATTAATCTATCTGTCATCATATTCCTTGCTAATAGTACAAGAAATCTAGTAGCATAAGCATCCCTGGCATCATGAATATGTCTAGTAACATAACATGGCTATCAATTTTGGCATCTCAAATAAAGTGAATAGATCTATATCATAAGTAGAACTAATGTCATAGCATAATTAACCGCATAGGCATGATTAGCAGTTTATGCATTTATAATAACATAGGCATGGCTAGCAATATTAAACATAGGTAGCAGCAACATCTTAACCATCAGTGTCAGTATATTTGACAACATAATCATGTTTACATAATGAGCATAACTACAACATAAGAATATCTATTATCTCTTATTGTAGTATACATGATCTTAATGGAAAGAAAGCAAACAAGTGTTATCATCCAATATGAAGCATTGTGTATAACCCTAAATAGATATGCTACATGGTTGTCTTATATCTTTATTATTCCATTGGGAATTCGAATCATACCATCCAATGTCCAACCGACTCCTACAAAGGGCTATTCTGTTCCTACAAGATCTAGGAGTTCTGGTATCCTAAGATCTCTTCCCCTCAATCAGTACGAGTGAAAGGCAGTGACATATAGTCAAACTACAAAACAACGACATATAGTCCTGTAACTAGCCCAACTTGGTACAGGTCACGACGCTAGCATCCAGGGTATTCAAAAACCTGTAATTCGAGGTACAAATGTAGTTGTCCTCATTCACATCAAATGTCTGAGGCATGACAATAGCCATCCTCCATAACCTGCACTGTGGATGACAAGGATATATACTCAACTTGCCACTCCCTCATACTCAACAGTATGTGCTCTGAGTTTCCTTTAGGAATACTCATTTCGCCATCCAGCAAGTTATGACACTGAAGATGGCTCTACGGCACAGGGCAATACATGATTAGAGTTGCACTTGATTAGTTATGCCAATTGGGTGAATTAAGGTTGCATCAAACAAGTGGACATACAAACCCTAATTCACTTCTAGCAAGCATATAAATGTCACAACTTCAAAATATATAAAACATGTGAAACATAATTTCTCATATTATCATCATATGGTACTATTCACTTGCCATTCATGAGACTACACTAGTCATCATACTATCTCAAGATATAAATCCTTTTCACAATATCACAGGGTATCAACCCTTATCAATGCAAGAGGATTACACCTCATTCATGGCTCAACCATGCCCAAAGGTCATTAAGACCATCATACTATTCCCTGCAAGATCAACATTATCTTTGCATGCCTTATAACAAGGCTCAACAACATCACTTACACATAATACTCTGGATCACCACAATATTACATTAATGAGATATGAGATATTCATAAACAATCATAGTAGGGTTATATTAACATTAAGAACATTCTTTTATTACATCAACATGCAAGGAATCTAGATATGATTAACCCTCATCATATTCATAATGCACACGTTTAGCATAAGAACGTGTCAACCATGTGGCTATGATAACCACCTAACACATTAAGGTAATGATCATATTTAAGGAGGTTATTTTACCATCATGCAATCATATCAGAAGGTTATACATGAATACCCATCTTTATCTATTTGCATTAGAGTTAGGTTCAAAAAGATAAATTACATTAATGTTACTAATTAGCACTCATACCCAAACCCTAACTCACAATATCCCCATTGGATCATGGATGCATAAGGTGAAGCATCACCATCACATTCCATACTATTCTCAAGTATGAACCCACACATAAATCAAGGTGTAACCATCACATTATATCATACTAGGGTTTCAACATCAATAAGAGAGTACTCCATGATTGTATAAATCATTCAAGGACTATGAAAAACCAATTACCATCATTTAGTTATATTAAAGCTAGATGTAACAAGCTACACCTCATTATGATTACCCATTAATTCATTATGGTGATTATCCATCATTATCATATGAGGGTAAGGGTAAGACTACAAGTTTAAGGCATTGAACTGTCAAATCAAATCATCAGAATCATAACATCAAATTATCATCAGCTAGTTATATTTTTCTCTAGAAAGAGTCACCATCTAACCTTAGACATCACTTGATTAACAACATAAAAAGTTCCATTGAGAGTAGGGTAAAACCCACAAGTGATTGTTTATTTAAAACAAATCATCTGTAAATGACATTCTAAAGTTGATCTCATAAAGGAAACCATATGAATCACTTTATTAGGACCAAAATATTACAATTAGGCATCATTCCAATTTATTGGATGAAAAAACATTAGATCCCAACCATTAGGTCAAGTTCATATATTTAAACCATAAATTGCAGTATAGGTTCGACCATTACATTAAATGACCCAAGAAACAATTGGTTTAAGGCTTAATTGATGCTACATATACATGATTAACTCACCATAGATTGTGGAGACCTGATACACCATCAGTAGTGACCATTAAATCACCATAGGTTGTTATATCAACACTATATTCGTTAATCACCATCGTATATCAAAATAATATCACCATTGATTGATAGCATCATTAGGTTACTTAGTTGTTAATCAGTAAGCTTCTAGTTAGGCCAGCACCTGACCTAAGTGGTTAACTTCAGTTGACACCCCTTGTCACCATCATCAGTTGTCATAAAGACAACACCATCGGTTGTTGCAAAGGTACCACCATTGAGTCATGTGTTTATAGAAGAAATCAACTTTAAACCCTAAAATTGACCATTGGTTGATAGGTGCTTAGCACCATAGGTTGTCAAACCAACCTGATCCAAGTCATACTATACCTTAGGAAGAACTTACACATCAATACAGGTTCATCTAGAACTGAAATCAGAATAGGGAGCATTATAAAAATCAAAATCCAAGTCAAGCATAGCTTTTTAGTGCATGGATCATCATTTTCAAGAAAGAACATGAGCTAGCAAGCTTATGGTAAGCGAAAGTTATAAAAATTGCATGTAATTAGAAGATAAACTCCCAAATAGAAGAAAATATGAGGAAGTAGGATAGGAAATCCAAGTATTAGCTATGAACTCGTCCATCTAGTGCCTTTCTTCATCAAATGAGCAAACCTTAAGCATAAGGAGCAAGAAAGGTAGGGCTTTAGAGCTTTAGAGCAATTTTTACCATGGAACAGTAAGGTTCTGACCTGGAGAAAGATAGGAGGAAGGATAACAAAGAAATAAATGGAGGAAAGAAGGGGATTCTTACTCTTTTAGGTCAAGATCACTAGAAGGAAGCTTTTCAAACCCTAAAAGGAAGTCAATTGCAACCCTAGATTCTTTTTCCAAGAAGATCCCCTCTTTCTTCTTCCTTGGACAGGAAATTCACAAAACATAGAGGGAGAAAGATGTTCATAGAAGGAGGGAAGTGGTGGAGAGAAAATGTCTCGTTTGGGTGCTTAGGGATAAGTATATGAAACTTTAAGATAAAGAAAAAGAAAAAGTTGAAGTTCTAGTATCTTTCCAAGTGTCCATGGCCTTAAACTATTAAGAATATACAAGAACACACACAAGCAACTCTTTAACTATCCATATAGAATTCTTAGCCCTCATTTATTGAATCTCCAAGAAAAACAAATAATTCGTTAGTTGATAGCTACTAAAGGTAGCTCATCCATGAAGGGGTAAACCCTAAAATACCCTTATGGAAAACACCTTCAAACCAAGGTTTAAATAGGCACCCCATAGATCAATATGATCAAGAATTATGGAAAATATTCAAGGAACATAATTCAAGATATAAATTGCAAAGAAAACCTCTCAATTGGGTAAATTGTAGAAAAGCCTAAAATGTGCATAAAATTGCATAACTTGCTCAAACAATGTCCAAATTGGACCAAATTTGAAACTTAAGCTTGTATTATGATTTCAAAGCATATAACAAAGTTAGATTAGGGTTATAATAATTAAATAATGATAATTAAGCTTGTTCAACACTTTAAGCAAGGTTAGGGATCTCACAACCATAAACCCCTTACAGGGATTTTGCCCCTGAAATCCAAGGTACACATAGATGGACACTTCTCATGCACATCATCCTCAATATTACACATAGTTACTTCCATATTATGGTACTGTC
The DNA here is from genome assembly GCA_963693085.1 of Alisma plantago-aquatica. NCBI lineage: Eukaryota > Viridiplantae > Streptophyta > Magnoliopsida > Alismatales > Alismataceae > Alisma > Alisma plantago-aquatica. The sequence goes on along the minus strand of OY856414.1, from coordinate 52,566,878 downwards.
ACATCGATCTTATAGAGGTCATGTTCTCTTTCAATTCATACATATCTTATCTTGGGTCAGCACAAAAACTCCAACATAAGAAGACATTTGCAAATATTGAACATAGAAATTTGTTGTGCCACCTATACAAATATAATAGTAACTTTCAACTTTAAATTCTATCTATCATCCTAAAATTATATCTATTGTATCAACAAACCATCTATCCTTGATAGTGGTCTTTCCCAACTATCAATAGACCATACACAACATTATAGAGTCACTTTAGTTTTTCCTTCCAAACAACATTTATAGGATCATCATCAACTTTCTCTCTCTCTACGAGAGAGGAATACTTGGAATGTTCATTTAATAAACATCTCCAACCATCACATATTTATCATACTATTGATACATCTGGGATACTAGGATTCATTACCTTGGTATCCACCTCATGTTCTATAAGAAACTCACATCCTTATCTCATCTCCTTTTACCAACATAATCAAATCCAAGACATATAAGAGGATTCTTCTTAATTATTGGAAGGCTCAAAAGAAACTCATTACAAAATTTATGATCTTGGAACCATAGCCCAAGCAACCTTATGATATAATAATCCAACTAACCTCATGTTTACAAGGAATCCACACATACCAAGTGGCAATGATCCACTTGAAAGTTGTGCCCTGGAAAGGAAAGACACAAAGGGAAACACACTTCCCACATCATAGCAACATTGTTCAAGGGTCACTAGCAAAAAGGTAACCAATTCTATTTTCATTATGGAGGTTACAACTTCTTATGTGTCATTTTACCTTTTTCATTTCGGGTTCCTTGACATTACAATAGGAATCATCATGACTAACATATCTCATTACTCCTTCCTTGATGACTAGTTATCACCCTTGGATATGTTCTCTTGTTTTATTATGTTTTTCAACCACTTATCAATGGGTAAATCATCATATTCCACATTTTCTACATTAAGCAGGGATCATCTCTCTTAATTTCATTCACATGCCATGCTGATTTTACATTAACACTTTCTTACACACATAGGTTGGTCTGAGATTAACTCAGGTTCCACCTTATTCCTTTTTCATTGTTCCCATTCATCTTCTCATTTTATACTTATTATAGGTGTCTTCTCATTTTATTCTTATTATAGGTGTTCTCTCCATCTTATGTGGATTTCATACCTTGATTCACTTTATAAGCATAGACTTATCTATCTTTTACTTTATTATCTTCTTGAATCACATCTTCAAGAACTCCTCCTTTTCTTATTTGTATTCTGATATAGATTACATGGTGTTGTATCTTTCTCTTATAGTTACCAATAATTCAAGAATTGATAAATAATGATGTAATCCTCATCTTCTCTTGAGGTAATATTAAGTTATCTACACCATGATTTCTGCTTTATTCTGCTCTTCATATTATTCCAAAATGATTACTTGATCAGAGTAATAAAAAATATAACAATCTAAGAGTTCCATACTTACCATTTTTCAATAATTGAATACCTGGCCAGGGCACCCAAATATTGAGATTAGGCAGTATGCACCATTTTTTATTTCATATTCCTAATTTTGATATCATCCTAGTCCTAAGTCCTAGTATCCCTATAGACTCAGTGAACCTAAAGCTCTGATACCAACTTGTGAGAACCTGTTACACTAAACGAGATTACTCAAAACATAAAGCACAGTCAATCACTAATTAATCACATACCCAAATATATGGGTAAATTAAAACCGATTTCAACATCAGCACCTGCTTAGAAACATTTTTATAAGAGCTCAACATCTTTATTCTATCCATACTATGCCAAGAATTTGATACAAATTGTTCTATCACCTTAGCCACAACATATATACACAGGAGAATAATATTTGTATATGCCACACAAACAAGCATTAATATGCTAACAAAAGTCTGATTCGATTGAAACACCATATACAAACTTTTCCTTCCCAGACCTGAGAGTATAGGGATGACTCTAGCACACACTAGACATCTAATCAACTTTCTCAAAGATTCATTACTATAGCTCCTCTTTGCTGCCACATGTTTGTTTTTGTCACTTCCAATTACCTAAAAAGATGTGGCGAACCATAAGGGTGAGACTCATGTCCCAGCAAGAGATATAACCTCCAACAACGCTTATTGATTACTACATTTTAAATAGTAGATAACTAAGCAGTTGGAGTATTTAATAATCAATTGAGCAGATTGAACAGTTCAAGTATACTAAACATATTAAGCAAATCATCTTAGCAACAAGTATGATCATCAATGCATATATAGATAACAAATGAATCCATTTCTCTGGATAGATATATACTCAAATATCATCAAACTGCATCTAATAACAATCATTATCATTAATATGAGTTTCATTATATTCCTTGCTAAAAGTACAAGCAATCTAGTAGCATGAGCATCCCTGACATCATGAATATGTCTAGTAACATAACATGGCTATCAATATTGACATCTCAAATAAAGTGAACAGATCTATATCATAAGTAGAATTAACATCATAGCACAATTAACTACATAGGCATGATTAGTAGTTTAAGCATTTATAATTACATAGGCATGGCTAGAAATATTAAACATAGCTACCAACAACATCTTAACCACTAGTGTCAGTATATTTGAAAACATAAGCATGTTTACATCATGAGCATAACTACAACATAAGCATATCTATTATCTCTTATTGTACTATACATGATCTCAATGAAAAGAAAGCAAACAAGAGTTATCATCCAATATGAAGAATTATGTACAACCATAAATAGATATGCTACACGGCTGTCTTACATCTTTTATTATGTCCTAGGGAATTTGAATCATACCATCCAATGTCCAACTGACCCTGCGAAGGGCTATTCGGTTCCGTACAAGATCTAGGAGTATTGATATCCTAAGATCTCTTCCCCTCAATCAGTACAAGTAAAAGGCAGTGACATATAGTCAAAAACTGCAAAATAGTGACATATAGTCCTATAACTATCCCACCTTAGTATAGATCAGGATGCTAGCATCAGGGGCATTCAAAACCCTCTAATCTGAGGTACAACCGCAGTTTTTCTCATTCACATCAAATGATTGAGGCATGACCATAGCCATCCTCCATAACCTGCATTGTGGATGACAAGGATATATCCTCAAATTGCCACCCCCACATACTCAACAGTATGCGCTCTGAGTTTCCCTTAGGAATACTCATTTCACCATCCAGTAAGTTCTGACACTGAAGATGGCTCTACAACACAAGGAACTACATGATTAGAGTTGTACTTGATTAGTTATGCCAATTGGGTCAATTAAGGTTTCATCAAACAAGTAGACATACAAACCCTACTTCAATTTTAGAAAGCATATAAATATCACAACTTCAAAACATATAAAATGTGTGAAACATAATTTCTCATCTTATCATCACATGGTACTATTCACTTGCCATTCATGAGACTACACTAATCATCATGCTATCACAAGATATAAATCCTTTTCACAATATCACAGGGCATCAACCCTTATCAATGCAAGAGGATTACACCTCATTCAGGGCTCAACCATGCCCAAAGGTCATTAAGACCATCATACTATTCCCTAAAAGATCATCATTATCTTTGAATGCCTTATAACAAGGCTCAACAACATCACTTACATATAATACACTGGATCAGCACAATATTACATTAATAAGATAGGATATATTCATAAACAAACATAGCAAGGTTATATTAATATTGAGAACATTGATTTATTACATCAACATGCAAGGAATCTAGATATGATTAACCCTCATCATATTCATAATGCACATGTTTAGCATAAGAACGTATCAACCATGTGGCTATGATAACCACCAATTAACACATTAAGGTTATGATCATATTAAGGAGGTTATTTCATCATCATGTCATCATATAAGAAGGTTATACATGAATACTCATCTTTATCTATTTGCATTAGAGTTAGGTTTAACAAGATAAATTATATTAATGTTACTAATTAGCACTCATACCCAAACCCTAACTCACAGTATCCCCATTGGATCATGGATGCATAAGGTGAAGCATCACCATCACATTCCATACTATTCTCAAGTATGAACCCACACATAAATCAAGGTGTAACCGTTGGGTTATAGCATACTAGAGTTTCAACAACAATAAGAGAGTACTCCATGATTGTATAAATCATTCAAGGACTATTCAAAACCAATTACCATCATTTAGTTATATTAAAGCTAGGTGTAACAAGCTACACCTCATTAGGGTTACCCATTAATTCATTATGGTGATTATCCATCATATATAATCATATGAGGGTGAGGGTAAGACTACACGTTTAAGGCATTGAACCATCAAATTCTCATCATCAGAATCATAACATTGTGCTACACGCTTCACCCAGAACAATGGGAATATTTAGGCATCAACTTCTGACCATTAAATGTTGAAAGGTAAATCCATTAGTCATTTACATAAGTAAATATCTTGAAAAAACCACATGTGAAGTCATTGAGTTTTTCTCTAGAAAGAGTCACCATCTAATCCTAGACATCCCTTGATTGACAACATAAAAAGTTCCATTGAGAGTAGGGTAAAACCCACAAGTGATTGTTTATTTAAAACAAACTGCTAGTAAATGAGCTTCTTAAGTTGATCTCATAATGGAAACCATTTAAATCACTTTATTAGAACCAACATATTACATATAGGCATCATTCCAATTTATTGGATGAAGAAACATTAAATCTCAACCATTAGGTCAAGTTCATATATTAAAACCATAAATAGGAGTATAGGTCTGACCATTGCATCAAATGACTCAAGAAACCATTAGTTTAAGGCTTAATTGATGCTACATATGCATTCTTAAGTCACCATAGCATGTGGAGACCTGATACATCATTAGTAGTGACCATTAAATCACCATAGGTTGTTAGATCAACACTATATTCATTAATCACCATCCAATATCAAACTAATATCACCATTGATTCATAGCATCATTAGGGTACTTCGTTGTCAATCACTAAGCTTCTAGTTAGGCCAAAACCTGAACTAAGGGGTGAACGTCAGTTGGCACCCTTTTTCACCACCATCAGTTCTCATGAAGACAACACCATTGGTTGTTGCAATGGAACCACCACCGAGTCATGTGTTTCAGCTTTAAACCCTAAAGTTGACCATTGGTTGATAGGTACTTAGCACCATAGGTTGTCAAACCAACCTAATCCAAGTCATATTATACCTTAGGAAGAATGTACACTTAAATATGGGTTAATCTAGAACTGAAATCAGAATAGGGAGCATTATAAAAATCAAAATCCAAGTCAAGCATACCTTTTTAGTGCATGGATCATCATTTTCAAGCAAGAACATGAGCTAGCAAGCTTATGGTAAGCAATAAACATGGATCAAGTTATAAAACTTGCCTATAATTATAAGATAAACTCCCAAATAGAATAAAAAACGAGCAAGTAGGGTAGGAAATCCAAGCATAAGCTGTGAACTCATCCATCTAGCACCTTTCTTCATCAAATGAGCAAACCCTAAGCATAAGGAGCAAGAAAGGTAGGGTTTTAGAGATTTAGAGAAATTTCTACCATGGAACAGAAAATTTCCAACCTGGAGAAAGGTAGGAGGAAGTATAAAAAAGAAATAAATGGAGGAAAGAAGGGGATTCTTACTCTTTTAGGTCAAGATCACTAGAAGGAAGCTTTTTAAACCCTAAAAGGAAGTCAATTGCAACCCTTGATTCGTTTTCCAAGAAGATCCCCTCTTTCTTCCTCCTTGGACAGGAAATTCACAGTAGCACAGAGGGAGAACAAGGTTCATAGAAGCATGGAAGTCTTGGATAGCAAATAGCTTGTTTGGGTGCTTAGGGATAAGTATATGAAACTTTAAGATAAAGAAAAAGAAAAAGTTGAAGTTTTAGTATCTTTCCAACTGTCCATGGCCTTAAACTATTAAGAATATACAAGAACACACACAAAAATATCCCCCACCATCCATAGAGACATTCTTATCCCTCGTTTCTTGAATTTCCAAGAAAAAAAATAATTAATTAGTTGATAGCTACTAAAGGTAGCTCATCCATGAAGGGGTAAACCCTAAAACACCCTTGTGGAAAACACCTTCAAACCAAGGTTTAAATAGGTGCCCCATGCCTAAAAAATCTCAATAAGTATGAGAGAATATCCAAAGAACATAATGAAAGAAATAAATTGCAAAGAAAACCTCTCAATTGGGTAAATTGCATAAAAGTCTAAAATTTGCATAAAATTGTATAACTTGCTCTAACAATGTCCAAATTGGACCAAATTTGAATCTTAAGATTGTATTATGATTTCAAAGCATATCACAAAGTTAGATTAGGGTTATAAGAATTAAATTGTGATAACTAAGCTTATTCAACACTTTAAGCAAGGTTAGGGGTCTCACAAGAAGGGGGAAAAGAGAGAAGAAACTCCCTCTCACTTGGGTGTCGCCTTGTCAAAACATGGCCTATTACCCTTGTGATGAGGAGCTTAATCTCAAGAAAGACAATGGCAAAAAAAGATCACTTGTATGGAGAGAAGAGGGTTTATATAGGAAAGGAGAAGAGAGGTAGGTCAAGGGATGAGGTGTCAACAAAAGAAGGCCCCAAAGGGACACTTGTCCACTCAAGAAGCTAACATGCAACCACATAAAGCCCACATGCAAGTATCACCACTAAGGGTGACACCACTCAACCAAGGGTAAAACAAGGCACTCTAAAAAACAAAACTCTCTCTCATGAAGACAAGAGAGAGAAGGAACACTATAGATGTAGAAAATTACAAAAATACCCCCACAAATGGGTAAGTTGTAATTTGCACCAAAACATGCACACAAAGCACAAACAACATCCAAACAATCTCAAACTGGAGACATAAGCTCTCCACCAACTCTAAGATCATCTCAAAGGATTAGATAAAGGTTTCAAGGACAAAATCAAGCCAAAAAATAGGGTTAACCCAAAACAAAGGTCAGGGGTCTTACAAGCCATAAACCAATAAGGATTTTTCCCCCAAAATGTGAAGTGAAAAGATACTCCACCAAAAGCTCCACTTTTAGTCACAATATCACCTTAAGAAATAAGAAACACCAAGGTTAAATGATAGCTCAAGAAAGAGGGCAAGAAGTTCCACGCCAAACCAAATGAAAGAAGGGGGAAAAGAGAGAAGAAACTCCCTCTCACTTGGGTGTTGCCTTATCAAAACATGGCCTATTACCCTTGTGATGAGGAGCTTACTCTCAAGAAAGGGAATGGCCAAAAAAGATCACTTGCATGGAGAGAAGAGGGTTTATATAGAAAATTAGGAGAGAGGTAGGGAAAGGGATGAGGTGTCAATGAAAGAAGGCCCCAAAGTGATACTTGTCCACTCAAGAAGCTAACATACAACCACATAAAGCCCACATGCAAGTATCACCACTAAGGGTGATACCACTCAACCAGGGTCAAACAAGCCACCCCAAAATATGACACTCCCACTCATGAAGACAAGAGAGAGAAGGAACACTATAGAGGTGGAAAATTACAAAAAAAACCACACTCCCTCTCATGAAGACAAGAGAGAGAAGGAAACACTATAGAGGTGGAAAATTACAAAAATACCCCCACAAATGGGTAAGTTGCAATTAGCACCAAATCAGGCACACAAGACAAACAACATCCAAACAAGCTCAAACTGGAGACATAAGCTCTACCAGCTCTAAGATCATCTCAAAGGATTAGAGAAAGTTTCTAAGCACAAAATCAAGCCAAAACAAGTAGGATTAACCCAAAACACAGGTTAGGGGTCTTACAAGCCATAAACCCATAACAAGGATTTTGCCCCTGAAATCCTAAGAGAAAAGACACGAGTGCTTCTTCTGCATCTCTTCCACAAGCTCCCATGTGGCTTACTCAATACCACAGTGATGCCACAGAACCTTCATAAGCACCATATCCTTATTCTTTAACTTCTTCACCCTCCTATCAAGGAACAATAGGGGCCCTTCAACATAGGACATGTCCTTATCAAGCTCAACCTCCAATGGCTGCAAAACCAACTCGGTATCAGGGTGGCACTTCCGCAGCATAGACACATGCAGCACTATGTAACTTGTGCAAATTAGGCAACAACTCCAACATGTATTCCACCTTCCCAACATGTTCCACCATAGGGTAAGGTCCCATATACCAGGGAGCCAGCTTACCCTTCTTCCTAAACCTCAAAACACCCTTCCAAGGAGAGACTTTGAGATACACCATGTCCCCCACTTGAAACTCCAAGGGTTCCTGACAGTTATTAGTATATTACTTTTTTCTATCCTAGGCTACTTTTAATTGATGATGAATCACTTTGATCTTCTCTATTATATGTTGCACCAGCTCAGGATGAAGAAGTTGATATTCACCTATCTCATACCAACACAACAGAGATCTACAATGTCTCCCATATAGTGCCTAGTACAGTGCCATGTTGATGTTCCTCTGGTAATTGTCATTATAGGCAAACTCTATCAAACTGAGATAGATGTCCCAACTCTGCAAAAATTACAAGACACAAGCCCTCAACAGGTCCTCTAAGGTTTGTATGGTCCTCTCAGATTGACCATTCATCTAAAGGTGGAAAGAAATGTTGAACCTCAACTACCTACCAAATTTGTCGTACAAACGTTCCCAAAAGTGACTCGTAAACTAAGTACCTCTATCTGACACGATATTATCTAGGAAACCATGCAAATGCACTATCTCATACATGTAGATCTGGGTGAGCTTAGCTAATAAAAACATTGTCTTCATAAGCAAGAAGTGTGACACTTTGTCAACCGGTCAACTATCACCCAAATGGAATCATGTCCTTTGGTTGTCCAAGGAAAACCAACCACAGAGTCCATTATGAAATGATCCCACTTCCACTATGGTATGGGTAATGGTTGTAGCATCCCTACGAGTTTCTGGTGCTCTGCCTTGACTTGATGGCACATTGTGCACCTGGCCACAGACTGGGTGACATCCTGCTTCAATCCAGGCCACCAATATAGATCTTTAAGATTATGGTACATCTTGGTGCTACTTGGTTGCATAACATACATCAAATATTGAGCCTCTTCCAAAACCATCTTTCTTAAACTATCAACATCAGGAACCACACATCTATAGTGGTAACAAACTATCATGTCATCTTCCTCATGGAAGCCATCACACTTCTCGCTGCCAAACTCTGATCTTATCTGCTGTATCATATTATCACTTTGTTGTGCCTCTTTAATCTGATGTCTCAATGTGGGATTTACCTACAACCATGACAATAGCCGGCCTAGCATGGACACCTCTAGCTTCACGTTCATCTGACATAAGGAGATCAATATATCTCTCTTATGACACACCAAGGAGTTCAATTGTGACTGCCCACTAATGATGTTGAAGAAATCTTTTTGCTCAGCTCATCTGCCATGACATTTGCCTTTCTTGGCTTGTAATCAATCATGCAATTATACTCCTTATTTAACTCCATCTAGCACCTCTTCTGCATGTTTAACTCCTTCTACAAAAAGATATACTTTAGGTTCTTGTGGTCTGTGAATATCTGGAACTTCTCACCATAAAGGTAGTGTCTCTAGGTATTCAAAGCGTGAACCACTGCGGCCAACTCCAGGCCGTGGTTAGGATAGTTCTCCTCGTGTTTCTTATGTTGTTGTGACACAAAAGATATCAAATTCTTATCCTACATCAGCACACATCCCAAACCATTATGTGATGCATCACAGAAAACTATGTAACCTTTCTCCTGCTCAGGAAGCACTAGCATTGGTGCACTCATCAACTTATCCTTCAAAAACTCAAATGTAGGTTGAAATTTGTCATCCTAGACAAAAGGTACATCCTTCCTCATCAGTTTGGTTAAGGGCAGCGCCATGGAGCTAAAGTTCTTAATGATCCTCCTATAGTAGCCTGCCAAACCCAAAATGTTGTGCACTTCCATCAATGTCTTCGAATGCTCCTACTCTAGCATGGATTCAACCATCTTGGGGTCCACATGAACACCCTGAGTAGATATCATGTATCCTAGGAAGGATGCCTCCTTCAGCCAAAACTCACACTTGTTGAACTTGGTATATAGATGATGTCATCTCAACAGGGTCAATGCCTGACAAAGATGTTGTTCGTGTGGCTGGCTATCATGACTATATATCAGGATGTCATCTATGAAAACCACCACAAATTTATCAATAAATGGATGAAATACTTTGTTCATCAAGTCCATTAACATTGTTGGTCCATTGGTTATCCCAAACGGCATAACTACAAACACATAATGACCATACCCAGTCCTAAAAACTGACTTGGGTATGTCATCCACCTTGATCCACAACTAGTGATACCCCAACCTTAGGTCTATCTTAAAGAAGACCGCAACACCTTGTAACTGATCAAACAAGTCATCAATCCTCAGCAAAGGATACTTGTTCTTTATCATTACCTTGTTCAACTATTTGTAGTCTATACGCAACCTCATGGATCCATCTTTCTTCTTCACAAACAACATGAGAGCACCCCATAGTGATTACTTGGTCTGATGAAACCCTTCTCAAGTAGCACTTGCAACTATTTCTTCAACTCTGCCATCTCTGCTAGCACCATCCTATACGGTGTTTACACTATCGGTTGCGTTCTAGGGACTAGATTGATCTCAAAATCAATCTCTCTGATAGGGGGAACACCTGGGAACTTGTCTGGAAACACATAATTAAACTCTCTAAAAAATGGAACCTCTTGGATACTCAGACTCCTCACTTTGGTATCCACCACATGAACTAAGAATGCATTACAACCCTATCTCATCAACTTCTTAGCCACCATCTTTGAAACTAAATAGGTAGGGAGAATATTTCTATCACCTTGGAAGATCTACAACATGCCACCATCTACAAATGTCACCACCTTAGAACTACAGTCCAAGACCACCTGATACTTCTCTAAAGTGTCCATTCCAAAGATCACATCGAATCCATGCATATCAAGAGGTAAGATACCTACTTGAATGATGTGTCCTGAGAAAGAAAGGGCACAAGAAGGACACACCTCCTGCAACTCTGCATGACCAACTAATGGGGTTTATAACAAATACTATCTCATCTACAGATAATAGGAAAAGAACAAGCATCAATCACTTCTTGAGTGACAAAAGTGTGTGTCACACCTGGGTCAACCAAAATAGATATAAAGCAAGAAGAAGATAAATCTGAATGAAATAAATCCATATAACTTATCACTACTTACGGGTTGACCACTCCTTTCGACTGACTCATAGCATAGAATCTAGTTGTTGACTACTACCTTCTTCCTCTGTTGGCTTGTCCTAAAGAACCAACTTGAGATGCGTATCCCCGTCCCCTTCCATTACCACTTAACTACTATCTCTGTGAGCCCTACTGGCTATGCCTTGGTTGCTGGGTGACTTCTTCATCCTTCATAAGGTAGAATAGCTTTGTATGCCCAACCATTCCACACTTATAGCACGTCTTGCTCTCATACCATGGCCTAGATGGCCCCGTCACTGATGCAAATGCTACAATCTAAGATCCTACTAGTGGAAGACTGCATCATATGCCCTTATCGAGAGACCACTGCATTTGTGCACTAGACCTGTATTGTGTTTGTAGTGAAGAAAACTTAGGCTTCTTAATGCCTCCCAACAACTATCCCTGGTACTGTGCCGACCTCTTCTTGAACCACCTCTCCTACTTCTTGACCATAGATTGTTCAATCCTCCTAATAGAATCCACAAACGTTGCAAACCTCCCACGATTTTCAAGTGTTGTCGTCGTCGATGTCATCTCACCATTCAACCCTTCTCAAAATGTTGGATCCTTTCCTAATCCGTTGATGCCATGTGAGGACAAAACCTCAACAGCTCCATAAACTTTTCTTCATACTAATTAATCGACATGGACCCTTGTCAAATACACTCAAACTAACTGATTTTCTTGACCAAATAGGTACGCAGAAAGTACCTATCGGCAAACTCTCATCTGAACTCCTCCCAATTGATATCAACACCTAGTCATTTCTCCTCTTCAATGGCCCACCAATGGCCAACACTCCTTTTAAGTGATATATTGCATGCTTCACCTTATTGGCCTCGAGGATATTAAGGATCTTGAAAGCCTTTTCCAACTCCATCATCCAAAGATCAGCATCTGCTAGATTAGTCATACCATCATACTCCATAGAACCAACACATCTCATCCTCTCAAAGGTCTTCCCCACTCTTGGAGATTCAGAACTGAGGATAGTTGCCCTATTCTGAGGGGTAGGCATCCTATCTACCATGTGCGTCATCTTTGCTAGAAACTACCCAAATACAGATGGGAAGGTAGGGTTCTCTATCGCAACTGAGTCAAAACTGGGTCTCATCAGGCACCTGATCTTCTCTTACCTGAGCCCTCACACCACCACTAGGTGTAGCAACACTGATCTCTACAGTGTGTTCTTCACGTTCTCCAAGAATATTTTCTACTCTTCTTCTTTTTCTACATAAGCAAAAGTCACTATAAGACAGACTAGAGGACACTAGAACATACCAAACCCTAGTCCTAGGTCCTTGTAGACTCATAGAACCTAAAGCTCTGATACCAACCTTTCACTATGATGCCCCAATGTGCCATAAACAAGATTACTCAAAACAAACACAGAAACAACACTAAGCAAGCAAATTGCCAAAAAATATGGGAAGTTAAACCTGATTTCATTAAAGCACCATAATCCAAAAAGTTATAACATATGAGTCCACAAAGACTACAACATGTAGCACATAACATGTCACATGGTGCTTACATCATTGCAGATCAACATTCATGTCATCAACATGTTACATAAGATATTGGTTCCACATATACAAGTGCAACATTCATGACTATACAACCATGGCACATAGGCCAAAACCTCATATCGATCACATAACCATAAAACATCTCAAAATAAAAACACCCCAAGGACCTGAGTCTACAGGGATGCCTCTAGGACTCTAACACCAAAATACTAGCAACATATCCAACCTTATTAGCTACCACTCTTGTTGTTTCTCTTCCTCAGCTATAAGACCTCTACCTCTTCATGCATGGTCACCTAAAAGATGTGGAAACCCATGAGGAGGGACCAAACTTCCTAGAGAGAGCTATAACTCTTTGCTAACACTATTAAAGCACATGTAAGCTATGCAATTAAAACTAAGCAGATAATTAACATAAGCTAGCAAGTTGAGCAGATTAAACAAGACTAGGCATCTACTACTAAATAGTGGATCAAATTATATTCTAAAAAGGAATATGAAGAATATGTATAACAGTTGATTCCTCTTACCACATTATAATTCAAGAATTATGTACAAAGGTAAGGAAAAGGCTCAACCAATGTGAGATCTGAATTTAAAGGCAAGTTGAGTCCACACTATGTTGAACCATTTAAAATATTAGACAAGGTTGGAGATTGTGCATACCGCTTATCTTTACCTCCTTCCTAGGATAAGATTCATAATATGTTCCATGTCTCTATGTTGAATAAGTATGTGAAGGATTCTTCTCATGTGCTTATTGTTGAGCCTTTGGAGTTACATGAGAAACTGACCTATGAAGAGCTACCTATGAAGATCCTTGACTCCTGAGTAAAGAAACTGAAGAAAAAAGGGATTGAGATGGTAAAAGTTTTTTGGAAATATCATGGTTTGGAAAAAATCACTTGGGAGTAGAGGGATGAAATGTTACATACTCACCCTTCTCTTTTTGCTTGAGATTTCGAGGAAGAAATCCTTTTAAAGGGGTGGAGTGTTGTGACATACTAAATATTAGATGTAATCTCCATGTAACCCATTTTCCCAAGTTTCTCTTTCATTTATATCCTTTATGTCATTCATGTTTAATTAGTGGAATTTATAGTGGTTTGGTGGACATTTATTCACTATTTGTACCAATAAAAGGGTGTATGCACAAATACCTCAGTGAAAGTCTATTAAGAACCTTATTTAGGTGTTATAAATCTTAATCCAACTTTTTATGTGTTTTTAAATCATAAAATGAGCCTAAGTTTCAAATTAGGTTCAATTTGAATGTTGTTTGTTCTAGTGATGCAATTTTAGGAACATTCTAGACTTTTATGTAATTTACCCAATTGGGAGGTTTTATTTGCAAACTATCACATGAATTATAATCCTTATATATTCCCTTACTATTATCGAGATTTTGAACCATGGGGAACCTAGTTTCACCTTGGTTTGAATGTATTTCTCTCCAAGAGAATTTTAGGGATTACCCTCTTTATAAATGATCTTATCTTTAAAAGCTATCAACCAATGGGGTGATTTCTTTGATTGGAGGATGGTGGGGATGGCCTAGAAGTCTCCATGGTCTTTTAGAATTGATATTTGATAATCAAGAAGCCTCTATGAGCTGCCCTCTTGCATGGTGATGAAGCCCTAGGCTAAGGACACATGGAAAGTCGCATAGACACCTCATTTTTGCCCCCTTCTTTATAAATCCATATCTACCCCTTCCCACCTCCCATTTCAAAAAATCTTTTTCTCGTTATCTTTCCTCGATCTTATAGCATCATTCATACTATGTTTGACCACAAAGTTTCTATCCCAAGGTAAAAGAGGGTGTCTACCTTGGTGAAGAAAACTCTTAGGGTTCCGAATTTGCTCTATTTAGGGTTTCCAAAGCTCCTTCTTGGTGATTTCGACCAAAACTAGTAAGTTTACTCCTTTCCTTCCCTATTTTCATCTTCCTCTCACCTTCTTCCAGATCATAACCATGGACTTCCATGGTGAAACCCCACCTAGATCCCTTAAACACCTCATCTCCATGTTAATTTGCTAGGGTTTTTCACCTCTAAAATGGAGAAGGTACTTCTTGCTCGTGATAGGAGCTTTGTTGGAGAAACTAGCCTATCTAGCTGGGTAACCTTTTTGTTTGAACCTGTTCACCCTCCTAGAGGTTATTTTTATAACCCCCTTCTCATATATTGCTTACTACATGCTTAAAACGCATGTTTCTATGTTTAAAATTGATGATCTCCATCTCTATTTACCATGTTCTTCTAGGGTTTTGGTTTCTTGTTATTTTATATTCTTTAGAAGATCTAGTTTGGTTACCTATGCAATTCAAACCTTGATCTTCGGTCAAATGGTGTTTTCTCCCCCTCTCTCACTCTTCCTCTCTCTCAAAGATTAACTTGTCATTTCCTGATTAGATTAAATTGAAAATTTCATATCTTTTAATCCGCTTATCCAAATTTGACAAATAAATATGTTTTGGAATCATAAAATTAATATATAACTAATAAAAATATTTTCAAGTTGTTATTTTTAGGTTTGAAAAAGGGTGATTTTTGTAAAATGAATTTAATGCATAAAATCCATAAAAAATTACATCTTAATCATCATAACTCCAAAGTTAAATAAAAATATATTTTCTTGATTAGGAGAACCTAATAAGTTCATTGGTGAGGTTTTTAGAGTCTAAATTTGAGTTTTTCTAAAAAGGTCTAAAATTAGGGTTTCTATACATTAATGTGCATTACGTATTCTAATACATGTTAGTTCATTGAAAATAGGCAAAGAGGAACTTGGACTCAATTAAAGTAGTGAAAGTTAGTAATTGATATCAGTAAGAGAGGTATGTGCATTCTTACACCCTAAGTTTGGATATTTGCAAACCAAACCCTATATTTCCCTAATGAGGCTTAAATGTACCCTATTTCCTCTATTCATGATTCTTTTGTTAAATTGCCTCAAAATCAGTAATGATATTCTTTTTCTTGGGTCTTGTAGCCAACTACCATATTTCAAATATATGATTATTTTACTTTCCATGATTTCTTTTCTAGAATGTTCATTTTATGGACTATTTAGATATAGTAGTGGTATGTATTTAAAATCACCCATAAATAGGGCATGTATTATTTCACCCTTGGGAATGTCTTATTCTCCCCCATAAAAATATGTGTAGGTGATTGGGGATGTATTAATTCTTCCCTCACCTATAGGTTGAGGTTTAGTAGGTGCCTCAACCCTACTTAGTGAAGGTAGTCATAATTATTATGCATGCAACCCATTTATTATATTTTTTATGGCAAGCATCTATTTAAAAATAGCCTCATACACTTAAAATCTTCATCTTATGATGAAAAATTGCCTTTATTTACGTGTTTTCTTTTCCTTGATAACCTGGTCATCTTTATTGACACATACTTTGTTTTCCTTTCCCTTTTGTTGTGTGTGTGTTTTCCCAACCACCCAGGTATTGAGCAAGGTGAAGACCAAGTCCAAGGAAATCGACACCAGGAGTATATCTCAAGTTTTCTGAAGGATGTCTAGGTTGATAAAGCTAGATCCCTAGTTTTCTTATCTTTTTGTTTTGAAAAACTTATGTAGTGAACTATGATGAAATCCATGTAATAACTTTAGTTTTTTTTTTCACTGCTATTGACATTCTTTATGTATCTGGTGCATGCTTATTTACTTGGAATATTATACATGCATCCTTCAATATCTCTTGTATTTCTTAAAAGATGGATGTTTTGTATTTCCTTTAAATTTAGTAAGGAGGTGATCTCTCCTCTTTATGGTACATGTCTCGACCCACAAGAAACCACGTCACATTCAGATAGGGTTAGGGTTTTCACCCACCTGAGAAAGCATATCGCGACCCAAAAACAAGGATCATCTCAACCCGCGACAAGGGAATAACTCAGGACCAAGTTAAGTCACGACCAACCAAGGGAAAAGGGAAACATTTTCACCCCAAGGTGTCACGACCATCAAGGAGAAGCATGTCGCCACCTCCACAAGGTCAGTATTTGCTAGCCAAAACCTCAAGCCAAAGAGATGTCGTGACCCAAGACAAAACATGGCATGGGGACCATCAAGGGTCAAGTCACCACCAAGACCAAGAGCAAAAATCAAACCAAGGTCAAAATAGAGATAACCCATGGCTAAAATAGGAGAAAAAACAAGGAAAACCCATCATCACCATGAAGGAAAAACCTCATGTAAAAAAATCATCAAAACCTAAAAACAAGTTTCATGAAACCATCAAGAAAAGAAACCTCAACAAGAGAGAGAAACCAAGATCATCACCACCAAAACCAAACCAAAACTTCATAGAACACAAAAACACTTGATCATCATGCATACACCTCAAACCAAGGTTAAGGAAAGAAGTAAAATCCATCATTCACCTCAAAACTGAAATCGAGTGGAAAGGAAAATAGGGTTTCAGATTACATCCTAACCAAGCATTATCTCAACATCATCTAAGTTCTAGAGTCTATTTTCATCTACTAGCATGTTAAAGGAACATGTATAGAGAGAAAATAGTAACATGAAAGCATAAAGAGTGCAATAATAGAGGAGGTTAAGAGTTATATAACCCTCCTTAAAGAAGATCAACTCCAAGGAAGGCAAGCTCCAAGCACACAATCACCAAGGAAGATCAAGCTCCACTAAAATATCAAATTTAGGCCACAAGACCACTTCAAGAAAGAGACAACACCAAGGTCAAAGGATATCTCAAGAAAGAGGGCAACAAGTTCAAGGCTGAACCAAAAGAAAGAAGAGAGAAAAGAGAGAAGAATCCCCCTTTCACTTGGGTGTTGCCTTGTCAAAACATGGCCTATTACCCTTGTGATGAGGAGCTTACTCTCAAGAATGACCACCATGTCAATACATGGTATTGGGCCGAAAAAAGAAAGATGATGGGGTAGAAGATCCAAATAAAACATTAGCAAAGAAGTTAAACACTCTCTAAGGTTAAAGATGACCAAGGATCACCACAAACTCCACATGCAAGGGTTGAACCACCTTCAAATCACCAAGGATAGATCCTTCTTACTCCACCAATCTCTAAGATCATACATACAAGGAAGGAGAAAGAGGATGTTTGAAAAATATCCCTTGCATGTAGAGAAGAGGGCTTCTATAGCAAAGGAGGAGAGAGGTAGGGTAGGGGATGAGGTGTCAATGAAAGAAGGCCCCAAAGGGACACTTGTCCACTCAAGAAGCTAACATGCAACCACATAAAGAACACATGCTAGAGATGGTGATACACTCTAGGTTGGATGTCGACCACCTAGGCCACCCAACTCTCATGTCGCGGCCACAACACACCAAGGAAACCACCCACAGTCGTGACACACCACCAAGAAACACTAGGTCACGACACAAGGTCACCACAAACCCTAAGTCAAGACACTCTACACAAGAGGACCCATCTTGACCCAAGATACCCAAGACCATCTTGGTTACAAAAATTACACCTAGGGGAGGTATTTCGACCGTGACACCCTCCAACTAAGCCCTAAGTCGTGACCTAGCTCGAAACAACCAACAAGGGTCACAAGGTCAAGGCACACCAAACCCTAGCAAACCCATTTCACCACTAAGGGTGACACCACTCAACCAAGGGTCAAACAAGGTGCCTCAAAGAACCAAACTTTCTCTCATGAAACCAAGAGAGAGAAGGAACACTCTATAGATGGAAAATTACAAAAATACCCCCACAAATGGGTAAGTTGCAATTTGCACCAAAATAAGCACACAAAGCACAAACAACATCCAAACAAGCTCAAACTAGAGACTTATGGTCTACACCAAATCTAAGATCATCTCAAATAATTAGATCAAGGTTCTAAGAAGAACATCAAGTCAAAACAAACATAGTTAACCCAAGAAATAGGTTAGGGTCTTACAAGCCATAAACCCCTAACAACAATTTTGGCCCTGAAATCCTAAGAGAAAAGAGATGGGTACTTCTTCTGCATATCTTCCTTAAGCTCCCATGTGGATTCCTCAACACCACGGTGATGCCACAGAACCTTCACAAGAACTATATCCTTCTTATTCAACTTCTTCACCCTCCTCTCAAGGGTCAATACAGGCCCTTCAACATAGGACATGTCCTTATCAAGATCAACCTCCACTGGCTACAAAACCAACTCGGTATCAGGGTGGAACTTCCTCATCATAGACACATGGAACACTGGATGCAACCTATGCAACTTAGGTGGCAATTCCAACCTATAGGCCACCTTCCCAACACGTGCCACCATAGGGTAAGGACCCATATACCAGGGAGCCATCTTACCCTTCATCCCAAACCTCAAAACACCCTTCAAAGGAGAGACTTTGAGATACAACATATCCCCCACATGAAACTCCAAGGGTCTCTGATAGTTATCAGCATATGACTTTTGTCCGTCCTGGGATGCTTTTAGATGTTGTTATGTCACTTTGATATTTTATGTTGTATGTTGCACTAGCTCAGGACCAAGAAGTTGATATTCACCAGTCTCATACCAACATAATGGAGACCTACAACATCTCTCATACAATATCTTGTACAATGCCATGTCAATGGTCTTCTGGTAACTATTATTATAGGCAAACTCTATCAGACTAAGATGGATGTCACAACTCCCCAAAAACTACATGTCACATGCCCTCAACAGGTCCTCCAAGGTCTGTATGGTTTTCTCAGACTGACCATCCATCTACGTGTGGAAAGTAGTGTTGAACCTCAACTACATACCCAAAGTTGTGTGCAAACGTTCCCAAAAGTGACTCATAAACTGAGGACCTCTATCATACACTACAGTAGCCGGGACACCGTACAAACAAACTATCTCATCAACGTAGATCTGGGTGAGCTTCTCTACTAAAAATGTCATCTTCACATGCAAGAAGTGTGTTGACTTTGTCAACCAGTCAACTATCACCCAAATGGAATCATGTCCTTTGGCTGTCCTAGGCAGACCAACCATAAAATCAATTGTGTCATGATCCCACTTCCACCGCGGTATGGGTAATGGCCACAGTGTCCCTACAAGATTATGATGTTCTTCCTTGACTTGCTGACACACTATGCACCTGGCCACGAACTCAACTACATCCTACTTCAAGACAGACCACCAATACAAATCTTTAAGATTATGGCACATATTGATTCTTCCTGGGTGCATAGCATACATCAAAGAGTGAGCCTCTTATGCAACCATATTTCTCAAATTGTCAAAATCAGGAACCACAACTCTACCATGGTAACAAACTATCCCATCATTTACCTCATGGAAGCCATCACACTTCTCACTGACGAACTCTGATCTTATCTATTGTATCATAGTATCATCCTATTGTGCCTCTTTGATCTATTATCTCTACATGGGCTTTACCTACAACTGTGCCAACAGCCCTGGTAGCATGGACACCTCTAGATTCACATTCATCTAATGGAAGGAGACGAACATGTCTCTCTTATGAGACACCAAGGAGTTCAACTATGCACTTCCCACTGATGATGTTGAAGAAGTCTTTCTACTTAGTGCATTGGCTACGACATTCCATTTTCCTAGGTGGTACTCAATCGTGCAATCATAGTCCTTAGTTAACTCCATCCAATGCCTCTGTCTTGTGTTTAACTCCTGCTACAAAAGATATACTTCATGTTCTTGTGGTCTGTGAAGATCTAACACTTATCACCATAAAGGTAGTATCTCCATGTCTTCAAAGTATGAACCACTATGACCAACTCCAGATCATGGGTAGGATAGTTCTCCTCATGTTTCTTCAGCTGTTGTGATGTAAAAGATATCACATTCTTGTCATGCATTAGTACACACCCCGAACCATTCCATGATGCATTACAAAAAACTATGTAACCTTTCCCCTGCTTAGGTAGCACTAGCACTGGTGCACTAATCAGCTTCTCCTTCAACAACTAAAATCCAAATTGACATTTGTCATCCCAGACAAAAGGTACATCCTTCCTCGTTAGCTTGATAGGGGCAACACCAAGGAGTTGAAGTTCTTAATGAACCGCTTGTAATAGACTGCCAAACCCAAAAAGTTGTGCACGTCCATCGGTGTCTTCGACTGCTCCCACTCCAACATAGATTCAACCTTCTTGGGGTCCACATGAACACCCTGAGCAGATATCACATGTACTAGGAGGACACCTCCTTCATCCAAACCTCGTACTTTCTGAACTTGGTAGACAACTAATGTAATCTCAACACCATCAACACCTGATGAAGATGTTGTTCGTGCTGATGGTTTTCACGATTGTATATCAGGATGACATCTATGAAGACCACCACAAACTGATCAAGAAATAGACAAAACACTTTGTTCATCAATTCTATGAACATTGTCGGTGCAATGGTTAGCGCAAATGGCATAATCATGAACTTGTCATGACCATACCTAGTCCTAAAAGCCGACTTAGGTATGCCATCCACCTTGATCTGCAAGTGGTGATACACTGACCTCAAGTCTATCTTAGGGAAGACTATAACACCTCATAACTGATCAAACAAGTCACCAATCCTCGGTAAGGGATACTTGTTCTTTATTGTTACCTTGTTCAACGGTTTGTAGTCTACACACAGCCTCATGGATCCATCTTTCTTCTTCACGAACAATATGGGAGCACCCCACAGTGATGTACTCGGTCTGAAAAAACCCTTCTCAAGCAGTTCTTGCAACTATTTCTTCAACTCTGCCATCTCTACTGGTGCCATCCTATATGCTGTCTGCACTATCAGTTGCTTGCTCGAGACTAGATTGATCTCAAAATCAATATGTCTGACAGGGGAAACACCTAGGAACTCATCTGGAAACACATCATTAAACTCTTTGACAACTGGCACCTCCTAGATACTCAGACTCCTCACTTTGGTATCCACCAGATGCACTAAGAGTGCATCACAACTCTATCTCATCAACTTCTCAGCCACCATCACAAACACCAAATAGGTAGGAAGAATCTTCTGATCACCTTGGAAGATACATGACATGCCGCCATCTACAAACGTAGCCACATTGGAACTATAGTCCAATACCACCTAATACTTCTCCAACATTTCCATTCCAAGGATCACATCGAATCCGTGCATATCAAGTGGTAAGAGATCTACTTGAATGCTATGTCCTGAGAAAGAAAGTACATAGGAAGGACACACCTCCCGCAACTCCACAGGACCAATTAACGGGATTTATAAACAAAGAATATCTCGTCTATGGCTAATAGGAAAAGAACAAGCATCAATCACTTCTCAAGTGGGAAAAGAGTGTTGCACCTGGGTCAACCAGAATAGATATAAAGAAAGAACAAGATAAATTAGAATGAAATAGCTCCATCTGACATGTAACTACTTGCGGGTTGACCACTCCTTACAGATGACTCATAACATAGAATCTAGCCATCACTTATTGTCACCCTCTTCCTTTACTGGACTATCCTAATGAACCAATTGGAGATGCTTGTCCGTATCCCCTTTCATTGCCACTGAACTATTGTATCTATGAGACATGTTGGCTCTACCTCAGTTGTTGGGTGACTTCTTCATCCTTCATAGGGCATAACAACCTTGTATGCCCAACCTGTCCGCACTTGTAGCACGTCTTGCCCTCATACCATGGCCTAGATAGTCCTATCACCGATGCTGATGCTACACTCTGAGATCCTGCTGGTGGAAGATTGTTTCCTCTGTCCTTACTGGGCAACCACTGTGTTTGTGCACTGGACCTCTATTGTGCTGGAAGTGCAAAAAACCTAGGCTTCTTAAAGCCTCCTGATGACTGCCCCTAGTACTGTGTCAGCCTCTTCTTGACACTCCTCTCCCGCTTCTCGACCACAAAATATTCAATCTTCCTTGTAGACTCCACAAACATCACAAACCTCTCATGATTTTTAAGTGCCACTGCCATCATTGTCATCTCACCGTTCAGACCCCTCCTGAAATATCTAATCCTTTCCTCATTGTTGACACCATGAGAGGATGAAGCCTCAACATCTCTATAAACTTTGCTTTGTACTCATTGATCGACATGGATCCTTGTTGGATCCGCTCATACTGACTAATCTTCTCATCCAAATAGGTACATGGAAAATACCTAGTGAAAAACTCTAGTTTTAACTCCTCCCAACTGATATCAACACCTGGTCATTTCTCCTCTTCAATTGCCCACCAAAGGCACTCCCCTTTTAGAGATACACTGCGTTCTTCACCTTATCGGTCTCAGGGATATTAAGGATCTTGAAAATATTTTCTAACTCCATCAGCCAAAGATCAGTATCTTCTGGATCATCCATATCAGAATATTCCACAGCACCAATGTGTCTAATCCTCTCAAATGCCTTCCCCACTCTTAGAGATTTGGCACCAAGGACAACTGCCCTAGGTCGAGAGGCAAGCATCCTATCCTTCATGTGTGTCATTATTGCCATAAATTGTCCAAATAGAGATTGGAATACATGGTTCTCTATCATAGTTAGGTCAAATTGGGGCTCATCAGGCACTTGATCTTCTCTTGCATGAGCCCTCCCACTACCACCAGGTGCAGCAACACTACTCTCTGTAGGGCGTCCTTCGTGTTCTCCAGCCATCTTTTCTACTCTTCTTCTTCTTCTGCATAAGTAGAAGTTACTATAGAACAGACTAGGGGACACTAGAATAGACACAAACCCTAGTCCTAGGTCTTTGTAGACTCAGTGAACCTAAATCTCTAATACCAACCTTTGACTGTGATGCCCCGATCTTCCATAAACAAAATTACTCAAACCAAATGCAGAAACAACACTAAGAAAAAGAGGATTTCCAAAAACATAGTAAATTAAAACTGATTTCTTTAAAGCACCATAAGCCAAAATCTTATAACATATGAGTCCACAAATCCTGCCACATGTAGTGCATAACATGTCACATGGTGCTTACATCACTGCAGATCAACATTCTTGTTGTCAACATGTTACACATGATATTGGTTCCAGATATACAAGTACAACTATCATTACTATACAACCATGGAACATATGCCAAAAACACATATCGATCACATAACATGTCACATGGTTCTTACATCACTGTAGATCAACATTCATGTCATCAACATGTTACACAAGATTTTAGTTCCACATATACAAGTACAATTGTCATAACTATACAACCATTGAACACATGCCAAAAACTTGTATTGGTCACATAATCACAAAACATCTCAAAAGTAAAACACCCCAAGGACCTGAGTCTACAGGGACGACTCTAGCACTGTAACACCAAAATATTAGCAACACATCCAAACTTATCAACTACTACTCTTGTTGCTACTCTTCCTCAGTTGCACAACATCTACCTCTTCATGCATAGTCACCTAAAAGATGTGGAAACCCATGGGGTGAGACTAAACTTCCCAGAGAGATATAACTCTCTGCCAATGCTATTAAAGCACATGTAAGCTAAGTAAGTAAGACTAAGCAGATAATTAACATAAGCTAGCAGGTTGAATAGATTCAATAATACTAGGCATATACTACTGAATAGTAGATCAAGTTATATTCTAAAAAGAAATATGAAGAACATGTATAACACTTGATTCTTCTTACCACATTATAATTCAAGAATTTTATACAAAGGTAACACAAAGGATCAACCAATGTGATACTTATGTCACCCTGAGCACATATATTACACAATTGTATTATGTCTTTTATTATGTCTCGACGATTTGAGTTGTACCACCCAAATCCAACTACCCCCTGCGAAGGGCAATCGAGGGTGCCATACAAGGTCCATGGAGGAGACAACATCCACAACCTCTCCAACACATATTTGTCAGTAGAAGAGAACACTGTAGAGTCATATCAATCAACTATAAGAGAGTGACATATGGTCACAAAATGGATTGTCTCATGCATGGTCGTCCATATAAAACACCTAGCCCACCTTGAACAGGTAGTAGTTCTAGAAGAACAGGCTCATGCATGGCCGTTCTTAAAAGAAGGAGTGTCTCACTTGTGGCCATCAATATCATAAGGAGATCAGCTCACGCATGGTCATCTCACACAATCGATAATTCTGGATGCAAGGAGATACTCGACTTGAACCCCTGCATATTCAAAAATATGAACTCCAAGTTAAACCAGTTTCACCAATCTAGCAAATAAAGCTAAAAGTGGAATTCAATCCATGGAATAGGACAAATTACATGATTAGGTTTCACTTGATTAGTTAAAACATGGTGACTTTTAGCATCAATCAAGTTACAATGTATAAAGCTATAACAAACTCTACATGATTAAGGGTGTGTTGCAACTTTAGAAGAAATAAAACGTACATGGTGTGAACATGTCACGCAACCACAACATAGAACTCCAAGATTTTCCCTAATGCAATCATCAAAGTCACATATCATAATGGGATCTCAATCCCTTAATCACATCACTTGAGGATATTATCTTTCAATAGGCATGAAGCCATGACCAGGTCAAAGGACCTATCATATTAAGCCATGTATGTTCATCATTACATTATTGTCTCATTAGTGTGCATAAGCACCCCCCGTATCACATAATCATCACCATAGCATACACAAGCCATGGCATATATATCACCTACAAGGCTAGGGGTTATAAATAAGAGAGAGAAAACATTCTACATGATGAACATCTCATAAGCGAAAGCAAACACATAATTCAACATTAGGGTTAGGGTTCCAAGCTTTAGACAATAAGGGTTTTGTAGATGTACAAGAAAGTACTAAACCCTAGATATAGCATCTCTAACATTCTAGGAATACTTTTAGGGTTAGGGGTCATCATAGGGTTTAAGAAACAACTGACTATGTAGCACTACATGTGGCTCATATGTAGTTCATTCATTACTCATACAAGTTCGTTGATGAAGTGTTCAAGCATGTGACTCAACCATCTAATTCATGTATGTCATGACCATCATCACACATGAGTCATGGCCACCATCACCCATGGTGTTGTGGCCACGACAAACCTCTTACATGTCATGACCACAACCCACCAAAGCATGTACATGTCTCGACCCAAAATCCACAAGGTCACATTCAGATAGGGTTAGGGTTTTCACCCACCTGAGGAAGCATGTCGTGACCCAAGAACAAGGATCATCTCGACCTGTGCCAAGGGCATAATTTAGGACCAAGCCATGTTGCAACCAACTAAGGGAAAGGGGAAACATCTCAACCAAACCAAGGTGTGTTTTGACCATCAAGGAAGTGGGTGTTGTGACCATCAAGAAGAAGTATGTCGCGACCTCCACAAGGTCAAGCGTCGTGACCCAAAACCTCAAGCCAAAGGCATGTCACGACCCAAGATAAAACAAGGAATGGGAACCACCAAGGGTCAAGCCACCACCAAGACCAAGAACCATGGTCAAAATAGAGATAACCCATGGCTAAAATAGGAGACAAAATAAGGAAAAACCCATCATCACCATGAAGGAAAGGCCTCATGCAAAATAGTCATCAAACCCTGAAAACAAGCTTCATGAAACCACCAAGAATAGAAACCTCAAAAAGAGAGAAGAACCAAGATCATGGCCACCAAAACCAAACCAAAACTTCATAGAACACAAAAACACTCGATCATCATGCATGCACCTCAAACCAAGGTTTAGAAAAGAAGGAAAATCCATCATGCACCTCAAAACCAAAATCAGGTATGAAGGAAAATTGGGTTTTAGATTACATCCTAACCAAGCATGATCTTAACATCATCCAAGTTCTAGAGTCTATTTTCATATACTAGCATGTTAAGGGAACATTTAGAGAGAGAAAATAGTAACATGTAAACATAAAGAGTGCAATAATATAAGAGGTTAAGAGTTATATAACCCACCTTAAAGAAGATGAACTCCAAGGAAGGCAATATCCAAGCACACGATCACCAAGGAAGATCAAGCTCCACTGAAAGCTCCACTTTCAGCCACAAGATCACCTCAAGAAAGAGGAAAGACCAAGGTCAAAGGATATTTCAAGAAAGAGGGCAAGAAGTTCAAGGACGAACCAAAAGAAAGAAGGGGGAAAGAGAGAAGAAACTCCCTCTCACTTGAGTGTCTCCATGCCAAAACATGGCCTATTACCCTTATGATGAGGAGCTTACTCTCCAGAACGACCACCATGTCAAAACATGGTCTATGTCTGAGAAAAATGAAGAAATAGGGGTATAAAATCCAAAGAAAACATTAGCAAGGAAGATAAACACTCACCAAGGTTGAAGATGACCATGGATCGCCACAAACACCACATGCAAGGGTTGAACCACCTATACAGCACCAAGAACAGATGCTTATTGCTCCAACAAGCTCCAATATCATCCATGAAAGGTAGGAGAAATAGGTATTGGGTTTGGAGGGAGGCAGAGAAGGTAGCAGAAACAAAAAAATTTCTCCCCAAACCTAGAACGAAGGAATCGTGCCAACGTCTATATAGTAGGAAGGATGGTTTGTTGAGACATACCTTGTCCCAAGGCTTGATCGACAACGTTACCTCATGACTTGCGCGGTCTTCACCTCTGGTCTTGGACGGTGTCTGTGCAGCTTCTGATCACTGGGACTGTCAGGATTGACAACTATCCTCCGAGCGGTAGAAGTCTCCCTCCTCTACAGTCATCCACACAGACTGCTTGGAACTCTGATCGCCTTGTCCCACAAGGCACTGGAAGGAGTCATACCCTCCTGTTGGCGTACTAGTCAGTGACACACTATCCTACAACCAGTCACTTTTCTGTTGTTGTCTTTCCCTTGTTGTGCCTCCCTAATCGGGTAGCACTTGCTCGGTCTCTCCTGGTTACCACAACCAGAGAGAACGACAACTTTGAAGAGCAACTACTGTTCTGAGTTGTACTTGAGAAGCCCCCAATACCCCTATATATAGGAGGGTCATGGGATAGGGTTCTCTACCCCGGGAAATGCGGGATTAAAGTAGGAGTAGAAGGGTTCGAGATTTTCCACAAAATCTGACAAACTGCGCCAGTTGAACCGATCGGTTCATACCTGAACCGATCGTTTGGGGCCCTGAGCCGATCAGTTCATGCTTGATCTGATCAGTTCGTGGTCCTGGTCCAACTCAAATTGACTTTCATGTTCGTTTCCAACTAATCAAATATTATTCCTTGTTCAAATCAAAATTGTACTAGTGAAACAAATATGTATTTGCAAAAAGAGTCTTCTGACTTTCCAAACGATCTCAATTGGTCATACGAATCGACCGATTCAACAATTGAGCTTATCCTTTCATTGACATATGAACCGATCGACTCACCACTTTGAGCCGGACGGTTCACCAACCTGAGCCGATCGGTTCAAGCCTATGAGCCGATCGGTTGGAGCAGTAGACTGTGCAAATCAGTCAATTGCAGTTCCAATCAATCTGATACTCTTAATCATCTGGTCCAACACTTTGAACACTATGATTTTGAGCTATCAATTAACTGAGTGTTTAATTGAATTACTAAACTCCTTTAGTAATCAATCTAAACATCGTTTGTGGATAAACTCCTCTTCCAGGTTAAATCCTATGTGTGTGACCCTGTTGACCCATTTCACATTGGCAGTGAAAGTCCATAACACTTATGACTTCACAAGCAAAGAGTGGTGCCTAGTCACACATCAGTGCTACCCAAGTGAAAAGGGAAAGTTGGATAACAAATTTCAATCCTACAATCTACGAATGGTATTACAATAAATGTATAATTCCTTTATCACTAATGTCCAGAATGAACTCAAGGCATGGTACAGTCATCCTTTCAATGTTCATCCATTTCCTTGATCTCAAAGCATACTGGGTGAGATGTGTGTGACATCAATATCACATATTGATTCACACATACATGTGCATGCCTTTCTCAATCATACTCATCAAGTGGCCATGGACATCAAACTCCCTCAAGAGGGACAAATCCCATATCTATCACTCTCATCTCAAAATCCCCATGTGTCAAAGTCACCCAATCATCACCTTTATAACAACCCATGTTTCAAGATCATGTTTGATGATGTCAAAGTGTACTCAACAACATGTGTTGAGTGTAGTGATTTCAGGTCGAAGAGTCACACTCAACACCATCACTGTGAGAGATGACTGTGACTACCTAATCATGGTTCCATGTGTCACTGTCACAGTGGGTCTGTCTGATACACTTGTTCTCCAACAAGTACCTATGTGCTTGGTTTGATATCATTATATCATGACTAATGAGATTATGTCATCAACCAATACACAATTTTGTCTTTAGTGTTATTGATGTCTATGGTTATTTGCACAATAACAACCGACTAGGGACAAAACAAGAATGTATACTGTTAACATCCATATGATCTCATCGTTTAGGTCCTAAACCTAAAATCATACGTTATTGAGTAAAACAATTCTATAGACATCTATCATGTTATACTATCATCTCAGAAATAGTTAAAACATATAGATTGGAAATTGCCTTTATTATTATTCAAATCATTTATAGAGTATCCCATTACAATCATCACATGACTTGCTCTATGGGCATACATACCAACACACTCCCACTTGCACTTAGAGCCAGTCACCTAGGAACCTCAGTCCTTGTAACCTAGCATGACCATCATACTTCTGGTAAGAAAGGGCCTTTGTCAGTGGATCAACTATGTTTTCTTCAGTTGGTACTTTGCAAATCTTCACATCTCCTCACTGTATGATCTCTTGTATGAGATAGAAGTGCCGCATTATGTGCTTGGACTGTTGATGTGATCTGGGCTCCTTAGCTTGAGCAATAGCTCCAATATTGTCACAATAAAGCACAATTTCATCACAACTACTAGGAACTACACCAAGTTCAGTGATGAACTTCTTGATCCACACAGCCTCCTTTGCTGCATGTGAAGCAGCAATATACTCAGCCTCTGTAGTAGAATCAGCAACTGTATCTTGCTTGGAACTCTTCCAGCTCACAGCTCCATTGTTTAGGAAAAATACAAATCCTGATTGCGGTCTATAATCATCTTTGTCAGTTTGGAAGCTTGCATCAATGTAACCCCTTACTACCAGTTCTTCCTTTCCACCGTATACAAGGAACTGATCCTTAGTCCTTCACAAGTACTTGAGGATGTTATTTACAACTATCCAATGAGCATCCCTAGGATCTGACTGGTACCTGCTCGTCATGCTAAGGGCATATGAGACATCTGGGTGTGTGCACAATAAAGCGTACATAATGGATCCGATGGCTGATGCATATGGGATCCCATTCATACACTTCCTCTCTTCACAGGATTGGGGACATTGAGCTCTAGAAATGGTGACTCCATGTAGCATGGGGATGTTGCCTCTCTTTCAATTCTCCATGTTGAACTGCTTCAACACTTTGTCAATGTACGCGCTCTGACTTAGTCCGAGAAACTTTCTAGATCTATCTCTATAGATCTTAATACCTAGAATGTAGGATGCTTCTCCTAAGTCCTTTATTGAGAAAGTATTTCCAAGCCAAATCTTTACCTTATCTAAAGCTGAGATATCATTCCCCATCAATAGTATGTCATCTACATACAATATGAGGAATGTGATTGTGCTCCCACTAACCTTCTTGTACACACAAGGCTCATCTTCATTTTGGATAAAGCCAAACATTTTGACTTCCTCGTCAAATCAAAGATTCCAACTCTATTACGCTTGCTTTAATCCATAGATTGACTTTTACAGCTTACATACTTTATTGACATTGTTTGGATCTACAAAACCTTCAGGTTGTGTCATGTACACATCCTCATGAATATTCCCATTAAGGAATATGATTTTAACATCTATTTGCCAAATCTCATAGTCATAGTATGCCGCAATAGTGAGCATGATCCTGATGGACTTAATCATCGCAACTGGAGAAAATGCTTCGTCATAGTAAACACCTTGAACTTGTCAGAAACCCGTTGCAACTAATCTACCTTTATAAGTTTGCACATTTCCATCCATGTCGGTCTTCTTGTAAAGACCAAGTCTCTACTATTAAACATGATAAACAAAATCATCAATTGTGTAGCAGCGAAAATTTAAAATCTTGACTTTATTCAAAATGTATAAAGAGTACATTACAAAATTTCCATAAAGGAAGTACAACTTTATACAAGAAACAAGGATCTAGGTAGAGGAAGACTTAGACTAATACAACATGGTCTCCAAACAAAACAACTTATTATATATAAGGCAACTATGTCTAAGCAAGCTATAAGTTCCTTTTCTTCTTGTCCTGTCCTTATCCTTAGGTTCACCAAGCTTCCACTGCGCACTCTGATTCTAGCCTGGATGGTTGGGGTCATCCAGCAAGAGAGAGATAAAAGGTATGTGTTAAAAAGAAAGTATTGGACAAGGAATAATCAACAACATTGCATAATAAAGGATTCTCTATGGTATAAGAGTTTAGCAGAATGAGATAGATATTCAAATAAGAATAAGAGAACTGCCATATACAATCACCACCATATTAAATCACATAGCATGAATATATTAAGACACAAACTCATCTCAATGTAGGGTGAGGCACCTACCGGACCTCACCAATGGTAGGGGGACTAAAACCCCAGTGCCTAAAAAGTGGCAAGGGGACTAAAACCCCAGTGCCTAATATATAAAATGGCAGGGGGACTAAAACCCCAGTGCCCTGTGGGTGGTTTGTACTCATGTACACTACATTGTCATTTGGCCTAAAATACATCATGCTTAAATAGTCACTTGGCAGTATAGTGAAAAGTAACAAGATAGCATTGGGAATAAAACCCAAATAAATAAATAACAAGACCATCATAGGTCACAACCATATCCAAGAGTTCCAAGAATTAAAAGAGTCAACAAGCATAAAAATTATACAATGTTCCAAATATTTCAAAGGATAAACCAACATAGGCAATAACAAGATTACAACATTTCCAAGTAAAGGAGGCAACACATGTAGTAGCATGATTCACATGTTTAAATTGGATGACTCATAATGGCATAAGAAAAGATAATAAGGCTAGCAAAAATATAAATGGCGGGGTTGGATAAAATCCCAAATGAGAGTAGGTGTATTGCACATTACCATCACATTTAAATTCCACAATTAAAATAGGATCCACATACATAGGAGCCACATACCTGTTTTTAATTATTTACCATAAACATTCACCAAGTTGATTGCATCCAATTCCACATTTCCTAGTTACATTATTACACATGCATTAATATATGTAAAAACATAAATCATAGGAAAAACCATAATTTTACAAAATCACGATTTATGGTTCAAAACCAAGCCCAAAAGATTATTCATATTCCCCTAAATAATAAAACATATTTTATTACCTAATTTAGGGTTAAGATGAATTTATTATGTATTTTAGAACATTTTATATAATTAAAAAGGAATTCAAAACAAACTTCGAAAAAGGAATCCAAATCATGACTCAAAAATCATAAAATCGAATTCTACATTAAAAATCCTTTCCATAGACTATTTATTTGTATTTTTCTGACCAATGGTTGATTTACAATGAATTAAGTAAATATGGCCAATCAGAATTTAGGGAAATGCCACATAGGCAAAATAAAGGGCGATTGGAACACTGAGGCCGGGCCCACGCTGATACGGACCAATCACAATTGGCCGCATCAGCAGGTCCACTCTCGCTAACCTTGGTCAAAGGCGAGGGAGTAAGGATGTAAAAGATTGAAATACCCTTACTTGTAAATCGATTCACTTAAAGTGGCGAGGGCTCTTGAGTCATTTGAAACCATCGATCGTTTGCAAGCGAGAAACAAAGCTCAGGGTGCAATTACGAGATTGCCCCTGTGATCTAAAGCTAACGATTGAAGCAGTGAGGGACTCCAGGGTCATTTGACGACCTGGATTGCTTCCCCTCGCAGCCATGGCCGCGAGCAGAACCAGGGAGACGGAGGTGGGAGCCAACTCTGAGCTCCAGAGATGCTCGAGTCTGGGAAACTGTTACATCACCTTCGCCAGACCCTGGCGATGTTGAAGGAGCAACACGCAAAGGGAAATCGGGTGCAGAAATGGCCAAAGGCCGTCGAGGACAGGAGGAAACAGGGGAAAAACAAAGTCAGGAAAACCACACAAAAAACGCCGCCAAATCAAAAAACGAGGTCATGGTAACCTTCGCGGAGTCAAGGTGAATCAAAGGGAGGCGTCATCGAAGGTGGAGAAGCAACCAAGCCCAGAAATGGCAGGTGCCAGCGGAGCTCGACGATGAGCTTACAGGACACAGCGACCGGGGGCGACTCGAGGCAAACCGAGGGTAGAAACGGGAAGAGTGATGGCCGAGGATGCTTACCTAGAAACCAATTGGATGGAGGCGGTTGGAGGTACGAGCCGCAGGTCAGAGTTACTGGAGATGCAATTCGAGTAGGTCCAGGAGCTCCATGGAAAACGGGAAGAAATTGGAGGGAGGGAACGAAAGCTCGAGGCCTGAGGAAGCTTTAGACGCCCTTAAATAGGCGTTGGGAAGGCCAGAGCTCGCCATGCGACTCCTAGGTGGAGAGGAGGAGATGGCCCAGGTTAGGCGTTTCTCCTACAGTGAGCGTGGGGGCTCGAGATGGGGATCGTTAGAACCGGTGTGAAGAGCCGAACTCAACGGGCGAAGAAACGTGCTAAAAGGCACAGAGGAGAGGGAGAACGGATTTGCGGGAGCTGGGGCGCCACACCTGTTCAGATGGTCGGAGGTAGGGGATGAAGTCCCGGCCGTTGGATCGGATCAAGACTGATTAGGAGCCGTTGGATGTGAGACCACTATGGACCCGGGGCACGTGACAATAGACTTTGGCGTTGCGCATTAAATCGATGAAATCAATTAAAATCCCATAGTTAAACTTTATTAAAAGCTTATAAAATGGATTTGAAGGGTCAAATGAAGTCCAAATGACACCAAATTTGGACCACATGCTCATGTTAGCATTTAGAACGATGCTATATAATTATATTTCGTATTTATGTCCAATAAGGTCCTTAATTAATATATTGCTCATTAAAGTGTTCTTTTAACACATTAAAAGGTGTGAATTATTATGAAATGACTATATTAATGCAATTAGTGAGTCAAATTCGAGGTGATAGATATATATGAGTATTCAGAGAAAAATATCAACCTTTAAATATATTATCACACATTTATCATCAAATTGGAGGAGCGAGAAAGTAAAGGGGTTAATATACTCATAATTAATTCAAATGCTTATTATTATTAATATATTTATCCAAAAAGCTCCAAATTAATATTATCTGCTTATTTCCATCCTTACTGACCAAATTACATTATTAACCTCTCTTATCTCCTAAATTGGGTTATTTGTGCAAACACCCCTCCATTATCATAAATGAGGGTAAATAGGTGATTTTAAACATTGAATTGTGCTCAAATTGCACAAGGGGTCCAAAAAGAATATAAAACAAGGGAAATTTATGAAAATGGTCCAAATGGACTAAAAAGCCAAGAAAAGATCAAAAGTGGGTAAATTACAGGAAAGACCCTGAGATTCAGTATGTTACAGCACACCACCCCTTAAAGAGGATTTCATCCCCGAAATCACAATAAGAGGAAAGAGAGGGTGGGTGTGCAACATACCAACCTTAAGCACTAGGTTATAACCCTTAATCTTGGGTACAACACACAATCTACATAAGTCAGGTGTTACTAAGGTTTCCACAAAACCTATAGCCTTATATCAAAATTAAACTAACATTTTTGCCTCATTAATATAATCTACATCATGAAGAGGTAACATATATATTATACTACTACTTGTGCCACATTTTATTCAAAACATTTATATCTCCATATTATATCATGTGTATTTCCCTCATCAAGGGTTTTAAGCACAATTATGGTTTACTAAGCCATTTCAACATCAATTAATGTATTAGGTTAAAACCTTAATAGCATGAATTCCTTTTCCATTATCCCCTTAAAACCATTATGTGGAGTTATCACAAATTATTATGAAGAAAAAGTTAATATTATCCAACAAGTTATTAAGCCTATTTTAATTCCAAATAATGTTCATATAACACATTTTCATATCATCTTTCATACTCATATTAATGACATCATTAATCATTTTCGTCCATTACACTACATATTATGAGTTATACATATTTTACTTCACATTAGGCATTTATGAATATTTATGTGAATCCAACTATTCATCATCATATATGAGTCATTATATGCATTTTAGTGAATATGATGTAACCCATTAATATATCAAGTTATGATGAGGTGTTCATTAGGGGACAAGGTGATATACCTTATATATTGATAACTTAGTGACTATAATCCATTTATATGCATTAGGGTATATTATGTGATGATGACACCTAATGTCACTAATGTATCATGAAAGGTATATATATGTACATGTTGTCAAAACTAGATGATTATATATTAGGGTTTGGGTCAACTTGATCATTACATGTTAAAGCATCCTTAGGGTGTATTTTACCATACATATTTTACCATTAGGGTGACCTAATCAAAACTATACATATGAATAATTAATGATTATGTGCTTCAAGAGTATATTAAGGTTCAAGCATGAGAATTATATGACCTATCCATTTGTTCATAAGCAAACAAGATGAATTACAATTATATCATGTTTGTTCAACACTAAACATATAAGCTCTCTATTCCCATATCTAAGGAGTTAGGGTTTCATGATTTCAAGGCATTGAGGGACTCCAACCCCCTAAAGAGGATTTCGTCCTCGAAATCAACAACCCCAAAATCTATCAAGGTACTAATACTACCTTTCCACTGAAAGGGTTGACTAAGACAAACTATTTTAAGGGTGTAAATCCCAACATTAAAAGTCTTACTAAAATCTATCTTCCAAGTCAAGGTATAGCATAGGGTTCACTAAACCTTAAACATGGAAATCTAAGGGTCATATAAGATACTTAGGGATTACAAGATGATTTTTGTTTGAGAAAAGAAATAAAATCATCATATAAGAGTTATAAAGGTTACTCAACAATAATGTAATGTCTAAAGGTAGACTATTTCGAGCTGTCCATTTCAGATCAGTCCAGGCCAGGTCATATGAGCTCAGGAGTCCTCGTGACCAAGCTAGTGGGGTGGAGGAAAATATTGCCAGTCCCCAAGCTCTGACCCTTTCTAGACACCATCACTTTCAACTTCTTTCTCTAATAGCTACTCAATAGACATTTCACCAAAAAAGTTGACAAATTTTATTTTTAATTAATTATTATTATGATACTAAATCAAACTTTCATGCTAGGTCAACTCTAAGGTGAAAAACTAACTAAGGGAAACTATATAAGCTAGGGAGACAATTTGAATTAGTCAAGAATCCGACTACCTTGATGCTCTGATACCATGTTGTAAAGACCAAGTCTCTACTATTAAACATGATAAACAAAATCATCAATTGTGTAGCAGCGGAAATTTAAAATCTTGACTTTATTAAAAATGTATAAAGAGTACATTACAAAATTTCCATAAAGGAAGTACAACTTTATACAAGAAACAAGGATCTAGGTAGAGGAAGACTTAGACTAATACAACATTGTCTCCAAACAAAACAACTTATTATATATAAGGCAACTATGTCTAAGCAAGCTATAAGTTCCTTTTCTTCTTGTCCTATCCTTATCCTTAGGTTCACCAAGCTTCCACTGCGCACTATGATCCTAGCTTGGATGGTTGGGGTCATCCAGCAAGAGAGAGATAAAAGGTATGTGTTAAAAAGAAAGTATTGGACATGGAATAATCAACAACATTGCATAATAAAGGATTCTCTATGCTACAAGAGTTTATGAGAATGAGATAGATATTCAAATAAGAATAAGAGAACTTCCATATACAATCACCACCATATTAAATCACATAGCATGAATATATTAAGACACAAACTCATCTCAATGTAGGGTGAGGCACCTACCAGACCTCACCAATGGCAGGGGGACTAAAACCCCAGTGCCTAAAAAGTGGTAGGGGGACTAAAACCCCAGTGCCTAATATATAAAATGGCAGGGGGACTAAAACCCCAGTGCCCGACAGGAGGACGAAAACCCCAGTGCCCTGTGGGTGGTTTGTACGCATGTACACTACATTGTCATTTGGCCTAAAATACATCATGCTTAAATAGTCACTTGGCAGTATAGTGAAAAGTAACAAGATAGCATTGGGAATAAAACCCAAATAAATAAATAACAAGACCATCATAGGTCACAACCATATCCAAGAGTTCCAAGAATTAAAAGAGTCAACAAGCATCAACATTATACAATGTTCCAAATATTTCAAAGGATAAGCCAACATAGGCAATAACAAGATTACAACATTTCCAAGTAAAGGAGGCAACACATGTAGTAGTATGATTCACATGTTTCAATTGGATGAGTCACAATGGCATAAGAAAAGATAATAAGGCTAGCAAAAATATAAATGGTGGGGTTGGATAAAAGCCCAACTGAGAGTAGGTGTATTGCACATTACCATCACATTTAAATTCCACAATTAAAATAGGATCCACATACATAGGAGCCACATACATGTCTTTAATTATTTACCATAAACATTCACCAAGTTGATTGCATCCAATTCCACATTTCCTAGTTACATTATTACACATGCATTAATATATGTAAAAACATAAATCATAGGAAAAACCCTAATTTTACAAAATCATGATTTATGGTTCAAAACCAAGCCCAAAACATTAGTCATATTCTCCTGAATAATAAAACATATTTTATTACCTAATTTGGGGTTAAGATGAATTTATTATGTATTTTAGAACATTTTATATAATTAAAAAGGCATTCAAAACAAACTTCGAAAAAGGAATCCAAATCATGACTCAAAAACCATAAAATCGAATTCTACGTTAAAAATCCTTTCCATAGACTATTTATTTGTATTTTTCTGACCAATGGTTGATTTACTATGAATTAAGTAAATATGGCCAATCAGAATTTAGGGAAATGCCACATAGGCAAAATAAAGGGCGATTGGGCCACTGAGGCCGGACCCACGCTGACGCGGACCAATCACAATTGGCCGCATCAGCAGGTCCACTCTCGCTAACCTTGGTCAAAGGCGAGGGAGCAAGGATGTAAAAGATTGAAATACCCTTACTTGTAAATCGATTCACTTAAAATGGCGAGGGCTCTTGAGTCATTTGAAACCATCGATCATTTGCAAGCGAGAAACAAAGCTCAGGGTGCAATTACGAGATTGCCCCTGCAATCTAAAGCTAACGATTGAAGCAGCGAGGGACTCCAAGGTCATTTGATGACCTGGATTGCTTCCCCTCGCAGCCATGGCCGCGAGCAGAACCAGGAAGACGGAGGTGGGAGCAAACTCTGAGCTCCAGAGATGCTCGAGTCTGGGAAACAGTTACATCACCTTCGCCAGACCCTGGCAATGTTGAAGGAGCAACATGCAAAGGGAAACTGGGTGCGGAAATGGCCAAAGGCCGCCGAGGACAGGAGGAAACAGTGGAAAAACAAAGTCGGGGAAACCACACAGAAAACGCCGCCAAATCAAAAACCGAGGTCATGGTAACCTTCGCGGAGTCAAGGCGAATCAAAGGGAGGCGTCATCGAGGGCAGAGAAGCAACCAAGCCCAGAAATGGTAGGCGCCGGCGGAGCTCGACAGTGAGCTTACAGGACACAGTGACCGGGGTGTCTCGAGGCAAACTGATGGTAGAAACAGGAAGAGTGATGGTCGAGGATGCTTACCTAGAAACCAATTGGACGGAGGCGGTTGGAGGTACGAGCTACAGGTCAGAGTTACTGGAGATGAAATTCGAGTAGGTTCAGGAGCTCCATGTCAAACGGGAAGAAATTGGAGGGAGGGAATGAAAGCTTGAGGCCTGAGGAAGCTTTAGACGCCCTTAAATAGGCGTTGGGAAGGCCGGAGCTCGCTCTATGACTCCTAGGTGGAGAGGAGGAGACGGCCTAGGTTAGGCATTTCTCCTACAGTGAGTGTGGGGGCTCGAGATGGGGATCGTTAGAACTGGCATGAAGAGCCAAACTCAACGGGCGAAGAAACGTGCTAAAAGGTGCAAAGGACAGGGAGAACGGATTTGCGGGAGCTGGGGCGCCACAACTGTTCAGATGGTCGGATGTAGAGGATGAAGTCTCGGCCGTTGGATCGGATCAAGACTGATTAGGAGCCGTTGGATGTGAGTCCACTATGGACCTGGGGCGCGTGACAGCAGACTTTGGCGTTACACATTAAATCGATGAAATCAATTAAAATCCCATAGTTAAACTTTATTAAAAGCTTATAAAATGGATTTGAAGGGTCAAATGAAGTCCAAATGACACCAAATTTGGACCACATGCTCATGTTAGCATTTAGAACGATGCTATATAATTATATTTCGTATTTATGTCCAATAAGGTCCTTAATTAATATATTTCTCATTAAAGTGTATTTTAACACATTTAAAGGTGTGAATTATTATGAAATGACTATATTAATGCAATTAGTGAGTCAAATTCGAGGTGATAGATATATATGAGTATTAAGAGCAAAATATCAACCTTTAAATATATTATCACACATTTATCATCAAATTGGAGGAGAGAGAAAGTAAAGGGGTTAATATACTCATAATAAATTCAAATGCTTATTATTATTAATATATTTATCAAAAAAGCTCCAAATTAATATTATCTACTTATTTCCATCCTTAATGACAAAATT
Organism: Alisma plantago-aquatica; assembly: GCA_963693085.1. Classification (NCBI taxonomy): domain Eukaryota; kingdom Viridiplantae; phylum Streptophyta; class Magnoliopsida; order Alismatales; family Alismataceae; genus Alisma; species Alisma plantago-aquatica. The sequence continues at coordinate 52,527,298 of OY856414.1, read as the reverse complement.
ACATTATTAACCTCTCTTATCTCCTAAATTGGGTTATTTGTGCAAACACCCCTCCATTATCATAAATGAGGGTAAATAGGTGATTTTAAACATTGAATTGTTCTCAAATTGCACAAGGGGTCCAAAAAGAATATAAAACAAGGGAAATTTATGAAAATGGTCCAAATGGACTAAAAAGCCAAGAAAAGATCAAAAGTGGGTAAATTACAGGAAATACCCTGAGATTCAGTATGTTACACTTCTTCTTGAAGACCCACTTGCATCCTATGGGTTTTACCCCTTCAGGTGGTTCTACCAAAGTCCATACTTTGTTGGAGTACATGGATTCCATCTCGAATTTCATGGCCTCAAGCCATTTCTTAGAATCTAGTCCCTCCATAGCCTCTAGATAAGTAGTTGGATCATCATATATGATCAACTCACCACCTTCTTGAGTCATAAGGTATCCAAACCTCTCAGGTTCAAGGTGTGTCCTACTAGATCTATGAGGTCCTTGTGTTACTTTAGGAGACTGAGATTCCACAACACTTTGTGAACCTCTATGTTCCTCTTGTACATCTACTGGTTCAATGTTTTCTTGTTGGGCTTGAACCTCTTCAAGCTCATTTTCCTCCCACTATTTCCTTTGGAAATAAATTACTTTTCTAGGAACACAACATCCCTAGCAACAAACACTTTGTTGTTAGTTGGGTGGAATAAGTAATATCCCTTGGTCTCCTTAGGATATCCTACAAAATAACATTTATCAGATCTAGGGCCTAGCTTGTCAGGAAACATTTTCTTGACATATTCCTCACATCCCCAAATCCTCATAAAAGACATATTGGGATGCTTCCCAGTCCATATCTCATATGGTATCTTTTGAATTGATTTAGATGGTACTCGGTTAAGTGTAAACGCTACGGTTTCAAGAGCATGACCCCAGAAGGAAATCGGAAGATCGACAAAACTCATCATTGATCGCACCATATCCAGTAAAGTGTGATTCCTTCTTTCGGACACACTGTTATGCTATGGTGTTCCAGGAGGAGTCCATTGTGATACGATACCACATGCTCGCTGAAGGTCGTTAAACTCTTGGCTTAAGTATTCTCCCCCTCGATCGGATCGAAGTGCTTTGATAATTTTACCAAGTTGGTTCTGTACTTCATTCATGAAATCCTTGAACCTTTCAAGGGTTTCTGACTTATATTTCATCAGGTATACATAGCCATACCTACTGAAGTCATCAGTGAAGGTAATGAAGTACTGACACCCATTTCTGGCATTAGTTCTAAAAGTCCCACATACATCAGTATGTATGAGTCCTAATAGATTACTAGCTCTCTCACCTTTACCTAAAAAGGGATTCTTTGTCATCTTGCCCAACAAACAAGATTCACATGTGTCTATTGATTCATAATCAAAAGAGTCTAGATAACCATCTTTATGGAGTCTAGAAATGTGCTTCTCATTTATGTTCCCTAGACGACAATGCCAAAGATATATTTTGTTTGAGTTGTTGAGTTCTTGCGTTTTGGTGTTTACGTTGTACACACTTATTTCTAGATCTATCAAGTATAGACCATAAGACATTGGGGCACTGCCATAAAAGATCCCATCTTTTGAAATGGAACAATTTCCATTCTTAATAAGAAATTCAAAACCATCCTTGTCTAAACAAGAAACGGAAATGATATTCCTATTTATGGTAGGTACATAATAGTAGTTATTCAACTCTATTATTAGCCCACTAGGTAGAGTTAACTCATAGGTTCCTATGGCACTGGCGGCAACCCTTTCCCCATTGGCAACACATAGTTCAACCTCGCCTTTCCCCAAAGGCCAACTCCTTTTAAGATCCTTAACATTTGAACAAATGTGAGATCCGGATATGGTATGAAGTACCCACGATGAAGAAGTAGTAAAGTTAATCTCTATTACAAATACACCAGAAGTAGAGATCTCTATCTTTCACTTCTTCTTCCATCGTTCCTTCCATCCTCTCCATGTTTTGAGCACAGAAGACTTTGATGTTGGTTTGGTGAGAGAACCCTTCTCTCCCTCACCTTTATCCTTGGACTATGTTCCATTGATCTTTATCAATGAATTATCCTTCTTCTTATTTGTCTCAAACATCGCATTAAGCATACATAGAGTGCATTCAAAGACTACTGGTATATCTAGATTGTGCATAACACTTCTCACAATCCCTAACCAGTTATGGAATTTATTCTCAATTAATTTTCCCATTTTAAAAGATGATTATTTTTCCATTCTATAAGAGAAAATTGCATTTATCAAAACTCCTTTTGATTTGATTTGATTTGATTTGAATAATATTTGATGATAGTTAATTAGCCCTTTAATTAATTACCGCTCCCACTATTTTGATTCAAATTGACATCCCTCACTATCAATTCGGAAGATTACAACGTACAATCTTCTAGTGGGTCCAAGATCCATATTTCATCCAATCATGAGTCAGCTTTGGCTGATCGCCCATAATATAGATTATTTAGGTAGGCAACACTTGCCAATTACATCCTATGCAACTCTCGGATGGATGAAATGTGCAACTCCTTGCCATTCATCCTGTGCCTCTAGGCTTAGACGCTCTAAGAATCACTAGTTAAGTCTAACCCAAAAGCCGATACGGTAAACATGCATCCTGCTTTGGCAGATCCTACATGTCTTCCCTTCACACTTCCGCAAGATGGATGGCACACCACGCTTTGGCATAACCTACGCTTGTTCGATCGAGTTTTTCATGTGTGTCACTAATGGAAGGCATATAAGACTTAATATTTAATGAGGGATTTAGTTTTTATAGGTACATATACATATCCAATCACCACAATATATAGTATCTATCATATACATGCTATATCCCATAAAAAACATGTGAAATGATAAAAGTAATTATTATGGCCATCCTAATGTGATTCCTCGAGCCAAGAGGAATCACGGTCATCTAGGTCCACATCACATGCAACCTGTACCAGATGAACTTTGTGCTTCGTTGTTCTGGGTTTGATCAACTCATCTCCATGATTGATCGGCTCACCATCAGGTCGGTCGGTTGGGTGCCACCAGCCGATCGACTGGCACCTCCAGCCGATTGGATCACTGGTCATCGTGCATCTCATCAGGTCACCACCCGCTCATCTTGCTCCTCGAACTGGTCATCTATAAAGCCAACTAATCAGTTCACGCCTTGAACAGATCGTCTCAGTCGTCGTCAGGTTGTCCGTCGTTCTTTGACATAACATGAAATAAAAGTTCTATCCTATTTACATTTTAATTGAGAAACCCCAAGTTACATTCGGGAGGGGGAGCAAATTTAGGAAAGAAATCTCGAGTTATCTCAAGTTACATCAAGAAAAGGAGGTAGGGAATCAGTGCACAGACTGAGATGCAAGCAACCACATACAACCATACACAGACATAGGGTTTATTGGCCATAAACATGCTATACATCCACTACAAAACTTGTTTACGGGCGACGTGTATCGAGTGCATTCATATTACATATCATATATGTATATTGGAATTTGTGGATTTAGGATTGGACATGCATAAAGCCAATTTTATTCGCATCGTATGCAATAAATAAAAGCGACAAACCAAAATCGATCACATCAATAATCCTAAAGTATAGAGAAATTATCGTGGCTCTGATACCACTGCTGGGTTTGGAGGGAGGCAGAGAAGGTAGAGGAAACAAAAAAAATTCTCCCCAAACCCAGAACAAAGGAATCGCGCTAACATCTATATAGTAGGAAGGATGGTTTGTAGAGACATATCTTGTCCCAAGGCTTTCTCAGTGACGTTACCTCGAGGCTTGTGCAATCTTCACCTATGGTCTTGGATGGTGTCTGTGCAGCTCCTGATCACTAGGATTGTCGGGATTGATAGCTATCCTTCGAGCGGCAGAAGTCTCCCTCCTCTATAGTCGTCCACACAGACTGCCTGGAACTCCGATCACCTTGTCCCACAAGGAAATGGAAGGATTTGTACCCTCTTGTCGGCGTACTAGTCAACGACACACTCTCCTGCAACCAGTCATTTTTTTACTATTTTCTTTCCCTTGTATGCCTCCCTAATCGGGTAGCACTTGCTCAGGCTCTCCTGGTTACCACAACCAGAGAGAATGACAACTTTGCAGAGAAACTAGTGTTCTGAGTTATACTTGAGAAGCCACCAATACCCCTAAATATAGAAGGGTCATGGGACAGTATTCTCTACCCCGGGCAATGCGGGATTAAAGCAGGATTAGAAGGGTTCAAGATTTTCCACAAAATCTGACAAACTGCACCAGTTGAACCGATTGGTTCAGACCTGAACTGATCGTTTGGGACCCTGAGCTGATCAGTTCATGCTTGAGCCGATCGGTTCGTGGTCCTGGTCCAACTCAAATTGACTTTCATGTTCATTTCCAACTAATCAAATATTAGTCCTTGTCCAAATCAAATTTGTATAAGTGAAACAAATATGTATTTGCAAAAAGAGTCTTCTGACTTTCCAAACGATCTCGATTGATCATACAAATCGACAAGATCAACAATTGAGCTGATCATTTCGTACTTGTGAAGTCATAAGTGTTATGGACTTTCACTGCCAATGTGAAATTGGACTGCAGTGTCACACACATAGGATTTAACCTGGAAGAGGAGTTTATCCACAAACGATGTTTAGATTGATTACTAAAGGAGTTTAATAGTTAAATTAAACACTCAATTAATTGATAGCTCAAAATCATAGTGTTCAAAGTGTTGGACCAGATGATTAAGAGTATCAGATTGATTGGAACTATAATTGACTAATTTACACAATCTACTGCTCCAACTGATCGGCTCATAGGGTTGAACCGATAGGCTCAGGTTGGTGAACCAACCGGCTCAAAGTGGTGAGTCGATCAGCTCATATGTGAATAAATAATTCCTTTGTCACTAATATCCTGAATGAACTCAAGGCATGGTACAGTCATCCTTTCAATGTTCATCCATTTACTTGATCTCAGAGCAGACTGGGTGAGATGTGTGTGACATCAATATCACATATTTATTCACACATGCATGTGCATGCCTTTCTCAATCCTACTCATCAAGTGGCCATGGACATCAAACTCCCTTAGGAGGGACAAATCCCATATCTATCACTCTCCCCTCAAAAGCCCCATGTGTCAAAGTCACCCAATCATCACCTTTATAACAACCCATGTTTCAGGACTGCGTTTGATGATGTCAAAGTGTACTCAACGACATGTGTTGAGTGTAGTGATTTCAATTCGAAGAATCACACTCACCACCATCACTGTAAGAGCTGACTATGACTACCTAATCATGGTTCCATGTGTCACTCTCACAGTGGGTCTGTCTGGTACACTTGTTCTCCAACAAGTACCTATGTGCTTCATTTTATATCATTATATCATGACTAATGAGATTCTCTCATCAACCAATACACAATCTAGTCTTTAGTATTATTGATGCCTATGGTTATTTCCACAATAACAACCGACTAGGTACAAAACAAGAATGTATACTCTTAACATCTGTATGATCTCATCGTTTATTTCCTGAACCTAAAAGCATGCGTTATTGAGTAAAACAATTCTATAGACATCTATCATGTTATACTATCATCTCAAAAATAGTTAAAACATATAGATTGGAAATTGCCTTTATTATTATTCAAATCATTTACAGAGTATCCCATTGCAATCATCACATGACTTGCTCTATGGGCATACATACCAACAAGAGGATGGCCGAAAAATATCACTTTCCTGGAGAGAAGAGGATTTATATAGCAAAGGAGGAGAGAGGTAGGACAAGGGATGAGGTGTAAACAAAAGAAGGCCCCAAAGGGACACTTGTCGAGTCATGAAGCTAACATGCAACCACATAAAGCCCACATTCTAGAGATGGTGACACACTATAGGTTGGATCTCGACCACCTAGGCCACCTAACCCTCATCCCGTGACTACACCACACCAAGGGAACCACCCATGGTCACAACACACCACCAAGGACCACTAGGTCATGACAGAAGGTCACCACAAACACTAGGTCAAGACACTCTACATAAGAGCACCCATCTCAATCCAAGACACCCAAGAACATCTTGTTCACAACAACCAAACCTAGGGGATGTGTATAGATCATGAAACCCTACAACCAACCCCTAGGTTGCAACCTAAGTCGAAACAACCAACAAGGGTCACAAGGTCAAGGCACACCAAACCCTAGAAAACCCTAATCACCACTAAGGGTGACATCACTCAACCAAGGGTCAAACAAGGCACCCCAAATCACCACACTCACTTAAATGAATTCAAGAGAGAGAAGGAACACTCTAGAGGTGGAAAATTATAAAAATACTGCCACAAATGGGTAGGTTGCAATTTACAGCAAAATAAGCACACAAAGCACAAACAACATCCAAATAAGCTCAAACTGGAGAGTTAAGCTCTCCACTAGCTCTAAGATCATCTCAAAGGAATAGAGAAAGGTTTTCAGCACAACATCAAGCTAAAACAAATAGGGTTAAACCAAAACACGTGTTAGGGGTCTTACAAGCCATAAACCACTAACAAGGATTTCACCCATAAAATCTTAAGCAAAAACAGATGGGTACTTCTTCTGCATCTCTTCCTCAAGATCTCATGTGGCTTCCTCAATAGCATAGTGATGCCACATAACCTTCACAAGAACTATGTCCTTATTCTTCAATTTCTTCACCCTCTCGTCAGGGATCAATATAGGCCCTTCAACATAGGACATGTCCTTATCAAGCTCAACCTCCACTGGCTACAAAACCAACTTGGTATCAGGGTGGCACTTCCTCAACATAGACACATGGAACACTGGATGTAACTAGTGCAACTTAGGCAACAACTCCAACCTATAGGCCAACCTCCCAACATGTGCCACCATAGGGTAAGGTCTCGTATACTGGGGATCCAGATTACCCTTCTTCCCAAACCTCAAAACACCCTAACAATGGAGACATGCAACGTCTCCCATACAGTGCCTCGTACAATGCCATGTCGGTGCTCCAATGGTGAATATTATTATAGGCAAAATCTACCAGACTAAGATGGATGTCCTAACTCCCCAAAAATTGCAAGACACAAGCCCTCAATAGGTCCTCAAATGTCTATACATTCCTCTCAGACTGACCATCCGTCTGTGGGTAGAAAGTAGTGTTGAACCTCAACTTCCTACCCAAAGTTGTGTGCAAACATTCATAAAAGAGACTCATAAATTGAGGACCTCTATCTGACACGATAGTAGTTGGGACACCCTGCAAATGCACTATCTCATCCACATAGATGTGGGAAAGCTTCTCTTCTAAAAACACCATCTTCACATGCAAGAAGTGTGTCAAGTTTGTCAACCGGTCAACTACCACCCAAATGGAATTACGTCCTTTGGCTATCCTAGGAAGACCGATCGCAAATACCATTGTGATGTGATCCCACTTCCACTACGGTATGGGTAATGGTTGTAGCATCCATGTAGGCTTCTGACGCTTTTCCTTGACTTGCTAACACAAAAGCCACCTAGCCACAAACTCAGCTACACCCAGCTTCAAGCCAGGCCACCAACATAGATCTTTAAGATTATGGTACATCTTGGTGCTACCTGGGTGCATAGCATACATAGAAGAGTGAGCCTCTTCTAGAACCATCATTCTCAAACTGTCAACATCAGGAATTACAACTCTGTCATGGTAACAAACTATCCCATCATCTACCTCATGGAAGCCATCACACTTCTCACTGCCGAACTCTGATCTTATATGTTGCATCACAATACCAACCTATTGTGCCTCTTTGATCTACTATCTCAATGTGGGCTTTACCTACAACTATGACAATAGTCTTGCTAGCATGGAAACCTCTAGCTTCATGTTGATCTGACGAAACCAAACCATAATGTCTCTTTTATGACACACCAAGGAGTTCAACTGTTCACTGCCCACTGATGATCTTGAAGAAGTCTTTCTACTTAGTGCATCTTCCATGACATTCACCTTTCCTAGGTGGTAATCAATCGTGAAATCATAGTCCTTGATTAACTCCATCCACTGCCTCTTTTACATGTTTAATTCTTCTTACAAAAAGATATACTCCATGCTCTTGTGGTCTGTGAAGATCTGACACTTTTCACCATAAAGGTGGTGTCTCCAGGTCTTCAAAGCATGAACCACTGCAACCAACTCTAGATCATGGGTAGGATAGTTCTCCTCATATTTATTTAGTTGTCGTGACACAAAAGATATCACATTCTTGTCCTACATCAGCACACACCCCAAACCATTCTGTGAAGCATCACAGAAAACTATGTAAACTGTCCCCTACTCAAGAAGCACTAGCACTAGTGCACTCATCAACTTCTCCTTAAAAAGTTGAAAGGCACGTTGACATTTGTCATCCTAGACAAAAGGTACATCCTTCCTCATCATCTTGGTTAGGGGAAATGCCACGGAGATGAAGTTCTTAATGAACCTCCAGTAGTAGGATACCAAACCCAAAAAGTTGTGCACTTCCATCAATATCTTTGGATGCTCCCACTCCAGCACAGACTCAACCTTCTTGGGGTTCACATGAACACACTGAGTAGATATCACGTATCCTAGGAAGGACACCTTCGTCATCCAAAACTCACTTTTTCAGAACTTGGCATACAGCTAATGTTGTCTCAACACGGTCAACGACTGATGAAGATGTTGTTCATGTTGCTGGCTATCATGATTGTATATCATGATGTCATTTATGAAGACCATCACAAACTAATTGAGAAATCAACTTCTCAACCAACATTGCTAACATCAAATAGGTAGGGAGAATCTCCCTATCACCATGGAAGATCCATGACACACCACCATTTACAAATGTCACCACCTTGGAACTATAGTCCAAAACCACCTGATACTTTTCTAAAGTGTCCATTCCAAGGATCACACTGAATCCATGCATATCAAGTGGTAAGAGATCTACTTGAATGCTATGTCCTAAGAAAGAAAGGACATAGGAAGGACACACCTCCCACAACTCCACAGGACCAACTGATGGGGTTTCTAAACAAATATTATCTCATCTATGGCTAACATGCAAAGAACAAACATCAATCACTTCTTGAGTGACAAAAGAGTGTGTCGCACCTAGGTCAACCAAAACAGATATCAAGCAAGAAGAAGACGAATCAGAATGAAATAACTCCATCTAATTTGTCACTACTTGTGGGTTGACAACTCCTTTTGATTGACTCATAACGTAGAATGTAGTCAACTCATGTTGCCACCCTCTTCCTCTACTGGGATTCTTTCTCTGACATGCTCATTGAAATCACCAAAGATAGCAATTTGGGGTTTGAGCAAGTTATATTTATACAAAATGATACTCATAGGGGCTTTACAGATTGTAGGAACTAAAAAAACAACCAAGATTTTTTTTTTGAAGGCGGGCTTATCCATTAGATTAAGGAAGCCATAAAACATCTACAAAGACATTAGATCTACAACCAAGAAGTATATTTGCAATTCATTCTGGAAACTCAAAAAAACTTAAAAGATGATAGATTCATAGGCATAACCATATACCTCAATGTAGAACCATGAGATCATAGTTCAAGTACTTTAAGCATATCATGCAATCAATCAAGCAAAGATGGACCCATGTAGTCAACATTTAATTTGAATCTATGTACATCCTAAAGTGACACCATCACACTAATCAAATGAAACCCAACTTGGATCCTAATCTAGGATATAGGGTTGTCTTGGGTTTGGATAAGCAAAAAGGGTCCAAACCCTAATTATATCTCGTATTAAACATTAAGTGAAGTTGTAATCATAAAAAACACTTAATCATATGACGTTCATTAAAATTATCACAAGTTATGATCTTTGGTTTCAAAATCCTAACTCATTTCATGTTTGTGATTATTTAGAAACCCTAATTATACATCATCATTATCTTCATCATCTTATATTCTAAATATATGCAACAATACCACAAATAAATGTATTTAACATGATTTAAAATCTATTCATAAAAAACTAGGGTTTATATGCTTTAATTACCATTTAATCATATATCCAAGGTAATTTTGGAATTACATTTAGAATAAGGACTCTATTACATTTTGTTTGTGTTCCTCTCATTTTCTTGATCAAAATGATATCTAATATTAAGATTTTTTGAGCTACCAAATAGTTTCTACATTATTTGCTTGATGATCATTAATCTAACCAATGCCAGAGTGTCATGTCAGAAAAAGAATCTCCTTTTAGTTATATCCACCTTGGATAACAATTATAGGGAAATTACTCTGGCACCCTTGTGCTTTAGGCATGCAACTCGGAGCTTTTGGGTCATTTGATCCAAGGTCGTCCCCTTCCTCGTGGAGGGTTTGACTCTCACCCTGAACGAACCAATTTCAAATTTACCTTGTAGGTCCCTATTCTACAGAGTCCTGTAGGTAATCAAAGAATCTCATACATCCCTTTCTGAATCTGGGTAGACCCCTTTATACGGCTGGAGGTGTTCGATACAATGGAACATATGTTTTACCTATCAGTTGTAGCAAGAGGTGGAAGATTGTAAACTCAATAGGAAAATCCATACATCGGTACCCTCCTCATATTGTCCATGGTTGAAGGACCTATAGATGTTTCTTTGAGTCCTTCTTCACCCTCTACAATCATCACTCTTAGGGTGCCACAACTATCCCATGGTTGGTTTTGTGCAAGACTTGAAGGAGATGTTTGTTGCTAGGTGTAGGGTAGCGGAGCTAGGAGACATTCTGGCCTCAAGGCTCGAGGTATTTAACCCCTTTTATAGGCCATGATATTAGCAGTTGTGGCTATGAGATCTTTCAAGTAGGGGAGTATATAGACTTCTCAGTGTATACAATGGTGATGGAAAGATATGCCTCTTTCCATTGAAAAAAAAGTAACTTTCTTTTAATCAAAACACCCAATTAGGAAATATCTTGCTCTCAAAAACTCAATTTTCCTATCAAAACTTAGGAAAACCTTCTATTTTACCTTATCCTTTTCTTGGAAAAATATTGGATTCAAACTAATAGTGAATTACTCTAAACTTGCCTCTTTAGTAATTTCTAGGTATTTACATAATTAATTACATGGATCAATGAGTATCTCAGAATACTCTGACTTTTCATCCATAATTTTAGGCTTGGATTGTCTATAATATAAAACTATATTTCATATTTACCATGGGCACCAAATACCCCTTCCTATTTTATATCACAGGGACCATAAGTATATGTTGACTTATGAAAAATTAAGTAAATCATATCTTTCTCTCATCTTTACTCCAATTGGTTCCAAAATTGGATACTTTCTGTAAAGGGGTTAATATCATTTTGTGCCAAGTTTTGTGTCAAAAATATACCTTTAGATGCCCTTATCTCTCTCTCTCTCTCCAAAGAATAGAAACAACATTTAATTATTACAAGCAAGTCCCTTTTCCTTTTCAATTTTACCAGGCCACTAGGAGTATCCTATGGCTATGAAACTGTTATTAAACATCATTCATGCCTTTCCCAACCTATATCTAAATTTTGGGATTTATTGGGATAACTTTCATAGGAGAAACTTATTTTTTTAATATATCTTTATATTAATTACTCACCACTCATGGAAAGTCCTTTTTATCTAGAATTATATTAGTTTCCTCATTACCTTTAAGTATTCTAAAAGACATATTGAAATATCTTTATTCGATGCCTCAAAACTTGCGTTGCCAAACATGGTTAGATAATTATCCCATTAATTATCACAATTACAAATCATATTAGAATCTTATAAAAACTTGCATATTATCTGATATTTCAATTATCTAACAAATCCCTAAACCATTATCATTTCTTATGCACAAAATCTCTTATTTCTCAAACTTGGCCCACAAGACCTTATTTGCAAAGGAAATAGTTTCATGGGCCTTACTTAGGCCATGGGTTGAACCCATGCCTCACAAATAACATTATTATTAAGTTAATTAATAAACTAGAAAATATGTTTATCAAATCGAGTCTTACATTCATATAATTCAAATTTACCAAATTTGAGGATCTAACAATGTATCTGAAAGATGTTGACTTTATTTATAGGATATGCATAATAATTCAATGCTTACATTGATAAACTATAAGGATACTCATCCTACAGACTAGGATCTAATAATTTATTTATATGTTGAGAAATTACATGGATTGTTGGTTGCACCCAAAATGGTAGATGTGACCCACTTTGGTTGATGTCGGGTATTTTGGAGTGTTTTGACTAAGTTTTTAGGTTAAAGAGGGCTGATAAGAAGTCAAAGGGTGTAAGAGGGTGATGTAAGTGGGTTGTTACACCAGATTTTGAGATCATGGTGGGCTTGTTTTTGGTTGAAGTCAGTTGTATAATGGCCATTTTACAATCTTATTTCAAAGACAACTATATATAGATGCCCTTCAACCCTTGGACATCTATTATATCATCTTGGAGTTATATGTATTTTTCTAGAGTTGGAAGAGGGTGATTCTTAGATAAAATATCTTGCATGTCAGTGGTTCTTCAAGATTCCTAAACAAAGAGACTAGAAATTGCCTTTTTAACCTTGTAGTCTTTGAATCCATGTAGGTTTCTTCTCATCTTCTCTACTATTTCCACACCTCTCTAACTATTCAGATGAGTTTGTTAATGTTTCTTGGTATACATATCTATTCTCTACCTAAAATCTCTTATGTTCACCTTATTTGGCCTAGTTGAAGCTAAAGCTAGCTTAATTGGGCATTTATGAGATGTTTGGTAGATCTGGAGCTAGGTACTTGGGCATGCACATGATTACATATTATTCACTTAAGAATAGTGATTTATGTATGTTTAGTAATCTTTGAGATGTAGTTCATTCATGTAATCGCAAAGTTTCACTAATTGCATGAAATGACAAATAATTATGAAATATCTATTTTGACTATAAATTGATGCTATTATATGAAAATATGGATGTTTTTCTGCCATTTTATCAAAAGCTACAAACTTTACATGTGAATTTCCCTAAATTACCCATTTTTGTGCTTCTTAGTACGTTTGGCATTTTGAGATCATATGACTGAATTTTTAGTGAGACTTTTAGGAATGGTTGCTTACTAGTTTGAGTTGATGATTCAAATGTGAAAGTCATATTTTGATCTCTAGCTGTGGTACAACCTATGTATGGATGAAATGTTAAATTTCTATCTATTCATGTGCATGTTGAATATGAAAAGGGTTTTATATGTATATAGTTCTTTCAGATTTCAAATCTTTGTAGGACATTCTGAATTTTTATACACCTTTCTTAAGAAAGACATTTAGTTTGCATAATTAAACAAGTGAAACCTTAATCATGTGGTTTTCATGTAATTTTATAACTTACACAATTTGTGAAAGTCAAGGAATTGAAATGGGTATACCTTATAGCAAACAATCGATCATTAGAATATACTCATATAGTCATATACTTTTAAATATATGTAATGTCAACATGATTATAAAAGATGGGCCCCTACTATCAAACTTGTGTTAACTGAGGTGTGGTAGGATGTTAGTGAGATAGTACAATCCTAATATCCTTTGTGGTGGGATACGAGACTTCATAGTCACTAGTTAGTAGTTCATATGGTACATACCAAGCTTCCTAGGGCTTAATAATACAAAAATAGGAATCATGCCATATATCACTAAGTGTGTACATACTATATTACCGTTGTACATACCACATTATTTCTAGAAGCTTCTCTTTAATGGACACTTTTTAATTTAGCATATATAAAAGGTCTTTCAAACTTTGATTAATTTGTAGATCATGTTGAGACTTTGGTCCCACTTTCATAGGTTTTCACAATCACATAACTATTTATTACCCAAATCATCATTCCTAATGGATAGACAATCAAACATGAGAGGATCAAGCATCCATCCCTAGAATGGAACCATCACATACATATGCATGAATAAACCATAATCAACAACATAGAAGAACCAAGGTATGAACCAACATGGCATATAAAAAGAATATAAACTAGTATCTAACATTAAGATCATAGTCCCATATTTCAAACCACATGAATCCTATTTTCATGTCATTTAATTTTCATTAGAGAAACTGATTATTATAATAGAATGGTTAGTGATCATTATAATGTTATTTATGTACCTAATACCTAAAATCATGAAATGGGTACATATCATCACTACTATTTTGAGTTCACTATGTAAACATATAAAGTTTTAGATATAAGAGAACATATATTTCTTGGAACAAAACTTAATATAATAAGAACAAAGAAAGAAACAACATTAAGGCATTTCTATTCAACATGCAAGCCTATTTAAGCACATTTTTATATATACTAAATCACATTGTATGGCCATTGACCATCTTCCAAAGGAAGGGTTCATGACGGTCATTAAATCTAACGTTAGTAACAATAACTATTTCAAAATGAGGGACTACATGAATTTATGTCAAGAGTTAACCCTATCATACACATGGTCTACCTTTGCTTGACAAATCAAGTAGGAAACCTGACCTTGTGTCCTTACTTCTTGAATACAGGTAGGTGTACAAGGTTGTATAATGGACAAGTATGATAGTGTTTTCAAGTTTGTTTAACTGATTTTAAGCAAGACCAAACATAGTATTCATAGATAACATGTATATTAAAAAAGTATACAAAACTAAGCATTATATATTACATACATACAAAAAAAGTCCACTACCACTACAGTCGGGCAATAGGAGGATATAGTGTACCTTCATTAGAGAACTAGATTAAGATACTTGATTTAGAAAACCAAGTATAACAAGCTTGATTAGATATTGGCAAAGTTTCCTTAAATGTATCATGAGATTACAAACAAAGGTAATTTAATTAACCTTGTAAATATTACTTCATCATAGTCATTATCATGGTGGTTGGATGTTGTGCTTAAGTCTAGATATCATTTCTGACAACATGTTTTCAATATCTCAAACTAGGTCATAAAAGTGAAGTATCAAGCTACATAGTACATCATGGTTTCATTTATTACTTTGAGTCACACATCACAACTAAATCATACATTTATGATTAGAGTTTTAAGATTTTGAATGGTTAAATGATAACATTTGAACAAGTTAAATGATATAACCATCAACATAGTCTAAAATAGTCATATTGAGTCATTTTCATGAAAGTTAGTCATAATTAGAGCATATATTAGATCCACTTGGTTATGTGTCACAATCCTTATCAAGCTACTTATTTGAAGTCATAATAAAGAATGGATCATTATTACAGAAAGATTTGAATGAGGTTAGATCTTATATTAGTAACATGCATAATAGTTCCTATTTCAAGTCAAGAATAAGTCAAGTAGTTATAATAGTTCACAAGAGTGATATACATGGAATTTTAGGGTCACATGGGATCAAGTCTAGTGGTTTTGGGGTCATAAAGAAGTTTTGAGTATCATTAATCTAGAGCACAAAATTAGATTTTTTATTCAGAAAACTACATACAAGTGTGATTTTGAGTATCAAAGCTTGACTAGATCTTCTCAAAGTTTCCTCCAAGAGGTCCTAAGTTTACAAACAAGTGTGATTTTATTAACTTCAGGGAGAGTAGTTCATCGTAGTTATTATCAAGGTGGTTGGATGCGTCACCTAAGTGTAGATATCATTTTCTACAATAATGTTTTAAATATCTCAAACTAGGTTATACAAATTCATTATCAATATTACATTAAACCATGGGTTCATTTACCACTTTGAGTGGAACATCATGACTAAATCATATATTTCATGTTAGAGTTTCAAGATCTTAAATTATAGATCACAAGATTTGAGAAAGCTAAATGACTTATCCATCAACATAGTCCAAACTAGTCAAATTGAGTCATATTCATGCAAGTTAGTCATCATGAGAGCATCAATGGGGTCCACTTCGATTTGGTGTCACAAACATCATCAAGATACTATTTGGAAGTCATAACATAGTGTGAATCACCATTACTTTGACATTTAAATGAGGTTAGATCTTTAATTATCAGTATGCACAATAGTTCATATTTCATGTCAAGAATAAATCAATTAGTCATAATAGTACATAAGAGCGAGACACATGACATTTTAGGGTCACAAGGCATCGATTCTACTTATGTTGGGGTCATATAGAAGTTTTTAATATCAATAACTAATCATTATCATAGGGTTTACATCCATCCTCAAAAGTACACATGAAGTCACATTTTCAAATTAGACATGTCATTGTATCACATTTTGGCACCATAGGGTGATCAAGTTTGATTCTTGGTTCAAATCGCAAACTTCACTAATTTAGAGCATGCATAAATAAATTGAGGCACAAATTTGAGCATCAAGTTAGTGATCTTAACATGAAATTCATATGAGACCATTTAGGTGGCATAGATCATACTACAGTTCATATGATGAGCAAAGGTCAGATCTTGTGACATCAAGATGCTGAAGTTACTATTCTTAGGCTAATATAAAGTTTTAGACAAAATATTAAGCTTGTGCTTTAAATATCATAAATCACCTTGAAAAGTCTTCAAATACAAGAATTTTAGGTTATCAGTGGATTTTAAAAAATTTGGTCCGGAAAGGATTTGTATCAGAATATTTGTCCTTTTCTAGTCAGAGTGGTATATAGTTTCACTATTTTTGGAGTTAGTATAATACATTTTTTTAAATAAATGTGCATATTCATGACCAAATGAGAGAGACATGATTATAAACTATTTCACTAAACAAGAACATTATGACAGTGTGTCCACTGTGGACCTTCCTTGATCACACGACTCAAAAATCAAGCCTCCACTAACTGAGGTGGGTTGGAGGATAGGGATTAAGCATTGCAGACTATAAGATTGGGTTGTAACATCGACCGGAAATGGATCTAACAGTCATCACTTGTCTTCCTCATGGATCCCCCCTCCCCCCTACACATGTAAGGAAATAGTGTTGTGGCAAGTTTGCTAGAGGCAAAATGGAGGGCGAGCTTGAGATGTAGTTTAGGGTTGAAGACTTGTTGTTTGGCTCTTTTGTGGTACTGTGAACCTATTGGTAGCCTTAGATTCCATCGACAGGCTTCATAGAAGAAAAGCCCAATGTTACATGGGATGGTGGTGCCATGGACGTATGTGGAAGAAGGAAAGAAAGAAAGATGATGCAAAAAATAAAGGAAAAGATATAGGAAATTAAGGGGAAGAATAAGTGATGCAAAAGAGAGTGTCAAGTTGTCCCAAGGGGCATAGAATGTTCAGATTGGATAGATTAAAATATGTTGTGCCTTTCCTAATACAAGGTAGAAGACAAGCCCCCCACCACTGGATGAACTGATGAATGAGATCTACAGCCCTAGATTTGTGTCCTCTCATTGGATCAGAGTAAGACCAGGATCATTGACATGTGTAGGTAAAAAATAAGGCAAATTTAAAATTTTCTTCTTACATATCCCTATTGTGGAGAAATTATTTTGCAGTACTTACAAAGAAGCACATTTTAAATTTGCCTTATTTTTTAGATTGGGGCTTCATATTCCATATCAAAACCATCATAGCATTCCAAAAATGTATTATCATCACTTTAAGCATCAACCTTATTCTATAATCGGGCAATGAAAGATCAATATAAAAATATAGTCATGCATATTATCAAATTGGAAAGATCCTCACCTAGATCACAAATTTGAAGAGATCTATATGTAGTTCAAACAAATAGATCTCTTTGATTCAACAATGAATTATGAGTTTCAATCCCAATATTTAGGGTTTTAGCTTATTCATTAGGCTAGGTGGGGTTATAAATCCACAATCGTGTTTTTTTATTTCAATAATTTGAGGCAACCATCATAGTTCAATGTTGTGGTTTCAGATCAAAATCGATGAAAGGCCCCACACTAGTCCAAATGAGTGCCTATCCCTAAATCATTAATCAAGATATCAACATAACCATCATTTCAATTTTGATATTTGGGAACATGAAAGTAAACAATCATATATATAGGGTGATCTCCAGATCCAAAAGGATTGATCACAGAAGTAAAAATTTTATCAAGAAATGAAGATCTAAGGGGTCTTGTATTCTACCTTGTATTGGAAAGGTGCAACATCTTTTTGCTCTATCCAATCTAGCCATTCTATGCCCCGTAGGGACAAATTGATGCTCTTATTTGCATTGTTACTTCTTCCCTTCATTTCCCATATATTTTCCTTCTTTTTTAGGCATCCTCATTCCTTCTTTCTTCAGTCCTTTTTCCACATTTGTCCATGCCACCAAAATCCCATGTCACATTCGGTTTTCTTCCCCAGCCTATCAGTGGCATCTGAGACTACCAATAGGTCCCTAGTACCTTGGTGGAGACAAACGACAGGTCATTGGTCCCCAACGATGTCTCAAGCTACGCTTTCAATGAACTTGGCACAATGTCACTGCCTTACACATAGGGGTAGGCATACATGAGGAAGACAAGTGGAAGTCGTCAGATCTGCAGACTGTCAATGTTACAACCTAATCTTATGGTACACAATGCTTGCACTCTCTCCCCCTTCTTGGTTAGTTGATGCTCTCCATCTGAGCTATGTGATCAAGGGAAGTCCATGATGGATGTGCCACTAGATAGTTCTTTAATTTTTTGAAATGTTATATATTCCTATCTCTATCATTTGATGATGAACATGCATTTATATTCAAAACATATTAACTTTATCATACTAGCTCCAAAATAGTGAACCTATATACAATTGACCGATAAAAACAATCTCTCCAATGAAAATAGTCCTTAACTAAATATACTCACACTTCCACTGGTATCCTGAAATTCTTGCTTTTGAAGTCTTTTTTAGGTGGAACCTTGTAATAGATAATGTTGCTTAATATACTTGTGGACTGTTAAAAATATGTTGGTTCTTTTATCTTGTTGGCTATTCCTGTATGCTATGCTTTTACTCTTCCACATTTGGGATTTATTAATACCATGCTAGGGTGGATGCCTAGGTCCTATCACCATTAACTTTGTAGTCATTTGGAGATAGGATTTGTAAGACCCTTGACCTAGATTAGTGTTTGATTGTGTTTGCTTTGCTTGATAAGATGCTTAAACCTTAATCTACTCTCTTCAGATGCCTTAATAACATGTGGCAAGTTTATGTTTTTAGTTTGGTCCTATTTGGTTGATGTTTGAGCTAGTTATGCTTGGTTTGGACCAAGTTGCAATTTACCATGTTGAGGGTTTACCTTGCAATTTGTCACATGTAGGTTGTGATTTTGTGCCTTAGCATCATGAGAGAGAGAATTATGCTTACGGGTGCCTTGTTGGACCTCGGTTGATGAGGTGGCACCATGAGATGATGTTAGGATTTGCATAGCTTTGTTTACATGCTTGAGTTTGATGGATGTTTTGACCTTATATGTTAGCTTTTGAGGTGTTGTGAGTAAAACACTTCTTTGCTTGATATTTTGTGTGACCTAGATGCTTTTCCTTTGGTCTGGTTGCTAAGGTTCTAGTGTTGAGAGGTGTTGCGACCTATTTTTTTGGTGGTGATCACCTATGGTTTTGTTTCGAATGCAAGAGAGTGTGTAGTGGACCTAAGTGGTCGCTACACTACTTTGTTTTTATCATGCTTTGTTTCATTCATGTCTAGAGTTCTTTCATGGCTGATCCTTTGTGGGACAAGTGTCCTTTTGGTGCTCTAATACCTTGACACCTCATATGTTTACCTCCCTCCTACCCCTTAACTATATATACTCTCTCTTTCACATGCAAGTACCTCCTTTAGCTCTTTTTCCTCTCATCTTCCTTGTGTTCAGCCTTGATCTTGGTGGAGCTAGAGAAGGTGGTGATCTTGGAGCTTTGGTGTCTGATCACCCTTTCATGTGGTGATCTTGAGCTTGATCATCTTCTTTGTGGCAAGTCTTGGTGGTCTTCCTTCTTGGTAAGTAGTTTCTAGACCTTGATCTCATTTTTCTTGGATCCTATCCCTCTCTTTCTTCTCTTGGCTGAGACCATGGTTCTTCATGGTGGTTTCTTGAAGATCTTCTCTCCCTATAGGTCGAGACCATGGTTTGACTATGGTAGTACCTAGGTGAGATGAAGCTTTCTTCTTCTTTCTTCTTTCTTCTTTCTTCTCTCTTGTTTGGCCTAGGGTTTGAGCTTTCTTCTTATTGATCTTTCCTTTGACCTTGGTATGTTTTTGTTCTTCTTGAGGTAACCTTGTTGGCCATGGAGTTGATCCATGCTTGGAGTTCCTCTTCTCTATTGGAGCTCATGGCTTTGGAGCTTGATCTTCTTCTTAAGGCAGGTTATATAACTTTCCCCTCTTCTATTATTGCACCATATTATTGCTTTCATGCTACTATTTTCATCTCAAAAACATGATCATAATATGCTATATGATTCTATCTTGCTTTAAGGTTTACAAATGTTAAGTATTCCTACAGAAGAATATTCTTTCTCTTAAACCCTAATTCATGCACCCATATTCTAAGTGATGAAGGAGTTGTTTTTTCTACATGAATTTTGATCCTTGTTTCTATCACCATGTTATGTTTCGACCATCACATGATGTGGGAGGTTTTGATCTTTTTTTGCAAGAGTTTAATGCATGATTTTTGTGGTAGTTTTGGTGATAATCATCCTTAGGGTTTTGATCACTAATATCTTCTTTTGACCTTTGTCTTGGTGACGTTTGTTCTGGGGGTCCTTGATGTACATCTTTGCATGAAGCTTTTGCCCTTGATGATGCTTAGTTTCCTTGATGTTATCATCTATTTTGATCATGGTTTTACTCTATTTTAGAGTTGATTATGTGCTATTTGGAGTGGCTTAGTCTTGAGGTCACTACACCTACTTAGGTGCTTGAGGTTGCTACATGTTGTTGATGTGTTGTGGGCACAACATCCCTAACTCTAAGTGGGTGGTCTCTACACATGTTGAGCTTAGTTTTGTCACTACAAGGGTCGTTCCTTTTGGTCTTCCTGCAGTCGCAACACATGTTTTAGTTGGCTAGTTCTACATGTACCTAGCTTGGTCGCAATAGGGTGTTAACATCCTATGGTTTCTACCTATGGGTTGACACTATGGTTGTTACACATGCATGAGTGATGGTTGTTGCACCTTGAGTTTTGAGTGGTCTCTACACATGGTTTAGTTGATTAGTTGACACATGTTGATGTCCACATGTTTAAGATATATAATCAGATGCGTTCCAAGTTTATGGGAGGTGATCTACCTAATTCCTAGTGTTGAATATGATTATGGAAAATCCTAATTTCAAGTGTGTGATGTAGTTATTAAATTTCTTGAAGTGCTTAGCATGTAATGATGCTTCTCTCTCCTACTTATGTAACCCTAAACTTGCAGGTGGAATGAATAACATAGCTATTGGATGATATGATGTGTTTGATGTGACACAGGGTAATGATTATGAGCTTGTGTGAGGCATGATGAGATAACGATGATGAGTAGGAACTATATGTGTGGGTCTTATGACCTGGAAGAGGTTCAATGCCTAATGTGAGGTGATATCCTCTTATGATGTGATGATGGATGGTTTTCCCCAAAATGATGTGATAATGATGATGGCCTTGAATGGCAATGGTCTCATGAGATGATGTGACAAGTATACATCATACATTTTATATCTTCTGATGTTGCAACATACCCTTATCTTTGTAGAGTTTTTTTAGGGTTTGTATGTTGTGACTTGATTGATGCTAAAAGATACTCAATTGGCCTAACTACATCAAGTGAAACCCCAATCATGTAGTTTCCATGTGTCATAGATCCATCTTCAACGTCAGTTTTTATTGGATGGTGATGTTGGTTCTCCCTTAGTGGAAGCTATATTGTTGACTATATGCATTTCACAGGATTGTCTGTACTCATACCTGGGCAGGGGAATGGTCGAGGCAGTATCTTAGGTGATGTGATTCCATATATATATATATATATATATATATATATATATATATATATATATCTATACTACTATAAAAAGAGTGAATACTTCAAAAGTATTACCATACTGCCATTTTCAACTTCTTAAAAAGATACCAACCAATCAGAACACATGGAATTCAAAATACTGTCTTCTCCTGTACTCTCTCTCTTCTCTGATTTTTTCAAACATTTTGTGAAGTAATAATCCTACGATTCCAAAAGGAGTGCACTGTGCACGTCCCCAACTTCGTACCCAACTTCTCCCACGATTTAAACTCACACAGTCGTAACTACCCATGTTTCCTGGCTTACCTTCTATACACTCTCCGCAAGGACTTATCAATTCCCTTGATTCTCGCCCTCTCCACAACAAACTATAAATCTTTATCCCCTTTTTAATATGTCCTTATCTTTCGCCCGCTATAACCATTTTTTTCTTTCCAACTTCAATTTTCTCCATTAACTTTCACAATACTTATTTCTCCACCTCTTTCATATTTCACAAAAGAATGTAAAAGATTATCCTCTCTTCTTTCTTTTCAACTTCTCTAGAATGTTTTTTCTCCATTCATTAATGTTTTCTCTTTCCTCACCAGAAAACAACTGATTCACAAAACATCACTCTCCCCATGATCCCATCATCTCCATGTACCGAACTCCTCACGATCCCATCATCTCTGAACAAACAAATGACGGCCGACGACATATAAGGTACCAACCTTCCTTCACTATAACGATCACCCTTTAATAGAAGGCTCCCTTTCTTATTTTTGTATTTTCTCTGCGTTCTCCAGGCATCCTCATCCCTTTAGAGCCATCAGTTCCTTGGATTTGGTGTTGGAGACGAAAAGAAATTCAAATGACAGTCATAACAGTAGGATGATGATCTATGCATCACATTGTACCTATGTGTTTTCTCATGTACAGGATGCACTGGACTTCGTGGAATATCATGCAAATAGGTCGTATGGTTCTATGAAAGGTGGAATGTTTAGATGGTAAGCCATTTGGTTGTCCACATTCTCAAGTATTTTTATCTACTTCTTTCAATTATATTCTCCAATTCGTCCTTTTGTGCATACAGCCCGACCACTGGCCATGTATTATTAAACAGAGGGAACTGGTGTGGACGACTAAAACAAACTCAAACTACAACTGTGATTTCTACTTCGCACTATGGAAATGATTCAAAGGACTCCCCGAGGAAGCCTTCGTGGAAGGCAGTGTTCATAAGTGGCTTGGTTTTTTGAAGGATGGTAAGTATCTTTAACTTTTCCAAATTCTCACCTTCCTACCTACTTCTCCGGTATATTCTCAAGTTTGTCCCTTTCTAGGTACAATCTTCCTTTCAGTAACTCCCATGACTATGTAATCCTACCCTGGTCTTCCTTTCACTCCCATGACTATAAAACCCCACCCTTATAGCCTAATTTCACTCGCTTCCTACGTTCTGAGTCTCATTCTCTCTGTTTTTTAACTACCCGTTCCCAACAATAAGTTTTAGATTCTTACCCCATCTTCCTGACAATGTTAGAATTCTTACGGTCTTAACCAAATTCTTAATCTCATCCATAACCACCTTATTTTATCTCTCTTCTAACCTATTGTCCCTCCTTTTTTCCGTCTCTCCTTGCACCGATCGAGTTAATTTTATAAAGTAACGTCAAAAGTATCAGCTATGGCAGTTTTGCTGCAGATGAGGCGTCATTTTGTGTCGTGGTCTACTAATGCAGAACTTCATCCAAGCAGACAGTATCCTCTGTTGTTTGTTGATTACGTGAAAAGGACTCTTGGGTGAACTGATGCGACATTCATCTATTTATAAAATGGACATTGCTTTCAACTCAGGAAGTATTTTTACACGTCACTACGGACAAGAGAAGTTGTCTTCAACCAGTTGAATTACGCCAAATAGAAGATAAGTGGACTTCTCAACATATAACGAGCTTGAATGCTAATTCATCAAGGTTTAGTTACAACAAATGTTGTTGGTTGTTTATTTTCCTTGACTAATACAAATGATATAGGCATGGCCCACCTTCACTATAAGGTACCAACCTTCCTTCACTATAACGATCACCCTTTATTAGAAGGCTCCCTTTCTTATTTTTGTATTTTCTCTGCGTTCTCCAGGCATCCTCATCCCTTTAGAGCCATCAGTTCCTTGGATTTGGTGTTGGAGACGAAAAGAAATTCAAATGACAGTCATAACAGTAGGATGATGATCTATGCATCACATTGTACCTATGTGTTTTCTCATGTACAGGATGCACTGGACTTCGTGGAATATCATGCAAATAGGTCGTATGGTTCTATGAAAGGTGGAATGTTTATATGGTAAGCCATTTGGTTGTCCACATTCTCAAGTATTTTTATCTACTTCTTTCAATTATATTCTCCAATTCGTTCTTTTGTGCATACAGCCTGACCACTGGCTATGTATTATTAAACAGAGGGAACTAGTGTGGATGACTAAAACAAACTCAAACTGCAACTGTGATTTCTACTTCACACTGTGGAAATGATTCAAAGGACTCCCCGAGGAAGCCTTCGTGGAAGGCAGCGTTCATAAGTGGCTTGGTTTTTTGAAGGATGGTAAGTTTCTTTAACTTTTCCAGATTCTCACCTTCCTACCTACTTCTCCGGTATATTCTCAAGTTTGTCCCTTTCTAGGTACAATCTTCCTTTCAGTAACTCCCATGACTATGTAATCCTACCCTGGTCTTCCTTTCACTCCCATGACTATAAAACCCCACCCTTATAGCCTAATTTCACTCGCTTCCTACGTTCTGAGTCTCATTCTCTCTGTTTTTTAACTACCCGTTCCCAACAATAAGTTTCGGATTCTTACCCCATCTTCCTGACAATGTTAGAATTCTTACGGTCTTAACCAAATTCTTAATCTCATCCATAACCACCTTATTTTATCTCTCTTCTAACCTATTGTCCCTCCTTTTTTCCGTCTCTCCTTGCACCGATCGAGTTAATTTTATAAAGTAACGTCAAAAGTATCAGCTATGGCAGTTTTGCTGCAGATGAGGCGTCATTTTGTGTCGTGGTCTACTAATGCAGAACTTCATCCAAGCGGACAGTATCCTCTGTTGTTTGTTGATTACGTGAAAAGGACTCTTGGGTGAATTGATGCGACATTCATCTATTTATAAAATGGACATTGCTTTCAACTCAGGAAGTATTTTTACACGTCACTACGGACAAGAGAAGTCATCTTCAACCAGTTGAATTATGCCAAACAGAAGATAAGTGGACTTCTCAACATATAACGAGCTTGAATGCTAATTCATCAAGGTTTAGTTACATCAAATGTTGTTGGTTGTTTATTTTCCTTGACTAATACAAATGATATAGGCATGGCCCACCTTGTTCTACTATCAAGACATTCAATAAAGAGACACAACAAATGAGAGAAATGATATCTCTCAAATATATGAATAATATACCTAAACTATATTTATTTACAGTAGCAAGTCTGTTCCCACTTAATAAAATATTTCTCCAATTTTGTAATGATATATTGTTTTGTTAAATATCTACAACAAAGTGGTTGCCATGGTTATAATGTTTTTATATGATTATTTTTCTCCTGTATTATTAGGTAATTCATGTTTATAAAAACAAAACTCATACAATAATTTCTTTCTTCTCTAAAATATTTGAGTAAAACACATTAATTTTCTACAAATGGTCTTTGTTTCACAGTACATAGAGACACAAAAGCCATTAGAAAAAACTAAATAAAAAAAAGTCAACATATGATTTTCTCTATTTAATCCCTAATTGATGCATAAGTGTTGTTCTTATATAATTTAGTTATTATTGTCAGGAGTGGTACTTTAGTTATATTGTTGGTGGAGATTATTTTCTAATGTCTTTGTTATTCTATTTGGATTTCACGATACTCATTTACTGGTTGCAAAAAGGAGCTTTTCAATTATTGTTCGTCAATGATATTTTAGTTTCAAACTCACACAGGTATGGTAACTCATTAGAAGAAAAGACAAGTAATATGAGTTAACACTTGGCGATACAACCAATTTAGTATTTTTTATGCAATTAACGTACTTTAATCTTAATTTTACTGTCATGGAACTTAATATAAGTTAGCAATTTGCGGCAAAAAAAAATTTCTTATGTGGTCACATGTCTGAACGCTAATAATAAACATGCTTACTTTTTTGAAATAATATTTTTGGATTTTACTAGGTTTTTTATAAGTAATTAGGGGTATTCAAATTTCTAAGTTGCAAAGTAAGAAAGTTTCATTAAAGTAAAAGAAGATGTCAATTATACATATAATTTTTTTTATTAATATTGATTTCCAAAGAATAAATAAAGCTACAAGGACTTATATTTTTTAAAATAAGACTTCAACTAATTGTCGACATTTCCAAACCGACACATTATTTTTGCCACTTTGTACTTTATACCTCATCCGAATAACTTAATAGGTTATAACTGTAGAATGTACATATATCATATAATATAAAAATTATTAACCATATTTGTCTCCAATTTTTAGTAAAAATAGAATAATATTATATTTCACGTGCATGGCACATGTTTACTTCACATTGTATATCCGATTAAATGATCATTGACGTTCCATATATCCAACCATCCGCCTTCCACATTTAATCTCCAATTTTCTGCTCTCTCTCCCTACCTTCCACTTCCTTACACATTTTTTTTTGCTTTCTCACCAATTTTCTATGGATTGCAGGGAGAGTCGGAGAAGGAAATAACAAGGAGTTGTTGGAGAAACTACATAGCTTTCAACGTAAAAAATACCTCTTGATTCTGGAGAGTGTGATAAGGTCTCAGACATCTACTTATCTCTATGTGACGTTGTTATCCCAAGCCCTTGCCAAGTGTCCTTCCAGCTAGGATGAGGGATGATTTTTGTTCATTTTATTTGTTGGCAATGCAATTGTCATAAATTTTTGATGGCGTACAAAATAAATTTTTGATCTACACTTGTCATAATATAATTTGTTGCGAGCCCTGAAGACCGGTATTTACTCTATTTATATAAAATGTGCCAGCCTCTTTGCAAGATATGAAATGATTGCACTATTTGAGTTCCATTTGGCTTTATTTTTAGAAATACTTTTTCTTCATAGTCAACTTCTACTTGAACGCGTATAATGTTCCTTTCATTTCTCTCTTTGTTCCATTGTTTCTTCTTTCATCCTCATGTCTCAAAAATTTTTCTATCTTATGTTGAAATTCAAGTATATTGTATAGTGGAAGATTTACTAATTGATATTATGCTGACTAGAGCGAGGAAACAAAATAAATTTTGATTCTAGAATTAAAATCTAGAGTCATGTTTAAATTTTGAGTTCAAAGAGTATTTCTGATACAAGAATTACATACATTTCAAGTCACTTATAAAAATCTTAATGTGGGGTTTTGGTCGTTATTCTAAATTTGGGAAGCATCTCTGTGTATTTTACCACTAAAATAGTAATTTAAATTGTGGTTTTTATGAATATTTAATAGACCACATTTGTGTTAATGCACGGTACAAAGCTAATGAATGAATCAGTTAGATGTATGCATATAATTGGTCATTATATGGTATACTTACCTAAAAAATATAATATAATAATAATTCCAATAACAACTATTTCTCTTCTTATGACAACATGTTTTTTAATTCTTTTCTTCCTTACATTTTCATGATGACAGGAAACCAAAGATCACATTTTGTTGTTTAATAGAAAACTTTTTGTAATTTTTTTTAGACACCATCAAATGAATATAATTAAAAACTAATCTAACAATTATATATAGAACCAATTACAACTAAATAAAACTACTCTTTATTACAGTACACTTTCCATATATTATCAAATTCATTTTTTTCTAAAAAAATACTAAATGGTAAGCATTTACTCTTACATTCATGCTACAATAAAAAACATATCCTTATAAGCTTTCTTGTGTTGTTAGAAAATATGGACTAATTTTATATTTCTTCTCATTATCTTAAAAGTAATGCTTTTTATTCTATAAGTGATATTCATTTTTACTTTTCAAGTGCAACTTCGATTGTATGTATTCTTAAAAACCATGTAGAGCATCGTTAGTTTTACATATTTAGTGCATACTACTATTGTAATAATTAATTAGACAACTTTTATCCAAAATTTCAAGCTACCTTTGGAAATATGATTAATATATAACTTTAGCTAAATGATTATATAATAGAATCAATGATATTTCTCATGTGGTTGACACATGTCTATTTACTATATAGAGAAAAAGGACAAGATTTTTACTAATGGCATATGACTCTCTTTTTTAATATTTATATAAAACCATTTTGTTCCTTAGATAGAAACTAATCTGATGGAAGAAAATAACATGACAGGAAAACGTTTTGGTGGATATTCACGTAGGAGGAACTCGTTTTCTATATCTCTACATTATTCTTATAGAAGAAAATATATTGGTATAGATTCATCTTGTTACTCATGTTAATGTCATTATTTAATTAGATAGAAATAATTTCATGGGAAACATTTTCTTGGAGGAGAAAAATTGATTGAAAATTATTCTCTTCAAACTAATTAATTTTTGTATTGAATTATTTCTTGAAGAGAATAATTTTTAGAACAAAATTATTTTTTCAATTACAAATATAGCTTTAGATGGAAATAAAACTTTTGACTGGAAATGTAGTTGGAGGAAAAAAAATTGGAGGGAACGACATTCATGAATGAAAAATGAACTCTTCATGAAGGCTCTAATTGAAGTGATATATATATATATATATATATATATTCTTGGAGGGATTTTTTTATTGGGATTAAATAGTTCTATTGAGAATGGTTAATTAAACATAAGAAATAAAATTTTGGAGGGAGAAAATAGTTACTTGACATAAAGTAAGATAGAAAAATAGTATTTAGAAGAAAATTATTTTTATGAGAAACTAAAATTTGTTGGCAGAATAATCTTGGATGAAAATATGTTTGCCTAGAGAATAAAAATACAACAGTCTTTTTTCCTTGTGTCCAAATAATAAGTGGAGTGTTAAACCCTCTTGAAAGAAACCTTCAAACTAACATTCACAGTAATTTTCCACAACTATAAAAATAGGCCAGATTTCCCCAAACATTCCCTATGGAAACATTCTCTTTCCCCATCAACATACCAACCATATAAATTTTTTTTTCCATCATTCCCCTCTCCATGACTCACCATGTACCAAATACAACCTAAATTTATCTACAATATTAACTTTTTTAAATTATATAAATAAACATGACAATTTGACCATCATCACATTGTTTTAAGAAAAAAAGCTATGGTATGAATAAATGAGAATTGATAATATACATGTGATAGAGGCTTACTAGCATATCAAAATTTATCATGGAGTAAAATAGCTTTTCTATAGTAAACAAATTAATATACATATAATATGATTTAAATCTATAGAGAAATAATGACTTAATTTAGATTCATGGTTACAATATACTCTCGAAATAGGCTTCAAGTATACCACCAAAATTGTTACACAAATATGTTTAATGAATGATGATAATAAATATTTATTATAACTCTTTATATAAAAAAATAACACTCCAATGGTATCATTACAATTTTTTATTTCATGAAAAAATATATGTTGCATTTCAAACTTCATTTATGATAACCAATAATAGTGATAACATTAATATTTTTGTTGTGTCACAAATTTCTAATTTTTTTCTTTACCAATTATTCTGAATTTAATCTATGATGCTCGGCAAGGAAAATGTATTCTAGAAAATTATGTACAAGAAAAATCAACATGTCCATGTTCTCACGTGCATGTGCACGTGTGGGTTCACTGATATATATATATATATATATGGCGTTCATTCATTTCCCGTGCGGGTAGCCTGGATTTCGCTACCCGGCAGTAAAAAAAGTAACTGTTCTGACCAAAAAAGTAATTCTGCTATCAAAAAAAGTAACTATGTTGATCAAAAAGTAACTATACGACTAAAAAAGTAATCCCGTACAAAATACACAGCAGATATATATATGCAATCGTGTTTTGAAATCTGTTGTTACAAACGTAACTATCTATGCATGAAACTCGGTAGTTTGCACGGTCAAGTAACCCTGTACATGTCAAAAGTAACCAACTTGAAAAAAAGTAACCGAAATGGGGGGCGGGTAGTTACCCGCACGGGCAATAAAGATGGGCCCATATATATATATATATATATATATATATATATATATTGTGCGTGTGTATACACATATGATTTCTTTTGAGGATGGCTGTGGTCATACCTCAGCAGGAGTGTCTATGCGGTCGTAACTCAGTTTTCACTAGTGTTGTGCCGATATACCAAGGTGGACTAGGTTGTTTTGCAGTTGGACTCTATATGTCACTGCGGTGGTCTCAGACTGACTAATGGTGTGGGATATCATAGGAGTCCAGCTCCTCCTAGATCTTGTATGGCACTAATTTTGACTTAGCAATGGTCATTTTAAGCATGATTGGTATACCTCATCTCTTTAGGGCATAATAAAAGACATAATACAACCGTGTAGTATATTTGGTTAGGGTTAAACACAACTTATATTAGATGACCCTTTGCCTTGTCTCTTATATTGATTATTTGATTTACATTGTGGTAAGAGAAATCAACTATTATACATGTTCTTCATATTCCTTCTAAAAGTTTAAGATGTTATAGTCCTCAGTTGTAGATGCCTAAATTGCTTAAACAATGTTAATTTCCTTACTCATATCATTTAGCTAAATCTACTCAACCTGATAATAATGCTATCTTCCTATTTTAGCTTATTTGTGTTAATAATAGTTGTTGGCAGAGATTTATATCTCTCGTTGGGACATTGGTCTTACCCCATGGGTTTCTACATCTTTTAGGTGGTCATGCACGATGAGGTAGAGATCGTGTGGTTGAGGCTGAGAAGCAAGAGGAGCAGTAGCTATTAAAGTTTGGATGTGTTTCTAGTGTTTTGTAGTAGAGTCATATGTGTTGTTCCTATACTCTCAGGTCCCTGGTAGTGTTCTACAGACATTGTACATCACACGAGCTTTGGCAGTAGGCCATGGTTGTATGGATTTGACTTGTATATATAAACATGTTATTATTGTGGATTAAGTTGACTTAGCATCTAGGTTAGAAGATATATGTTCTAGAAATAGGTGTAGATTTGTGTAATCCTTAGAAACCCTTTCTTTTCTCCTCCTTCTATCTTGTAGTATTGGATGTAAGATCAAGAGGGTGAGAAAAGGAAGATCTTTCTATAATAGTAGACATATGTTTGTGGGATATGCTTAGGGTAGCTACACAAGTGTGCAACATGTTATTATTAGTTCTCTAGGTTCCATGGTACTTGACTACCTAATGAGTGTGGCTACTCGGTTTTGGTTTTGGTTTAATTTGAATTGAGCATGGTGGTTTCTATCACCCATTTCAACTCTAGAGAAAACCTAATTCAAGTTTTAATATTTGTACATATGTAAATGTTACCACACATAGAAAGGCAGTGAGTGTCCATGTAACCTAAGAGAAAGAGATGTAACATCAAGTCTAGTGATAGAGTTTAGATGATAGTTGTAGTCTCTAGAATTGTCTAGAACTTTGATTAAGGTGAGGATAGAAGTATCCTAGATGATCTAAGTTGTTGATAATGACAATGGTGGTGATGATGATGATTATGGTTATGATGATGACAATGATGATGATGATGATCTCAAAGTTGATGTTTATGATATGAGTTTTCTTCATGGTGTCCTATGTTTGATGTTAGAAGATTCCAGTATGTTGGTTGTTATGCGATGCGTTGAACATGCAACCCTAGCTAATATAGCACCATGTATGGTATGTGTAGCATGGTTGATGTTCTAGATATCATTTTGGGTTGGCATTATTTCTTGTTCCTAGTTTGTATGAGTTGTGATATGGTTAGTGTGATATGGCTTAATACCAACATGGTCCTCAACCTCTTTCCAAAGAATGACCTCTAGTATGTAACCTAACATAAGGGTGGATTCCTAATGTGGGAAGACTTGACATGGGAGAAGCCCAGATTACCTAACCTCCAAAATATGTGAAATGTTTAAATATATGCATGATGTAGTACATGATAATGAGTCCTTAAATGTAAGATAATAAGATAAGAAATGATCAAAATACCCTAATGAACTAAACTAACCCCAAAATTGAGCTACATAGGGTTCATGATGAGAATGGAATGCATGCATATGATCATTTTCTTAATTAGGAGATGCCTATGATCTAGATGGTCAATGGTATGTTAAGAAACTCTAAACTCAACTACATTTTTTAATAATTATATGACTATGTTTTTCTTTCTTGAACCTTGATATGTATCTATGCTCATTTACTTGCTCAAACATTTCCATGCAGTATTCTAGTATTGTACTCCATGTTTGTTTCGTTGATTCTATAACTTGAACACATAATATAGATCTCCATCATACAAACATGTGCACCTGTCTATAATCTTGGGTTAAGGACACAAGGTTGGGTGTCTTACTTGAGGTGTCAAGATAGGGTAGATTGTGTTGCTACAAGTGTTATCTCTTAGCGATGGCCTTGAGGCCCCATAAAAATAGGGATAGCCAATCTTGAGCATTGTCACAGACCCTTTCGATGGGAAGATGGTCAAAAGCCTTATAATGCATGATATTGTTGGCATAATTGGAGTAAATTGACTAAAGTATGGGTTCTCACTTTGCTAAGTAGTTAACTCATTTATTTCTTATTTGTTTACTTATGCAAATTTTTTCAAATTATGCAAATCTTATATACATATATATGTATCTTTCTACCCTATACACAAGACCTTATGTGTTGACTCACTTATTTCACGTATGTTTTAGGTTTAGAGATAGCTTGGGAGTTGATGGATTGTGAGCATATGTTCAAGTGTATTTGTTGTAATATCCCTAGTGTACATGATAAAACGTGTAATACTGTAGTGACCAATATGTAATTGGAATCATGTAATAATTAGTGTTTTTTAATAATACTTGTGGATTGTTGAGAATATGTTGGTTCTTTAATTTGGTTATTTGTTCATGTATGCTAAGGTTTTATACTTCTGCATTCTCACTTTGATAATATCATGCAAGGTATTGACGCCTAGGTCTTATCACCATTGACTTTGTAGTCATTTAGAGTTAGGATTTGGGTAATAAATGGTTCTATGACAAATTACTATGCTAATATTGATGTAATGATACTCAAAAACTATGTATGACCCCAAAATCAGTATACCTAATGCCATGTGACTCTAAAATGCCATGTGCATCACCCTTGTGCACTATTATGACTAATTGTCTTATTCTTGACATGAAATATGAACTATTGCTTATGTTAATAATATAAGATCTAACTTCATTCGAATAACAATTAATAGTGATTGATACTACATTATGACTTCACGTCAGTAGCTTGATGATGTTTGTGACACCTAAACCAAGTGGATTCATCTATGCTCTAATGATGACTAATTTGCATGAAAATGACTCAATATGCTTGGTTTTGGACTATATTGATGCCTAAGTCATTTTGTTTGCTCAAATTTATGATTTATCCATTTAAGATCTTAAAACTCTAATCATAAATCCCTAATTTAGTTTTGATGTGTCACTCAAAGTTCTAAATGAACCCATGATGTACTATGTAGTTTGAGAATGAATTTGTATGACCTAATTTGAGATATAGAAAACAATGTTATGGGAAATGATATCTACACTTAGGTGACATATACAACCACCGTGATAATGACTATGATGAACTAATCTTTCAGAAGTTAATTAAATCAAACTTTTTTGTAATATTAGGACCACTTTGAGGAACCTTCTCTAAGATCTAGTCAAGCTTGATATATGTAGTTTTCTAAATCAGTATCTTAATATTTTGCTATAATCAAGGTAGACTTTATCATCCTATTGACTAGAGTAGTGGTATTAAACTTGTTTGTATTTATGTAGTTAGAAATACTTGGCTTTGTATACTTGTTTGAGTTACAGGTTCCCTAGTATGTTTGGTCTTTCTTAAGCAATGTTGAACGAACTTGAAAACATAATCATAGTTGTCCACTATAGAACCTTCTGTACCTTCCTATATTCTCAGATTAAGGACACAAGGTCAAGTGTCCTACTTGATTTGTCAAGAAAGGGCAGACCATGTAGATAATAGTGTTAGCCCTTGAAATTTAGTCATGTAAGTACTCACGTTGAAACGAGTGTCATTAGTAGCATTGACTTTAATGACCCTCACAGTCTCTTATTTCAGGAAGTTGATGAATGGCCATCAGATGTGGTTTGGTGTAAACTAAACACACTTAAAATACACGAGCATGTTAAAAAGAAAGTCCTTTCATGTTGTTTCTTTCTTTCTTGTCATTGTGTTACGTTTTTTTCCAAGAAATTATGTTCTCTTAAACCTGTGATTTTATATGTTTACATAGCATAGTTCGTACAGTTATGATGATGTGTACCCATTTTATGATCTTAGGTATCAAGTACACAATCAATATTAAAATGATCTTTGCTCCCGCTCTATTATAATAATTTGTTTCTCTGATGAAAAGAAATGGCATGAAAATTGGATTCATATGGTTTGAAATATGGGAGTAAGACCTCAATGCTAGA
The DNA here is from genome assembly GCA_963693085.1 of Alisma plantago-aquatica. NCBI lineage: Eukaryota > Viridiplantae > Streptophyta > Magnoliopsida > Alismatales > Alismataceae > Alisma > Alisma plantago-aquatica. The sequence continues at coordinate 52,492,626 of OY856414.1, read as the reverse complement.
TACTAGTTTAGATTCTTTTGACATTTCATTTTGTTTCATACATTGGTTCTTCTATGTTGTTTATTGTGATTCTATTCATGCATATATGTGATTTGTTCCATTCTAGGGACTGACAATTGGCTCCTCATGCCTTTATCTCTATAACCATTAGGAGTGGGAAGTTTGGTAATGAATGATTTTATGACAAATGATATCAGAGCTAATCAAATAATATCTATGTGTGTTTAATAATCAATTTCTCATATGAACCTAGGGAAAACCTAAGTACATAAGGGTGAAGCTGAGGTGTCTAGGCATGTTAATGTATGGGGTATGATAGACCTCATACCCTCTTAGACGTGGTGGTTGAGGTCTTTGTTGTATACCTGCTTTGCAAAAGTGATCCAAGACTGGATTAAGGATTTTCCCTTATAAAGCTTAGATAGACTTATAACATATCATTTCTTTATTAAGGATTACCTCAATCCAAATTAAGAGATGCTTAGTTATATTCCAAATGTTAACTTATTGTATTAACAAATTACTCAAATGGTTTCTCAATTTTGGTAGTCTATGTATGTGGAAAATAAAATTTGAATGAATTGGTAAAACTTGATGGTAATGGAAGTGATGCCATGATCTGATCTTAAATTGAAAACCCTATAATGGTTAATTAATGTACTCTTGAAGTTAATTACTCATGTATAATCTCTCAAATTAGAAAACTCATTTTTTTCAAATCTATCATATGTGTTTCCTATGTTTGAAGTAAATAATAATGATCTTTATACAATTAAATAAGAACACATGTTGTATACCTCATGGTTGATAAGGTCACTATTGATTAAGCCTATGTTGTTGGATTTTTTTAAAACCTTAAGCACAATTAGACAAACCCCTTTCCCTAATTGATATGCACAACTATCATGTTTTGAAATGAGTATGCCTTTAGAATTTCAAAATCATGATGAAAGACCTTGATACAAGAGGCATTATCTTTTTATACAACCATTCCTCTTTGTAAACTCAATTTTGAATAAAATGATAAATATGGATTTCAAGCTTCCCTTATTTTTCTCTAATTCTTAGAGCATTGAGTTTCGATTGCCAAATATATCCTTACCCTAACCATGAAAGAAAGGGAAAAAATATGACATGAATATGCAAAATCATGCAACATGCTTGCTCTATGATGAAAATTAGTCTTGATCTCATGGCCTTATTAAATAGATTTGATAATTGATACTCTCATAATTATGATATAGTTTATGGTTGATAACTATGAGGAAAAATGTCCTATATTAGGGTCGTAGTTTGACTTACGACTCCCCTAACCTAGGTTACATATCTATTATGATTGCCTATCAATCATGGATGCATGACCTGACCTAGGCCAATGTAGAAGCTAAAATCCTAAATATTGGGATTGAAAGTCATCCTTCACTCTTGAATCAAAGAGATCTATTTGTTTAATCTAAATGGTGATCTCTCTAAATTTGTAGTCTAGGTAAGGATCTTTCCAATTTGATGATCTACATGACTATGTTTTAACCTTGATGCTCAAGTGCACAATTTTGGAATAAGGTTGATGTACGAAGTGATGATTATACCTTTTTGAAATGCTTTGGTGATTATAATATGGAATATGAAGTCCCAATCTAATTGAGTAATTGCTTTCAGTGTGGGTATAAAATTTCTCTTAAGGAGGGGAGGATGTAGCAACTTTGATTTTTCTCACTCTTTCAATTATGCACATCTAGACTCATAAGATGCTCAATTTAATTATGCAACCTACCTCTCCCCCAATTAGATGACTTTGATTCACATTATTCTCAACAAATGGTTTGAATGTGATTAAATGTCACGTCAAGCCAAATTGACTGAATTCGAGTGCTTAATTAGATTTTGTGGATTTTAAATATTGAATGTTCTCAACAACATATTTTTGGATCCAAACTATTCAAGTAGGGAAAATTTATGGCACAATGATGAAGGGATTCATGCAAGTCATAATTATTATTGAAGAGAAATGAGTTTTGTAATATTTAAAAAGTAACATATTTTGAATTTGTCTTGTTTTTTAATTATATACATCAACGACATGTGGCTCTCCCTCTCAGTCAATTTCTGAAAGAAATTTATGTACTACATGGAAATATGTACTTAATTATGTTGCTAAAAAAATAGAAACATTTGATTTTTTGGGTGGTTTTTATGTATTTAAACCTAACATGTGATGTACAATCACAATATAAAGTAGTACTAACACGTGATTACTAACATTTTCTACGTATCATGATTCACACAAAAGTATACAATTCTTATATTACTAATGGTGTATCGGCGTATACGTTTGCATCCATTGATTTTAGTTTATATATATATATATATATATATATATATATTAGGTTATCAAAAAGAAAGAGTTACAAATGATAAATAACACCTCTACAAAATATTGTATATTCAAAATTATATTGGAATTCAAATATATGTCTCACCTAAGATACAATTTGAAGGATTCAAGTGCCCAACCTTTTGGATATTGATACAACTCACTATACAAAAAGTTGAACGCATAATACACACACTGAATTATTCCTAGAGGTCAACACTTGGCATTGTCTTCTTCTTCTTTACCTGAACTTCCTTCCACGGCCTCCTTTAAAAAGGGCCAAAAAACCAAAATGGCATGTTTGAACATTTTAATGCCCAGAATGGCACATTCTTCATCTGAATTCCCAAAATGGCACATTTTTAGGGTGATATGTCCCCATTGGAGTCGTATTGTTCTGTTTGAGGATAATACATCCTGGCGGGTGATGCATTGCCTCGCGGTAGAGCAATACATCCCATCTCAGGACACATTGTCCTGTAGTGGGGCCAATATGTCCGGAAGCGGAACGTATTGCTCTGTGAGAGAGCAATGCGTTTTCAAGTCGGATGTATTGGTCCCACCACAGAGCAATATGTCCCGGGTCAGGATGTTTTGCCCTTCTGTGGGACCAATGTGTTGGGTGTTAAGACACCCCAATGGCTAGCGGGGCAATGCATCTCCCTTGGGGACGTATTGCTGCCACACAGTACCCAACCATTTCTCTAGCCGTTGGGGGTCGCGGCGGGTGCCACGTGGGGGAAATATGTACCCAATGGGGATGTATTTCTCTCCTATATATAGGAGACAAAAGCAGCCCCCCCCCCCAAACATACACATTTCCTCCATTTCTTCACTTCTTCTCTACTCCCCATTGCCATGGAGTTATCTGGTCGAGATTCTACTTGTAGCTGATTTCAGGCGGAGCTTGGAGCTGATTTCTGGCACTATTCTTCTCATATTCTTTCTCTCTCTGGCCGGGATTCTACTTCTCTTCTTTCTCTAGTCTGGTATTCTGATTCACAAGAGAGATCTCGTCACTTGAGGTATTTTCTCTACTATATTCTTATATTCAAAATTTCAAACCTAAAACTACTATGCAATATTTAAAATGAAATAATTGAATTGCTACTATTTAATTCAAAATTTTAAACCTAAAACCACTATGCAATATTAAAAATGAAATAATTGTATTGCTACACTTTAATTAAAAATTATTAAAATAATGTTATAGAAAATGACATTTGAAGTAAATGTTATCAATGAAAATGACATTCTTACTATTTAGTTCCAAATAATTTTATTCTTAGTATTTAATTTAAAATTCCAAATTGTTGTTCTACAATCTTAATTACTCTTCTAAAAATGGTGTTATTGTTCTAAAATATCAATTACTTTTCTAAAAAATACATTATTGTTCCAATTAAGTTAATTTACTATTCTAAAATCTGAAAAACCGTTCCAATTAAGTTTAGTTGTTTTATAATGATAGGAACATGGCATCTAGTTGACTTTCAGGAATTTTCAAGCTTCAATATGATGGACAATTTCTCTCTGATGGGTCTTATTCTACTCAATCTGTTAGACCCATAAATATTTCACTTATCAATACCCTATCTGAACTAAAATCATATATCCATACAACACTTGACATCAATCCCAGCCACTTCTCTATCAATATATCCTATCTTTTCCCTGGAGAAGATCATATGCTCATACAAGTGGACAATGATGTTGCATATAGAACTTTGTTCTGACTTTCATATGATTCCTATATTGATGTGTTTCTTGAAAAAGACATTTTTCCACCAACATTCTAGTTACATAAGTCTATTGAATCAATTTCATCAAATGAGAAGTAATGTAACTGATGAATGGAATCCACCACCTAAATTATGTTAAAATCCTACTATTGAGAATATTGGTCTTGTGGTTGAGGAGGGAGAACAAAATTTTAAACAAGAAGGTGATGATAATAGCGATTAGGAAGGTGATGATAATAGTGATCAGGATGGTGACTCATTGACTGAAACTAATGATGGGCATCAACATCCATTCCCTGACTCTATAACAGCATTGAGTTCTGTCCCATCCATATTTTATAGAGAATGGCCCCGACACAATCACATTGATACTAACTATGAAGCTTTTCAAGATGACAAATGGGTGGAAGATTTTTGTTAGGAAGTTCGCCTCAGTTACAACCCTTCCAGCAATGAAATTTATGAGGGTGCTTTATTTTCATTCAAAGTTGTTATGATTGAGATGATTCAAAAATAGTCAATTCAAAACAATGTCCACTATTGTACACAATACTCAAATAATTGATTTATCAAAAAATTTTATATCCATGACCAATGATGACCTTGGAGTTTGGCCGCTTGCCAGTCCAAAAGAGCATGTGGCATGTGGAAGATAAAATGTTATAGTGGGAGCCACAATTGTCAACTAATTGTTCTGAATTAGGACCATGGCCAATCCACATCAACTTATATTGCTTGTATGATAATGCCAATCCTAGTGTCATGATTGAATATGTCCACATGAGAAATTCGTGACAAGGTGAATGTTGAACTAAACCTTCAAATATCATACAAGAAGGCATTTCTAGCGAGGAGGAAGGTTGTTTGTAAAATATTTGGAGATTGGGAATCATCATATCATAATTTGTTGTCGTTCTTGATATTCCTATCACAATATATTCAAAGAATTATATATTCCCACCTTGTGGATGATTATAAGCTTCAAACTCAAGGCACTCATCGATTCAAGCGGGTGTTTGGGGCATTCGACCCAGCTGTGAGGGGTTGGGTCTATTGCAGGCATGTTCTTACTGTTGATGGCACATTTCTAATCAGAAAATATTATGGCTCACTTCTCATTGCATGTGGCATAGATGTTGATAATAGTCTATTTCCACTAACTTTTGTTGTTGTCGAGGCAGAATACAAGAACTCAAGGGAGTGGTTCTTTGGTTCTCTACAAACTTGTATTTTAATCATTCCATGTTGTACAGATCTATGTATTATTTCTGATCGAATGAATGGCATTTTTCCAATACTTAAGTCAAAACTTGACTGGGCTCAACATCATTATTATCTTTGACATCTTCATGAGAACTTCCATAAAAAGTTCAAGTCACAGGAGTTAAAGGAACTTTTGTGGAAGGTGGGATCCACAACTGATAAACTTGAAATTGATCGTCTAATGGCTGATATAGAAACCATAGAACTAGCTACTCAGGAGTATTTGATAGCCCAAAATCTAGTACAATGTTCTCTCACATATGACAGAGGTTATAAATATGGGTCATTTTCTAGCAATCATGTTGAAGGGTTAAATGGAGTCTTAAAAGGTGTTAAGGGTTTACCAATACATCACTAATTGTTGGCACATATTATCTCTCTGTTACAATGTGGTTGGAGAGGCATAATGAAGCATATGGTTCTCAAATCATGGAATAGAAATGGCCCTTGAGGCTTAATAACAAGCTTGTTAATGTATAATAGGATGCTGGAAAAATAAGAGTATCACACCGCGTGAACAATGATCAATGGTTTGTTGATGACTGGACGGATATAAATTTCAAGTCAAAGTACGTCCAAATGGTGCCAGTGAATGTAGTTGTGGTTTTCCACAACAATGGCATTTTCTATGTTGTCATGTTTGGGTAGATGAGGGAACTGTCAATTATGATTATGACAGACTTGTGAGCCCATATTTGACAAATGATTCTTATTTGAATGCATATAAAACTAAATTGCATGGTATTTCCAACAGGAGGTATTGGCCTCCATTTGATGAAAGCAGAGGTATTGATCCCTTATTACCCCCTAGGAAATGAAGGTGCGCTGGAAGACCAAAGAAAAATAGAAGGCCTTCAACTATGGATGTTGATCCAAATCAATATACATATCATAGTCATAAGTGTGGTAGAAGGGGCCATAATAGAAACACTAGTCCTAATGTAATGTGAAGTCATGTAATGTTCTTATTTTAGTTTGTTCAAGTCATGTAATGTTCTTATTTCAGTTTGTTCAAGTCTTATAACGTTTACATTTCCATTTTCAAGTCATGTAATGTTCTTATTTCAGTTTTTTCAAGTCATGTAATGTTTGCATTTCAATTTGTTCAAGTCATGTAATGTTTGCATTTCAGTTTGTTCAAGTCATGCAATGTTTGCACTTTTCATTTAATGTAATGCTTGCACTTTTCATTCAATCTAATGCTTGCACTTTTCATTTAAGCAAATATTGCACTTTTCATTTAATCTAATGCTTGCACTTTTCATTTAATGTAATATTTGTTGTTTTCATAGATATGGCTCCTAGAGAAGTATCATTATGACTCTCACAACACCATTTCATTTTGTCACTTTGGTGTATTACTGACGTGGGTGTTTTGCAAAATATTTCTTTGGCTGGTTTTGGGTTTGTTCATAAGAAACACCCTAGACTACAATCTGTCTTCTGGGTGAGGAGGGGCCCACCTCGCCTCTCCCCTCCTCTCCTACCCCATTGCTAAAATAGGAACTCCCCATTCCACGATGATCCACCTTGATCCCAATTTAATCACTGCCCTAGTTAACCAGTGGGACAAATCTAGCAACACTTTTAGGTTTCCCTATCCTTTAGGCACAAATGAGGGGTAATTTTCTTCATGGCCTCACCTTTGTGAGAGTTTCTTGGGAGCTGCACCAGATGGGATGTCTAAGGGGCATATTCATATTGGGTGGCTGCGTCAGACCTTTAGTGGGATGGATTTCACCTTGGGAGATGAAGAACAACAAAGACAAATGAGGATAAGGTATATTAGAGCTTATCTCCTATACTTTTTAGGTAGTTACCTTATTTCAGATAATACCGGGGAAAGAGTTCATATATGGAACCTCCCACTTTTGGATGACTTTACAAGTTGTTAGACTCTATCTTGGAGTGTTGCAACTTTAGCATACTTGTATAGGGAGTTGTACAAGGATACCACCCGTTCTAAGAAAACTGCCCACTTGTCTGGTTGTGTATGTCTACTACAGATGTGGTGTTGGGAGAGGTTAGGAATTGGAGGCCCAGGTTCACTTGTTATGAACTGGGGGGAGTGGGCAGAAGATGTTCCATTGGGTTACAGGTAAAAATTTACACAACTTCTTTATACATTTATCCAAATATTTTGTATTGTTTATCTAAATTTAGGTTGTCAATTAATTTAATAGGTAGCCTACTTTTGTTCAAAGGATAGATACTATGACAGGATCGGTCCAGTTTTATGATTCTACATTTGACCAAATTTTAACCTCTCAGGTGTAATTTACTTATACTAACATGTTGTATGATGCATGTTGTATTTTTTTATGCAGTACACTCCTTTTTATGTGATACATGTTGTATTTTTTTGAATAACATATACAGTTAACTCCTTACACTAAGGATATTCTAGAGAGACTTCCAGCATTATGTCGAGAGGCTCGTGATATTTGGTTGGCCCGAGTGCCTCTAGTGTGCTACACAGTAGTAGAGTGGCACCTCCCAGATAGAGTACTTTGACAATTCAACATTGTTCAAGTACAACCTACTCTTGCCTTGCCACACCTTAGTAGGATAGATGAGAGGGGTCATGCTGTTGAGGATTGATTGCATCACTATAGGGAGGAGGTGCAACTGTGGAACAACAGGTGTGAGAGCTTCGTTCCCTCTCCACCAACAAACACAGTCTTCAGTCTATAGCTACACTATACATGGTATCATCCACAGTATGTAGTGCCCCCTCCAGCTCAGCCCCTGACCACATACTACCCAACCAGTTATCAACAACAACAATTTGTGATTATCATTATTATTTCTTTTACAAACTGCTATTATTGATCTTTATTATTTGTAATATATGTAATTAGTCTTTATTATTTGCACATACTTTGTTTGAACAGGTAGAATCACATGTGCAGATCCAAGTGACTTACAACAGGCCCTTGCATAGATCAGGGATGATATCTACGACACCCAGGGGAGCTACTTTGTGAGTCTTCCTGACTATGCTCACCCATATGATCACATACCCACTCGTTCTCATACCACTGGTCCTGAACCCACACCCACTCCTACTCATACTCCTCATACCTGCACCACTCAGTCTGAGCTCATTCCCACTGCTTCTGAGCTCAATACCACTTCTCAGTTCATGGGTTGGGGACCGACAAGGCCATACTTTTCAGGAGTTGGTTCATTTTCTTCATTCATCACCCCACCTCCACCGACATCCTACTATGGAGCAGGTTCTTCTTCTTCTCCATACACTACACTCCCACCATCAATTACTCATGAGAGTTGACCACTATCTTATGTCATATACTCACTGACTCCATTTGATTTCTCAGGATGCACCCCACCTGAAGCCCCACATCCTAGTATTTAGAGACCCCTCACCCCACCTCTAGCTTTTCATTACTTCCTAGGTCCTCATTAGCCTACTGCTATGCAGTTGTCCCCCATTGAGGCATCTCCAGATGAGTTCTCTACTCAGGAGTCAGAGTTACATGGAGGTGGGCGAGGACATCATGGGTGTAGAGGAGGTGCTTAGTTTATTACATATTGTACTATTTTGTATATATGCCTTTGTGAAGGAATTTATTTATCTTATATTGGGATCTATCATATTATGATATCATATGTTGGTTCATGTTGGATATATCATAATGTACTATTATGTATTATTTTCTTTTCAAGTTGGTTCATGTTGTAACCTTGGTTTAAATTGATATCTCATTTTTTTGATTAATTTCTTCTTATCTAATCAATTAGAAATCAAATATTGTTGGTTGCAATATCACTTCTATAATCTGTATGTAAGTTTAGATCTATTCAGATTAACAAATTTATAATAATTGAACATATTATAGACATTCAAATACAAATGAAATAATTGTAAATGTACAAATATAATCAATAGTGTTAATATACAAATCAATAAGCCGCAATAATAATTATGAATAAAAAATATTGAATTAAAAAGTAATATGTCATGCATGGGGACGTTTTTCTTACTTTACAGACAATACGTCTTGCATGGAGACATTTTAATCTGATGTGGTAGCAATACGTCCTGGAGCAGAACATATTTCTCTACGAGAGAGGGTAGTCGAGGCTCTCAGAAAATTGGTGAAAAACTATCTCTTTGACTCCCAGTTGATCTAGAAACCCTGAGCCTGACTCTCCTATAAATATAAAGGTAGTCAAGGATTTCAGAAGACATAAATAATGCTGACAAACATTGTCCTCTCACAGTTGTGGTAACATGAGAGCTCAAGGAAGTCTTACTTGTAAAAGGGAAAGATAGCAAGAAAGAACAAGTCAATGCTAGCACATTGACATCAAATGGACAAATCCTTCATGTTGGCTCTCTAATACTTGTTGCAGAGTTCTTGGTGGTCTGCATAGACTATGTAGAGGTCTGGAGGCCATCTCTATCATGGTAAGAGAACACCATCAATCGTCATAATGGTGTTGTAGGCTATTGCTAATGGTTCGTGTGCTACTTGAAGAAGAAGTACAAGACGTCACAAGGATTGTCGTTGGACTTTCTCTAAGACCAAGCATATACCTCATAAATCCCTCTTTCCTATATAAATCATTATTGACGTGATCTGCTAGTTTGGGATTCACACATAAAAATTTTGTTTGTGGAATTGTGATGGTGGAGGAATATAACAAACTAAGAAGATAGTGTTTCTCACAACAATGTCATAGTTCTTATTGCATGAATCACTATTTTCTTGAGATTTTACACTAAGATGTAGAGGGAAACTACAAAAACAATTGTTGCAATCATTAGTGAGTTTCATATGTACACTTGAATTGTATGATTGATGGTCATATTATTTGGAGAGGTAGATTTTGATCAATTAATTATTGAAGACTTACCATCACCTTGTTGAAAAAAGAATCAATAAATATGCTCCATTGTTTTCATTCAAAACAAACATGCAACTTACTTGTATAGGCTCAAAAATTGAAATATGACATATTGTTGTTTTCTCCACTGCCACAATGGGATTGACTTTGTTGTGACTTATGCTATTCTAGTTGCTATGACAGGAACATCTCATCCATACACTATTCATAGATGAGGGAAGTCATGTGTGGTTGTTATTAGTGTATGGTGAAGATGTATCTAGAACAGTAATTAGAACATCATCTGTTACAATAGATTTAATCACTATCACAACACCAACCCAATTTATTTAACTAAACAATTATTATAAGGAGGATAGTGTCCCCATCCATGATGCTTTGCCTATCGGGGGCAAGACATACACATTGGAGACATGGTTGATATTTAAACGACTAACAAGCCTATTAATGCACATATGATAGTTTTGCCTCACTACCATTGTATTTTCCATTGCCATTATTACTATTTATCTCACAAATGCCATTATTTTATTACTAATTGTCAAACATCACCACAATTGAGGGTAAACTTAGGTATACTCACTAGTAGAGTAAAACATTTAAACACATGAGCTGATAAATCATTTAGATGCTAATATTTCTAAAGATTCAAAGAAATGCACTCATTATAATCTTTTTGACATACAACATCAATGATTTCTCATAAATAATTTCTAATACTAAATTACTCATTAGGTATGTATATAGTTTATATGAAGAGAGGATGTGAATCTAAACTCGAATAGGGGGAGGTTTAAATATTTTTGATAAATACATATAATCAGTGATGATATAATAGAAATGGTGACGATAAACATACCTTTTGTGATGGTTTTCCCCTTTATTGTGAAACAATGTAATCAACGAAAATGGAGACACGATGCAATTTTTTATTAGTTTCACAGTCAAATGCATCTGAAATTGGGAGACAAATCCCTACGCCACATTTTCTAAAAAATGTGCCATTTTGGTAAGTAAAAGTGGTTAGTGCCAAAAAGGGCACTGGCAATAAGAATATACTAGTAAGTGGGCGTTCTTCACACATGGAATTTTGTGCAAAAAAGCATATTGTTCCTATAGAAGAATATAATCCTATCATTTTTTCTATTATAACATATAGATTTTTATGAAATGAAACCCATGAGTGCTATGTCATTGGAATATTTATATTATTAATCCAATTTAATATTTACAAACATGTTCTCTTTTCCTACACGAATCATCTATGGTTGTCCTACAAGATGAATGAACACATTGAATTTATTTCAAATTTGACATGAAAATGAGGATGTTGTATCAAAAGAAAAGAGAAGGTTTCATAAGGAGCATACATTCTATTTCGTCTAATTGCCAAAGTCCTATTCTTATAGAGTAGACAACCATAATTGAAAATTCATCCATAAATATTTTATCAAGAAATTTAAAAATTATTCTTTTTTATTACTAATTATAAATTGTTAGTAACATTTAATTGTCAATTGCATTTACCCTAGTCGACAATATTATACTGTAGCATACTACAACAACTATGGTTTTATCACCAACCAGTCATAAAAAGCCATCTTAATAAATAGCATTGAATTTGCATAATGAAACAAATTTTTGTTCAAATATTTAATACCGAATCAATAGTATGTTATGAATGAAAAAAACTTAGCCATTAAATTTCACCTCATTATCATTAACTTGTTTGTTTTTTCTTTTATGTTGGTTATCATCAATTTCCTCTACATTATCAATATTTCCTTTTCCCAATACTATACTTCTATTTCATTTTTATTTGAAGTTCTTCTTTCATCAATAGAATATTTTTATTGGTTTGGGGTTTTCTATATTTTTATTGAATGCAAAAATTCTTAGCTATTTTCTTCAAAAATGTAATTATGTGTTATTCTCGTCTCGCATGTAAGGACAAAACTAATGATCTCAGGGCGAATGAAAGTAGATGTTGTTTCCTTGATATATGTTCATCTTTACAGGAGTGCATGCCTTTATAGAGTGTAATTGGCAAATCAAATTCATCTATAAGAGATGATTATTGTGGAGTTGTTGGTTGAGGATTATTTTCCATGCATCGATTAGGATATTGAGGTAAGGATACTGGAATTGAAAGAAAAGCTTCAAGAGATGGACTTAATCTTGTGTGGGTGCTAGTGAAGAAAGAATTGAGGAGAAAAAAAAAATTTTAGTATCATCATTATGTATGCTTTCTATTATTTATTGTGTAATTCAACTTATATCTTATTTTGATAATCACTGTGAAATATTAGTTGTTTCTACTTAATATTTATCCATTGTCTTGAATATGTTATTTCACTAAACACATTTTGAAAATTAACATCAATGGTAAAAATAGCATAAATTGTGCCATATAATAATAAGACTATTTTCCTAGATATCTTTCTTATTATCACTTATATGTTTAAAAATATTTTATTATATAAAATTGCATAGTAGTCAAAGAGAATAATCAAGCTTATATTGAACATATAGTTTTATAGGTAATTCATATCAACGATGTTCTATTATAATAAAGACAAATCATCAAAATTTACATGATACACCATAACTATTTTGATATAGTTTTCATGCACATTGAAATAAAAGTAAACCGTGTAAAAATTAGTTTGTTTTTTAGGATAATTGATTGGTACAATTAAATTAAAGTAATTCACAATAATTTAAAAGAACTTACTTTCATATTTATTGAGTAAAGTATTTCTTTGATTCTTATCATGTTAAAAGTTATATGGGTTACAAATGGAATACATTTGTCGGCTAAAGATATGTATTTGTCAATGGATAATGTTTGAAACTATATTCTAAATTATTGATAATGATGTATGTGGTTTGGTAGATAAGTCATTCATTTAAGAGAAAACTTTGTGGTGATGAAATATTCCATATGTGGATATCATGATATATAGGTGAAGTCATAAATTATGTCATATCCAAATTATGCTCAAGTAGAAATGGAACTTATTGAGACGAGAACTCTCATTATTATAGTTTGAGGTTACAACTTATAGGGAACAATAGGAACCCCACATAACTATCAAGAATTTCAATCAAATATCATTTAAGTGTAGAATCTCAATGACAATAAAGCCAATGCAACTAGAGATGGAAATCAGGCGGGTAGGGTCGGGTCGGGTTTGGGTCGGGTCATTTCAGGTCGGGTCATTACAGGTCAAAGATAATACTTGTTATTTCATTTTTTCGAGTCAGGTTGGGTTTGGGTCGGGTTAGTATCGGGTTGGGTCCTGTAACATACCACATCTTGGACCCTACCCTAGAACATTGACCTTTTGGGTTTGACCAAATAAGGTTAGAATGATCCTAATAATCTAATGCCTGAATAATGTAATCTAATTCATTTGGTGATACTAATTGAATAAGTAATTAAACTAATGGGCCATATGATATATCTCATACAAAGAAATCCCAAAAGTAAAATCTAAGTTTAAACTCATGTTCCTTGGGTCCCAATTACCTTGGGAGTCAAGTTTCACTTTATTCACATAATTATAATTCATTTAATTCAAATTTGTTAAGAAGATGTGTGTTTTTCCCAAAATATCAAATAAAATAATAAATGACTCCAAAGGTGGAAATATAATTCAAATTCGTAATCTACACATCAAAATAAGCTTACATGTCAATTTTCATCTAATTTGGACAACCTTAATATAATAAGGTAAGTTGAAGAGAGAGAAAGTTGATAAATAGCATTAATCCACAATAATGCAAAATATAATTCTAAAAGATGGAAATAATGCCAAATTCGTATCCAACATATTAAATATGACTTGTGGGTCAAGTTTTATAATTTTTGGATAATCCTAATGTCATAAATGAAGGAGGAAAGAGAAAATAGTAATTAATTTATTTGACACATTAAAATTTGTCAAAAGGAAAATCTTATTTTATATTTGGATTCTACATGTCAAAAATTTCCTCTGTGCAAAATTTCACCTAATTTGGTTAATATTTGGACCCTCAATTTTCTTTGGAAAGAAACTTAATCAAACCTTATTTAAATGCAAATATAATTTCTCGATTTCCTTGTCACGCTGTTTGATTTCCTTTAATTTTCGGGTTTTAACCTGGGCCCTTCGATCTGGAATATGACGGTGCTCGACTCATCTCCCACCTTTGGTAGGAGTCCAACTCGACACAACCTGTACCGGGACTCTTGAGGTGATCGTTTCTCGGTTCTCTCTCCCGCTCTCTTCTTCCTCCCCCTCTACTTTCTTTTCACTCGGTTTCCTTATCTCAATCTGCACCCAATAGTTATATATACCCTGGGTTTCCCCTGATCGTTAGCCCTACCAAAGCCAACCTTCGTGTTCCCCTGTTTTTTCCCTGCCTCAACCTTCTTTTTCTTCTTCTGTGCACTACTGGACTTCAGACCGCTAGGGATCGGTTCCCTCACCTCCGCTAGGGTCCCAGATCCATCTTTCTTGCTTTGGTTTGGCCTCATTTGCATCAGGGCATGCCAACGCAACTCCCACCAGCTTTGGCAACCTACTTGAAGCTTAGGGTGATTGGCAGCGAGGAGCGACTCCCTATGTATATTTGTGAGCGGCGGTCTAGGTCCCAGTAGCCTCGAGGAATATTCTTTCCCCTTTGATTTCTGCTAGAATGGTGTAGTTCCTTTTTCCCTCTTTTTGGTGCTTATTTCTACCTGTACCTTGGCGGCAAGACAATTTGAGGTTCTTTGCACCTCAGTTCCAGTGGTTTGGGACTTTTGGATCCGGTTTGGCTTTGTGATTGCGATGGTGCTCTTCCCTGACATTTTGGTTGTTTGATTCGTGAGATCCTGTCTTACAGTTTCGCTGTTGTTCACGGTCTCTTCATCGCAAGCAAGGTTGAAGATGATTACGTTCGTTTTTCCCTAAACTGCCCATCAGTTCCTCTCTTTAGTTTTTCTGGTTAGGGGTATTTTGGTAAGTTGGCAGTGTTATCCTTTCCTTTGGGACGAGTCAAGCAAGCCATTGACCAGCTGATTGGCCGACGCTCATTGGGCCAAGTCATGCGGGCCCGACCTGCTTTTGTGGATTTTCTCACCTTTGTGGCATTAACTAATTATATGATTGGTCAAAATTCTAAATTTCACAACTAATTATCTATTGGGTCAAAAATTACAAATAAATAGTCATTGGATTCAAAAAAATGCAAACTTTCTAATGGTATTGGTTTTGTCACCTGAATCTGATGTTTTGGAGATGTGATTTTAATGGATCTAATTATTAAAATAATAACTTGTATAATTCATAGCTAAATATCTATAAGTCAGGAAAATATAATAAAATATGTTTTGAACTCAGGAAAATATAACCTAAAATGTGGAATAGTTTTTATAACCTAATTCACTAATAATAAAAAGGCAATTTTTAGTGTTTATGAAATCAATATAAATCTAACCCTAATCCCACATATATGCTAATAGGTACTTTGGAAGCCTAGGCTTGGACCTAGAAGTGACTTTGGAACGTTCAAATCTGAAGTTGAGGTATGTTGTATCCCCTATTACTTCATGTTGAGCAATTCACCTATATTTTGTCTTTCTCTTGGTCTTATGGACAATATCCTATACACATTGCTCCTATCTCTTGTTATCATGGTTCATGTGAACTATCTTGCTTGTTATGAACTTGGATATTCTCTTGACTCTGTTCCTTATGCCTTAGTGCATGTTGGACCTTTGATATTTTATGTCCACTGTGATGTGGAAGTTTACTTGGTGAAATATGCCCACTTTGAAGTGGATGTTAACATGTATATGTTGTCCATTGTGTGATGGAAACATTGAATAATTCTGACTATACCTTCTACTTGCCTTTACATTTACCTGCTATGTGATTCAGTAGCCCTAGAGTAGTATAATTGCATGGGTTTTGTCTCATTATAATTTGTGGCAACATTGTGATATTTTGGATGGTGGAAGTGTGATTCCCCATGCCCGGTCAGGATGTGTGATTCCTGGCCCATTTTATATATATTTGGGCGGTGGATGTGTGATTCCCCATGCATGCCAAGGCAGGATGTGTGATTCATGGACCATGTACCGTTAGGGTAAGATTTGTGATTCTTGGCCCATGTCTCATCAGGTTCAAGATGTGTAATTCTTGGCCACCATTGTCTTTTATAATATTCTAGTGTTATGCTTATCTCACATGCATGCAGGTTGATGATGTTTATGTTGGGTTATGTGCTCAAAAATCTTGATATGTGCTTATGTGTCACAATCTTTATTATTTTGATTATGGCAAGTATCTTCTTTTATGATGATGATGATTCTTTTCTTTTATGCCCGATTGGGTAGTTCTTATCTCTTGCATGGGAAGCCTTTTATTTTGATGTCCCTTATTCTTTATAATTGCTCAATTTTCTTTTTAGTATGCACATACCAGCTTTTGCTGATGTTTCCTTTTCTTCTCTTTTGCTGGGGTATGCTTCCAACCCTTGGCGGAGGACTTGGATGACAAGGCTTGATGACCTGGACTTAGATAGTGAAGTTAAAGCTTGGAGACAATCTTGAGGTAGTTTAGATTTCCTCTACATGGATCCTTATGATGTAAGTTTAATATGTTCCCCTATATATAATTGATAGTCATGTTTTTATTTTGCTTCTATACTTTGGTCTTTTGTTACCATTATATAAAGATTTGAAAATTTTACACCCACTCCATCATACCTTTTGAGCATGTTTGGACTGGAGGTTTTATTATTCAAAATTTTGGTAGGGAGGTGTTTTCACTTCTTTACAGGTCCCTTCAGGTCATTTTGCATTTTTGGGTCAACTCGGGCTCAGGTCGGGTTAATTTTGGTATAGATATTTTCAGGTTAATTTATTGGGTCGGGTCGAGTTCAAGTCAAATCATTTCAGTCATCTTAATATCAGACCGGGTCAATTTTCACTATTTCCTCTAACTAATTCGATTTTAGGTCGAGTCATTTTTGGGTTAGGTACTAATCAAATCTAGTCATATTGGGTTGTGCATTTGGTTTAGGTCTAGTTGTTTTAGGTTGGGTCTCGGTCTGTTAAGGTTGGAGAGTTGGCAATCAGGCGGGTCATTTTGGGTTCGGCTAGGGTCATTATGGGTCAAATATATTTGAGGTTATTTTATCCTTTTATTTTGAATCAAGTTAGTATCATTTTTGTCCCTTCATTTCATTTTGTATTTTTGGGTTAACACATGTTCGGGTCGGGATAACTTTGATACAAGTTTCTTCATATTCATTTATTGGGTTGGTTTGTATAAGACCCCTAAACTTGTTTAATGAGTTGAATAAGCTTGATTATCATAATTGAATTCTTAAAACTTTAATATAACCTTGTGATATGCTTTGAAATCATAATACAAGCTTAAGTTTTAAATTTGGTCCAATTTGGACACTGTTTGAGCAAGTTATGCAATTTTATGCACATTTTGGACTTTTCTAAAATTTACCCAATTGAGAGGTTTTCTTTGCAATTTATCACTTTCATTATGTTCCTTGGATATTATATCATCATTCTTGAGCTTTTTGATCCATGGGGTGTCTATTTAAACCTTAGTTTGAAGGTGTTTTCCTCAAGGGTATTTTAGAGTTTACGCCTTCACGAATGAGCTACCTTTAGTAGCTATCAACTAATGAATTATTTGATTGGCTTGGAAATTCAATAAACGAGGGATAATAATGTCTCTATGTATGGTGGGGGATATTCTTGTGTGTGTGGTTGTATATTTTTAATAGTTTAAGGCCATGGACACTTGGAAAGATACTAGAACTTCAACTTTTTCTTTTTCTTTATCTTAAAGTTTCGTATACTTATCCCTAAGCACAAAAATGAGCCATTTGTTCTTCACCACTTCCCTCCTTCTACAAACCTTGTCCTCCCTCTGTTCTTCTGTGAATTTCTAGCCCAAGGAAGAAGAAAGAGGGGGCCTTCTTGGAAAAAGAATCTAGGGTTGCAATTGACTTTGTTTTTGGGTTTAAAAAGCTTCCTTCTGGTGATCTTGACCTAAAAGAGTAAGAATACCCTTCTTTATTCTGTTTATTTCTTTTTAATACTTCCTCTTACCTTTCCCGAGATCGAAACCTTACTGTTCCATGATAGAAATTGCTCTAAAACTCTAAAACCCTACCTTTCTTGCTCCTTATGCTTGGGGTTTGCTCATTTGATGAAGAGAGGTGCTAGATGGACGAGTTCATAACTTATGACTGAATTTTCTACCCTACCAGCTCATGTTTTCTTATGCGTAGGAGTTTATATTCTCATTAAAGGCAAGTTTTATAACTTGCTCCACGTTTATTGCTTACCATAAGCTTTCTAGATCATGTTCTTGCTTGAAAATGATGATCCATGCACTAAAAAGCTATGCTTGACTTGAATTTTGATTTTTATAATATTCCCTATTCTGATTTTAGTTCTAGATGAACCTATGATCATGTGTACGTTATTCCTAAGGTATAATATGACTTGTATCAGGTTGGTTTGACAACCTCTTGTACTAAGCACCTATTAACCAATGGTCAATTTTAGGATTTTAAGTTGATTTCCTTCATAAACCCATGACCCGATGATGGTACCATTGCAACAACCCTATGCTATTGTCTTCATGACAAATGATGGTCAGAATCAAAGGTGTCAGATGATAGTGACAACCTATGGTCACCCCCTTAGGTCAGGTTTTGGATCAATTAGAAGTTTAATGATCAACCATTAAGTACCCTATTGATGTTATCAATCAATGATGACATTAGCTTAATATTTGATGCTAATTAATGAATATAGTGTTGATCTAACAACCTATGGTGACTTAATGGCCACTAATGATGGTGGATCAGGTCTCCACAACCTATGGTGAGTTAATCATGTAGTTGTAGTATCCGTTAAGCCTTAGACCAATGGTTTCTTTGGGTCACTTGATGCAATGGTCGGACCTATACTGTAATTGATGGTTTTAACATATGAACTTGACCCAATGGCCAAGATATAATGTTTATTCCTCCAATAAAGTGGAATTATGTCTAATGTAATATGTTGGTCCTTATATTGTGATTTAGATGGTTTCCTTTATATGATCAACTTAAGGAGCTTACTTGTTAACAATGGATGGCTTGTTTTAAATGAACAGTCGATTGTGGGTTTTACCCTACTCTCAACAGAACCCTTATTATTGTTAACCAGAGGATGTCTAGGGTTAAATGGTGACTTTTATAGATCACAACTCAATAACATCATATATGATTCATCCAAGGTGTTTACTTATGTAAACATTTAATGGTCTTACCTTTCAAACATCCAATGGTTCTAGGTGACATTGTGGTATGATGATATGGGTTGAATGATGATGGAACAAATGGAGGGTTACCCTTAATAAGGTAGTCTTACCTATTCACTCATATGAATAGAAGGTGTGATAACCATATTGTGTTGATATGTAACCCTAATGAGGTATAGCTTCTTATACCTAGCCTTAATATAACTAAATGATGGTAATTGGGTATGAATAGTCCTTGAATGACTAATACAATCATGGAGTACTCTGTTACTATTATTGAAACCCTATTATGCTATAACCCTATCGTTACACCTTGATTTATGTGTGGGTTCATACTTGAGAATGGTATGGAATGTGATGGTGATGCTTCACCTTATGCATCCATGATCCAATGGGGATGTCGTGAGTTAGGGTTTGGGTATGAGTGCTAATTAGTATCATTAATATAATTTATCTTGTGAATCTAACTCTAATGCAAATAGATAAAGATGAGTATTAATGTTTAACATTCTTATATGATCGAATGATGGTGGAATAATCTCCTTAATATGATCATAACCTTGATATGTTAATTGATGGTTATCATAGCCACATCATTGATACTTTCTTATGCTAAATATGTGTATTATGAATATGATGAGGGTTAATCATATCTAGATTCCTTGCATGTGGATGTAATAAAGGAATATTCTTAATGTTGATATAACCCTTCTATGATTGTTTATGAATATCTCCTAGCTCATTAATGCAATATTGTGTTGATCTGGTGTATTATATGTAAGTGATGTTGTTGAGCCTTGTTATAAGGCATGCAAAGATAATGATGATCTTGCAGGGAATAGTATGATGGTCTTAATGACCTTTGGGCATGGTTGAGCCCTAAATGAGGTGTAATCCTCTTGTGTTGATAAGGGTTGATACCCTATGATATTGTGAAAAGGATTTTATATCCTGTGATAGTATGATGGTCTTAATGACCTTTGGACATGGTTGAGCCATGAATGATGTGTAATCCTCTTATGTTGATAAGGGTTGATACCCTGTGATATTGTGAAAAGGATTTATATCTTGTGATAGTATGATGACTAGTGTAGCCTCATGAATGGTAAGTGAATAGTACCATGTGATGATGAGATGAGAAATTATGTTTCACACATTTTATATCTTTTGAGTTGTGATATTTAAATGCTTGCTAGAAGTGAATTAGGGTTTGTATGTCCACTTGTTTGATGTAGCCTTAATTCACCCAATTGGCATAACTAATCAAGTGAAACTCTAATCATGTAGTGCCTTATTCCATAGATCCATCTGAGTGTCATAACTTTCCAGATGGTGAAATGAGTATCTAATGGAAACTCGAAGCACATACTGATGAGTGTGAGGGGTGCTTATCATCCTGAATTCAAGTGTTTAGGGAGGATGACTGCGGTCATACCTAGCCCTTAGTTTGAGAATGACTGCGGTTGTGTCTCGATGATTATATATGTGATGAGATTGGAGGACAAGTGTGGTTGTACCTCGTATGGTAGGGTATGTGTACCCACCTCCTTTCACTAGTGTCGTGACCTGCACCAAGGATGGACTAGGCTATTAGCAGCTTGACCTTATGTGTCATTGTGGCGGACCCATACTGACCGGGGGCAGAGAAGATCTTAGGAGTCTGGCTCTTCCTAGATCTTGTATGGCACTGATTTCGACTTAGCAGTGGCCGGTTGGATTTTGAGTAGTATCCTCAAATTCCTCATGGCATAATAAAAGATGTAAGATAGTCGTGTAGCATATCTATTTAGGGTTATACATAATGCTTCATATTGGATGATAACCCTTGTTTGCTTTCTTTTCACTGAGATCATGTATAGTACAATAAGAGATAATAGATATTCTTATGTTGTAGTTATGATCATATTTTAAACATGCTTATGTTGTCAAATATACTGACATTGATGGTTAAGATGTTGTGTTTAATATTGCTAGCCATGCCTATGTAATTAGAAATGCTTAAACTGCTAATCATGCTTATGTAGTTAATTGTGCTATGATGTTAGTTCTACGTATGATATATATATATATATATATATATATATATATATATATATATATATATATATATGTTCCCCTTATTTGAGATGCCAATATTGATAGCCATGTTATGTTGCTAGACATATTCATGCTGACAGGGTTTCTTATGCTACTAGATTGCTTGTGATGTTAGCAATGAATATGATGATAGTTAGATTAATGATAATGATTGTTATTAGATGAAATTTGATGATATTTGAGTAGATATTTATCCAAAGAAATGGATTTATTTTTTATCTATATATGCATTGATGATCATATTTTTTGCTAAGATTATTTGCTTATGTTTAGCATACTTGAACTGTTCAATCTATTCAATTGATTATTAAATACTCCAACTGCTTAGTTACCTACTATGTAAAATGTTGTAATCAATAAGCATTATTGGATGTTATATCTCTTGTTGGAACATGGGTCTCACCCTTGTGGTTTGCCACATTTTTTTTGGTAATCGGAAGTGACAAAAACAAACATGTGGCAGCAAAGAGGATTTATAGTAATGAATCTTTGAGAAAGTTGATTAGATGTCTAGTGTGTCCTAGAGGCCTCCCTGTACTCTCAGGTCCGGGCAGGAAAAGTTTGTATATGGTGTTTCAAACGAATTGAAATTTTGTTAACATGTTAATGTTTATTGTGTGGCATATACAAATATATTGTTCTCCTATGTATATATGTTGTGGCTAAGGTGATAGAACAATTTGTATCAAATTCTTGGTATAATATGGATGTAAGAAAGATATTGGGCTCTTATGGAAATGTTTCTAAGCTAGTGCTGACGTTGAAATGAGTTTTAATTTACCCATATTTTTGGGTATGTGATTAATTAGTGATCGATTGTGCTTTATGTTTTGAGTAATCTCCTTTAGTGTAATGGGTTCTCATAATTTGGATTCACGTCAAATCACTTCAGGTCGTTTCAATTTACACTATTTCTTGGGGCTAAATCGAGTTTGAATCGCATCATTTTGAATTGGGTAGTTATCAAGTTGGGGTTGTTTGGGTTGTATATTTGTATAATCAAGTTGTTTTGAGTTGAACCTCATTCAAGTCACATTGTGACTTGTAATAATGAGTAATGACTAAAATATTGCATTAATTAAAAAATAAAGAAAATATTTTTTACTTGTTATTTTCTTCTTTTACTATCTATCACCCCATATATTTGTCCTTCCTTTTCCTTACTATCAAATTATCAATAAAACTATTTCTTACTAAATAATATATCGATAAAGCCATACCAATATCTATTGGAAAACTAAAACTTGATTTCTTACTAGCTGCTACTCGCTAGTACTCGGTCGGGTTGACATTGGGTCAGGCCAGTGTTGGATGGGATTGATTTCAGGTCAAGTTGACATTAGGTCGGTCAGTGTAGGGTCATTTTGATGTCAAGTCAGGTTGATAATGGGTTGGGTTGATAATGGGTCGATTTAATGTTGGATCGGGTTGACATGAGGCTAGGTTGGTGTTGGGTGGGTTGATGTCAGGTTGGGTCAATATCAAGTTAGGTTGATATCCAGTCGGGTCATGTCAGTTGTGATTTTTTCAGGTTGATTCGAGTTACACCATATCACCGGGTCGGGTGTCAGGTTAGGTTTTTGGTCTAATAATTTCGGGTCATATTCATTTTTGGGTAAAAATTGGGTCAAGTCGGGTTGAGTTTGGGTTTATATTTTCTTCGGGTTTAATCAGGTCGGGTTGCGGGTAGGACGGGTCGGGTTTCTCGGGTTGGGTCAGCTTTTGCCAGCTCTAATTGCAATATTACAGTGAATCTGTAAGACAATTTTGAAAATCAAAATTTGTGATTTTTTCGTAGTATATTTGAGTTAAAACGTAACATTGTGGATAATGTCAAACCTTTTGTACTTTGATGCAACCATGGATCTACTAGGGAAAAATATGATACATATTCTACAAAGAGCCATAATCCTTGGGTAGACAGGATATCCAAGACTTCAAAGGACTGCAAAGTACATGGAGTTGAATGGTTATTAGTCATATAATTCATTATTTTGTAAAGGGAATCATAGAGATGGCATAAAAGGGATGGTTCAAGTTACCTGAAGTGGACGACAACATGTACCAACTCATTAAAAGATTCTAGATTACAAATAAAATTTATATGCCAGTTTCAAAAAAAATTGGTGTTCGTTAATCCATTTTTGTTTCACTTTGGTGGTGAAGATATTCTCATATTCAAATGTTTTATCTTCTAAGTTAGGGTATTATACAACGCTATTTAGAATAACAAACTAATTATCTACAGTCAGATTTCAAAGGTTGGGTTTCATTAACATGTAATGTTCGATTATATTAACATGTTGATGTCACGATGCTAGTCCAAACTACTTAATAAGAAAGATAAACATGAGATAAATTATTGAGTAAGTGCTCTTATCAAAAAGTGACCAAAAAGTACTTTTATCAATCTCTTCTTCTACCTGAGATTACACCATATTGCCAATTCCAACCTATTTTTCGATACATTTTAGGAGACAAATATTACAATGTCGCTTTATTTATTTATTGTCATGGAAAAATGGTTAACATATATAAGGTTAATGGACAAATCAAATTAAAACATATAAATAAAATGACCTTAAATATAAGCCACTAGTTACTCTTATTTGACCTTTACATTGAAGAAAATTTAAATAGAGATGCAAAGTTGTGGAGTTAGATGGGAAAATGAGATTTTAGCATATATAAAGTATGGGTGAAGATTGGCGTGATGAGCTATCCATCACAAGATTTAGTTCGTCAAATATTACGAATGACAGAAAATGCCAAATAATTTTGGACATCTCATGTAGAAAGAAGGGAATCACATTGGGTTTTAGTCTCTATTGTGTCAACTTTTCCCACATCATTTTCATTTCATTGACACGATTCTTTGGGAGCTACTTCGAACTTCAATAATCAAATCAACTAACTTACTAATAAATTTCCTTATTAAATCATCATTTGTAAGATGGTTTGTAATAACGACAGTGAAAAAATCTCATGGTATGTAAAAATACCATCTTCCCATTGATAATCTTTTTTTGGTATAAACTCCGTCAGACGCACTTTGTCCATGTGGCAAACGTTCAAGGACATGTATACGTTTTGGATCTAGTTGCAAGTGGAATGCAAAAAATATAGATGATACTGAAGCTATACTTTGTGAGATGTGCAAAATATTTCTTAAGAATAACTGAACACTTCTCGGCAATGAACGACATATAGTGAAGTGGTAGTATCGGCTATCTACCTTTCAATGAGTAGTTGTCATTGTGAAGCATGTACATACATCGTACCCTAACGGGAATGACAACTAGATGTGAAATTCATTTGAAATGGATATGCCATATCTAGTATATGCCACCAAGGAAGGTTGTTCATCATATGAAAAACAAATGACAATGGCATCCATATATAAAAGACCGACAAGGGCTGTTCTATGTGCTAGTTGGTAGAACCGATGCAACCCACCAAGTGGCATGAAAAACACCTCATGACATGAACAAAAAGAAAGCAATGCACTGGAGGCGACAAGCACCTGTATGACAGGTTAAATGCTTTATGCAGCGGCCGAGTTGAGACCATTGAAACTGCTCCATCATGCATGAGTCATTTTATCACTCAATTAGTGTATAGAATAAAACATATAAAAGGATGGGGAGAAGTCATGTGACCAGGGCCGTTGCAGGCATTTTAGAGGCCCCGGGCCGAAGATAAAAAATGGGGCCTCTATATACTCTTATTTAACAAATTTAAATAAATAAAAATTTAGTTATAATTGTTAAACTGTCATACAAAAAAATTGTAGCATCAATGCAAACATATTTAGATTGCAACTTCTTACTTACTGTATTAACAATATATAAAATATAATGTCAAATAACACTACCCTACAACAAGAGATGTTTACAAAAATAAAATTGTGGGCCCCGTCTTTGTTGGGCCTCTGGCCGTCGCCCAAGTTGGCCACCCCAATGGGCCGGCCCTGCATTTGACCAACACATGTGAGACTAAGTCTGACCCTTTGTATTTTGAAATGATTGTGTCAGTATATAATATGATGTACTCTAAACTCAACATTGACAAACATATCTAGGTATACAATTTATATATGTAGACATGCGTCATGTACTGAATATACAATTTATATATGTATACAATTTATACAATTTAAGGCATTTTTTAATTTCTTATATATAAGTTGAGAGGACAGAGACGAGTGTTGCTGCTTTGGTAGAATAGTAGATGTTACCTTAAAAAGTTAAAACAATAAGAGTATATGCTACTTCCATCTTTTTGTCCGCATTATATGTCTCAGTGTATAAATCTCGCGAGTAAACGTTGAAATTTCATGACAATTGCGGACTACAGTATTTTGAGAGAAAATCTAAAGAACCAGAATTTCGGAGTTTCTCGAGAAGGAAACGTTGCGATCTGCAGTTTATTGATGTCTTTCAGGAGAAAATTGCAGTCCAACCTTTTAAGTTTTAACCACAGGACTCACCGATCCACGATGAAATTTCGTGATGACCCGTGCTCATGTATAAAGGTCGACGGTCAATATTCAAAAAAGAATTGACGAGTAGAAGCATTTCAACATTATCTTAAGTGTACAGGCCTGTCAGAAAATCTAAAAAAAAAAAATCTTGCGCTTTTCACCAATGCTGGTCTGAAAAGCATCGTCGATATAAAAAGGATAAAAAACCAAAATAGCACACTTTGATAAAAATATGTACTGAAATAGCACCAAACACATCTTAATTCCCGAAATAGCCCACTTTCAAAAGAAAACGCCAACACTTTTGGCGTTTTACTGTTTCCAGGACCAAAAGCGTCAATTTTCCAGGACCAAAAGCGCAAAAAAAATGGCGTTTTACTGTTTCCAAGAGCAAAAGCGCCAAAAAAATGTGGCGTTTTCACCTGAAAACGCCAAAAACTAGGCGTTTTGCATGTAAAACCATAAAAAAAAACTACTTTTTGGCGTTTTTCAACTGAAAACGCCATTTTTTTGGCGCTTTCAATTGAAAACGCCATTTTTTTGGCGCTTTTGCTCCTGGAAACAGTAAAACGCCATTTTTGGCGCTTTTGGTCATGAAAACAGTAAAACGCCAAAAGTGTTGGCTCTTGAAAGTGGGCTATTTCGGGAATTAAGATGTATTTGGTACTATTTCAGTATATATTTTTATCAAAGTGTACTATTTTGGTTTTTTATCCATATATAAAAAAGCCCCACCTCGCGATCAGTCTTTGTCAAGCTTCTCGTTCTTTTGTTGCTCCAACTGTACCAAGGGTGGATGTGGATCGATCGAAAGATTAAAGACCTGCTTCCACCGTGCTACAAAAAGCCACACTGAAATTGCTCCATTGCAATCTGTCAGGAGAAAATTGCAGTGCACTGATTATATCAACAACAAGATTCGCGATTTACAATGAAATTTCGTGATGATCAGGAGAAAGCATACTATTTCCTTTTCATTATCGGGGTCCAAAATTCAGAATCTCTCGAGAAGGAAACTTCACGATCACAACTTGGGTGCTTCATTGATATTCGTCAGCAGAATACATAATTTATATAAAGTTATAGTGAAGATTTTAATGTTCTTGACTAAGGAAAATTTTCTTGTAAAATGCACGATTACAATCTAGGCTGAGAAAAATAATGAAATGTGGTGCGCTGCGTCCGTCTGAAACGCATCTGCTCACTGAAACTAGTGTCAATATATTTGAAAGCCACTCCTCAAGACCAGTCGACATTTTCTAAAACGGCCCATTATTTTGCTAATCCAACTGCACCAAATTTCTCATAAGCTGGTTCCACAGTTCAGATACACCACTGACAGGTTCTGCAACATGCATGCAATCGCCGTGTAGTTGACAGGCGACGTTTGCTAGCTTGATTGGACTGGCATGCAAGCTCTCTCTATCGATTCCATCTCACTCGCGCTCTAAGAAATGACTCTTCCGGCAACTCTCATCAATCGGCAGTACACAGCTTGGTTTGATAACCACTTGAATCAATCCCGAACAACATACATGTGCAAAAATTGAAAGGAACTAATCAACTTACAATAATATCAAAGGAGAATTTGTATATTAATGCTAAATGATTCGTTATAAGACGTGCAAAGATTCATATTTTTTGATATTCTTACATAAACAATGAAAAATGACTACTAATGCAGAAAACAGTACTGATGATGGAATTTGATGTTCTCACACTCAATGACTAAGATTGGACCCCAATCCCAGCTCACTAGAGGAAATACCTTAATATACCTCAGGTTTGACAGTGGACTATGCCTCTTAGTCCATAGTTTTAACTGTGGACTATTAAACAACCGTTGAGTATTATCGTGTAGTAAGTAGTGGTAGACTATTCCTCTTGCTCTATGATCTTACCCGTGGACTATAAAATAACTGTGGATTATTCCAATTTTAGCAATTCAGTGAAAAGAACTATGGTCCATGGTAAAAGTTGTGGTCTATTTCTAATAAAATCGTAGAGAGACAACAATTTGAAGCACAATTCAGATACCAATCAATCCATATGAACACTGATAACCCACCACAAGTGGATAATGCGTGAAGCATTACTTAGATCAATCACATACTCATTCATAAAGCACTCATGTCAAATCACGATCTCTATCAATTAAAAACAAATTTTATGCAATGAGTTTTTCATATATAATAGTTAAAAAGTACAAGGGCACGTACTGGTTCAATCTCTGATCATTACAATTTATGACCACAACATTGCATATTGTATCTCCTTAAACACATCTATTTTTTTCATCTAAAGACTAGATTGAGTACAATATTTTACAATCTTAACAACCATATGAGACTAAATCCCACGAATAGGATCTATGAAGGATGCAACATGAGACCTTGATCTTTGTTAACTTTGTACACTCAGATGTTGTGACTTTGAATCCAGATGACGTCGACAAAACAAAACTCATCATCCTGCAATAATAGAATGTCCCATATGGTCATAAAATTTGAAAATATGGTACTAAATGACTTTACAATATTGATTGTGGAATATAATTTCTAAACCTCTACTGTAACAATCTTTTCATGTAAAATCCAAAATTACTAAGCTAAGCCATATTTTTTCACTAAGTTGGCAACATATAATCAATTATGCAACAAATGAAAGAGATTGAATAATAGTTGTATGCATATTACCATAGTGACACAAAATCATTTCTGCATTACTTTCTTAACATCATAAAGAGGAATGAATAAAAGAGAAGCACAATTAGATAAGAAGATATAGAATGTTAGGCTAATAAGTGTATTTGTTGTTAATGTGCAAAAAAGAGTAACATAGTTTTATACCTGATAAAAAATCATGAATGTTCTGGCATCATGAATACACATTTGTGTCTATCATTCTTATACTACTATGTGTTGCTTGGTGCTGCACCATCTCTCTGCGAACATGATACATATGTAGTTATCGTGAAAAACCTACATGCCATAAAATTTGTATATGTTGGATCATTTACTTAGGTTAATCTATTGAAGCTTAAATAAACATTAACACAATTCTATTGCAAAATGTAATCTCTTAGTACATTACCTTTTGTTTGCCGCCTGTCTTGCTGAAGACGTGCTTTATGAGATGAAGAATGTACAAAGCCTCAATCATTCACTACACTTTATGTATAATGATTTAAAGAATCAATAGTATCGTTTAGTAGAGAAAAATAAAGATTGCTTCATTATTACCAATTTTTCCTCTTATATGTGGTCTTTTTTTGTTTGTCATCTTATATGTGGTCTAACTTACTTATGAATTACATATTGTGTCGTTGAGCAAATTTACTTTTGATATTTAACTAAAATTTAAACAAGAACATCCAAAGTTACATTAATATAATCCAAAAAGAATAGATTATTTACCATTTCCAACACACCTATCATATGTGGCAAATCCTACTCAGGACCTACAATTTTGTTAAGAACATTTTGTGTATATCTCTTGTCAGATAAGAAAAAAGTATAATGATAGTCTTACATATGTCAATGGTTTGCATTATATGTAGTCAACCTAGGTTATTTACTGTGGTAATTTGTTTGATAGATTAATTGTGATATGACATGAAAAAATTAGGAGTACATGCATTTTCTTACAACTTATTCTCTATATGGTGTCTAATATGTTATTTAAAATGAACATACATATACAATATAAGCTAACCAGATTTTCCATGTGATAAAGGAAGTTTGTTTCCTCCGGATGACCCATGTCCAGATGCTCTGAGAAGCTCTTTGCGCTCATTGCCCTTAGTGACTTACCTGAAGAAAATTGCCGAAATAGTTTTGCTCCCTCTAGGTTGCCTTCATCACAAGCCATACAGTCACATATTTTTCCATGTGATAAAGGAGGTCTGTTTCCTCTGGATGACCATGTTCGGATTCCCTAAGAAACCCTTTGCGCTCATTGCCTTTATTGACTTACCTGAAAAAAATTGCCGAAATAGTTTTGCTCCCTCTAGGATGTCTTCATCACAA
The DNA here is from genome assembly GCA_963693085.1 of Alisma plantago-aquatica. Taxonomy (NCBI): domain Eukaryota; kingdom Viridiplantae; phylum Streptophyta; class Magnoliopsida; order Alismatales; family Alismataceae; genus Alisma; species Alisma plantago-aquatica. The sequence goes on along the minus strand of OY856414.1, from coordinate 52,462,450 downwards.
GACGTACACCTATGTAAAATAAGGACATATACATATGTATACCAAGGGAAAATAATTAGAAATAAAAGTAATCACATACATATATATTTTTTTTTTGGAAATAGGTCACATACATATACATTGTACACGGTGCAGCTATATTGGTAAAAGCTATACATGAGTAACTTATTTCTAAAGTTATCATGTACCCATTACAATAGCACGAGCCGAAGCAAAAATCTATTTATAATAGTCACATAATAATAAGTAAGTATGTATCGATACATAGCTTGTTAAATAATATACATTTGTTGCTTGGCAGCCGATCCGTAGGAGCAAGAATCCTAGAATTTATGATTATAAAATAGGTTAATGGCATGACAATCTTTCTTCTCTTAGCCGCAACGGTCACTAGCAATTGCAAAAAGGAGCACGTCGAGTAAAACTTAATTGTAAATAGCCTTATTGGTTCAAAGAACTCTGCCGCTTAAACAACAATCTGCTAATGCCAGATTTTAACAAGTTGCTGCTGATCACACTCCCCTCGAGCGTCGCAGTCCAAGGTGAGGATGATCGTGATCGATACTCCATACCCCTATTTGATTCCTCTCCCCGCCACCACTCCCCGCCGATCTGGTGGATGCTGCTGAAGCGCCGCACTTTTTCTGCTGCGGGGTCGTCTTTTGCTAGGGCAAGCCGTAATGGGAGACTGCAAACCAAGTAAAGAATAAATATACTAGGGTATGGGTGAAGTATCAGGTTTATTCGAACTGGGCTTAATGCCTCAAAGCCCAGAAACCGTGGTCCATTATAAGCGAGAACAATGCACCCCAAATAACTGTGGACTAAAGCAGTTATACATTTTTGACCGTGGAGTATAACGGTTTGTGCTCTAGTGGCTGATTCCCCGGTTCTATACTGTCTTTGTTGTTCTTTATTTATCATTCATTCTAGCAGAAGCGTAAAATATACTGATAGGTATGTTTAAAATTACCCTTGTAAGTTGTGAGCAGCATGGCACCAACAACGCCCACCAGCAACCCGCCAACCTTGAGTTTTCCTCTCGCAGTCTTTATGGCCACCTTTTCCTGGCTTTAAATTGTGAATATGCACAAGTACGCAACGTGTGTGATAATCTGGAAAAGTTAGAAGCTAGCTCAAACCGGAAAAGTATGAAGGAAATAGGAGGAAAATACCCGCAGATCACTGCAACGACGAACGTCATCAAGGGACCAAGGTTGTTTATACTTTATAGCGGCGAACGTAACAGAAGTATGTTGGATTCCCGTTACATATAGGTTTTGTGCCAGAGCGCCCCTGCGAGAGAGAGAGAGATGCGAAAATGATGATATAAACTTTTAGGGTGTTATAACGAGAAAACAGAAGTTATCAAAATGCAAGTTTGAAAATGAAAGAGGCCAGAAACCCTATTTAAGGCCAAATAAAATCAAGCTATAAGACAATGACAATTAATATATATTATTAGCAAAAAAATATATATTATTAGCAACCAGTGACAGATGTGAGGGAGAAAACTGGCGTACAGCAGGACTCTCCATTCGATCGGCAGCAGCTTCTTTCTGTGTTCAATACATATATGATGAAGTGAGGGAGAAAACTGGCGATCAGTACTATGAAATAGAAAGGCGTTGACTAGAAGTAGCGTTTATAAGGGACCACAGATTGATACAAAAGAAACAAAGAAAGCAAGAAGATAGCAAACTATCTCAGCCGGGGCCGCCATACGCTCTTCACGATTGTGCCTTTTTTAATTAGTAGAGAGGCGGAGCTCATGGCAGGCTCGGGAATTCTGGAGGATGAAGACTGAAGAAAAGGTTGCGGCATAATTTGGTTTAAAACATTTCATATTAGCCCGGTGTTGTTCCAGTTCCTAATGCTGAATTTAGTTTTCATTCTCCAGAATTAGCTCTGTGTTGTTCCAGTTCCTGTGTTGCTTGAAACAACATTTTTATTTGGTTTCAAGTAGTTTAAATGCAGAAATTACTTTTCGTCGGAATCGGATCTGCCATGTGGCTAACTATGTGACTGTAGATGCTCTATAGCGATGCATGAAGAAAATGATTGATAGCCATGTGGCTAATTACGTGACTGCAGATGCTCTATAGCGATACATGAAGAAAATGATTACTAGTTAGCTCCAGAAAAGGGGCAGTAATGGAAATCTGAAGATAGATACACAAGAAGAATCTTAGCCAACCTCAACGGCAACTGTTGTTTGATCTGCAGCGACATTGACGGGTAGGGTGCTGAATTGAAAAGGAACCGTTGAAGTTGATCCGTTCTCCCTACCTCTGTTAATCTTGCTTACGGATTAGACGGGTCCTGTCTGAATCAATGGCCCTTCTCGTTCAACTTGAGTTGGTCAAATAATTATAAAATACAAAAGGAAGCAATGACACCAACAGTTGAATCTGAGACTATAATATTAATAAAAAAAATCAAACAGAGTGGGTTAAGCCACCGGTTTGTGTTTGTCTTTTATTAAGATGAAGTGTATAAAGTATAACAATAGAATATTTTTATACAAGTTTTTCTTCCATTGCATTTAATATTGTTGTACATAAGTTATGTGAGATATTGTAAATTCTGTTCCTCACATACATGAAGAAAATATAAGGACATCATACAAACGTTAAGGGGAAGAACAAAATTTCTGCACATTCCAAAATATCTCAGAGAAGATATGATGGAAATATAAACATCCATCTTCAATGCATGGTATCACTTAAATAAACTTTATAATGGGCTAACACTTTGAGATTTGCTTCACGTTTACAGTGACTCCACTGGGATGGTGCAAACACAAACAATTCATTTCTTCTCCAAGCAGCCACTCTCCGCCTATTTGCCTCATGTCTATCTGCTTGAGAAGATACATTATCTTTTATGGACATGATGCCATTCCAGCTAAACGAGCAGCAGCTAAAATTCCTCAAAAATTGTAGAAATTTTCTGCAAATTTATAATAAAGGGCATCATATTATCAAAAGGCAAAAACACAACAAGCAAATCCATTTCTAAGTAACTATATATCACAAATACAAAAAACTAGACAAGTACACAAACAACAATGCCACTACTTGTAGACAAACATCGAAATGGAAAAACACATCCCTACCCCTAACATCGGAGCAGACATACATTCTTCTTGATTGAATAATAGAAGCGAAAAAATAGCCAGCTAGGCAGCTGCTTAGCAATTAAAAGGACACATCAAACATCCTAGCCTTGACCCAGAAAAGGTGACTGGAAGGCATCAAGACAAGCCTTCAAACACTCATCTAATAGATAGCATGACCTCCAGTGCATCAAAACAATATGAAAATAATTCAAGAAAATAATTCAAGACACACAACAATCCTATGTATTTTCAAGCTAGGTGCCACCAATCCTTTATTTACATAGCATAACTATCTTATAGCTCTCAAATTAATTCAGCAGCTAAAGCCTCCTCAAAATTGTGAATGTCTTGTGTAACTTTAGAATAGAGAATAGAGTGAGCAGAAAACATATCCAATTTTAAGCAACAGAAAACCCCTATTGCCAGTCACAGACAAGAACACTAATATCACAAATTCATTATCTAATAGTTGGCATCAAAATGTCAAGCGGAATTTAGTCTAGACATACCTTCCTCTTGATTCAATGGTAGCAGTTGAGAGCAACTAGCTACTCAACATCTAAATTAAAGCTTCCACCATCTTGGACTTCACCCAGCACTCATGACTAGAACTTCAAACATAATGGAAAATGAAGTCTCCTAACCAAATTATTGTTGTTGCAATTAGTTTTGTTGTGCTAGTTTTGCACCTTACTTTTTAAACTAGAGTTTGATTTCCTCGCTTTCATTATAGCCAAGCTGTCAGCAGTGAAGAACAAACAATGAATGTGCATGGAAGTAAAGAATGGATAATGGAAGATTCTCATCACTTCAAGATTTCTCCATTCATGCCTCTTCTATGTCACCTATGTTGGTATGATCTAACCCTCACTCTTTACCAGTTTACTATTCTCGCCTTGTGACCATCATTCTTCTCTTCATGCTTCATCATATTCCAATTTCACCTTATACTCTGCCTCTCTATCATAGAACTCACTGTGGAAAGTGTAGCTTCAACATCGTATTCTTTTTCTAGTCTCAAGTGGTTTACTCTTCCACTCCCGTCTCCTTGCACCTTTTGCAAGAAAAGGATGGGCCATGTCAACATTTACATCACACAAGATTCATCTCAACAAATCTTCCACATTGATTTGATACCCATATCCATTCATGAACCATGACCATCCATCTCATTAGGATGTTGTCCTTACTTACATTCATGTACAAAGCTATAGGAAAAACCCCTCATTTCAAGCATTGTAGCCTAATAGGTATGGTTGAATGCCGCATACAGACAATCACCAAACCATTACTCCTAAATGAACCCATGCTTTCTTGTCCATTGGCATGCTTGGTAGCTGTCGGGGCACTGTCCAGTCAGACAGTCACCATAGGCAGCGCCGCCCAGCCACCCGCATTACATGTGAGTTTTTGGGTGCCTGCCTAACCTACTAGGAAGATAAGAACGGGCCTAAAAGGAAAAACCGATTTACATTATTATTTCTTAATACAACATGACCATCCGACTTCTCTTTCCCAAGTCTTTTCCAGAGCTTGACTAGAAGTGACCTAACCCACATGCAAAAAAATTGTTGATCAGTACAGATTTGTAGTTTCGAGTAACATTTTGATCTAGTATTATAATCTTAAGTATATTCTAGAAAATAATGATTCTGCTAATGAAATATGATGAAGTCTAAGTTTATAGAACTCTTTGCTACCTTCTAGCATATATAAATTTGTTGGTATACCGACAGAAATACCAATTTTTGTGTGCTTGAGCCTATTTTTGTTGTCTAAGAGGAGGAAATGGTGGAGCAAGGGGATTCGACAACTAAGGCTCAAATAAGCCTAACCCAAGGTATGTCTTTGTATTTTCTATCATTTCTCTCATTTACACCTCATCTATCTAAATTAAAATGTAAATTCATCCTAAATTGCTTTAAATTGGCAAAGATCCCCCATCTACTTTTTTATGTCTTCCTAATTGTATGTGTTCTTAGATCTACAACACTATCTCATAATATATATTATTATCATAATAATATACCTAAATAATCAACTAAATATAGGTATAATTTTCTACCATTAGAAGTAAGCTAATTAGTATATGTATGTACTTGTTACTAGTATTTTTGTCATAAAAAGGAAGAACATGTAGTGCTTCACAACACAAACAAACAAGTATTATGAAGTATATATTTGTAAGTTTGTAGCCTTATATTTTATTATAAATGGTGTTTGCTACATATATCCCACATTATGGACATGGTTGACATGGTAACTACACTTTTATATTATTGCATCCCCATAACTACGCTTTTATATTATTATGAGTGTTAGACTGCCTTTTTACTTAAGTGTTTGTCCTTTTACTTAAGTTATGTTTAGTCTATTTTTAATATGGGCCCAATTGTCTAGTGTCCCATTCGGGTTTGTCTAAGTATCTGTATGCTTCCCCCTTGATCCTATTTATAGGAAGGGTGGTTTCCTCCTATCTATCAAGCACTAAGAAAAACCTCTACACGTTGGGGATTTCCCCACTCATATAGTTTTCCACATGGTATCAGAGTAGAGATCCTAAAACCCTATGAAAGAGAGAGAAAACCATAGGAGCACCCCCTTACAGGAGGTCACCACTCTTGGTAGATATTGGCTGTCCGCATGGAAATTTGTCATTACTGCTTGTGTTATCTCCTTTACCCTACATTGCCACTGTCCCTCTTCTCACTGTCGCTTCGGTGATCTACCTTGATGTCGGTGCTCCTAACAACCCTTGTACTCCTCCCACCATTGCACTCGTCATTGGCAACTGACTAGCAACCAGCCCCCGCCACTTTTGCTGTTGCCGCAACCCCTTGCCATCACCACCTGCCCATGTGCTGCCGCCAAGAAGCTTTGCTGCCCATCGCGCCGCCAACCACTTCTGGTACCTCCCCCTTCTAGTTGTCGCTTCTAGGCATTGTCGATGGTTGCCCAAGGATCTATTCGAGTTTCAAGAATGATGACTGGCCCCACAGACCACCACTAGCCTTAATTGCGTGTTTTTTCTCACTCACGTACAAGCCATGATCTACATCCCAACTGGTCACCCATCCTAGTACTACTCCAAGTTGAGCATGCTTAGCTATGGAGTTCTTTAGTGATGTGATCCCAGAAAAAGAGGTGCACCTTGGTGATATGGGTAGTCCAATCATTCCTTACAAGATCGTTTTATCTGAGGCCTCAAATCCTGGGACGTTATAGTAGGCCGTGAAACAAGAGGCATCCGTGAATGAATGAAATCAATACCCTAACAAACTCAAAGCCAAACTAGAAAGAAAATAGTGTTACAATAGATTGTATAAAATACTATAGAGCATATTGTTTAAGGTGGACATAAAGATGCTTATGTTATAATAGATTATATAAAGTCATGTTGGTTGGCCAACACATCGTGTAACTTGCCATCTGGGCGAACTGGAAGTTAGGAAGCATGGATACGGATACGTATCGCATACGGGTACGGGGATACGACAATTTTTGAAAATATAGGATACGGGTACGTCATGGATACGACAATTTTTTAATATTTATTTAGAAATTTTAAAAATAACCAATACAGTTATTTTAAAAATAGATGAAGACAATCAAATTTCATTCTAAAATCACAATATTTCTAAAGAAAATGGAAACCAGTACCATAATAACAAACAATGATTTAAAATGGGGTCTTTCATTCATATTAATGTGAGACAGGTTACAAAAAGACATGATAATATCATATTCTAAACCTTTCACATTTCATGTATCATGTAATGTTGTGTTGTAAACTGAGTTGTGTCATCTGTGATACCAAACTATTTTCTCTCATGTATAGCTAGCTACTATGAGGCATGGATATAGATACAAAAATGGATATGGGTACGGGTGCGGTACGGGGATACGATAATTTTCAAAAATATAAGATACGGGTATAACATGGATACAACAGTTTTTTGATGTTTATTTTAAAATTTTAACAAGAAGTACCAATTTCATTCTCAAATCGCAATACAATGGGGGGAGTCTAGAGTTGGAAGTCACATGGTTTTGGGATTTTGAGGGATCACACAAGTGGGGTGCTCTCTTGGCTGCTAAATGGGTTGGTTGTATCATGGCTGCATTGAGGTCTTATCCTGCTAAGAAAAAAAAGAATCTGGCTTGAGAAGTATTTGGTATGTATTAGAGAGTATCTAGGGAGTATTAGTCAAATATGTATTCAGTACTGGTAGGACACCTATTTTGGAGTATTAGTGCTTCATAGGGGTAGACATAAGGATGGGGATGTAATGATTATCTTCAAAGGAGATGAAATAGATATTGTCTAGATAGAAATCCAGAATAAATCACAATGGATCTAGTCACCAAAAAAAGAGGCATGTTAACCCAACGATACTAAATTGAAGCCTTTCATAGAATATGGAAGGACATCAACGTGCATAAAACTTGCACCTTAGTAGGGAAAGCATCCAGAAGTACCATGTAAAGGTGAATGAATTGGTTTGCAATAAAGAACAAACAAAAATCCAGATTACATATTGAAGTTCTTAAAAACGTGAAATTCCAAATAACAGAGGAGGTACAAACAATAAAGAGAATAAGGAAGATTGGAATTTAACAAGAGGAATGGTGACTAACCTTGAACTACTTCAATGAAGCAACTATGACAACCTTGATGCAAGATACTACTTAGCATAGAGGGTTGAGACATGAGTTGGTGTCAAATGCTAATCTAGTATTATCATGTCCAGATTTTTTTCTAGTTTTTACCGACTAGATACAGCCAGGATACGACATGATATGGATTAGGAGTATCTGATACGTATCCATGAGTATCCACAGAGTATCGGTATCCAATACGTATCGAATATGGGTACAACACCTGTTTTGGAGTATCTGTGCTTCATAGATTGGAAGATGATAGATTCCGCCAACATGTTGTGTTGGTTGGCCAACGTGTCATGTGACTTGCGATCTAGACAAACCTTTGTGCCAATGAGTAAATTCTAGAGTGCTTCATGCCATGTTGGTGGGCCAAACACACCGTGTAGGATGTTGTTGAAGCATGAATGCATGATCTAACTGGAATTAGTGTCGTTCAGGAGACAAAGAACCTTGGGAATTATCACCATGGTTGACGAGAATTAGCATGGTCTTTTACTCTCCTATAGATCATGTAAACGTGATGTAGTGGAGGCCTTTTACTTGACCACAACCTAAATTGGATAGGAAATAGCGTCGTCCAGTGTCCCAAGAAGTAGAGTGATGGAATGATGGGAGGATGCGATTGTTGGACTCAAAGGTGGCATCGGTCAGCAAACACGGGGGAGATGGTTGCTATAACAGGCATGATTCATGATTCCAATAGGAAATAGTTGTTGCACTGAAGAAAAATTCACAAACGTAAAGGATCCAACAAATACATTATATCAGACCGATTTCCCTAAAATCAGACTTGTTTTCCCCAAAACGGACCTAATCTTCTTAACTTTCACATAAGTTTTGGCTAAAACCAAATCTGATTTTGTGTAACATGACCGCAAACCTAACTAGCCCTAATTTTCCCTATATTGATCTAAATGAGACCTTACATGAATAAATTAGACCTAATTCCCACAAATTAGACCTAAGTCCCATAAATTAGACTTGTTTCCCTGAATCAGGCATGTTTTCTCCAAATTAGACCTAATTTACCCTAATTTGACCACATTTGGGATAACTCAAACCCATTCCAATCATACAATGACTCAACTTGATCAAATTCAGACCTAATTTATGCTAAATTAGCCTTTAAGTGGCTTAATTTAGGCCTAAAAGGCTTTAGGAAGCCACTTAGGTCACCTAAGAGGTAGGGCACCTAGTTTGAGGGGAGCTGCCTTAAGCCTAGGCACCTAGTTTGAGGGGATCCTTGATAGCTAAGTATGGGACTAGCTAAGCTCCAAGGGAACTTAGTGATGAAGATGATGAGGTTCAAGAAGAGGAGGAAGAAAAGGATGAGAATGCAAGACTAGAGGATGATGATGAAGGTGGTGATAGAGAGGAGGATTCTAGTATAGTACTTCAAGAGTACTAGTAGCACAGTCTTCTATTTTGATTCACTATTATCACATTACTTCAATGGATGTTGGAACTATGGAATGCCTTCCAACTTTTCTTATTCATCTCATAGGTTTTTAATTTTTTAGTATTTATATTGTGGTTTATGTATTTGTTTTTCCTAATTCAGTATTGTGTATAACATCTTGATAGTGATAGTGAATTTAAAAGATTGACGAACCATCAGGTGTGTTTTTCAACATTTTATCGATTCTAGTCTCCTATACTTATTGTTGTCGCTTTCTAGTATTGAATTTGTCTCATTTACTTACTATTATAGACTTATAATGTTATTTTAATAAATTTCGGAGGATGAGATAAGTAAGATATATATGCATGCCATACTAGCCGGTCGAAATTGTTTTTGGGGGAGGAGGCAACTGGCCGACACCCCCATTTGAACATCAAATTGTCATCAGTCCAGCCCGACTAATTGGCGGATTGGCCACCCAATCAACCGCTTAATCAAGCAGGTTGATTCCAGTTACGTTTTTTGCTTTTATTCATTGTTTAATCAAACCCCTTTTGTAGCCCGGCCTGGGTTGGAGCACTTTTGACCTTATTAGTGTTCTTGAAAATTATGTGTATATGAAATAATATTTGTAACTTCATACATTTGTATTTTGTAAAATATTTTGATAGAACTTGTTAATTTATAAGTTCATACAAAGAGGAGGAACATGATGGAGGACATAATAATGGACAAACTTGTCTACATCTAATACAATCGCCGACTTAATGAAAGATTGAGAAGAGGCAATTAGACAACTTGCAATAAAGTTATAATCCTATTGCCCTAGATGATATTGATTGGGGTAGTGCGTTGATGATAGGAATTTCATATGAAGGAGTGAGATTCAATCAGGTTGATGTTGGCATGGGTGCAACTGAATATCAAGTTGGCCCTAGCAGGCCAAGGAGAGTGACTAGTGGTGTTGGGACTAAAGGGGGCATTGATTTTGCAAATGATGGAGGCTTGGATGACTTAAGAGGATGACATAATGGAGGATGACAGTATTCTTGAAGACGAAGGAGAATATGATTATGAGGAGCCAGAGGATGATGAAGAAGAGCCATTTGATTTTTAATACATTTTCAACAACTTCAGACATGTTGCAGCTATTCATATAACTTTAAATTTAGTTGTGAAATTCAACCAGTACTGAAAGTTTAAATTTACCAATGGTATGTCACTCTTCTCTTTCAATTTATACTTGTTGAATACATTATAGTGTCTTCATTGATAATTGTTTGATTTGTTATATGAGATTATTTATCAAATATGGACTATTACATGCTAGGATAAATGCTTACATTTGTTCCTTATATAATGTAATGTATAATAGCTATATATTTAATTATTAATATGTAAAAAACATATGATTAGGCGTTTGACTAAGTGTGTCGATCGGCCTAGGAGGAGGGAGGTCGACTGGTCGATTTGACAAATATGCTTCATGCATAGGTATGTATATACATAACACGGTACATAAATAATATATATATGAGTATATACAGTATTGTGTTTAAAAAAACCACTAGGGCACCCTTGACACCTAGCTATTGACAGTCTCCGCCTGACCTCCTTGAAAATTATGAAGGAATCTAATAACTAATCATAGTACAATAATGATGGATGTAACTATGCAAGGCAATGTGTGATTTGGATATATACTTGGAGCAGTGACTTGGGATTGTATAGTTGTTGAACGAAGTTAATTGGATTTATACTCTAATAATAAATGTTCTATAAACAAAATATCACATAAAGTAGAGAATAAGTAAGAAATGCACATCACTTAGGTGCGTTGGTGAATGTTGTGTAGATACCTTCCACTAAAAACAACATCAGTGTTGGCTCCACCTCCATGGTCAAGCATGTTTCCCACAGACAACTTGACAAGACAATTTCTTGAATGTTTTCTACTTGTATCAGTGGTTGTCTGGCTGGAGCAGCAAGAACTGAGCCAATATTGAAGAAAGGGGTCACATACCTTGCATACACTTTTCAGAAGAAAAAAATCAAATTTTAGCTATCAATAAAAGCACAGAGAAGCAGAGGAAAAACAAAAACAAATTCTCATCCATAACATTATAAAGAAAACCAAATAGCCATACATGAACTATTAACTACCAAAGAACCTTGAATAATAAGTAAATGAATCAGGAATAGATTTATCAGCTATACGAGCAAAATCAGTGCTAAGGATTAAGATCAGGGATTATTATACATATCACCAACAATATTCATAGTACCAGTTATACTACTAGACACCAACATAGACTCAAAACCAAAAGGGAAATAGAGAGAGAGTAAGACCTGCCTTTTAAATCTTTTCCTTTGACTAAAACAACACATAGTATCAAAGAATTAGAACCCAAAGAGATTACTCATATGAGACCAATTACATCTATCCCGAACTACTACCTGGAGTTTCTGCAGAGCTCATATTCCAGGAAATGAAATTCGGTTTGAAAAATTTAGTTCAAATGATTGCTTTAATACATAAATTGTAGAAAAATGACTTCTACGTATTTGACACAACTTTTTAGATGATACAGATATGAAAAACTCATTTGTGTCAAGGCTAATCAAAAGTAGTAGAAATACTAATATATGTTCATGATTGAAAATAAATTATATGCGATCTGAAATGGATGAATTGAATAGTCTGGAGTGCTACTTGTATGGCTAGCGAACAAAAGAAGTAGAAGTATTTACTGAATTTTAGTAGTTAAGACATGCAAGTGTTCAAAGAAAATGTAAACAGATTATAATGGGAGAAAATGTATGGTCTTTTGACCGAGTATGGAGGGACTAGACTAAATCCACATAGTCAGACTAGTCAACAATTCCAGGCCCTCTAACCAAGTACAGACAAAATAGATTAGAAGCACCATGACAAATTACCTTTTGAGAGTCTGCGACCATTGTGTACTATGAAAACACTGTACCTTGAGCAACTGAAGCAACCAACAAGAATATAATACTCTGAGAATGGTGCTCTAGATGATACGCAACAGTGAAGTATTGTCAAAGCGCTACTCTGCTTCTGGGATGTGCATCTGGCAACCAGATTCCGTCCAACACAGCATGACGCATGTACCTACCTAACCGCCTCCATAGAAAGTCGTATAAAGAAACTCCTTTTCGCCCTCTGTTTCAATAGAACTTGGTTCGAGAATGAGCCGAACAATAGGGAGAAAAAGAAATTGAAACCGAAATTGAGGCAATTTAAAAATGGAGGGCTCGTGCTTGATCTACCTACCCACTAAGGTAGGGGTTGGCTCAGAAGAGAGAAGCGGCATAGGAGGCAACAGGGGCGACCACCAAGGCCACGGCAGGGGAAGGCTCCAGAAACATAGATGTGGGGCATGCAGCCGAGCATCGTCGAGGAGGTTGGGGTCATGGCGACGATGTCGGACGCTAGGGCGATGGACAATAGGACAACCAAATAACGTAGACTTTCTACTGGTGATCGACACTACCGCGGCTCTCTGGTGATGCTGGATGAATAGGGAGCACTTGCGAGAGGAGGCATTTCTTCTTCCTTGGTCTCGGCGCGGCGCGGCGCGGCGCGGCGCAAAGAGGGGACGTGAGAAGGGAAAGTGGCGCAAGGTTAGGGCTATTCGCATATTCAGGCTATTCAGTGTGTCGGTGTGGTGGTATGATGAGAGAGGTGTGACTCGTTAGTGCCTAGTGGAGGGCTAAAATGCAATCACATATTACAATTCTGAACCGATCTTTTTAGAGGGACCTAAATGAAAAATTGTTAATTGGCTTGCTTCATTGCTGTGAAAGTAAGGGATGAAGGGCTTGATGATGGGAAAGCTATATAACAGCGAGGTAACCGTTGATTTTGTCATGGCGTTAAAATTGATAAACTGGAACTGTCTAAAATAGCCCCCCTTCCACTAGTGATAGGTGCGAGAAAGGTAGCAGGAAATGAAATTGAGCCCAATCCGGTTGTGGTTAGTTTTCTCAGATTTCTGCATAAAATTGAAACACGTGGTGTGATTTGTTTCCACACCAAGAACAGATGTTGTTCGTATAAGGGTACAAACTGCGATTGAAGGCATAAACGTAGAAGAGTATACCAGAGATGTGATGAGGCGTGCGACATGCACTGTCCTTAAGAGTATTTTTGTAGTACTTGACGGTATACGTCAGTCTCTGACAGTGGCTACCCTCCCAGGATCCAACAGTATTTTCCGACGTGAAGCGTGCACACGCAGTCACGGCGACGAGCGATAGGACTGACTGTTCTTCCAGTGACAGACCGCAGGCAGAAAAGAGAAGAAGAAGAGAAAAATGACAGAAGTTTTTTTCGTCTGTTCCGAATGACAATGGAAAATAAACATAAATAACAAGGAAAGTGCGCGTGAAATGGTGTGTTCGGTTGCAAAACGTGATGCGGTTTGGAACTGTCAAACGAACAAGTGCATTACGGCCCAAGTTAAGAAATGGTTCAGTGAACTAAAGGGCAAAACTAAGTCGGGGCCGTGCCCACGCAAGGGGCTCTGGGAGGTCGGATTTGCACCCACATGCGCACGGGAAGCAAGTGCGCCAACACGCCCGATTAAAGGGTTTTCAGACCGGCCTGTCCCAAACGCCATTTGCTAGGACCACCATGCGCATGCGTAGGGCTTGTCCCCTTTTTCTCCTCAATTATTCTATGGATAAGAATCCATATATAAGAAGGAGTGAAGTCTCCAACACAAGGAGTATGGGACTAAACCTTTTGCCTTTAGTTTGAAATACTAACAGAAAGCACAACAATACCCTACTATTTCAAAACAAAACAAAATTGAAATTCGGGTTAAACACCAAAAGAACTTAAACAAATAACATGCATAAACTTTGGTAGAACTGTGTTCTTTGAACCAAAGCATGTACGTAATCTGTAGAAGATTGGTAGAACTATGTTCTTGAATCAATTCCTCCTTTATCTGGCTAGAGGTGCATTACTCATAGGACATTCATAAAATCAATTACCTTTCTTACAGATTGACACCTTTAAGCCATGCGCCTATTGGGAAAATTCATGAATGCTCTAGAGATCTGCCCAAATCTCAATAGGAGAGGCCCCACTCCACACTCATATAGTTGGACTTTCAACAAGTATATATTACAGTATATACACCACCATTAAAGGCTATGATATCCATTAAGAAATATATTCAACTGAATCATTGAAAATTGTTGTTTACATCATAAGAATGAGATACATTTATTACAATACATTGAGTCATCCAGTGACTTAGTATTTTCTATTGAACCTTCTTCCCGGTATCACCGTTCATGAAGGTTGGGTATCCATCACTTTGACTTCTAGTATGGGCATAATCCCATCGTCCTCGATGTATTGCTCACTAGTCTTTGATTTAATGGCTTTTTCAGAGGATTGGCCAAGTTTAATTCTGACTTTACATAATCCATTGAGATTATGCTATCACATACAAGTTGCCTCACAATATTGTGACGTAGACGAATATGTCTACTCTTCCCGTTGTAAACTTTGTTTTTAGATCTTACTATGGCAGTTTGATTATCACAGTGTATAAACACTGGTGGAGAAGGTTTCTCCCAAATGAGAAGATCCATTAGAACATGTCTTAGCTATTCGACTTCAATTCCAGCCTTTTCTAATGCAATAAACTCAGATTCCATATTGGAACGAGCTATACATGTTTGCTTGGAAGATTTCTAAGACACAGCACCTCCACCCATAGTGAAGATGTAGCGACTTGTAGATTTCAATTCATCTGAATCAGAAATTCAATTGGCATCATAATATAGTTCTAGCACAGCTGGAGATCTATAAAAAATCAGTCTGTGATTGATTGTGCCTTTTAGATATCTTAAAACCCTATGTAGAGCATCCCAATGATCCTTGTTAGGATTTTGAGTATATCTACTTAATCTCCCCACTACATATGCTAGATTCAGATGAGTGTAATTCATTAAGTACATTAGGCTTCCAATTACTTATGCATATTTGACTTGTTGAACACTAGTACTTTTATTTTTCTTAAGATTGCAATTAGAATTAAAAGGTGTACTTACTGGTTTACAATCAAACATTGAAAACCTTTTGAGGATTTTCTCAACATAGTGTTCTTGGGATAGCATGATGTAATCATCATTTTTAAGGAGTTTAATTCCTAAAATTACATCTGCCTCACCCATGTCTTTCATGTCAAAATTAGAAGCCAAGAAGCCTTTTGTATTATTTATTATATCAATATTAGTGCTAAAATAAGCATGTCATCTACATAGAGATATATAATAACACAACATTGGTTATCGACTTTAGAATATATACATTTTTCTCCTTCGTTTATATGAAATCCACATGATACAACAACCTTATAAAATTTCTCATGCCATTGTTTAGGTGCTTGTTTCAAGCCATAGAGAGATTTGATTAGTCTGCATACCATATGTTCTTAACCTGGACTATATAACCTTCGGGTTGATCCATATAAATTTCTTCATCTAAATCTCCATTCAAGAAGGCAATTTTAACATCCATTTGGTGTATAATTAATTTCTTAATAGATGTCAAAGAAATTCAAATCATGATTGAAGAGATTCTAGTAACAGGAACAAAGGTATCAAAATAGTCAACATCCTTTTGTTGTTTATATCCCTTGGCAACCAATCGAGCCTTGTATTTATTTACAGTCCCATCTATTTTCAATTTTCTTTTAAATATCCATTTACATCCTATGGGTTTGATACCTCATGGAAGTTCCACTAATTCCCATGTATGATTAGATAATATCAATTCAATCTCACTATTAATTGCTTAATTCCATAAAGAGGAATCAGTTGAATTAATAGACACATTGTAAGATTGAGGGTCATTATCCACTATAAAGGAATAGAAATCATCATCAAGATTCTTTTCTTTCCTCATCCTAGTGGATCTTCTAGGTTCTATATCATCACGTTCTGAAACATCATTAGAAATGGATGTACTTGGGATATTCTCTAAAATTTCATTTGAAGGATTAGATAAATTTTCTAAAGGAGTTTTCATAGGAAAGATATGTTCAAAAAATTCAGCATTTTTAGATTCAATAATAGTATTAGGTTCTACAACATTGTTGTTACTTCTAATAACCAAGAATCTATACACGGCACTATTTTGAGCATAACCTATAAAAACACTATCTAGGGTTCTAGATCCCAATTTTCATTTCTTAGGTTCAGTTAATAAGACTATAGCTAAACACCACAACACTTTGAGATATTTCAAATTAGGAGGGTATCCTTTTCATAATTTGTATGGTGTCTTATTTGTCTTTTACTAGGGATGCGATTTTGAAGAAAATAAGATGACAAAATTGCTTTCCCCCACAAGTTGTTGGGTGCTCCTGAATTGATTAAAATAGAATTCATCATTTCTTTTAGAGTTCTATTTTTACGTTCAGTAATTCCATTTAATTGAGGCAAATATGGAGGTGTGTATTCATGTATAATACCATGGTTTACACAAAATTCATTAAAGGGAGAACAATCATATTCACCACCCCTATCTGAGTGAAGACCTTTTCTTTTCTTATTGAGTTGATTCTCTACTTCTGTTTTATATTTAACAAACATTCCAAAAGCTTCATCATTTGAATGTAGTAAATATAATTTTGTATATCATGAGAAATTATTTACAAAAATAATGTAGAAATGTTTCCCACCTCTAGAGAGATTTCCTTTTAAATTTCCAAGATCGGTGTGTACTAAATCTAGTAATTCTAAATTTCTATGTGAAATTTGAGGACACGGTTTCTTAGTAGATTTAGTTTCAGTACATATTTGACATTTATTATTTAAATTAACAACACCATTAATATCCTTTAGTAAATCTAAAGATTTCATGTGTTGTAAGTATTTAAAATTGACATATCCTAATCTATTATGCCTTACATCAAAAGAATCAACAATATAAGTAGAGGGAGTTATTTCATTAGTAGCAGAGTTTGGTACATTCAGCAGAAAGAGCCCATTTGAGTAGTAACCCATGCCTAGGTAGTCCCCAGACTTGGAGAGAATGACCTTGTTTGATTCAAAGGTTACTTTCACCCCAAACTTAACAAGTTGAGAAATAGAAATTAAATTAACATAGATATATGGGACAAACAACTCATCTTTGATCAGCATAATTTTTCCAGAAGTCATCTTGATCATGACATTGCCCTTTCCGATCATAGGAGAAGTACTAGAGTTGCCCATGACAACCCGATGTTTCTCCTGCCCTACTTCGGTGTAGGTCACAAAAGCATCTCTGTTGCCACTGATATGGTGACTAGCCCCCGAGTCAATGATCCAATCATTTTGGTGGAATGATCCCATGTTGACAATGCTGACAAATGCCACAAATACGTCATTGGTGACAAGGTTGGTTGATGTATCCTTCGAATCCTAGACCGCATATTTCCTCCTATGCCTGCATTTAGGAGAAGTATGACCTGCTTTGCCACAAACATAGCAGAAAACATTCCTTTTCTTAATATCTTTGTTTCCTTTGTATTTATTCTTATTTCCTTTGCTTTTCTTATTTTTTCAGTTATTTTTAGACTGATCAGTAGAAACTTTATTTTCTTTAACTTCATTATTAACAAAGCCAGCAATACATGACAACTCTTTATTCAGTTCATATTTTTCTCTAGTATGATTTTGATCTTCAACTCGGATATGTATTATTACATCATATAGTGACATAGTCTTTCTTTTGTGCTTTAAATTGTTCTTGTAATGTTTCTAAGAACCAGGCAATTTTTCAATTAAAGAACCCACAATGAAAGGCTCAGGAAGATCATTTTTTTCATTTTTCAAATCATCAAGTAAAATCTGAAATTCATGAATTTGAGTTGTAATTTCTTTATCTTCAGTCATATGGAAATTTAGAAAAATTGTAACAGTAAATTTTTGGGTAGAAGCCTCTTCGACAATGTATTTCTTATTCAAACTTTCCCAAATTTTGGATGCAATTTTAATTGGAAAGTAAGCGTCAAACAGTTAGTTAGATAATGTACTTAGAATCACATGTAGACAAATGCGATTTGCTTTTTCCCAATCAATATAATCATTTTCAGGTTTGGGTTCAATTAAAGCAAATGAGACATTAGAAACTTCTAAAGTCGTAATAATTTTTTCTTGCCAACGTCTATAATGTTGTGCATTAAATTGTTTAATTTTCATAACATCAGGTACTTGTGTTTGCCAAATAGTAGAAATAGTAACAATTTGGTTGTTATTGTTAGACGATGTTACAGGCATAAATGGGGTTTCAAAACCTTCCATGTTAGTACCCATCAGTGAACGAAATACTCTTAAGATTGTTGTTCGTATAAGGGTACAAACTGCGATCGAAGGTGTAAATGTAGAGGAGTATACCAGAGATGTGATGAGGTGTGTTAGATGCACTGTCCTTAAGAATATTTCCACATTACTTAATGATATATGTCAGTGCAGTAGTCTCTGACAGCGGCTACCCTCTAAGGATCCAACAGCGTTTGTCGACATGAAGCGTGCACATGCAGTCACAACGACGAGCGAAAGGACTGATTGTTCTTTCGGTGACAGACCACAGGCGGAGAAAGGAAGAAGAGAAAAATGACAGATGTTTTTTTGTCTGTTCCGAATGACAATGGAAAATAAACATAAATAATAAGGAAAGGGTGTGTGAAAGGGTGTGTTTAGTTGCAAAATATGATGCGGTTTGGAATTGTCAAACGAATAGGTGTATTGCGGCCCAGGTTAAGAAATGGTTCAGTGAACCGAAGGACAAAACTAAGTAGGGGCCATGCCCACGCAAGGGGCTCCGAGAGGCCAAATTTGCACACACCTTGCGTGCGGGACGCGCCCGATTAAAAGGTTTCTGGACCTGTCCGGCCCAAATGCTATTTGCTAGGCCCACCATGCGCGTCCGTAGGGCTTGTCCCCTTTTTCTCCTCAATTATTCTATGGATAAGAATCCATATATAAGGAGGAGGGAAGTCTCCAACATAAGGAGTATAAGATTAAACCGTTTGCCTTTTGGTTTGAAATACAACAGAAAGCACATCAACTGGAACAACACAGGGCTAATTTGGTTGGGTGTAAAACCAACCAACACCATGAATAAGAAAATGAGAAGCGATGAGTTGGAAGGACAACATTTTTATTTGGTTTCAAGCAGTTTAAAATGTTGAAATTTAGTTGTCGTCGGAATAAGATTTGCCGTGTGGCTAACTACGTGATTGTAATTGCACTTTAACGATCATGAAAAAAATGATTGCTAGTCGTGTGGCTAACTACGTGACTGCATATGCTCTATAGTGATGCATGAAGAAAATGATTACTAGCTAACTCCAAAAAAGTGGCAGTAATGGAAATCTGAAGATAGCCAGGTGCAAGAAAGGCAGTGGGAAATGAAACCAGGCCCTATCCGGTTGCGGTTGGTTTTCTCAGATTTCTGCATAAAAATGAAACCCATGGTGTGGTTTGTTTTCACACCAGGAACTGGAACAACACATGGCTAATTTGATTGGGTGTAAAACCAACCAACACCATGAATACGAAAACAAAAAATTAGAAGCCATGAGTCAGAAGGACAAAATTTTTATTTGGTTTCAAGCAGTTCAAATGCAAAAATTTAGTTTTCGTCTGAATCGGATCTGTCGTGTGGCTAACTACGTGACAACAAATGCTTTATAGTGATGAATGAAGAAAATGATTGCTAGTCGTGTGGCTAACTACGTGACTGCAGATGCTCTATAGCGATGCATGAATAAAATGATTATTAGCTAGCTCTATAGAAGGGGCAATAATGGAAATCTGAAGACAGTCAGGTGCGAGAAAGGTAGCAGGAAATGAAACTGAGCCCTATCTGGTTGCGGTTGGTTTTCATATTTTTCCAGCATAAAAATGAAACCCATGGTATTGTTTGTTTCCGCACCAGGAACTGGAACAACACAAGACTAATTGGTTGGGTGTAAAACCAACCAACACCATAAATAAAAAAATAAAAAATGAGAAGCCATTAGTTGGAAGGACAACATTTTTATTTGATTTCAAGCAGTTTAAATGCAAAAATTTAGTTTTTGTCAGAATCAGGTCTGCCATGTGGCTAACTAAGTGACTGTAGATGCTCTATAGTGATGCATGAAGAAAATAATTGCTAGTTGTGTGGCTAACTATGTGACTACAGATGCTCTATAGTGATGCATGAAGAAAATGATTACTAGCTAGCTCTTGGAAAAGGGGCAGTAATGGAAATCTGAAGATAGCCAGGTGCAAGAAAGGCAGGAGGAAATGAAACCGAGCCCTATCCGGTTGCGTTTGGTTGGTTTTCTCATATTTCTGCAACCCATGGTGTGATTTTTTTCCGCACCAGGAACTGGAACAACACAAGGCTAATTTGTTTGGGTATAAAACCAACCAACATCATGAATACAAAAACAGAAAATGAGAAGTCATGAGTTGGAAGGACAACATTTTTATTTGGTTTCAAACAGTTTAAATGCAGAAATTTTGTTTTTGTCAGAATCAGATCTGTCGTCTGGCTAACTACGTGACTGCAGATGCTCTACAGAGATGCATGAAGAAAATGATTGCTAGCCATGTGGCTAACTATGTGAATGCAGATGCTCTATTGTGATGCATGAAGAAAATGAGTACTACCTAACTCCAGAAAAGGGGCGATAATAAATATCTGAAGATAGCCAGGTGCGAGAAAGGCAGCAAAAAATGAAATCGAGCCCTATCTGGTTGTGGTTGATTTTCTTAGATTTGTGCATAAAAATGAAACCCATGGTATAGTTTGTTTCCTCACCAGGACCTAGAACAACACATTGCTAATTTGGTTGGGTGTAAAACCAACCAACACCATGAATACGAAAATAGAAAATGAGAAGCCATGAGTTGGAATGACAACATTTTTATTTGGTTTTAAGAAGTTTAAATGCTGAAATTATGTTTTCATCGGAATCGGGTCTACCATGTGGCTAACTACGTGACTACAGATGCTCTATTGCAATTCATGAAGAAAATGATTACTAGCCATGTGGCTAACTACGTGACTGCAGATGCTCTATAGCGATGCATGAAGAAAATGATTACCAGCTAGCAGTGGCAGCGGGAGGGGGGGCAAGCTGGGGCACATTCCCTCCTCCAATTTTGAATTTTTTTGAACATATATATATTATGTGTATTTACATGGTATCAAAGTTAATATTTATTTTTATGTGTTATCTCCTTCACACACTAATTAACCTAATTTCTAAATATATAAACTCTCTTTCATAAATAATGTTATTAATAATACTATTTTAGTAAAGAATCATAAATAAAAATACATCAAAATAGGATAATTTCATAAAAATCAGTGATATTTCTTTACTTTACAAATATATCTCGATGTTCCATACTAAACGAATTGTTATTTATTAAATATATTAACAAATGTATCAAAAATTCATATATAAATGTCAACTTATTAACTATTATTTTATACTTATTTGTATAATGATAATATAAAAAATAAATACCTATAATTAATAGTATACTTTATTAAATGTCTAATATTTTATATCATATATAAATATTTAAATATATAACAAACATAGCAAGTATGTAGTTGTATGGATAATGATGAAACAAAAATAGATATTTGTTATCAATTATATACTTTATAAAATATCAAATAATTTAAATAATATATAAACAATTAAGTGTGTAACAAATACAAAAAGTACATAGGTAATGAGGTGAAAGAAAATTGATATCTATGTGCATAGGTAATAGGGAGAAAGAAAATCAATATCCATAATTAATGGTATAATCCATGAGATATCAAATATTGTTATAATTAAATGTATAACAAATGTAGCAAGTACATTAGTTCTACGTGTGTATCTTTTACTTGTACAAATGGTGTATGATGGTTATTTTCAATTATATGTGCAATGCATGCTAGTAAAGATAAAGTCAAATAAAATATAATAATTTCTAAGTAGTACATGGTGGCACGATAAATTTGTTAATAATTTTTAACTAAATAAGTGTATTGTTTTGGATTTTTATACATCAATAATTCTTTGTTAAAATAATGTAATATCATGTGTCATTATGAAAGAACCCTTAAAATTATACTTCTATTCACAAGTTATGCAAATATTATTTCTCTAAATTAGAATTATGATTTCATCTTAATGTCAAGGATAATGAATTTTGATATTTTCTTAGTTTCCAATGCAACATAGAAATAATTGTCTTTAGAACTTAGTGAACAATAAATTATCATAAGATCTATTACTTTATTAGGTAAAAATTATGAATAAGTTTAACACCATCATAAATATCTTTATTTAACTTTAAACTACTAGAGTATTGGATTTCTTGATTTATATATAATAATAGTAATTGCCACATGGTACTACTTATATATTCATTTCTTAACTTTATGTTACTTTCTAGTTACTTGCTTGTCAAACTCATCATGTAGGAAATTATTTGCGTGATCTTAAAAACTAAATAATAATCCACACAATCAAAATTGAACATTAAATTTATGTGGTTTTTCCAATATGAAGAATTAATATAAAGGAATAGTTGGTCTTATTCAAAGAAATTAAATCCTTTCAATGCCAATGTCGTCATTTCAAACTCTTCTTACATATAAAAATATCCTAAACGTATGTAGAATGTTACAATATACATAATACTATACAATATTAGATATACACAGAAGGTTATTTTGATCGGATCTATATTAAATACTCCACAAAGTGATGAGCTACATCTCAAACCTAATTTTTTATTTATGTAAGACTCATCTATTTTTTTTCACTAGATCCAAGTAAATAGGTCTATATCATGTCTTTGAGACATGTTCACACTCCATTTGTCTCATGGTGATTATTTAAATTCTATTTACATCTGATTTAAAATAAAAATAATATCAATCTTATATAAATACATAATGTTATTTTTACAAGTACCCCCCTTCATCAGGGGGCTGGCTCCGCCACTGCCAGCTAGCTCCAGAAAACGGGCAATAATGAAAATATGAAGATAGCCAGGTGTGAGAAAGGCAGCAGGAAATGAAACAGAGCCCTATCCAGTTGTGGTTGGTTTCTCAGATTTCTGCATAAAAGTGAAACCCATGGTGTGGTTTGTTTCTGCACCAAGAACTACAACAACACAGGGCTAATTTGGTTGGGTGTAAAACCAACCAACACCATGAATATGAAAATAGAAAATGAGAAGCCATGAGTTGGAAGGACAACATTTTTATTTGGCTTAAAGCATTTTAGATGTAAAAATTTAGTTTTCATCGGAATCAAATCTGTCGTGTGGCTAACTACGTGACTGCAGATGCTCTATAGCAATGCATGAAGAAAATGACTACTAGTTGTATGGTTAACTATGTGACTGCATATGTTCTATAGCGATGCATGAAGAAAATGATTACTAGCTAGCTCTAGAAAAGGGGTAGTAATGGAAATCTAAAGATATCCAGGTGCGAGAAAGGCAGCAAGAAATGAAATTGAGCCCTGTCCAGTTGTAGTTGGTTTTCTCAGACTTCTGCATAAAAATGAAACCCATGGTGTGGTTTGTTTCCGCACCAATAACTGAAACAACACAGGGCTAATTTGGTTGGGTGTAAATCCAACCAAGACCATGAATATGAAAATAGAAAATGAGAAGCCATGAGTTAGAAGGACAACATTTTTATTTGTCTTCGAGAAGTTTAATAGCAAAAATTAAATTTTCATTGGATCAGATCCGTCGTGTGGCTAACTACGTGACTGCAGATACTCTATAGCGATGCATGAAGAAAATGATTACTAGTTGTGTGGTTAAGTACGTGACTACAGATGCTCTATAGCAATGCATGAAGAAAATGATTACTAGCTAGATCAAAAAAAGGGGCAGTAATGGAAATCTAAAGATAGCCAGGTGCGAGAAAGGCAGAAGGAAATAAAATCGAGCCATTCCCTTTGCGGCTGGTTTTCTCATATTTCTGCAAAAAGAGCCCATTTTGAGAAGTAATCCATGCCTAGGTAGTCCCCAGACTTGGAGAGAATGTCCTTGTTTGATTCAAAGGACACTTTCACCCCAAACTTAATAAGTTGAGATATAAAAATTAAATTAACATGGATATCTGGGACAAACAGTACATCTTTGATCAGCAGAATTTTTTCAAAAGTCATCTTGATCATGACATTGCCCTTTTCGATCATAGGAGAAGAACTAGAGTTTCCCATGACAACCCTATGTTCCTCCTACCCTACTTTAGTGTAGGTCACGAAAGCATCTCTGTTTCCACTGATGTGGAGACTACACCCTGAGTCAATGATCCAATCATTTTGGTAGAATGATCCCATCCTGACAATGCTGACAAATGCCACAAATATGTCCTCAGTGACAAGGTTGGTTGATGTAACCTTTGAATCCTGGACCGCTTGTTTCTTCCTATGCCTCTATTTAGGAGAAGTATGACCTGGTTTTCCACAAACATAGTAGAAAATATTCCTTTTCTTAATATCTTTATTTCCTTTATATTTATTCTTATTTCCTTTCCATTTCTTATTTTTCTAGATATTTTTAGACTGGTCAATAGAAACTTTATTTTCTTTAACTTTATTATTAACAAAGTTAGCAGTACATGACAACTCTTTATTCAGTTCAGATTTTTCTCTGGTACAATTTTGATCTTCAACTCGGATATATATTATTACATCATCTAGTGACATAGTCTTTCTTTTTTGCTTTAAATTGTTCTTGTAATGTTTTTAAGAACCAGATAGTTTTTCAATTAAAGAACCCACAACGAAAGACTCAGGAAGATCTTTTTTTCATTTTTCAAAATATCAAGTAAAATTTGAAATTTATAAATTTGAGTTGTAATTTCTTTATCTTCAATCATATGGAAATTTAGAAAATTTGCAATAGTACATTTTTGGGTAGAAGCCTCTTCGACAATGTATTTCTTATTCAGACTTTCTCAAATTTCAGATGCAATTTTAAATGGAAAGTAAGCGTCAAACATTTGGTTAGATAATGTACTTAGAATCACATGTAGACAAATGTGATTTGTTTTTTCCCAATCAACAGAATCTTTTTCAAGTTTAGGTTCATTTAAAGCAAACGAGACATTAGAAACTTCTAAAGCAGTAATATTTTTTTCTTGCCAATGTCTATAATGTTGTCCAATAAATTGTTCAATTTTCATAACATCAAGCACTAGTGTTTGCGAAATAGTAGAAATAGTAACAATTTGGTTGTTATTGTTAGATAGTGTTACAGACGTAAAGGAGGTTTCCAAACCTTCCATGTTAGTACCCATCAGTGAATGAAATACTCTTAAGATTGTTGTTTATATAAGGGTACAAACCGCGAATGAAGGTGTAAACATTGAAGAGTATACCAGAGATGTGCTGAAATATGTGAGATGCACTGTCCTTAAGAGTATTTCCATGGTACTTGACGATATACGTCAGTGCACTAGTCTACGACAGTGACTATCCTCCCAGGATCCAACAATATTTTTCGACGTGAAGCATGCACCCGCAGTCACGGTGACGAGTGAAATGACTGACTGTTCTTTCAGTGACAGACCGAAGGCGGAGAAAGGAAGAAGAGAAAAATGACAGAAGTTTTTTTCGTCTGTTCCGAACGAAAATGGAAAATAAATATAAATAACAAGGAAAGGGCGCGCGAAAGGGTGTGTTCGGTTGCAAAACACGATGCGGTTTGGAACTGCCAAACGAACAGGTGCATTGTGGCCCAGGTTAAGATATGGTTCACTGAACCAAAGGGCAAAACCAAACTGGGGCCATGCCCACGTAAGGGGCTCCGGGAGGCTGGATTTGTACCCCCCTGCCCGCAGGACGTGACGTGTGCCGACGCGCCCGATTAAAGGATTTTCGGACCGGCCCGGCCCAAATGCCATTTACAAGGCCTACCATGCGCGTGCGTAGGGTTTGTCCCCCTTTTCTCCTCAATTATTCTATGGATAAGAATTCATATATAATGAGGAGGGAAGTCTCCAACACAAGGAGTATGAGACTAAATATTTTGCCTTTTAGTTTGAAACACAGCAGAAAGCACAACAACTAGAACAACACAGGGCTAATTTGGTTGGGTGTAAAACCAACCAACACAATGAATACCAAAATAAAAAAATGAGAAGCGATGAGTTGGAAGGACAACATTTTTATTTGGTTTCAACCAGTTTAAATGCTGAAATTTAGTTTTCGTCGGAATCGGATCTGCCGTGTGGCTTACTATGTGACTGTAGATGCACTTTAACGATCATGAAGAAAATGATTGCTAGTCGTGTGGCTAACTACATGACTGCAGATGCTCTATAGAGATACATGAAGAAAATGATTACTAGCTAGCTTTAGAAAAGAAGCAGTAATGGAAATCTGAAGATAGCCAGGTGTGAGAAAGGCAGCGGGAAATAAAACTAGGCCCTATCCGATTGCGGTTGGTTTTCTCAGATTTCTGCATAAAAATGAAACACATGGTGTGGTTTGTTTCCGCACCAGGAACTGGAATAACACATAGCTAATTTAATTGGGTGTAAAACCAACAAACACCATGAATACGAAAATAGAAAATGAGAAGCCATGAGTTGAAAGGACAACATTTTTATTTGATTTCAAGCAATTCAAATGCAAAAATTTAGTTTTCGTCAGAATCGAATATGTCGTGTGGCTAACTACATGACTGCAGATGCTCTATAGTGATGCATGAAGAAAATGATTGCTAGCTGCGTGGCTAACTACGTGACTGTAGATTCTCTATAGTGATGCATGAATAAAATGATTATTAGCTAGCTCCAGAAAAGGGGCAGTAATGGAAATCTGAAGATAGTCTGGTGTGAGAAAGGCTGCAGGAAATGAAACCTAGCCCTGTCTGGTTTTCCTATCTGGTTGCAGTTGATTTTTTCAGATTTCTGGATAAAAATGAAACCCATGGTGTGGTTTGTTTCCACACCAGGAACTGGAACAACACATGACTAATTTGGTTGGATGTAAAACAAACCAACACCATGAATACGAAAATAGAAAATGAGAAGCCATGAGTTGGAAGAACAACATTTTTATTTGGTTTCAAGCAGTTTAAATGCAAAACCTTAGTTTTCATCGGAATTGGATCTGCCGTGTGCTTAACTAAGTGACTGCAGATACTCTATAGCGATGCATGAAGAAAATAATTGCTAGCAATGTGGCTAACTATGTGACTACAGATGCTCTATATCGATGCATGAAGAAAATGATTACTAGCTAGCTCCTGGAAAAGGCGAAGTAATGGAAATCTGAAGATAGCCAGGTGTGAGAAAGGCAGCAAGAAATGAAACCGAGCCCTATCCGGTTGCGGTTGGTTTTCTCAGGTTTTTGCAACCCATGGTGTGGTTTGTTTCTGCACCAGGAACTGGAACAACACAGGGCTAATTTAGTTGGGTGTAAAACCAACCAACATCATGAATATGAAAATAGAAAATGAGAAGCCATGAGCTGGAAGGACAACATTTTTATTTGGTTTCAAATAGTTTAAATGTAGAAATTTCATTTTCGTCAGAATCAGATCTACCGTGTGGCTAACTACATGGCTACAGATGCTCTATAGAGATGCATGAAGAAAATGATTGCTAGCTGTGTGGCTAACCACGTGACTACAGATGCTCTATAGTGATACATGAAGAAAATGATTACTAACTAGCTCCAGAAAAGGGGCAGTAATGAAAATCTGAAGATAGCCAGGTGCGAGAAAGGCAGCAGGAAATGAAATCAAACCCTATCCGGTTGTGGTTGGTTTTCTTAGATTTCTACATAAAAATAAAACCCATGGTATGATTTGTTTCCGCATCAGAAACTGGAACAACACTGGGCTAATTTAGTTGGTGTAAAACCAACCAACACCATGAATATGAAAATAGAAAATGAGAAGCCATGAGTTGGAACGACAACATTTTTATTTGGTTTCAAGCAGTTTAAATATAGAAATTTAGTTTTCATCGGAATCGTGTCTGTCGTATGGCTAACTACGTGACTGCAGATGCTCTATTATGATTCATGAAGAAAATGATTAGTAGTTGTGTGGCTAACTATGTGATTGCAGATGCTCTATAGTGATGTATGAAGAAAATGATTACGAGCTAGCTCCAGAAAAGGGACAGTAATGGAAATCTGAAGATAGCCAGGTGCGAGTAAGGCAGCAGGAAATGAAATGGAGCCCTATTCAATTGTGGTTGGTTTCTGAGATTTCTACATCAAAGTGAAACCCATGGTGTGGTTTGTTTCCGCACCAGGAACTGCAACAACACAGGGCGAATTTTGTTGGGTGAAAACCCAACCAAAACCATGAATACAAAAACAGAAAATGAGAAGCCATGAGTTGGAAGGACAACAGTTTAAATGCAAAAATTTAGTTTTTGTCAGAATCGAATCTTCCGTGTGGCTAACTACGTGACTGCAGTTGCTCTATAGCGATGCATGAAGAAAATTATTACTAGTCATATGGTTAACTACGTGACTACATATGCTCCATAGCAGTGCATGAAGAAAATGATTACTAGATAGCTCCATAAAAGGGGCAATATTGGAAATCTAAAGATAGCCAGGTGCAAGAAAGGCAGCAGGAAATGAAATCGAGCCCTGTCCAGTTGTTGTTCGTTTTCTCATATTTCTGCTTAAAAATGAAACCCATGGTGTGGTTTGTTTCCGCACCAAGAACTGAAACAGCACAGGGATAATTTGGTTGGGTGTAAAACCAACCAACACCATGAATACAAAAACAAAAAATGAGAAGCCATGAGTTGGAAGGACAACATTTTTATTTGGCTTCAAGAAATTTAAATGCAAAAATTTAATTTTCATCAAAATCAGATATGTCGTGTAGCTAACTACGTGCTTGCAGATGCTCTATAGCGATTCATGAAGAAAATGATTACTAGTTGTGTGGTTAACTACATGACTGCAGATGCTCTATAGTGATGCATGAAGAAAATGATTACTAGCTAGCTCCAGAAAAGGGGTGGTAATGGAAATCTGAAGACAGTCAGGTGTGAGAAAGGCAGGAAATGAAATCGAGCTATGTCCCATTGTGGTTGGTTTTCTCATATTTCTGCATACAAATGAAACCCATGATTTGGTTTTTTCCGCACTAGGACTGAAACAACACAGGGCTAATTTGGTTGGGTGTAAAACCAACCAACACCATGAATACGAAAACAAAAAATGAGAAGCCATGAGTTGGAAGGACAACATTTTTATTTGGTTTCATGCAGTTTAAATGCTGACATTTAGTTTTCATCGGAATCAGATCTGCCCTGTGGCTAACTACGTGACTGCAGGTGCTCTATAGTGATGCATGAAGAAAATGATTGCTAGTCGTGTGGCTAACTACGTGACTTGAGATTCTCTATAGCGATGCATGAATAAAATGATTATTAGCTAGCTCCAGAAAAGGGGCAGTAATGGAAATCTAAAGATAGTCAGGTGTGAAAAAGGCTGTAGGAAATGAAACCTAGACCTATCTGGTTGCCCTATCCGGTTGCAGTTGATTTTCTCATATTTCTGCATAAAAATGAAACCCATGGTGTGTTTTGTTTCCACACCAAGAACTAGAACAACACATGACTAATTTGGTTGGATGTAAAACCAACCAACACCATGAATACAAAAATAGAAAATGAGAAGCCATGAGTTGGAAGGACAACATTTTTATTTGGTTTCAAGCAGTTTATTTGGAAAAATTTAGTTTCCATTAGAATTGGATCGGCCATGTGGCTAACTAAGTGATTGCAGATGCTCTATAGTGATGCATGAAGAAAATGATTGCTAGTAGTGTGGCTAACTACGTGACTACAAATACTCTATAGCGATGCATGAAGAAAATGATTACTAGCTAGATCCCGGAAAAGGGGCAGTAATGGAAATCTGAAGATAGCCAGGTGCGAGAAAGGCAGCAAGAAATGAAACTGAGCCCTATCCGGTTCCGGTAGGTTTTTTCAAATTTTTGCAACCCATGGTGTGATTTGTTTCCGCACCAGGAACTGGAACAACACAGGGTTAATTTGGTTGGGTGTAAAACCAACCAACATCATGAATATGAAAATAGAAAATGAGAAGCCATGAGTTGGAAGGACAACCTTTTTATTTGGTTTCAAACAGTTTAAATGCAGAAATTTTGTTTTCGTCAGAATCGGATCTGTCGTGTGGCTAACTACGTGACTGCAGATGCTCTATAGAGATGCATGGGGAAAATGATTGCTAGTTGTGTGGCTAACTACGTGACTGTAGATGCTCTATAGTGATGCATGAAGAAAATGATTACTAACTAGCTCCAGAGAAGGGGCAGTAATGAAAATATGAAGATAGTGAGGTGCAAGAAAGGCAGCAGGAAATGAAATCAAGCCCTATCCGGTTGCGGTTGGTTTTCTTAGAGTTCTACATAAAACTAAAACCCATGGTATGGTTTGTTTCCGCACCAGGAACTGGAACAACACAGGGCTAATTTGGTTGGGTGTAAAACCAACCAACACCATGAATACATAAATAGAAAATAAGAAGCCATGAGTTGGAACAACAACATTTTTATTTGGTTTCAAGCAGTTTAAATGTAGAAATTTAGTTTTCATCAGAATCGGGTTTGTCGTGTGGCTAACTACGTGACTGTAGATGCTCTATTGTGATTCATGAAGAAAATGATTAGTAGCTATGTGGCTAACTACGTGATTGCAGATGCTCTATAGCGATGCATGAAGAAAATGATTACCAGCTAGCTCCAAAAAAGGGGCAGTAATGGAAATTTGAAGATAACCAGATGCGAGTAAAGCAGCAGGAAATGAAACGGAGCCCTATCCAATTGTGGTTGGTTTCTCAGATTTCTGCATCAAAGTGAAACCCATGGTGTGGTTTGTTTCCGCACCAGGAACTGCAACAACACAGGGCGAATTTTGTTGGTTGAAAAACCAACCAACACCATAAATACAAAATTAGAAAATGAGAAGCCATGAGTGGAAGGATAACAGTTTAAATGTAAAAATTTAGTTTTCGTCGGAATTGAATCTTCCGTGTGGTTAACTACGTGACTTCAGATGCTCTATAGCTATGCATGAAGGAAATGATAACTAGTTGTATGGTTAACTACATGACTACATATGCTCCATAGCTATGCATGAAGAAAATGATTACTAGCTAGCTGTAGAAAAGGGCCAGTAATGGAAATCTAAAGATAGCCAGGTGCGAGAAAGGCAACAGGAAATGAAATCGAGCCATGTCTAGTTGTTGTTGGTTTTCTTAGATTTCTGCATAAAAATGAAATCCATGGTGTGGTTTGTTTCCGTACCAAGAACTGAAACAACACAGAGATAATCTAGTTGGGTGTAAAACCAACCAACACCATGAATACAAAAATAGAAAATGAGAAGCCATGAGTTGGAAGGACAACCTTTTTATTTGGCTTCAATAAGTTTAGATGCAAAATTTTAATTTTCTTCAGAATCGGATATGTCGTGTGGCTAACTACGTGCCTGCAGATGCTCCATAGCGATTCATGAAGAAAATGATTACTAGCCGTGTGGTTAACTACGTGACTGCAGATGCTCTATCGTGATGCATGAAGAAAATGATTACTAGCTAGCTCCAGAAAAGGGGTAGTAATGGAAATCTGAAGACAGCCAGGTGCGAGAAAGGCAGTAGGAAATGAAATCGAGCCACGTCCCGTTGTGGTTGGTTTTCTCATATTTCTGCATACAAATAAAACCTATGGTGTAGTTTGTTTCCGCACTAGGATTGAAACAACACAGGGCTAATTTGGTTGGGTGTAAAAGCAACCAACACCATGAATATGAAAACAAAAAATGAGAAGCCATGAGTTGTAAGGACAACATTTTTATTTGGTTTCAAGCAGTTTAAATGCTAACATTTAGTTTTCGTCAGAATCAGATCTGTCATGTGGCTAACTACATGACTGCAGATGCTCTATAGTGATGCATGAAGAAAATGATTACTAGTCATGTGGCTAACTACGTGACTGCAAATGCTCTATAGCGATGCATGAAGAAAATGATTACTAGCTAGCTCCAGAAAAGGGGCAGTAATGGAAATCTGAAGATAGCCAGGTGTGAGAAAGGCAGCAGGAAATGAAACTGATCCCTATCCGATTGCAGTTGGTTTTCTCAATTTTCTGCATAAAAATGAAACCCATGTTGTGGTTTGTTTTTGCACCAAGAACTAGAACAACACAGGACTAATTTGGTTGGGTGTAAAACCAACGAACACCATGAATACAAAAATAGAAAATGAGAAGTTATGAGTTGGAAGGACAATATTTTGATTTGGTTTCAAGAAGTTTATATGCTGAAATTTAGTTTTCATCAGAATCAGATCTGTCGTATGGCTAACTATGTGATTGCAGATGCTCTATAGCGATGCATGAAGAAAATGATTACTGGCCGTGTGGCTAACTACGTGACTGCAGATGCTCCACAACGATGCATGAAGAAAATGATTACTAGGTATCTCCATAAAAGGGGTAGTAATTGAAATCTAAAGATAGCCAGGTGCGAGAAAGGCAGCAGGAAATGAAATTGAGCCCTGTCCAGTTGTTGTTGGTTTTCTCAGATTTATGCATAAAAATGAAACCCATGGTTTGGTTTGTTTCCGTACCAAGAACTGAAATAGAACAAGGATAATCTGGTTGGGTATAAAACCAACCAACACTATGAATACAAAAACAGAAAATAAGAAGCCATGAGTTGGAAGGACAACATTTTTATTTGGCTTCAAGAAGTTTAAATGCAAAAATTTAATTTTCATCATAATCAGATTTATCGTGTGTCTAACTACGTGATTAGAGATGTTCTATAGCGATGCATGAAGAAAATGATTACTATTCGTGTGGCTAACTACGTTACTACAAATGCTCTATAGTGATGCATGAAGAAAATGATTACTAGCTAGCTCGAGAAAAGGGGTTGGTTAACTTAGCCCTAATTGAAAAATATGTGCAGTTGCAGCAGCACGTGTTGGCTTCCGGGTCCAACCAAATGAGCCCCATGGAAGAGTCATCGTGCTTACCTGCTCATGAAGCAAGCCAGCAGGCTGAGAAGTAAGGTGTCGGATATGCACTTGTATGCTACTAGAACGGATGTAGGCATTCCGCTGATGATTCCGAGCTTTTAGAAGATGTTCGCTTTGGCCATAGCCAGCTGCACCACTACCATCACCACAACAGATGTTTGTTGTCGAGTTGTATGTTGTTGTTCCCATGTTGGTATTAGATGTTTTCTAATATAAGTACCATTATAAGCCATATATGTTGTTTTTGATAGAAATCATACCCCAATTGAAAGAAGATTCCATGACTACTTTGTG
Organism: Alisma plantago-aquatica; assembly: GCA_963693085.1. Classification (NCBI taxonomy): domain Eukaryota; kingdom Viridiplantae; phylum Streptophyta; class Magnoliopsida; order Alismatales; family Alismataceae; genus Alisma; species Alisma plantago-aquatica. The sequence goes on along the minus strand of OY856414.1, from coordinate 52,428,852 downwards.
ATAGGCAACAAGATGTATAGCCAAAGAGAGTGTTGAGCGGAATCCTAGAGCGGAAGCGTAAGGTTCCCAAGGCAGGTGTTCGGTCCTCAATGAGAGGAAGTGAGGGATGCCTTAGACAGAAACGAGCATTGGTTTCTCTCCCCTGGTGGATTCTCCTACTGATGGAATTTGTTGGTTACAGATAGATCCCATGGAGAGAGGACCAAGCCTATATATATAAAATATTGAATGCCTCTCTATCCATCACGAAGAGGCATGGCAGTTATGGGGTCTACTCTAAACCCCAAAAGATGCATCCCTTTAGGAAAATCTATTAGTTAATTATTTTATTTTGGGCCACACCTTAATGAGATATATAATATTTTCTCACTTGGCCCAAAATGCCATGTCAATAGCACTTAATAATTTTCCATTGATGCTCAAGATAAATGTCTTTTATAGATAAAATGATAGATACGAGTCATAGCGGTTGATACTAAATAAATTTGTACTTCCTTCTATGTACTACAATATCTAAGCATCTTATATGTAATGTCATAAATCTTATAAATAGATCGAACTCAAATATATTCTTTGATCCTCCTTCATGTCGAAACAGACATCCTGTTATAACTAGTATTGAAATAGAATTAGCGAGTTAAATATGTGATCACATAATAAATATTACATTGTCACATTACACATCAAATGACATTCTCAGACACCATATTCTTTACATGAGATGTATACAATCCTGGAGCTAGCCCTTTTGTAAGAGGATCGGAAATCATATATTGTATACCAATATGATCAATCATTATCATTTTGTTGTCAACTCACTCATTGACAACATAGAGATTTATGTCTAGATGTCTGCATACAGCGGTGCTTTTATCATTATTAACAAAAATGACTACAACTTCATTATCACAATAGATATGTATTGGCTTATGAATTGAATCAACAACTTTAAGATATTGTATCATATTCTTAAGCCAACTTGCCTATGATGATGTTTCATGGCAAGCTATAAGCTCAGCTTCTATGGTGGATGAAGTTGTAGTCTTTTGTTTGACACTCTTCCATGACACTGCACCACCAGCTAGTAGGAAGATATAGCCTGTTGTAGACTTCTTACTATCTAGACAACCAGCAAAATTTGCATCTGAATATCCAGTAACCTTGATGTGGTTTGTCCTTCTATATGTAAGCATGTAGTCCTTTGTCCCTTGCAGATAGCGCATCACCTTGTAGAAAAATATATGTATGGTCTGGTGCATATCTGGAGATATTGTAGGCTCCCAACTGCAGATGTGTATGGTATCTTCCTCATTTCATTCCTTTCAAAGTCATTACTAGGGCACTACTTGGAGTTAAACTTCTCTCCTTTAACTATAGGTGCAGGTCCAGGTAAACAATTCCTCATTCCATACTTCTCTAAAACTTGAGATATATAAGATTTCTGGGAGATTCTAAGCATGCCTTTAACCCAGTCTCTATAAATCTCCACACCAAGTACATACGCGGCTTCACCCATGTCTTTCATCTCAAAATTATAGGAAAGAAATTCTTTGGTTTCATGCAATATGCTCAAATTATTATTTGCTAGTAGAATGTCATCTATATAAAGAATCAATATTATAAACGTATTCCCACTGACCTTGAGGTACGTACACCGATCAACAATATTAGGTTTAAACCCAAAAGTTGATATAATGGTGTTAAACTTTATATACCATTATCGGGATGCTTGTTTATGTCCATAAATTGATTTCTTTAGTTTGCAAACCATATGACTTCTACTGTTATCAACAAAACCTTCTGGTTGTTCCATATAGACTTCTTCAGATAAATCTCCATTCAAAAATGCCATTTTCACATCCATTTGGTGTAGCTCAAGATCAAAATGAGCCACTAAGGCCATTATTACCCTGAAGGAGTCCTTTGATGAGATTGGAGCAAAGGTCTCTTTGTAATCAATACCTTCCCTTTGTGTGAAACCCTTCGCAACTAATCTAGCCTTGTACCTCTCAATTTCACCATTTGAGTTCCTTTTGGTCTTAAAGGCCCATTTGCAACCGATAGGTTTAATACTCTCTGGTAAAGGCACAAGGTCCCATACTTGATTTTTATCCATGGATGTTAGTTCCTCCTTCATAGAATCAAGCCACTTAGAAGAATTTTCACAATCCATTGCTTGTGAAAAAGATAAGGGATCAATATCTTCAAAGTCTATATTTGGCTCTTGAAGGTATACAACATAGTTAGATGGGATGGCAGGTCTTGTTGATCTTGTGGATCTTCTCAATTCAACATTGGGTTCTACAATTTTTGTAGGCTCTTCAGGTTGTTCTACATCATGAATATGATCAACTTGTTCATTTACAACCTGACTAGGAGCATGATGTACTTCAATTGGCTCATCTACTTGACAATTGCTCATAGGAACAATAATTGGATATCCTATACAACTTTGACTAGGTGCAGGTATGAGATAATTATCTTGTATTTCATCAAAAGATATATCCAGAAGTAGGTCGTTCCCACTGAGATGATGATCCTCCAAAAATCTAGCCTTACCCGTCTCAACTATTTTTCGTGGGTGAGATGGATAATAAAATATATATCCCTTTGACCTTTCTGGATAGTCAATAAAGAAATCACTAGTGGTTCTTGAGTCAAATGCCTTCTCATATAGATTGTAGATTCTAACTTCTGCACGGCATCCCCATATGTGCATATAGTTCAAGGATGGTTTCCTTGACGTCCATAATTCATATGGGGTATTCTGGACAGACTTGCTAGGAACCTTGTTTAATATATGCATTGTCGTCTTTAAAGCCTCACTCCACATTGTAGAAGGAAGGGATGAATTACAAAGCATTGCGCGAACCATTTCCTTCAATGTTCGATTCCTTCTTTCAGCTACACCATTTTGACTTGGTGTGCCTGGCATTGTATATTGAGGTACAATACTCTCTTCTTGAAGGAATTATGCAAATGGTCCCTTTCTCTGTCCCATCTCAGTGAACCTTCCATAATATTCACCTCCCCTATCTAATCTGACTATCTTAATCACTTTACCTAATTGTTTCTCTACTTCAACCTTAAAGTCCTTAAAGGCTTGAAAAACCTCACTTTTGTCATTTAATAAGTAGAGGAACATATATCGTTAATAGTCATCGATAAAGGTTGCAAAATATTTTTCCCATGTAAAGTAAGGTGGGAAAGGTCCACTAATATCCATGTGAATTATTTCTAATATTCCATTACTCCTCTTGGTACCCTTTTTAGAAGTGTTGGTTTGCTTAGCCTTTATGCATTCAGCACAAGTTCCAAAATCAGTAAAGTCTAAAGGCCCTAAAATGCCCTCCTTTACTAATCTTTGGATTCTTTCTTTGGAAATGTGTCCCAACCTTCTGTGCCAAAGAAGTGATGATTGCTCATCTAACAATGTGTGTTTATTACCAATAGTATTATGTTGGACTATAAAAGATTGCTCAAAATGTGGGTTTAATTTTACTTGATAACGATCATTTATTAAAACACAAGTACCAACTAAACTAGAGTTTTTATACAATGATAATTGTCCACTTTGAAGAATGAAATCATAGTTTAATTTGTCAAATCTAGAAAGAGAGACTAAATTTCTACTATAGTTTGGTGCATAAAAAGTATTTTCTAAGTCCATCAACTTTCCATTCATTAAAATTTGACCCATTTAGATTTAGAATATTGTTATCACCACACAATGATGAGGAAATAACTGCAACAATAAAGATTTTATATTAAAAATAAATAAACTACAACATTGAATATAAAAGTAAATATGAGGTCTACTTTTGTCAAGTAATTCCGACTAAATTTCTACTATAGTTTGGTACATAAAAAGTATTTTCTAAGTCTAGTAACTTTCCATTCATTAAAATTTGACCCATTTAGATTTGGAATATTGTTATCACCACACAATGATGAGGAAATGACTGCAACAATAAAGATTTTATATTAAAAATAAACAAACTACAACATTGAATATAAAAGTAAATATGAGGTCTACTTTTGTCAAGTAATTCCAAATAGTCACCGCATTCATCTTTGGATAAAATGCAACACAAAATAGGAATAGTCACTTGAAGGGAGTATTGACAAGATAACATTTTCATTAGAGTAATCAAAATAATATATACCTTTGGGAAAAATATTTTATTAATCTAATAATTGAATTCAAGATATCTTATCTTTCTTAACCCAAAAACAATTGATCTACCTTTGGGTAGTATCAATGTCACTTAAATCAAGTACATCTAATGTTACTTAGTCTTTAATGTGAATCAATGTCTTTACTACGTAATTGAACTTTTGAATTTCAGAAATATGTCCACATAAAGTAACATTGATGTATTAAATCTTACTAGACTAACCTACTTATATTCAAGTAGGAAAAAAATAGTAATTTGTTTGATATACGAAGAACCATGAACAAACCGTCATAGATATATCATATTTGATGTGGTTAAAATAAAACTATCAATCCACCACGGACAGTCCTGATAGAAAATGCTCGCCGAGTAGTTTATTCACCGAATTGGAGGAACGTAGTGAAATGAAAGCCAAAAGTGAACTCAATATATTCAACAACAACACCGACACGATGTTGAAGAAACAATTGATAAACCACTTCCTCAGTAATTGGCTGTGTGAATAAACCTTATGATCAACGAAACAACCAGAAAAGCACACAAATTAAATACATGACTATGACAACATGGCCTAAAGATTCAATAGCGATGGTCTTTTAACATTGTATGATGGAAGATGACCATCGCAGGAAATCCATCTTCGGTATTAAAATAAAGGCAAAGTGTTATAAGACCTTATGACTAAAGAAAAAAAAAGAAACACAGGAAAAGTCTTGGTGCCCAAGTTATGAACAAACTGCCGGAAGCAAAGAGACATGGAACGGGGGGCAGATTCAGTTGCTCGAACAGAATCACACGATTCAGTTTAGATGTCTTATATAACAAGAGTTCATGATAATTTTATTGAAAGCGGCATTATGCATGTACGATAAAAGGAAAAAGTTTGAAAGGCATCACAACTTTAGGAATCAGATCCGCAATAATCAACAACACGAACCACCGACGTCAGGATTCAAGGCATTTTACACATCCCAATGAAGTCCACAAATCAAGGCGGCATGGTTTCGTAGGTGTGAGTCTTGCCGAAACGGAAACATGTTCCTAATTGGAGCGCGTACTGACTAATTGCCTAACTAGAAACCAAATCATTAATGCGAGACCATCATTAATGTTTAGTAACTCACTGTCGATGCAGTTAACAACTATTCATTGTTGTAGTGAATCAATGGCCGTAATGTGCTTAAGGCAACCAGTCGACCAAAGAAAATGCAGTCGACAAAACAGTGACAGCGGAAAACACTCAGTCACAATTAAATATGTACGAAGGAGTAAACCTCGTTCTCATACCATTGATAGAAATCATACCCGAATTAAAAGAAGATTTTATGACTACTTTGTGATAGGCAACAAGACGTAAAGAGAGTGTTGAGCAGAAGCCTGGAACGGAAGTGTAAGATTCCCAAGGCAGACGTTCAGTCCTCAACGAGCGGAAGCGAGGGACGCCTTAGACAGAAACGAGCTTTGATTTTTCTCCCCTAGTGGATTCTCCAACTGTTATGGGGTATACTCTAAACCCCAAAAGATGCATCCCTTTTGAAAAAATCTATTAGTTAATTATTTTATTTTGGGCCACACCTTAACGGGATATATAACAGTTTTATTTTTCTGTTTTATAAGTATATACATGATTTTGCTATTTTCTATGGTAAAGATATGTGGTTGGAAAGTTTGACTGGGCGGGATGGTTGGTTGAAACGGAAAGCTGGGGAATCCCCTCCGAGGATTCAAGGGCGGAAGGGTGGTAGTTACTATTGGCGGAGCCAGGATCTTAGAGTAAGGTGAGGCCTTATATATGAATGATTTATTTGAAAAAACATCTTCAATAACAGAAAAGTTGTAAATCTTGTATTCAAGATGTTGATAAATATGAAAACAATATCATAATCTTGCATGCAGATGCACATGCATGATTACTTAGCACCTATGTGGCAGTGGATAAGGGAGGCTGTCATTGCCCACCCAACATGCTGTTGTTTTCTTCCTTGACACTCCAATGACCTTAATGTGGCAATTGAGAAAAAGCATCGTCACTTTTCGTTCAGACTAGTAGAGGAAAACAAACATGAAGTGGTAGATGTATTGCGACTTGTGTTGCAGTTATGTGCCATGTGCCTAGACAACCACCATCTAGTGCAGCAATAGTCTAGCACCCTAGGGCTGGAGAACTTACAATGTCAAGGGCATCGACGTTGAGAGCTAGGAGCAGGACAAAACTCAGGCAGGGCTCTCAATTTAGGTATTGTAATGGTAACACCCCACAGCCCAACTTGACGTTGGAGTAGATGATAAAATAATAGAAAACCACATATTATTGTTCGTTTGAGAGGATAATATAAGCAAGTTGAACACCGAAGATTTAATGCATCCGCATAACGCGCGTAGCCTACAATGGAAACAACTAAAACCACCACGTACGCCTTGATTATTGGATTCTGTTACAACGGATAATTACGATGATATGCGAATACTGGTTGGACTTCGTCCGTGTTAACACACGAAAGATGTTAGCCGATTATCTCATAATGATTAGCAGTCCGTTGTTATTTGTCAATGCGTGACCAGTCGTCCATCAATTCAGACCCAGTAGTATTGATTTTTTATCCAAAATTTTGGGTGAGGCACAGGCCTCAGGTTGTCTGTGTTTCAGCCGTTTTTTTATGTGAATTAACTTCACACACGAATTAACCCCATACAGAAGCCGAAAAGTCTCAAATTAACTTCTCTCTCCAGTCTCATTGCATCCTAACAGTATTTACCACACTAGTACAGTACGTCTAACTACCTCATTTCATCCCACTAGTGTTTGTCGTACTAGTACAGTTTGTCCGACAACATCATTCCATCTCATCAGCGTTCCCGCACTAGTACAGTATGTGTAATTCTAAGTTCTCGTCAATCTTGTTGGTTCGCTTCGTTTATACCGAAGCCGAGTGTCCTATATTCTTCATCCATCGCGGAATGTTAGTACAGTACGCCTAGTACTGTGTTTCACGTAATTATACTATACATTTTGTATTTTAATGACATGTATAATAAAACATGTACAATATCTGAGGTACTGTAATGTGTCTATGTATTGTGTGTCTCGTACTGTACGTCTTGTACTGTACGTAAAATAGGATCAACGATTCTGATCACCAGGAACTATCACTTTCAAAAGGAGAGATCTTCATTCAATATTGTATGTCTCGTACTGTATGTCATGTACTCTACGTCTTATACTTTACTTCAAATGGGATCAACGATTGTAATTTGTGATATTGTGTAAAATAAAGAAAAAATGGGCAATGTATCCTTTGAGTAAACATATTGAAATAAAATTCAATATAAATGGTAAATATACAGTATTTATGGATTTGTGAAGGAATATGGACGTATTGTACGTCTGTACAAATGCGAATTTGAATATTTTTAATAAATAAAAGGAACTAGCAATAAATGAAAACTTGAATTTAAAAATTTTGTGTAATTTGTGGTGGAATTAAATATCGCAATCAATATATGTAGGGGAGTTAATGCATCATCTACAGATTGCATGGTGTTTGCATGGGTTGTAATGTAAAATTCGATTGTAGGTGAAATCTCTCTCGTAGGCACTACTAGACATGTTTTTTTAAATCCAGATGGGCCATCGGGTGGAAAACTACCTATGGCTAGAATTTTGTTCCTTACGAGGGCTTGTTGTAATCGTGGCAAATCAAGAACATGCTGTTTTAGGTTTGCTACATTAGAGAGATGAGGGAATCGGGTTTTTGCTAATACAGCAGTCCTTACCGGCCTACAGTGAGTGAGAGAGCCAAGAACGGCGAGTATCGTGTTCCAAAACATTCAGAATATGACGAAGTGGTATCTAGTAAAACACTACTGAATATTTGACTTAGTGCTTTGTGATTTCTCATGGCTTGATATCCCTGGTTCCATATTTGCGGCTATTGGTTTCAATGTATATAGACATTTTATGACCAAAAGAATCGTTGTAATTACAAGTTTCACAGTCTTACTTGTTGTTTAGATTTTTTTATCTTCTCATATTAGTCATCATTAGCCACGAAGTTGACTTCTTCACAATATCATTTGAAAAATAATTATTCAATAGATGTAAAAGATGTTGACGGGTTATGGTTTGGTAATTAATGTTTCCAAAGAAGTGACTCTATAGTTGGATTTCAGGTTTGTAATACTCTTCCCAGATTATTGACCTTGTCCCAATCTTGGAAATGGTCAGTCCATTTAGCCCTTGTTTGGTTCAGATTGAGATTTCGTAGTCAGGACCGGGATAGTCGGGGTTAGTTTGCATATCTGGATTGTCTAGTCTGGATCTAGTCTGATTCTATTTGAGAAACCAGTTTGGTTCTGGTCTTCTAGCCAGGATGCAGTCTAATTCTTATGGAAAACTAGTCGGTATGTAGTCTAATTATGATCTAATTTTAATATGGAACTATTTGGATAGTATAATATATAATTTGACCATGTTTTATATCATATTTCAGTGCAATAGAAATTTTGTATTTATAAAACAAAAAAATGTAACTAAGTTTATTTAAATTGAGTACAACTTGACTACGAAAATTTTTGTTGATGTATACATTTTAAAATCAATATTATTTTACCTATGTACTGACATAGTATATGAGATATGTGTCGTTGTATCTATCTTGAATTGTATCTATGTATATTGATTAATTATGACTTCATTTAATTGTATTGGCATAATACATGAAACATATGTTGTTGTGCAAACAGGTGCATAATGACCAAATAATGTATGGTAAACACTCGTAAAATAATAAGTAAAATCATACATGTGATAATTAAGAATGCAATAGTATAAAAAGGTGATAATAGCCGTAGAAAGGATGGAAGCGGAGTGGGGGGCGGCGTGGGCAGGCGATCCCGGAGGAACTACAGGCACGGCCTCTACGGAGGCCAGGAAGGTTGTAGACGAGGGGCGCACGACAGGAAGCGATCCTCATCGTGATCAGAACAATGCTAGACAACCAAGAAGTCCGGAGAAGGAAAGAAGAGGCGGCGCTGGCACAAACCTAGATATGTCTGCCATGAACGCGGACAAAATATGCATCCCTAATACCGGCATTGAGTTCGAGTATGGAGGTATGAGGGGATCGACTCAGGAAGGGAGTCCAGGCGGGGTGGATCCGAAAGGCGGCGGCGGGGCGCAGATCCCTGTCGCAGCAGGAGGAACACACCCGCTAGGGTTTTTCCCACCGATCGCAGGCAGCAGTAAGGAGAAGCAGAACCCCCCGATAACCCAATCTACAAGTGTGTGGGGACAGAACAAAGCTCTAGAGTCGACTGTAGCAGCGACGCATGGATCTTCTGATCTGTTTCTTAATAAGTTGTTCGAAGAACACCTTGATCCGGAGGCGGTCAATCTGTACATGGCCGATGGACAACCGGAAATAACAATAGACCCCATGTATGAGGAATTCCTTGTTCGTCCGTGGCAATACGCGATGGTAGTGAAGGCTATGGGAACACAACTAGGGTACATGACCCTCAAAGATCATCTACGAGCCATGTGGAGCCTTGTTGGTAAGTATAACATTTATGAGTTGGACATGAATCACTTTGTTATCCAGTTATCATGTCGCCGGGACTACGACATGGCTACGACGGGAGGCCCATGGAAGATTTTTGGATGCAACCTAATTGTATGGGATTGGCATCCTTCTTTTATCCCCTCTACTGATTTACCACGGAAAATTGTCTGCTGGGTCAGGATCTTGAACCTTCCTTTACATCTTTACGTTCAAACCATCTTCAATTGCATAGGCAAGGCTCTCGGTAGACTGGTTAAAGTCGATGAACACACTATCAAATGAACGAGAAGCAAGTTTGCACGGCTTGCCGTCGAGCTTGATACCACGTCCGAGTTGGCGGCTAATATTGTTATCAATGGTCAGGACTTTGAAGTTGAATACGAGGGATTCCCTTTCCAGTGTGCTGATTGCGGAGAGGACGGTCATACTTCTGTACAATGCCGTGTAGGAACCACACAACCGGAAGTGCACCAAAACAATACCGGCGCACCGGAAGCACCTGCCATGGAAGCTGATAACCAATGGAAAACACAGAAGAACCGGAGGGGATATAAGGGGAAACCACAGCCCAACAAAGCACCTATGAGTTCGGTGACCCCAACAAGGAATCAATTTGACAACTTGACAGCAGACGACGAAGAGCCTGAAGAAGTTACGCACACTGGTCAAGAAGAAAAGAAGATGGTTGAAAAGCCGGCGGCACCAAAGAACCCTAATGTAACACCCCTGACCTGGGTTATGACCTAACCCTGGAAGTTTTGCCTAAATATGTAATTAATATACTTGCGAACACTCCCTGGCATGTAATTAAGTTCCTCAGGAACATTCACTTTCAATTTCGCTCCTTTTTGTATAAAGTTGTAGCATTGTGTTGTATGCAGGGACCTATGTGCAAATTACCCAGTTTAAGGGTTGAACTTGCAAAATTCACAAGATAAGATGTTCCTTTGATGTTGAGACATCATGAGAATGGTTATGGTAAAGTTTGAGGGATTTCCCAAGCTTGAGCACCAAGGTGCAGCTGTGGAAGCAATTCCCATGCTTAGAAACCCTAATGTGGGTTAAAGTGCAATTTACCCAAATTGAGGGGTCCAAGTTGTAATTCTTAATATCTAGAATATCTTTTATGACTCTTATCATCATTTAGAGTAGAAATGATGAAAGGGATACATCATTTAATAATCAGATGAGAAAAATGACCTTTGTGATAGAAATCACCTAGAATGGGTATGAAACCCTTTCATGTATGTACCCTAGTTGAAGGTTGGATTCCTTTACCCTTAGATCTTGAGATTTCATGAGATTTCCATAAGGATAGATAGGTTTGGTCGTGCCTTTGAGCAAGGAGGGACCTAGATGTGATTTTCAATCTTGTGAGGTCCTTAGGGTGTAAAAGAGGCTAAAGTATATAAGCCCTTTTCCCCTTGCAATTAAGTGAACGAACTTTCTTTCCTTCATTTCTCTTCCTTTCTTGCTCAAACGACCAAGGATAGCTCTGGAGCTCAGGGGGGGGGGGGGGGGGCGACCAACCTGTTCAAGGTAAGAAAACCCCACCTTCTAGCTCGAATTCATGGAGGAATTCACTTTCTAAGGTTGGTTTTATGGTTAGCTTACTTAGTCTTCTTGTTCTAGCCGACCAAAGCAACGTTTCCTTGGAGAATTCACCTCTGACCAAGTTGTGGAAGCTCAAGGACGCCATTAAAGCTTGGAGCTTGAAGGCTTGGAGCTCTAAGATCAACCTTTAGGCGGGTTTTATAACTCTAAACTTATGCTTTATATGTATGCTCAATTCTTGCAATTTACTTGGTAAATTCTCCTTCTACCACCCTTCTTCCTTGCACGTTTGCAAGAATATCAGTGGAGAAACCGACCTTGCAAGAGGTTGAAGATGAGGGGCGTGATTCCCTATGTTACTTTTTCAAACGACCTTGGACCCTTTCGGTCCAAACGGTTGCAAACCGTTTGGGTTCAAACGGTTTCAAACCGTTTGCTCTCAAACGGTCTTGCAAGACCGTTTGGATTGAAACGGTCTCAAGACCGTTTAAAAGAGTTGACCAAGGGATGACCGTTTGAGGGTCTGTTCCTAACATGTTGAATTTCATCTCTGCAAAGAATCAAAGTCTAATTCTTAACCAATTGAGAGTTGAAGGCACTTCAACATGAAACCCTAATCGGGTGAAAAAGTGCTGATTTGACATATAGATCTCGTTGAGTTTTGGGTTGAGGGACCCAAACGGTCTCAAGACCGTTTGGGGATTTCTCCAAACGGTCCTAAGACCGTTTGGGCACAACCCAAGACCGTTTGAAGGTCTAGGGTTAAGTTAATCTAATGGTTTGAGGGTCCAATTGTAGGAAATTGATGAATTGATGAAAATTGCTGATTTTGACCTAATTGGACTTCAACCTTAGTCAAAACGACTTGGATTTTGGTCAAACTTTGGGCAAACGGTCTCAAGACCGTTTGGATGATGTCCAAACGACCTCAAGACCGTTTGGTCCAAGTTTGAGCCCAATTGGAGGTCAATTGAAATATCGATTCATACAGAAAGAAGAAAAGGTTCTCCATTGATTCAAACGCTATACCTATGAGATAGGGATAGAGGAAGAAGAAAAAACCGAAGATTTCACATATTACTTTTGATCGAAAAAGAAATTTTTTTCGTGCCCTCCGCTCGATGAGAAAACGGGTCAGATTCTACAGGATTAAACCTATGGGACTTAAGGAGGTAATGTATTTGGGTTTAAAGCTCTACGAGCTCTACGTTTGGAGGATTTGCGAATTCCTCCTGCTTATTCCAAAACTTTCCAAGGTCCACCTCACGGTATCCAAGTTGAAAGAGATAAATTGAACAAATATGGTCGTCCCCTATTGGGATGTACTATTAAACCAAAATTGGGATTATCTGCGAAGTTGAATAGGAGGATAACTATGACTATAGCCCTTGGTAGATTTACCAAAGACGAAAATGATTTATTTGATATTATGGATGACTGGTTACGGAGGGACCAAAGCCGTATGCTTTGGAAGAAGCTTGTACAGTTTGGGAAGGGGTACAATCCACCCTTCTCCCCCAAAAGGAGATTTTAATAAATAACCAAATATAACACTTGGGCTAAGGGTTAAGTTGGTAATTTTTCTTTTCCTCGTTCGAGAATCTCCTCCCTTTAATGCGGACTTTGACGGGGATCAAATGGCTGTTCATGTACCTTTATCCTTGGAAGCTCAAGCTGAGGCTCGTTTACTTATGTTTTCTCATATGAATCTCTTGTCTCCAGCTATTGGGGATCCCATTTCTGTATTTATTTAATAGAATTTCAAAAATTCTATATTGTAACAAAAATATTGTATTAAAAAAATTAATATCATTTTTCCTATTAATTAATCAAATTCAGAATGTTTGTCTGTAAGTTAATTTTCAACCTCGAATTGATTCACATTGTTGAACATTGATGACCAATCGAATTAAAACCCTAATTGAGGAGGATTGAACCCTAATTGGCTTGTAATTGAGGGTCAATTGGATATCTAAGTGGTTAAGGCTAACCCGAACTGACTCAAATTATAAGTGGTTAGCATAGCTTTGGCCATTTGAGGACTTCAACACACATATCCATGAACATTAGTAACCTTTGAACCACTTTGGAGGTCCAAACGGTTTGAGCCCTTTTTGGACCAAGCGGTCTCAAGACCGTTTGAGACCAAACGGTCTCAAGACCGTTTGGGGCCAAACGGTCTCAAGAACCGTTTGGGCTCAAACGACCTCAGGATCGTTTGGTCCAATCGATCTCAAGTAAGTTTGATCAAACGGTCTCAAACCGATTGAAGCTCCAAACGGTTGGGAAGTCAACCCTTCCAAACGGTCTTCACCTCCAAACGGCCTCAAGAACGTTTGGATCCAAACGGTCTCAAGACCGTTTGGGGGTCAAACGGTCTCAAGACCGTTTGGGTGGTTGAAACCGTTTGAAGGTTGAAACCGTTTGGAGATTGGTGATGGTTTGTACTTAACCATTTGATGATGTAATTAGTTCAATGATGATTCAATCTAAACCCTAATGGTAACCTAGGTCATTAAGGGACTATGTGATTAGGGAGTTAACCCATGATGGTAATCATGTGGCAAATTACCAAAATACCCTTGAGGGGTCTAAAGGGGTAAAACCTTGTTCTAATCAAACCCTAATCACATGATGTTGATGTTTTGGATCATGTTAGTCAATGGAGACTTATCTCAACCTGATCTAGAGTGGTATTGTCACCATCTACCAGTGAGAGGAGAGAGAAAGTATTTCTAGAGAGAGAAAGTATCTTAGAGAGAGAAAGTACCCTTTTTAGGAGGAAACTCTAGTGAGATACTTCATTTACACATGAATGTGCATGATTAGGGAATGACCCACCTATGTGAGGTCATGGAAACTCTATTTATAATATCTAATGGATCTTAATTCTAATTAAGAGCCTTAATGATGATGTTTCTCTTACATAATGATGTAATGAGTACAATTCACCATGGAGTGAATAGTAAACCCTAATTTTAGGGTGATGACATGAAAGATGAACAGTAAACCCTAATTGACAGGGTTATTGAATTAAACCCTAGTTGAGGGTGATTCCATGTGAAACCCTAGTTGAGGGTGATTCCATGTGAAACCCTAGTTGAGGGTGATTCCAAGTGAAACCCTAATTGGGAATGCATCCCTAATTATTGAATTGTTTATGATTATCTGTTGAACTAACCGTGCAGGTTATTATGAGATAATGGTCATACCCAGGTATGAAATACCATGTTATATTCATTGAAAGCATGTCTTAAGCTTTATGAATAGTGAATCATCTTGATGCACTGCTAAGTGACATCTTTTGTGATTTATGGGTTGTAAGAGCCATAAACACCATCAAGGTCATGCTTGACAGATGACTTGTGATGAGATAATTGAGAACTGGTAATTGAAATGAGTTAGGCTTGCTACATTTTAGTATTCTCATATATAGCTGTGTTGTTGTATGATGATAAGAATACTGAATGTACCTAACTAATCAAGTGAAATGTAGAGCCCTGATCATAGATCCATCATTGTCAGAGTCTAAATGATGGTGAAACAGGTTTTCCTCAGGGAACTCCTGGATCACATACTTTTAAGTATGTGGGGTACATGGATGTGTAGAACCTTACATCCTAGTGTAGGTATTTGATGTAGATTCTTGTAGTCCGTCATACCTTCACTATAAAAGAAAAGGTGAGAGGATGATGTAGATTCTAGTAGTCCATCAGACCCCACCATAAAGTCTTAAAGGTGAGATGTATATCTACACTCCCTTAAAGACACAAACACCGCATCGATAAAAAATAAACAAGAAATCTTCCGATGACGAAGAGAGTACAGAACGCCACTGTAACTCTAAAATAGCGAAGGTCCAGTTTACCCTGGAGAGCTATAACAAAAGATATCCCGCCAGATATCTAACATTCGATCCTCTAACTGACTGAGGAAGATGAGGTCATAAGAATCCGGCTCTTTTAATGACCTATGTATGATACTGATGTGACTTCTTAGCGATCAGTTGGAGTATGAGTGGTAAGCCTCATCTCCACAGGGCATAACAATAATGTTTGGAAAACATAATCAACAGCGTAGTATATCTGTTAGAGTTATCTACGAGATATTTGATTGATGTTATCTTGAATAGCATAGATGTTCTCATATTTTAATATTGATTGAACTCTTGCTCATCATCAGAACTGCTAGTGAATATCTTGAAGGCTCTTATTGCTTTAGTTATTCCTTGCTTTGCTTATAAAGCCTAGTGGAGAGTTATAACTCTCGCTGGGGCAATTATGTATAATTGTCTCACCCCGTAGACTTCTACTTTTTAGGTGGTCGTCGAAGACGGAGGAACAAGAACACAGGTGACCAATCCCAGCAACAGCAGCATCAGGAGCAGTAAATATCTCAGGTGGAGATCTAGCCTGCTTCATGGTGTAGTTAGAGTCAAGTCCTATGTGTCCTCTGTACTCTCAGGTCCTGGAGTGTTTTGGAGTATGAATTCTTGAGAATTTTGGTATCATGTTGTATATAATTACTCAAGAAGTAATTGTCAGTGATGTAAACAGTTAAATCCTTTTTCTATGGAAAAGGTTTGTGGTTTCAGGCTCTTGTCTCGAAAAGTTTTAATTTCCCGTGATTTTTGTCTTCCGTTGTTTACCGATTGCTTCCGCACATGATTAAATCGGGATTAATTCGTGGTTTGGAGATCGGGGCCCACACCTAAAACCTAGAGGAAGAAGAAGGCATCGGAGCAAATCGAAACAGCAGATCAAAAACAGAAAGTCCTGTGAGATATCACAAACCAACCTCAAAAAGCCAACGAAAAGCCCACGCAGGGCGGGCAGACCAACAAAATCCCAGATCATACAGTCGTGAACCCGGCTATCGACGAAGTCATTGAAATAATCCCTGAGGACGTGGTGCCTGTGACAAGGGTTGCTACCCCGCATACTACATGTAGCAGAACTAAGAAACGGGACACCGACAATACTACATCCGCATCCGCTACTCCAAGAAAATCGATGGCAGGAAAGATCTTTAAGGGAAGCGGGACGAAGATGAAAAGAGCAGGTGTTGCTAAAGTAGCTGTGGAGGGCATCAGGCGAAGCCCCAGGCTGAAAGGAAGCGCTGACACAGACAATAGCGTAGATATGGAAGAAGAAACAGGTAATTGCTGCGAAGAAAACAAGGAGACCAATGACATCCATTCTTAACTCCTTTTTTAGAAGAAGTCTGAATTATATTCCTTGTGGGATGTCGAATTTGCTGTGTTGGAACGTGAGAGGTATAGGAAACGACGATACATGCAGAGTTCTCAAAGATCTTGTTTCTAAACATAAACCTGTTATTACGGCAGTGCTAGAACCTCGCATCAGTGCGGATAAAGCTATTCGCACGATTAAAAAGCTCGAGTTCCCGAATTCGCATCGTTTTGAAGCTCGGGGCTACTCGGGCGGGATTTGGATCTGCTGGGATGCTGCTGTGTGCGATGTGCAGATCCTCCAGACACATCGACAATTCATAACTTGTCGGGTGAATAAATCTTATGTTGCTACTTTCATTTATGCTAACCCCCACTTTCAGGTCTGCAACCTCCTGTGGAAGCACTTGAACGATATGGGTAATAGTCTCTCTGAGCCGTGGATAGTCACTGGAGATTTCAACACTACTACCTCACCGTCTGAAACTGCTGGATACCTGACTTACAACCATCGTGAGGCCCAGCTCTTCTCCGCCACTATGCTCGACGCAGGCCTAAATGACCTTGGCTTCTCCGGACAAAAATTCACCTACCGGCATGGAGTGAAGTAAAGCAGACTCGACCGAGGTTTGGCGAATGCAGAATTCCTCTCCGCCTTCCCAGATGTTGCGGTAACCCACCTTCCTAAGATTGATTCTGATCATTGTCCTCTTCTTATTCAAACTCAGTCGGCTTTGCATAGGCAGCATAGGTTTGTTACCAAAGCGTCATGGGCTCAGGACCCCTCTTTCTATCAGTGTATGGACCGAAACTGGAGCAGACACCTTCCTTTCCATGAGGCCCTTGAGTAGGCAAGGCAGCATATCCATGCGTGGGATGCTGCGCGCAATAAGCAGAGAAAAGATACTAAAGACAGGCTTTTACGCAACATAAACACCCTTCAGATGAACATGGCTGTCCACTATGATGTTATTTCTGACAATCTTTGCACTAAGATGGAGGATGAGCTCAAAATACTCCTGAAACAGGAAGAAGAGGATTGGAAACAAAAGAGCCATGTCAACTGGATTCGGGAGGGAGATTCCAATATCCGTTTCTACCAAGCCTATGTGAACCAGAGGAGGAGGTCCAATAAATGTCTTATAATTAAAAACCAGTCGGGTGATTGGATCACTAATGAAGATGACATTTTCAAACTGGTTACAGATTATTTTATTGAGTTGTTTACTTCTGATAGCAACACCTTCCAGCAACAAATTGACACCATTCCCACGCGGTTTGCTCCTGTTATAGGTGAGGATTATAATCGGTTGTCCGAACCTGTTCAGAAGGATGAGATTCTTGCTATTCTTAAGTCCATGGATCCCTACAAAGTTGCTGGTCCTGATGGTACTTCTGCTCACTTTCTGTTATCCAACTGGCCTGTGACTCAAGATTCCATTTGTACAACTATTAAGGAGGCTCTAAGCAATGGTATTCTAAACGAACAAATGTGCAATGCTAATGTGGTTCTCATTCCCAAAGTGCCTAAACCTGAACTTGCAAGTCAGTTTCGTCCTATTTCTCTCAATAACACCATTCTGAAGCTCTGTTCTAAAGTCATTGTTGAAAGATTTAAAAAATGGCTACCAGGTTGGATTAATCCAGCGCAAAGTGCCTTTGTCCCGGGCAGGAAAATTTCTGATAACATCACTGCAGCTCAGGAAATTATACACTCTATGAAAAGGAAGAACTCGAAGAAGACAATGGCCATTAAAATTGATCTCACGAAAGCATATGACAGACTGGCTTGGAACTTCATTGAAGATACGCTGAAAAAATTGAATCTTCCTAATAGCATGATTCATTATATCATAAGTTCTATCACCAGTGGCAGCTCTACCATTGCTTGGAACGGAAGGAGTTCGACCAGCTTTAGACCGAGAAGGGGTCTTAGACAAGGCGACCCCTTAAGTCCTTATATTTTTGTGCTTTGTATCGAACGCTTAAGTCAGATGATTGAGGACTGTGTCCACTCTAAAAGATGGCACCCTATACAATTGGGCTGGAAGGGCCCGCGGATTGCTCACCTCTGCTTTGCCGATGACATTCTTCTGTTTGCCAAAGCCAATATAACCAACATTGATACTATTCTGCACTGCTTCAAGGAGTTTGAGTTGGCTTCGGGCCAAGCCATCTCGATTGAGAAGACGAGGATTTTCTTTTCCAAAAGTGTTACCCAGCAGGAAGCTATTCAAATATGTAATCGCAGTGGGCTGCAAAGCACTTCGGACCTGGGGAGATATCTAGGGGTCCCGATCCTCCACACTAGGGTGAACAAGAAGACTTACAGCGATGTTCTCGATAAGGTCACAAGCAGAGTTAACTCGTGGGCTGCTAAAACTTTATCCTTAGCAGGGCGCATATGCCTCACTAAAAATACCCTCGCCACCATTCCAACGTACATTATGCAAACTTCCAAGCTCCCTATGCAACTATGTGACAGAATAGATGGTGAAATCCGACGGTTCATTTGGAGTGGTGGCCGGAAAAGGAGAGGGACACATCTCGTGTCTTGGGAAAGGATTACGAGCAAGAAGATCCATGGTGGCCTGGGGCTTAAATCTATGAGGGACTGGAACCAGGCACTGCTTCTCCGTCATAACTGGGATATCTGGAGTGGGACAAACACCCTTTGGTGCATGGCCATGTGGGACAAGCTGTTGAAGAGCAATACAGAAATCAATTCTAATTTGTCTCGTTTGGCGAGAAAGGTTCTGCATATGAATTCCTTTATGAAGGCTAATACTTTCCTCTGCCCTATGAGTGGGAACTGCATCAACATATGGCATGATTGTTGGCTCCCAAGTGGCATCTATTTGAAGGACCATGTTATATGAGAGGTACCTGATGATCTGCGGGACTTGCAGGTGAGCAGTTTAGTGAATTTGGAGGGTCAATGGGATCGGGACTTCCTTAATCTATGGCTTCCTACGGCTGTTGTCAAGGAGATTGTTAATATCCAACCACCTGTTGAGACTGCGGGTGATGATATATATGTATGGAAGCTCAACGTTGGGGGCAGCTACACAGCCAAGTCAGCTTATACAGCCTTGAGAGCGGATTCCGAGATAAAAAGACATGGACAGTGGTCTGTTATATGGAAAACTCAGGTGGCGGCGAAGGTAAAGACCTTCATGTGGATCGCTGCTAATGGAGCCCTCCTTACTAACTGGAAACGGAGGAGACGGCGGATGACCACCAATGCAGCTTGTAGTCGCTGCAATACAGACGACGAGACCAGTCTTCATGCCTTAAGAGACTGTGCAAAGGTGAAACTAGTATGGCAGTGTTTACTTGCGAGAGCTACGGCCGGGAATGTTGCGTCTATTGCGCAAGATTTCTGGAATGCTTCTAACCTTGAACAATGGATTAGTAGGGGTCTCCGTTCTAGTGAAGCTACCGGTACTATGTTCCTTATAGCTTGCTGGGTCATTTGGAAGTACCGCAATTTGGAAGTATTCGAAGCTACAGACACTCCGACCTCACAGCAGGTGAACAGAATCCTTTTAGAATACAGAAGAAATGCCGCTGCTTGGGTTAGAGAAGCAGTCATTGAGACCCCAATAGCAATGCCGCATCACAATCGCAGCTGGAGCGGACAAATGTCAATGTATGTGGACGCAGCCTGGAAGAAGGGCAAAGGCGCCATTGTTGTGATTGTCCAGGAGTGTAATAATCAATGGAAAGGAGGGGTAGGCCAGCTGATCTCAGCGGACAATCCTCTACAGGCCGAATTCATGGCCATTGCCCTTGCTGCGAAACTTATTAAAGCTGTCAATTTGCAAAGCACTGCCGTGATCACTGACTGTCTTATGGCCGTGAAGATGTTGCAGGAGGATTATGACAAGAACCCTAGATATGCTAGCATTATCAGGGGCATTCAACTTGTTCTGGGAGGCAATATGATGATTCAACACGTGGAGAGGAAGCAA
The DNA here is from genome assembly GCA_963693085.1 of Alisma plantago-aquatica. NCBI lineage: Eukaryota > Viridiplantae > Streptophyta > Magnoliopsida > Alismatales > Alismataceae > Alisma > Alisma plantago-aquatica. The sequence continues at coordinate 52,408,394 of OY856414.1, read as the reverse complement.
AATGGAGCAGCTGATGCACTGGCTAAGGCACACCTTCAAAAAACTTATAGAATCAAGTATTATGATGTCCCTCCCAAGGACGTCATTGATACTGGACAAGTCCTTCCTTGTAATGGTAGTAGTACTACCATGTTTAATTCTATGCAAATAACTCATATTTGTAATTTGCCTTTGAATATGCTTGCACGGGGTGAGCGAGATGAATAAAATAATCGCCCGACTTCCATAAAAAAAATCATACATGTGATATGAAATACTACTATAAAACTAATAATACAAGTGTGTAATATTACAAAAAGACTAAAATTTAAGAAATGTGATGAAAAAGTATATGATTATCACTAGAATTTCAAAATCAAGTGGCTAATGTGGATAGAAAAATTAGCAAGTAGTACAGTGCATACAATAAACTACATCAACCAGATTAAGATTCAAGACAAAATGACTTTAGTTGCAGTAGTTAATACAGGGGATCATGCTACACACATCAAATAAGAGTGTCTCAATCAAACCACTCATTTTGTTAATCATGGAGGCAAGAGTAAGCACTGTCGAACTATCTTGCTAGACATTGTGAAAGTTATTAGAATAATTAGGACGTGAATAGATTTGTTTTTAGAATTTGATAATCTTGTATACTTGAAAAAGTTTAGTAATTCCACCAACAAGAGGATTAAAAGGCTTCCAATAAGAAGATTAAGAGTGTCGCCAGTAAGGAGATTTAGCCCAGATATCAGGTGTGTTGTCGGCCAAGGAACAACAAAGGTGTCAACATCTGCAATCTAGAGAAGGTGTCGAGTATGATGATTTCATCTCTAGTGATTGAGTTGTCACAAGGAGAGAAAGCATTGGAGTTCAGCATCATGAATTGGGACACATACCAGAGGAGAGGGAGGGAGCATAGCAAATTTGGGAACCAAAGCAGCGGCGGTGATATCCCGCTTAGGGTTTCCATATGGGGATGCATATTAAAGAAATTAGAATTGCATGCACCAATATGATGCCAATGATATTGTGATTCAATAGGTAGATTGACTATAAGATAATTAGCATCTTTCTAGAAGATTCTAAGGTGATTATTGATCTAGATAATTAAATGAGTAATTATCTAATATGTAATTGGATTCCAAGTATTTGGGTAACAAATGAACGTAAATTGGCCTAATACTTGGTACAACATGAGATAATGAATAAATGAAGATAAATCCAAGTTTTGAGATAATTATATGAATATTTGTGACCTAGGTGACTAAATCAAGTAAATACTTGTGTGTGGAAGGGGATGAGACCACACGTCCTAGTCATTAATAACATATCAAGTGGGTGATAGGTCATCATCTTCCTCTAGTCGAAGCCCAATAGTATCTAGACAAACCTCTAGTTTGTTCTCCCTTCAAGCTCATCTCAACCCTATGAAATCAGTTCTGGTGGATTCTTGGGAGAGAAATGAACCCAACGATCTAGTATTCCATTGTTATCATGAAGGATTGGGAAATGTCCCAAACTCTAGTTGGAGATAGCTCTCAACTGATGCAAGATGGGACCCTTAGTGTTTGATGGCTATATAAGGCTTTGAGAGTCTCTACATTTCCTCTACATGTGATCCCTCTAAGGATCCAGCCTTTCCTTCCCAATAATGGAGGTGAAATTAATGTCAAGTTTCATTTCCAAAGAGAGATGTCAAGCAAGTATAGTAGAGAGAAACAAATCACAACCATTTAGATACCTTAGGAGAATGCCCTTCTAACCCACACATACTCTCCTGAGAGCAACCACCAATGTCAGCAACCTACACCATTTCCAGTGATATGATTGTAACTAGTCCATGGTGAGGCTAGGATCTCGTAAGACCTCCAAAAAGGTTTTGGAAGGATCTATCTTTTCCAAGCTCACCTAGAGGATTGAGGTGAAGCGTTGTAAGGCCCTTGAACTTTCTTAATGAGTTGAATGAGCTTAATTGCCATAATTTAATGCTTAGAACCCTAATATAACCTTTTTATATGTTTTGAAATCATAATACAAGCTTAAGTTTCAAATTTCGTCCAATTTGGACACTGTTTCAGCAAGTTATGCAATTTTCTGTACATTTTGGACTTTTCTGCAATATACCCAATTGAGGGGTTTTCTTCATAATTTGTCACATACATTATGTAAAATGTAGAAACTTCTAGAAGGCAAATCCAAAGAGGTTGAAGCCGCACCCATTAATCCCGGATCAAAGGTTCGACATATAACCATAAACAATTATTAAATTCTAACAGACTATACTGAAAATGGTAATAAAATTTTTCTTTACATACCTTTTGAAAGCTTGGTTCTCTAAACTTCTATCCACACCGATACTAATCTATCTAATCCTCCTTTGTACATTAATTCTCTTTTAGTATCACATGTGCCACTTTACTGTTTGTTCTTTTCATTGTACCTAAAACGCCAACAAACAAAACGTCGGTCAGCCGAAGCTGGTATGTGGGGGAAACAGATAATCATGCAACTAAGATAACCATGTAATCATTCAATTAATCATTTAACAACCAAGATTACATTTTAGATATAACTCCACGATCCAAGAGTACCCTATCCTCTGTGTTGTCCCCATTAAACCCCTCATGATCCACCTATAAGTGAACCAGTTTCTAGGGTTGAGTCACATGGTACTACTCGTAAGTAGACCACTCCTTAACTCAGGATTTGCTAAAGAGTCTCTAACTCACAGTAACCTAGACCTTTCTATAGGATTACCCCTTTTTTCCCTCTTTATTGGGGACTCCTTGGATCCCAATAAACTCTATGATTTCGAAATTCATTTTCAAGGATACTTATTATCCTTCTAGATGCATCTTTATGCATTATTTTTCCTTATCTTGTTTATTTCTTATTTAAACATCTCTTTTTGAGGATTTATTTTTATTTCTCTTTCCACTCATTTTCCACTTTTTATCATCATTTTCAATTTATTTCTTAATAAAGAAATACTTAATTAAACTTTTCTTTTCTTATTGCTCTCTTTTTGGAACCTTGGACTCCTTGGTACCCAAGGAACCCAAGAGGCACGAAATCCTCTTTGGATTTGCCTTCTAGAAGTTTCTACATTTTTCTTTTCTTCAATTATCCATTTACTCATTGAATTTTCTTATTATTTGGGCCCAATAGCTAATAAAGCCCACAATACAAACATCAAGGCTATTGTAAACAAAAATCCATTTATTTGAACCAAATCATATCTTTATTAGTTCAATTATATTTCATATGAGAAATTACATTTCTCACCAATGAACCCAAAAAATTGGGTTTATAACATCCTTCCACTCTTATAGGAATTTTGTCCTCAAAATTCAGGCAAGCAAACAAACAATTCAGGATAAGACTTTTCCATGTCCATCATTGGCCCCTATGTGGCTTTGCCGTACCCATGGCATTTTCAAAGAACCTTTATCATTACATATTTGTTTCTCTGAGTTCTTTCATCCTGGCGTCTATAAACTACACATGTGACTCAGGCCATTTCAGCCCCGCTCAGGATAGAGTAATGGGAGATGTTATCCATGTGTCCAATTTAGAGCACTATGTGAGGTACCCGACCATGTGCTAAGCAATGAACCTAGTGAGCCCCAAGGGAGGTTGAAATGACCTGAGTCACCTGTGTAGTTTATAGACACCAGGATGAAAGAACTCAGAGAAAAGAATATGTAATGATAAAGGTTCTTTGAAAATGCCATGGGTACGGCAAAGCCACATAGGGGCCAATGATGGACATGGAAAAGTCTTATCCTGAATTGTTTGTTTGCTTGCCTGAATTTTGAGGAAAAAATTCCTATAAGAGTGGAAGGATGTTATAACCCCAATTTTTTGGGTTCATTGGTGAGAAATGTAATTTCTCATATGAAAGATAATTGAACTAATAAAGATATGATTTGGTTCAAATAAATGGATTTTTGTTTACAATAGCCTTGATGTTTGTATTATGGGCTTTATTGGCTATTGGGCCAGAATAATAAGAAAATTCAATGAGTAAATGGATAATTGAAGAAAAGAAAAATGTAGAAACTTCTAGAAGGCAAAGCCAAAGAGGATATCATGCCTCTTGGGTTCCTTGGGTACCAAGGAGTCCAAGGTTCCAAAAAGAGAGCAATAAGAAAAGAAAAGTTTAATTAAGTATTTCTTTATTAAGAAATAAATTGAAAATGATGATAAAAAGTGGAAAATGAGTGGAAAGATATATAAAAAGAAATCCTCAAAAAGAGATGTTTAAATAAGAAATAAACAAGATAAGGCAAAATAATGCATAAAGATGCATCTAGAAGGATAATAAGTATCCTTGAAAATGAATTTCGAAATCATAGAGTTTATTGGGATCCAAGGAGTCCCCAATAAAGAGGAAAAAAAAAGAGAAAATACAATTGTAACATCCCAGGATTTGAGGCCTCGGATAAAAAGATCTTATAAGGAATGATTGGACTACCCATATCACCAAGGTGCGCCTCCTTTTCCGGGAGCCCATCACTAAGAACTCCATAGTTAAGCGTGCTCAGCTTGGAGTAGTACTGGGATGGGTGACCTGTCGGGAAGTTAATCCTGGCATGCGCGTGAGTTAGGACAAAGCGTGCAGTTAAGGCTAGTGGTGGTCTATGGGGCCAGTCGTCATTCCTAAAACTCTACTAGAGCCTCGGGCAGTGGGCCTCGGAGTTACAAATGGTATCAGAGCTAGGTTCCCCTCCAGTAGGTGGGGCCCACATGGACATGGCATGCCAGTCTTGAGCCGTGCGGTCCAGGCATGTTGGAAAGGGTTGTCCATGGTTGACGTAGCCACCCTTGCGCTGGTATTCCGTGATCGGGAGCTGGGTGTCCATGGGCCATTGTGGGTCTGCACTGAAATGGGGAAGAGATTATGAGGCCTTATAGTTGAGCCTTGATGAGGACGTCAAGAGTCTAAGTAGGGGAGATTGTAACATCCCAGGATTTGAGGCCTCGGATAAAAAGATCTTATAAGGAATGATTGGACTACCCATATCACCAAGGTGCACCTCCTTTTTTGGGAGCCCATCACTAAAGAACTCCATAGTTAAGCGTGCTCAGCTTGGAGTAGTACTAAGATGGGTGACCAGTCGGAAAGTTGATCCTGGCTTGCACGTCAATGTGGACAAAGTGCACAGTTAAGGCTAGTGGTGGTATGTGGGGCTAGTCATCATTCCTGAAACTCTACTAGAGCCTTGGACAGTGGGCCCAGGCGTTACAGTTCCTTAAATGTCATATTATCATTCTTGTGATTTTTTAGCCATGGGGCTCCTAGTTGAGCCATGGTTTGAAGGTGTTTTCATCAAGGGTATTTTAGGGTTTTTCCCCTTCGTGGATGAGCTACCTTTAGTAACTATCAACTAAGGAATTATGTGATTGGCTGGGAATTTCGACAAAAGAAAGCTAAGCAGGTCTAGATGGACGGTGGGAGAGCTTCTTGTGTGTGTGTGTGCTTATATATTCTTAATAATTTAAAGCCATGGACACTTGGATATATACTAGAATTTCAACTTTTTCTTTTTCTTAATATTAAAGTGTCATATACTTATCCCCAAGCACCAAAACGAGCCACTTTCTCTCCACCACCTCTCTTCTTCTCCCAGCTTCGTTCTCCCTCTATTTAGCTATGAATTTTTCTACCCAAGGAAGAAGAAAGTGGGGATCTTCTTGGAAAAAAATTCTAGGATTGCAATTGATTCTCTTTTTGGGTCTATAAAGCTTCTTCCTAGTGATCTTGACCTAAAAGTATAAGTTTTACCTTCTTTCCTCTGTCTATTTCTTTTTTATCCTTCCTCCTAGCTTTCTCCAGGTCAGAACCTTGGTGTTCCATGGTAGAAATTGTTCTAAAGCCCTAAAACCCTACCTTTCTTGCTTCATATGCTTAGGGTTTGCTCATTTGATGAAGAGTGGTGCTAGATGGACGAATTCATAGCTTAATCTTGGGAATTCTACCCTACCTATTCAATATTTCTTCTGTGTGTGGTTCCATCTTCTCATTAGAGGCAAGTTTAATAACTTTCTCCACATTTATTTCTTACCATAAGCATTCTAGATCATGTTCTTACTTGAAAATGATGATCCATGCACTAAAAAGCTATGCTTGACTTGGATTTCAATTTTTATAATGTTCCCTATTCTGATTTCAGTTATATATGAACATGTGATTATATGTATGTTATTCCTAAGTTATAATATGACTTGGATCAGGTTGTTTTGACAACCTATGGTGCTAAGCACCTATCAAACAATGGTCAATTTTAGGGTTTAAAGCTGATTTCTTCTATAGACCATGACCCGATGATGGTACCATTGCAACAACCCTATGGTGGATCAGGTCTCTACAACCTATGGTGAGTCAAGCATTGTAGTTTTAGAATCAATTAAGCCTTAGTTCAATGGTTTCTTGGGTGACTTGATGTAATGGTCAGACCTCTATATTGTAATTGATGGTTTTAACATGTGAACTTGACCCAATGGTCGAGATCTAGTGTTTATTCCTCCACTAAGGTGGAATGATGGCTAATGTAATATGTTGGTCCTAATAATGTGATTTAGATTGTTTCCTTTATATGATCAACTTAAGGAGCTTAATTGTTGAAAATTGATGGCTTATTTTAACTGAATAGTGGGTTTTACCCTACTCTCAATGGAACTTTTTGTATCGATTATAAAGGGATGTCTAGGGTTAGATGGTGACTCCTTCTAGAGAACAAATCAAGGACTTCATAGGTGGTTTATATAAGGTGTTTTCTTATGTAAACAACCAATAGTCTTACCTTTTAAATATCCAATGGTTATGGGTGACATTGTGGTATGGTGATATGGGTTGAATGATGATGGAACAAATGGAGGGTTACCCCTAATAAGTTAGTCTTACCTATTCACTCATATGAATAGAAGGGATGATAACCATATTGTGTTGATATGTAACCCTAATGAGGTATATATTGTTATGCCTAGCTTTAATATAACTAAATGATGGTAATTGAGTATGAATAGTCCTTGAATGACTAATACAATCATGGAATACTCTATTATTGTTGAAACCCTAGTATGCTATAACCTGATGGTTACACCTTGATTTAGGTGTGGGTTCATACTTGAGAATAGTATGGAATGTAATGGTGATGCTTCACCATATGCATCCATGAACCAATGGGGATGTCGTGAGTTAGGGTTTGGGTATGAGTGTTGATTAGTAACATTGATATAATTTATCATGTTGAACCTAATTTTAATATAATTAGATAAAGATGAGTATTCATGTTGAACATTCTTATATGATGGAATGAGGGTAGAATAACCTTCTTAACATGATCATAACCTTGATATGTTAATTGGTGGCTATCATAGCCACATGGTTGATTCTTTCTTATGCTAAACATGTGCATTATGAATATGATGAGAGCTAATCATATCTAGATTCCTTGCATGTTGATGTATAAAGGAATGTTCTTAATGTTAATATAATCCTGCTATGATTGTTTATGAATATCTCCTAGCTCAATAATGTAATATTGTGTTGATCTGGTGTATTATATATAATTGATGTTGTTGAGCCTTGTTATAAGGCATGCAAAGATAATGATGATCTTGCAGAGAATAATATGATGGTCTTAATGACCTTTGGGCATGGTTGAGCCCTGAATGAGGTGTAATCCTTTTATGTTGATAAGGGTTGATACCCTGTGATATTGTGAAAAGGATTTATATCTTGTGATAGTATGATGACTAGTGTGGTCTCATGAATGGAAAGTGAATAGTAACATGTGATGATGAGATGAGAAATTATGTTTCACACATTTTATATCTTTTCAAAGTTTTGATATTTATATGCTTACTAGAAGTGAATTATGGTTTGTATGTCCACTTGTTTGATGCAGCCTTAATTCACCCAATTGGCATAACTAATCAAGTGCAACTCTAATCATGTAGTGCCATGTGCCGTAGAACCATCTTCAGTGTCAGAACTTGCTAGATGGTGAAATGAGTATTCCTAAGGGAAACTCAGAGTGCATACTGTTGAGTATGTGGGGGTGGTAGGTTGAGGATATATCCTTGTCATCCACAATGCAGATTGTGGAGCTTAGCTATAGTCATGCCTCATACATCTAATGTGATTGGGAACAGTTGCAGTCGTGTCTCAGTGATTATAACATGATGTGATTAGAGGACAACTACAGTTGTACCTCAGTGATTGGGTTTGAATACCCTGGTTTCTAGTGTCGTGACCTATACCAAGGTCGGACTAGTGGTTTTTAGCTTGACTATATGTCACTGTGGTGGAAGATTTGACTGATATGTCACTGCCTTTTTACTCGTACTGACCGAGGGGAAGAGATATTAGGATATCGGCACTCCTAGATCTTGTACGGAACCGAATAGCCCTTTACAGGGGTCGGTTGGACTTTGAATGGTACGATTCAAATTCCCCAGGGGGTAATAAAAGATTTAATACAGTCGTGTAACATATTTGTTTAGGGTTATACACCATGTTTCACATTGGATGATAACCCTTGTCTGTTCTCTTTACATAAAGATGATGCTTAGTGCAATTAAGAGATAATAATTATTCTTATGTTGTGGATCATAAGATTGTAAATGTGTACATACAATAGTCATTCTTATGTTGAAAACTATACTGCTATGGCTGATTATAATCATGATGCTAGATATCTCATGTTGTTAGTTATGTTTAGCATGCTAGCCATGCCTTTGTAATTAGAGATGCATATACTGCTAATCATGCTTATCTAGGTAGTTGAGCTTATGTTGTTAGCTCTTCTTATAATGTTGACATGTTCAACCAATTAGACATGCTCATTTTGTTAGCTCTTCTATGTTACTAGACTTGCTCATGATTCTAGAACTGCATATGTTGTTGAATTGCTTATATTATCAACAAGATAAAGGATGATGGTCGGGCTAATAATGATAGTCATTATCTGCTCCTTTATGTATTTTATTAATCATCAGTATTATTGATCTTATTTGTTATATTTGATTAAACTGCTTAACTGTTTAATTACTTAAAAATGTTGTAATCAATAAACATTGTTGGAGGTTATATCTCTTGCTGGGACATGGGTCTCACCCTTGTGGTTCGCCACATTTTTTTAGGTAATCGAAAGTGACAAAAACAAACATGTGGCAGCAAAGAGGAGCTATAGTAATGAATCTTTGATAAAGTTGATTAGATGTCTAGTGTGTCCTAGAGTCATCCCTGTACTCTCAGGTTCGGGCGGGAAAAGTTTGTATATGGTGTTTCAAATAAATCAGGATTTTGTTAGCATGTTAAAGCTTGTTTGTGTGATATATACGAATATTGTTCTTCTGTGCATATATGTTGTGGCTAAGGAAATAGAACATTTGTATCAAATTCTTAGTCTAGTATGGATAAAAGAAAGATGTTGGGGTCTTACGAAAATGTTTCTGAGAAGGTGTTGACATTGAAATCGGTTTTAATTTACCCATATTTTTGGGTATGTGATTAATTAGTGATTGATTGTGTTTTATGTTTTGAGTAATCTCATTTAGCATGACGAGGTATCACAAGCGTCTTCTCCTAGATTGTGTCTGCCTTGTTCTGGACCCCAAGAAGGTCTTATGGTGCGGCCATCCTGGGCTAGTGACTACATGAATCAGTCGAGGTCATGTGGAACACATGCCATTGTTTATAGTAGAACTCTTTCTTTCCAAATTCTTTTCATGGATTAACTATACCTTATTTATTTGCCATATGGTGTTGCTAATAGGATAAACCCCACAATATAAAGGCAGAATACATCCCACTTGAGAAGACATTACAATGCATAATGATGCACAAGAATACGTACATATTATTACATGTAATCTATAAATTATAAATTGTGATGGAAACAATGAACAAAAAGTGAGGGCTATGAGCACATGAGGTGGTATAAATAAATAGTGGTAAATTTAATGTATCTACAATAGGCACAAGCAATGACTTGGTGGATACATTAGTCTTGCCTCATTTGTTTCTACCATCATCACTCGGGTGGATGCTCTTTGGAATCACTGTATATTTTATGTTGAAGATAAGAGACTCTATCTATCCGCTTTGGTTGTTCACTTCACTTTTTCTTTGTATTATGAAACTTTCGTTTTTAACATTTGTGGTGAAACTGCTAATGCCTTGATCATATATTGACTTCCAAATTATTTTCATAGCTTGAATAATATTCTCTGACTGACTCTATTAACCTGATTGATTTTTATTTATCAATGTTTTGGCTAATCAATAAGAAAGGTGAAAATCGGTCAAATCAATTATTATAAGAGGTTGTCATGTTGATTTTTCTCAAAAAATTGTATGTTTATATAAAATTTGTGTAAATCTATATATTTATAGAAATAATGGTTTCTCTAATCTCAAGGACAATTGTTTCTCTAATCTTCAATGTCATTATTGCTGAGCTAGAAAGAATAGTCTTTACGTAAATATTTTTTATCATATAATTATAGTTATTACTAAAAAACAGTCAATGACAGTTACAACTTGATTTCTAGTTTGATGCTCCATCTTATTGTTTGTTAGTCATTTGATTAATATGTGTTTTTGTGGTTAGTAGCATCAAACTTAGCTTTCAATGAGAAAATATGGACTGAATCATGGACATGTGGATGCATCCAATTGATTCTTTTACAATTAACGACAATAGCTTTTTCGTTGGAATTTTACACAGTATACTTGGGCGTGGAATCCTAAGAAACATCTTGATGGAGTTGAGGCGCTTTCTAACTTCAATACCTTCACACATGTCATATTTTCTTAATCTTTTCATTATGTATATTTATGCTAGTATTTTTTTCTCTCTAAGTGACCAGTGCCTACCTCCTCCATAGATCTCGAAAACCCACTACCATATAAAGTGTGGGTGTGTACATTCCCCATGGTGTTTCTGTCCCTACTCTAGGAAAGCCATTCTATGACAATTTAAGCCTAAAAACATTGGTAAATTCATGAATCTGAGTGAATTGAGAACTTGCCTTTCGCATACAATTCGCCTTCTATGAGCATTTATTGTTTTAATTTACCATTTTGATCCAATTTTGTATGGTCATGTTACTGACCGGCCTAAATCGCGCGTCCTAAAATTGGAGGCGCATTTGAGGTAGTCGAGCCTTCACATTTATAACCCGAATCCTTCTAGGCCCCCGCAACTTTGTTTACGGGGTCGAAGTAGTCATACGGGGTCGAACACAGGGACAAGGTGGGTCGTGTTGACGACTCTGAATCGACACTCTACACTCCGGTGGGTATAAAGAGATATTAAAGTTCCCCAAAGAGGAACAACAAGCTGTCACGATTAAATCAAAGAAAACTATCTCCAACTGGAGTTACAAGAAAGATTAAGATTTTTTCATTTAGCAGTTTTTAGGAATTTTCATGCAACAGAAAATAGAAAGATAAACTGCAGTTTAAGGCGTAATGCAAGGGATAAGACTTCAGTAAGACAAGCGGTAGCAGTAACACCCTTCACCCCTCCTCTCAGAGCGGGTGCCTCTAACCAAGCTTCAACACCCCTCTCGAGGTTGTTGGGCTCAAGTTAGAGTGGAATGATACTAAAACAACTCCGTTCTGGGCACTCTCGTACTCCAGAACCAGACCAAACACTAGAGCCACAACCCAACTCTCGAAGTAGTTGCGACGGGAAAGATGATTCGGTAGCTAAGCGAAACGCGATCCAAAACATGCAAGCTAGAGTTCAGATATCCAACATAGCAGTTACCCAATCATAAGGCACCAAGCATTAAACAAATAGCAATTAAGCATTTCTATTTCTATAAGCAGTAAGGGTCTTAATACAATGCATAAGCTAAGAATTTAAATAACAGAAGTAAAGATAGATGTCGCCTTCTTTATGTAGAAGAACGACAGACTACTGTAGCTCTCCTGTCCGATACCGGTCAGGAGCCGAGCCCGATACGACAGTGTCGGGTGGCACCCCCTCTCGGGCAGCGCCGACTGACTGTATCGCTCAAGGACCCTGGCCGATATGCTCATGTCGGGCGGCGCACCCTCTCGGGCGGCACGCATGACGGGCGGAGCGTATCGGGTTCGATATCCTGTCGGGCAAAGAGATACGAGTCTACTATCGGGCACTCGTGTCGCTCATCTTTGCTGGCCGATACCGGCCCGCAATGTCGCCCGGGACAACACTAAGTGAACCATCCCTTCCCTCTCGGGATGAGGGAAAGCTCACCTAGTGTCGCCCGGCACAAGCACTGGGCGCGATACTCTTGCTCTCACAGCTTCCTTCGAAGGTAGCTCCCGAACTTTCGGACTGTCTTGTCCGAATTCTCTTCCGACTCTCTCGACTTGTCCGACCTATCCGACCTTCCGACCCCTCCTGCCTCTCAGCTTCCTGTAGCTGCTATTTATATGCGGTGGTTGAAGGAGTTATGGTGCTGGAAACGCCACGTAGCTCCCTTATACACCGGTCGATGGATGTGGACAGCCGATACAGGTATGTCTCGGCGCGAGGCGCTGGCTATCTGTCACGTGGCTGGCGACACGCCTGCCAGTGGGTGGCTGTGTCGCCCGACGAGTTTGGTCGTCGATGCGGCTTTGGCTCCCTGTCGGGTAGACGGTATGTTGGCCGACACGTCCTTCTTGCGCAGCACCCTTCTCCGCCGATCATTCTCGTGTCGCCCAGCCCCTGTCGGGCTGGGTTGTATCGGGCGTCAGGAAGGTCGAGACGGGCTTAGACTTATTGTTGGCCGGAATCGGCCTTATTGCACAAAAACGAGGAAAACTCTGTAGAAGATAGGAGAAATTGGAATAAGAGCGTTGCTTGGCCAATTATTGCGAAAATGCCAATAAAATAGAGGAAAATAGCAAAAAAGGGTAGTTTTGATAACAGAATAAAGGGCAAAAACGTCACAAAATTTGGTGTTATCAACTCCCCCAAACTTAGCTTTTTGATTGTCCTCAATCAATATTTAAACTAAACTTTGTGTTGCTTCTTCTTGCACAGCAAAACTTTAAGGCTAAAGGGTAGCACAAGATTTGCGATGTCTTGGAGGTAATGCTGTCTTAATGCGAACAAAAGACTTTGCCCTACTTGCCTTATTATTTAAGTAAAAATTTTCTTCTCCACAGCTTCAGTGAGACTTTGGTGTATGATTCCGAAGTTAGCTTCCACACCAAACAGCTTTATTTTAGGGGCAAAAAGTTGTGTATAGGGTAGGCTAAGGCTTTTTGGGTTTTTCTTCTTGTTTCCCATCAGTCCATCCAGGTAAGGGTCCGTTAACGGGCAAGTGGTCCCTGCAGTCCAAGCCAGTTGGCTTTAGAGCAGTGATTTCACATCCTACGTACCACTGCCCCGGATCTACCATGCCTAAAGATGGGTACTTTTGGAAAACAAGTGTGTATATATATATTTTTTTCTTTTCTTTTATTGGGCACAACTCTCATGCTTTTATTCACGCTCATAAGGCTTCTTTCTCTTTTTGGGATTTTTGCTGGGTAAGGGAAAACAAAAGAGATATCTGATGTTTGGGCAGCTTTTTCCTTCTCCATACTCGTCTCTTAGCTGTTTGCGAGATTATAATTTTTCGAAAATTTTTGGATGGCAAGGCACAATCTTTTGTTTGTTTGAGACAACATTATCAGAAAGATATGACAGAACTTGTAACTCGTTAAATATACAGAAAGTAAACTTTGCAAGAAGTCACAACAGGTTTTTATTATTATTATAGCAACTTTATATATATATATAGGGAATCATAAGCAAAAATTTTCAAAGTTTTCAAGACTTTTAGCAAGAAGGAAAAAGGTTGTGTAAGAAGTTATATGTACACTAAAAAGGTTATATGTACACTAAAAAGGTTATATGTACACTAATTGAATTGGATAGGATGAGGGGGATCAAAGGAGAAAAAGTTTTGTACCTCCCTCACTGGTACATGGTACCCCCCCCAAACTTACTCCACACTCTGTCTCAGAGTTGTGAAGTAGATGAGGTAAGGAAATGTTAATCAGTGAGGGTTAGATGATCAGCGCGACTGGGCTAGATAAGAGCTCCCACACATATTCTCCTCTTTTGTTGTGATAGTCGATGTGGAGGAGCTGATCAGGCGTTGCCTCGTTTGCCATCCATTCTAGGACGAAGATGTCGCAGTCGCTGGATAGTTGAATTTGCTGCGGGCTGCGGTGGCAGAACTGGAGTTCATGCCAGCTTCTTGCTTGCATTCCCACGAATGGTTGTATCAGCGCTGCTATATCGATATAGTACTTTCGTACTAATCGTTCGAGAGATGTCAGCGTTGTCGATGTACAAGGAACTGGATGGTCTTTGTTGCTGTCCGAGCTGTTGTAGAAAATCCCTGCTCGTTGTTGGGTGTACACCGTTAAGAGCATCCAGTGGTTGTTGTGCAGGATGGGAAGGAGAATGGTATCCGGGACTCTGCATTCCAACTCTGCTAGGAAATCTTCCTTCGCCCCTTGCTCATCGGCTAGGCAAATGTCGTTGAACAACATTGGATCTTCTATGCATGCGTGTTCAGACTTGTTTGGTAGTATCTGGATGTAGGCGACCGCCACAGATAACACCAGACATCCTCCCTCTTTTACCATGTCCCTTAAGTCGTCAATCGGGACTATGGCATCACCTGCCGAGTAGGCTACGTCTGCAGGGTTGGAGTCAGCCAACTTCATGTGGATTTCGTTGACCTGTTCCTGCATGAGGGTAGCGCATGAGAAACGATCGAAGTTGTGGATCGACTCCTCCTGGTTCTGGGGCGAGGCTTGTTCGTCGTGTCTGAAAACTTGTCGCAAGATGTTTATCTATTTTCCTGCCCCACAGACGTGCGTCTCTACTTTTGCTTCTTTTTCAAGAGGGCTGCTGTGTTGAGATGACTCCTCTTCTTGTTCACTATCCAGCAGCTCTTCTGGTATCCTCGCGTCTCGGAAGTAGCGCTTGTCCTTTATCAGCAGCAATGCATATTTGCTTCTGAGACTGTAGAAGTTATTATTCTGGAGTTGCTTGAAGTATCCGAAGATATGTATCATCTCCATGGCTCTGAGGACTATGAATGCACTATTTCCACTTCCCTCCTCTTCTTGGACTGGGAAGTCCCTTAGTGAGTAGAAATTCCAGACGCCGCTGTGGCGCTGGACTCCATACTTGATGACCCGGTGGAGACGTAGCGGCAGCAGTCTTAGCCTTACGTCCTTTGGGTGTAGGAACGTACTTCCTGTGTGCGGGACCTCTTTGCTACAGCAGCAGTGCAGTTGGACATCATGATTTCGGAGGTCGGCAATGCACAGGAACCAGTTGTTTCTGTGTTTTTAAGGGACCAGCACCAGTTTCGGATTGTGCACTTCAATGTAATCCAACATACTTTCTACCTGCGTAGAATTGTACAACCCCATCATTAGTCTTCTTGCTAGGGTCGGGGTGGTAGCGTAAACTGTATGTTGGCCTTTCTTCTTGTCGGCGCTTTCTATAATGGCCCCTTGTAGTACTCTGAACAACCTCTTCCCTACGACGGCCTTGGCACGGAAGATGTTTCTCAGAGTTCCCCGCTGCACCAAAAAATAATTGTCGCTCCAGAGTATCTCTTCCTCGTTGGCTTGCGATCTCAGGACCATGTTGAGTAGTTTCTGGTCTGTGATCGTTAGATACCCTATGACCCTTCTGTCAAAGTCAGTCATTTCGAAGGAAGGAATCTCTGTCGGTGCAGAGAAATCGGTGAGGTCAGCCTTTGAACTCCTTCCTCTGGGGAGGTGTCTTTCATTTGCAGTGCAGATGTCCCCCCCTTCTCCCTCGGATTCATCAGAAGAGCCCTCCCCGACGCTGATATCTTCGTCGTTATCATCAGCTTCGTCAAAGGGGGCTGAGGGAGTGGCCTCATTCAGGTCAAAAGGGCTTCCTTGTCTGGCTGGAGCTTCATAGCCTTGCCCTTGTGATGAATTTCCTCCGGTTGCTGATGAAGATCTGCCGGAGGAGGAGGTGGATGATGACGATCCTGACGATGCTCTTGACGATGAGGATTGAGAGCCCGGACCAGGAGGCGACGGCGATCTTCTCGGCTGCCTTGGGCGTGGATGGTCGTCCTCCCTGTTCAGCCTCCCCTCGATCTCGCTAAGGCGCTGCAGAACTTGTTGTAGCGTGGCATTCACTGCCTCTAGCCGGACAGGTAGGCTGGCCAAAGCCAGCAGCTCTCGTTCCTGGCTATCCAGCCTTTGTTCGAAAAATGACAACTTGCGGGTTAGGGAAAGAAATGTAGTAGAATGGTTTTCTGTTACCTCCCGCAAGAAATCGAGTTCTTGTCCCAGCATCATTCCGAGCGAAGGAGGGTTTTTCGCTTGTCTCCCCTTCGACCTCGAAATGCTCCTCCTGCGCGATGGTCTGCTCGACGAGGCAGAACCTACTTCTATCATCTGCGCGGCTGATGCTTCTGGGCGAGGTGTGAGTGCTGTCCCACCCTCTTGTTGTATCGGAGGAGACCGTGTTGTGGGGGACGGATGCTGCCCCATATCGACGTTGTCGACGATCTCCTCAACAACTGTTACAGGTGACTTTGGTGGTGGTGTCGGCGTCACCTGTGCTCCTTCGAGCTCCATTTGTAGGATGTCGGCGAATAGCTCATCGCTGACATCCGGTTGTACTTCATCAGTTGCCCCTAAGGGCGCAGCAGAAACTACGGGGACTGCAGCTGTCTCTCTCGCTGCAGTTCCAGTTCTTGTCTCGGCGACCTCCACGATCGCCGGTTCTTCTCTTGCCACCACTGGCCTTGTTGTTGTGGCCGTCGTTGGTGGCTCCGAGGCAGTGAGCCGCTCGACAGGAGCTGTTGAAGATACGTCCTGCCGAGTACCCAGCGGGATGGGCCCTCTGGTGATTCCCCGTTCTTGGCTTCTTGGGGGTGGAGTGCAGCTTGCGCCTACTGCCACAGCCTCGATCTCAGCTGAGTGAAGACTAGCTTTTCTGTGTCGTAGGCGGCGCAACGAGGAAGCGGGAGAAGGATCTTTGTCCTTGCGAACTTGTAGAAGTAACTCCGCCCCTCCTTCTTTATTATACCCGACCTCATGAGGTACTTGAGGTCGATCAACTCGTCCCCTCTTGTTCTTGAGAGGCTGCGCGGCTCGCGTGGGTATCCCAACCCCACCGCGATTAGGTTCACGATGCCACCCATGCAATATTCCTTGGTGGCATCCTTTATTGGGTGCAGCCTGTTCAACAAGAAGCGCCCCAGGTTGATAGTCCGGCCCTCCATCATGTGCCACATGACGTGGAGTTCCTCGGAGTAAATGTTGCTGGACTCGTTCTTGCTGAAGAGGAGGCACGCCACTAGCTTGTGCATTATCCTCCAGAAGCATGAGTGCACTGCCGCCACCTTGCTCCCGGGTTTGAAAGATGACTCCCCGGTTAGCTTTTCCCAGATATCTACGGGGTTGAACCTGTCTCCTTCGGTGATCCTTGCACCGTTATCTAGTCTCCCTCTCTCCTCTTCGCTGGAGGAGAAAATCTGGTTGAGCAGCTTCTCTGAAATGACGTGCTCTGCATTGTAAAGCCGCCCCTGGAGTCTGTCTGCTCCGCCATACTTTCTGACTTCAGCAGGTGTATTCTTTACTCGGTGAAGGGACGCCATGAACTCCTTTGTGAGCTCGGTGTAGGAGGCGGATAGGCTGAGGCAGATTTGCCTCAGACCTGCTGCGGCAAGCACGTTCTCCATTCTCTCAAAGATTCCCAACTGCATGAAGGACGACTGGTGGCAGAACCTGCTTGGCCTGTAGAGCTTGGCCCCTAGCTCAGCATATCTGCATCCATGCTCCTCATCCCTTGGCACGAACCTTCCTGGTGTGTGATCCAGTGGTTCTTCTGTTGGGGCGGGTGTTGTAGCTGGAGCGGTCACTTCTTCAGTTCTCACCCTCTTTTCAGTCGTTGAGGGCCCATCGTCCTCGGGATTCGGCGTTTCTGCCCGATCGTTGCCATCTCTGCCTATGGCTCGGTGATGATTCTCCTTCCTTGCTCATCAACGCGTATGGCGGTTTGCTTTGTGCGTGCCATCCCTATTATCAATTCAAATGTACTTTTGTTATCAATGGGTAAATTAATAAAGGGAGAGACACCCGACACGACTGTATCAGGCTTCAAGACAAAATCAGGAGAAGCTTGCCCGATACAACTATGTCGGGTGATACGGTCAAAAGAAACTGAGCGCCCGGCAGGGTCTTGAAAGAGCGCTGCCCGATACAAGAATAAACGGGCGATACGGTCGCAGCCCGACACAGCTGTATCGGGCAGGCGTGAGAGAAGTGTGTCGCGCGATAACAGTATCGGGCGACAAGAAAATCAACGTAAAATCCTCGCCCGATACATCGTACGCGATAAAGGTCTGTATCGGGTATGCTTGGGCGATAGGGCTGTCGCGCGATACCTTTGTTTTCCTTAAGGTTTTGTGCGACACGGGAGCGGAGAGCAAGAAAAGTACTGCGTGATACGGTAGCTGAAAAAGGTAAAGTCCGGGAGCACGACACGGTAAAGTTTTTGCCTTATATATAGCGGCCGGACGTCGTGGTAAAACCATTCCCTCCCGAGACGAGCGCAATCTGTATGTCGATTGGTGTGCCGCCCGGTCCGGTCTGGGAAAAAGGGTTACTAGACCAGACTTCGCCCCACCGATACAAGATTTTTCGGGACAAAACTCTGAGGTAAAACCCACTTAAAGAAAGAGGCGACAGGCGGGTAAAACATCATTGGCCTAAGGCTAAACCTGGCCTCAGATGGTATTACCCATCCTGGCAAATAAAACTAAAGCGGTGGCCCATAAAACAAAAGAGTCAGCACACGTGCGCATGCACTGACTCGGGCCTTATTACAGTCCATAATGTTTGTAATGTCC
This sequence comes from Alisma plantago-aquatica, assembly GCA_963693085.1. Lineage (NCBI taxonomy): Eukaryota > Viridiplantae > Streptophyta > Magnoliopsida > Alismatales > Alismataceae > Alisma > Alisma plantago-aquatica. The sequence continues at coordinate 52,389,503 of OY856414.1, read as the reverse complement.
GTTTTGCCGAAAAGTAAATAACGTCCTATACTAGGGAAATAAAAGCACGGGCTGCCTCCCGAGGAGCGCTGCGTTTTCCATCTTCAGCTAGACGTCTTTGGCTTCTTTGTCATACTTTATCACTTTGCTGGTTCAGTGTTGGACGGGATCTTCCCCGAAGGATTCTTCACAATCTCGGCGAGCTGCTGATCGATTTGTCGCTGATGTATTTGCATATCTGCCAATTGGACTTGCAGTGAGTTCAAGACTCCCAAATTTGACAGCGCGCTCTGTGCTAACTGGTTATTGACGCTATCTTGCTTCTTGACAAAGTCAAACAGCTGGCCGATCACCTCAGATTGGCTTGCCCCCTTCCTTGGTATTTTCCTGCTATTTGGAAATTGCCTTTTTCTGGTTGGAACTGGCTATTCTTGTTATACTGCCCGGATCCCCCTCTCTTCTCGGAAGGTTGCACTGGCCTGGCCGAGGTGTGCAGCTGATGCAAGTTTTTGGCTGCGTCCTTGTTGCCATAATTAAAACCAGGGTGGTCTGGTCTCTTGAAGTTCACGTAGGATACATTCTCGGTCCTTTCTTCTTCCGAGTCGGAGTCGCTGTCGGTGTCGGGTTTGGTGTAGACGCAGTTGTCTACCCCATGTCCTCCTTCACCACAGGTAACACATTTCATGACTTTCTCAACTTGCTTCTTCCCCTTTCCGCCGTGATCCTTCAGTTGTTTCACATCTGTTGCTATCCTTTGAATCTGAGAAGTAATGTTTTCCAGAGCCTTGGACCCAAGGGAGGTTCCTTCCCCTGCCTTCTTCGCCTGCCCTCTATCGGATCTATCATAGTCAACATCGGCCTTCAATTCATCCATGTTCCTAATGATCTTTTTGGACTTGCTTGGCTTTTTCCCTAAGAAGTCACTTCCTGCTGCCGCATTGAGCGATACCCTTTCATCGGGAGTTAGCCCATTGTAGAAGGTGGAGACCAGGAAACCCTTCTTGAAATTGTGGTGAGGGCAGTCCCTCTGATATTCCAGATATCGTTCCCAGGCGTCGTGGAGGTTTTCATTTGGCTTTTGCATGAAAGACGTGATTTTTAACTTGTTCCTCATCGTCTTCTCAGTGGGGTAAAACTTGTTTACAAATGCGTCAGCCAGTTCTCCCCATCCATTCAGCGCTTGTTGGGGTAGCCCAAGGTACCATGATAGACCCTTATCCTCCAAAGAGAAGATGAAACCCTTGCAGTAAATGACCTCTTGGGGAACCCCTCGCATCTTTATGGTGTCGCAGATATTTTTGAAAGCATCAAGGTGATGGTAAGGGTTGTCACTCTTAGAACTCCCCCTGAAGCTTTTATTTTGAATCATGGAGATCACAGATGGCTTGAGCTCAAAGTTTGTAGCATTGAACCTTGGGATGATAACGGGGCACCTAGATCTATTGGCCTTTGTAGAAGCCAATTCTCTCAGAGTTTTCTCTTCTTCCTCCGAGTCGTCACTGTTGCTGGCATCTCAGCGTCGCTCCCGGTTATCATGATTCCTCTTGTGTCTCCGATGACGTCTATGCTGATGATGCTGGTCCTCATGCCCTGGTGATTCTAGATCTTCTTGCCGCTCATTATCACTATACCGGTCGTTGTCTTCCGGTGGAGGCGAAACTGGCCTCCCTCCTTAGCTTTCGTTTCCAGAAGGTGGCTCTACGCGAGGAGGCATGGTTGACAGTCTCAGTGTTCAGTAGATCAGAGTACCTGAAAACTGCATAAAAATCATGTTTAGAAAGTTATAATTGGGGTAAAGAATAATGCTTAAAGAAAAAGAAAAAGAAAAAGAGGTGTTGTCAAGCCTATTTCTAAGCTTAAGGCACGGGAGTGTAGTTAGTGGCTTCGGATTCGTCAACAGTGCCATTTGCCTTGTCCCCGGCAACGGCGCCAGAAAGTTGACCGGCCTAAATCGCGTGTCCTAAAATTGGAGGCGCATTTGAGGTAGTCGAGCCTTCACATTTATAACCCGAATCCTTCTAGGCCCCCGCAACTTTGTTTACGGGGTCGAAGTAGTCATACGGGGTCAAACACAGGGACAAGATGGGTCGTGTTGACGACTCTGAATCGACACTCTACACTCCGGTGGGTATAAAGAGATATTAAAGTTCCCCGAAGAGGAACAACAAGCTGTCACAATTAAATCAAAGAAAACTATCTCCAACTGGAGTTACAAGAAAGATTAAGATTTTTTCATTTAGCAGTTTTTAGGAATTTTCATGCAACAGAAAATAGAAAGATAAACTGCAGTTTAAGGCGTAATGTAAGGGATAAGACTTCAGTAAGACAAGCGGTAGCAGTAACACCCTGCACCCCTCCTCTCAGAGCGGGTGCCTCTAACCAAGCTTCAACACCCCTCTCGAGGTTGCTGGGCTCAAGTTAGAGTGGAATGATACTAAAACAACTCCGTTCCGGGCACTCTCGTACTCCAGAACCGGACCAAACACTAGAGCCACAACCCAACTCTCGAAGTAGTTGCGACGGGAAAGACGATTCGGTAGCTAAGCGAAACGCGATCCAAAACATGCAAGCTAGAGTTCAGATATCCAACATAGCAGTTACCCAATCATAAGGCACCAAGCATTAAACAAATAGCAATTAAGCATTTCTATTTCCATAAGTAGTAAGGGTCTTAATACAATGCATAAGCTAAGAATTTAAATAACAGAATTAAAGATAGATGTCGCCTTCTTGATGTAGAAGAACGACAGACTACTGTAGCTCTCCTGCCTGATACCGGTCAGGAGCCGAGCCCGATACGGCAGTGTCAGGCGGCACCCCCTCTCGGGCAGCGCCGACTGACGACTGACTGTATCGCTCAAGGACCCTGGCCGATACGCTCATGTCGGGCGGCGCACCCTCTCGGGCGGCACGCATGACGGGCGGAGCGTATCGGGTTCGATATCGTGTCGGGCAAAGAGCTACGAGTCTACTGTCGGGCACTCGTGTCGCTCATCTTCGCTGGCCGATACCGGCCCGTAGTGTCGCCCGGGACAACACTAAGTGAACCATCCCTTCCCTCTCGGGATGAGGGAAAGCTCACCTAGTGTCGCCCGACACAAGCACTGGGCGCGATACTCTTGCTCTCACAACTTCCTTCGAAGGTGGCTGCCGAACTTCCGGACTGTCTTGTCCGAATTCTCTTCTGACTCTCTCAACTTGTCCGACCTATCCGACCTTCCGACCCCTCCTGCCTCTCAGCTTCCTGTAGCTGCTATTTATAGGCGGCGGTTGAAGGAGTTATGGTGCTGGAAACGCCACGTAGCTCCCTTATACGTCGGTCGATGGATGTGGACGGCCGATACAGGTATGTCTCAGCGTGAGGCGCTGGCTATCGGTCACGTGGTTGGCGGCACACCTGCCGGTGGGTGGCTGTGTCGCCCGACGAGTTTGGTCGTCGATGCGGCTTTGGCTCCCTGTCGGGTAGACGGTATGTCGGCCGACACGTCCTTCTTGCGCAGCGCCCTTCTCCGCCGATCATTCTCGTGTCGCCCAGCCCCTGTCGGGCTGGGTTGTATCGGGCGTCAGGAAGGTCGAGACGGGCTTAGACTTATTGTGGGCCGGAATCGGCCTTATTGCACAAAAACGAGGAAAACTCTGTACAAGATAGGAGAAATTGGAATAAGAGCGTTGCTTGGCCAATTATTGCAAAAATGCTAATAAAATAGAGGAAAATAGCAAAAAAGGGTAGTTTTGATAATAGAATAAAGGGCAAAAACGTCACAAAATTTGGTGTTATCAGTTACTTATTTGAATTCCTCATTTTTTGCATTAATATGAAGGAGCTTGCATATCTCTACAATGCCACTTCATTGAATATTTTTTTGTGAACCTTTTGTTAGATTTTCATTCAGTAGTATTGAACTTTGTATTCACATAATATCCTACTTCAAATGGTTGATATGTTGTTTTCCCTGATCCTTGAAACTTCTTGCGGCCTTCTTCATTTAAGTATTATCCAGCATTCTACCATTCAACCCAGGTATATATTTGAAAGCTTGTTCGGAGTGCTAACTTTGACTATGTTGAGGCTTTTTTCTCGTACTTAGTCTCATTCTTGTGATTATTGAAAGAATAATATGGATTGATTGATTAATATAGTATATATTATAAGGAGTGGGTCTTGATAGAGAACCACTCTGTTACTTGAGGGAACAATAGAAAATCATCCAATGTTGAATTTGATAATAATATTTTGCAAAGTATGATGAACTAAAATTCAAGTATGTATTGAATCATTCACCAAAAAGTATAGAAACGGAAGATAAAAATCTAACTATTTCAAAAGGTTACAAAAAATAATGTCATGACTCCCAAAACAATAGATGTAGTGTTTTAGAGGATTGATTTTGCCATCCAAAAAATACTAGAAGCGTTGTTTGTTGCCCACTTGTCTTCTTCTTCAATGTAAATATATATAATGGTAATTATAGTAAAATATTTATGTCGAACATCGTTCTTCACCATGCAGGGTGTACATAAAGGAAACTATAGGGAATATGTCATAAAGGGAAAACCAACCACTTCCATCTACCTCCAAAGAAAGACCAGTTACACTTGAATATGTCCTAGTCAACTTTGGTCCACATCCCCTTGCTTTCCACCTAGGTGTTGGAAGAATATCCCACAAAAGAAGACAAAAGTTGATGTTGTTTGCATAAAAGATGGTATGTGCATATAATGGAAACAGGCACTACTACAGAAACATCATTCAATGTCGCTTTTCTGGGCGTCAGTTATTTAGGAAAACTGACGCCTATAATAATCGATGTCGGTTATTTAGAAAATTGACGTCTATATTCAAAGACCAGCCAGACACGGGTACCGCTTTGTATTCAGCGTCGGCTGGGTATAACAAATCGACGCCTAAAATCGCACGTAATATCCAATTTTCGAGCAAAAAAAAATTTGGCCGCAAAGTGTCACATACAGCGGTGGTGGTTTAACTATTAACCGACGCCTATTTAAGATGAAAATTTGAGTCAAAAGTTCCAATTTCGGTGTCAGTTATCCTTTCATAACTGACGCTGATAATGGTTCCTGCCAAATAATTTAGGGTAAAGATTGTCTAATTGGACGTCGGTTTTTTACTATCAACTAACGCTTGATAGTAATAGGTATCGGTTTTGTAGATAACCGACATCGTTGACCAACTTAATGGACCTGATCAACCGGCTCTTCCCCCTTTCTTCCTGTTTCATCACGATATTTCTCCTGTGCTCGCTACTCTCGCCTAAAATCGTCTGACGACCCCCATTGCTGCTCGCCGCCACTACTGTTGGTGTGCCTCTGCTCGCCGCCGCCGTCGCGTCCTCTTTCTGCTGCTGCCGCCACTCGCCGCTACTACTGCTCTGCTCTTCTCTACTGCTATGCTCTTCTCCTAGTGCCATTGCGAGTGCCTCTCTGCTCTGCTTTTTGCCTGCTCGCTGCCACTGTTGTCGCCGCTCGCCGCTGCTCTTCTCCATGCTAGCTCCAGGTAGCCCTAGCTCCTTACCCTAGCTCCTTCTCCCTAGCTCCTTACCAACATCAAGCACGACCATGGTAGGCCAACACAGCCACGGCCGTGCTTGCTGTTGGTAATGATATGAACAAATCTTTATGTAATGCTTTATGTAAATCCTTAGATATGAACAAATAATTTGCTTGCATATATTTGTGCTTCTAATCCTAATGTTTGACCTAATTCAGTAAATTTTGATGCATGTTGAAATAAGATTTAAACTTGTCTATTCTAGCATCCTAATTTGATTTGATTAAACCTAACATTGATGAAACCCTAATATCAATTGTGATGAAACCCTAACATTAATTGTGATGAAACCCTAACATGTACATATCTATTATTGTGTTTATTGGCCTAAAACTCGTCCAAGATTTACTCATTAGGAGTAAATCTTGGATAGTCCCTGGTTTGGTACTGTTCTTGAACACCTAATCTCACTTAGGATATAAGTGTATAATGTGTATTGGGTTTTCGAGAAAATTTTGGTAGCATTTCCCCGTTTGTTCTCTAAGTACATATGCACTTAGAGAACAGTGGGAAATGCTGCCGAAATTTTCTTGAAAACCCAATACAAATTATACACTTACTAGTGAGATTAGGTGTTCAAGGATGGGATAGGTGTTACACATTTATTATATATCAGAATGACATCACATGTGTTTGTTGGCCACAAAATATTAAAGCTAATGATGACTTATATGTGCACGGAGATCACAATGAAGGATTGTTAATTGATAAAAGATCACAATTTTAGAGGCATGCATGTTTATATTTTTTTATTGAAGCTAAATGTTTGCTTTTTTAATATCAATATCATTTTCAGATTTGATGTTTCATTATCTTCTAGTTAATACAAATGCTAAATGTTTGCCTTTTTAATGACATTTTCAGATGGCTGGCCATGATGAGCATGATGTCCATGATGAGCATGATGTCCATGATGAACATGAAGTCCATGATGAGCATGTTGTCCATGATAAGCATGGCAAGGATACCAATGCAAGTTCTAAAAACATATCCTATATTTCTATAAAATTCATTATCTTCTAGTTATGTCATATATCCCATATTTCTATATTGGGCTAATTCAGTGTGTTTATTTTTGTCAAATTTTAGGTTGATGATGTACATGTACCCACTGAAGCATTGGAGGAACTTGATGCGCATCACCAAACACTTAACAAGAAAAGGGGCATCACTCTGTTGAAGAAGTTAATAGCGCTAAGTGGAAGTGGATCCAGATTGGTTGTGGAGTTTGATAATGGAGGAAATGCAATTGGAGTGAACCGCAATAATTTCGTAAACTATCTTGGGGTCATCACTCGAAGCCGTTGTGGTGTTAAGTATGATAATTGGCATAAAGTTCCTCAGGCGAAGAAAGACATGATATGGAAGGATTTATGTGTGATTTATTATTATTTGCAATTCTATTTTGTAGATTACAAATTCTATTGTTTACAATTCTATTTTTGGATACTAGTTAATAACAATTCTATTTTATAGAATCTATTTGCATTGGATGAGAAGATGCATCGTAAAAGCGTGATGAAACACGCTAGAAAGATGCTAAGGAACTATAGGACAAATCTCAACAGAGAATACATAAAAGATGGTGATAAGAAGAAGAAGTCAACCCTTGAATAGTGGAACTTCTTGGACAAAGAAGATTGGGACACGTTTGTTGCTTCAAGAAAATCTAATGAATTCAAGGTATTAGGCGTCACTCCTAATTTAATTAATATACATTGTATTCACCTATTAAAGATTAACATTTAGTGATACTAACCAAATCATTAATGTGCATACTAACTAGGCCCTCAGTGAGGCGCAAAAAGCAAGGTGTGCACTGAATGTGCATGACCACACTATGGGTCCAAAGGGCTATGCAAGCGTTCGCCAAAGACTACAGGAGGAGTCTGCTACTACTCAAGAGTCCTCTACTACATGTGCCACACCCATGCCTCGCCATGATGTCTGGATAGCTGGGAGGCAAAATAAGAAGGGTGAAATAAAGAAGCTCGTAACTGCTGAGGCGGCTGCGAAAATGGTAAAATACAACTCTTAGAGAAATCATTTGAATATTGATCATTTGTAGTGTTAACTTACCAATTTCTGTTGATGGTGATTAGCGGGAGCTGCACGAGCAGAGGAAACAAGGCACGTTCATCCCTCAAGGCACAAGGGATGAATTGACAATTGCTCTGGGTAACCCAGAGCATCCTGGACGTGTTTAGGGGTGCATGCATTGGTGTGAGCATCAAAGCATTCTTTGGGCCATCCCAGCGCAAACCCAGAGCGGGACTTTCACAAGAAGAGGTAACCTATTCTTTTTTTAGAATGTAACTGCAAAAGGAAATTCAATAATAAGAAGCTAATGTTTCTTTTATCCATGTATAGGAGAATAAGAGAGTCGAGGATATAGTTGCTAAGAAGGTCAATGATATAGTTGTTGAGAAGGTCAAGGAAGAAATAGTGCGGTGGTAGGCATCTCAGGCTTCCAATCATCCTATGGCGACCCACTCTTCTCCTGATGCACAAACTGAGAGTAATCATGTAGACCCACCACCTAACACGTCTACTATAAGTATTGTTTATGACATTGTAGCTAGTCTTTTCAAGATGATATGTTTTCAAGATGATATGTATATATGTATAACATTCTTTACGTAAATTTGTAGGCATTGAAGCCATGCCGCTTAATAATGCAATACTATGTTGTTGTAGAGGCACGGGCTTACCCGTTCCTTCTTGGGGCAACGTTTCACGGGACTCCAATGCCACAGGGCTACGTTCGTGTGAACTCGATACGTGTATTACTTGATTGGAGGGAAGCTACATTACCATATGCCCAACTGAATATTAATACACTTGCTGAGGCAGAAGGCGGGGTGATATTGTGGCCCAAAGCAGATGTCGTCTACACTACTGAAATTGTAAGATAAATTTACATTACTTTAGATTGTTAATGTGTATATATGAGGTTAATTGATCTGAAATTATATATACAGGTTAAAAAGAAGACACCCAGAGCACCTAGGCCTCCACCTCCACTTCCTGCATTACCAAGTTGGGTTCCAACTGACCTAAAATACCCGTTAGGTCCTGCTTGTAGGGGAATGGCATGTTGGCTATGGGCACATAATATACATTGCCCTATAATTGTTTCTTTAGAATTGAATTATGCAGGTCAATCATACGAAAGCTCTTTATTTATACAAGATATTATTGAGTTGTTTATATATGATTGGTTGAACACATCAATGATAGAGACATGGATAAGGTGAGATCTTGTTTATACATCCATATACCTTGTGTAAGATCCGGTGATCTGGTTTCTTATATATTAATGCATACGTAATACATGTTTTGCAGCTACTTAGTCGAAAATCAATGCAAATAATTTGTATTTGACCATGTGGGATTTTTTATTCCATCATTGATTAGTATGGTAGCTAAAGACCCTAATAGTGTTCAACAATACTGTATAGATGCTTTTACAATTTTCAGTCAGCAAGAGAATATGATAATAATAGCTCCATTCAATGTCAAGTAAGTTTACTTTACTTATAATTTGGACTAAAAAAATAACATTTTTATTGTAGATTTTGAGTTATTATTTTTTAACTTTTTACCTCTAGCAGTAGGCATTGGGAGTTACTAGTTATTCTCCCTGGGACGTTCACTATTTATTATCTAGATCCTGCGGGGAGTACATTGAATACAAAAATTGGACATGTAATGAGATTGCCATTATTCTGGTGAGAAATATTTCATTTTTATATTCGTTAAAATCTGTTATTACATTACTATTTAATTATGCAATTTATTGTCTTACATTAATATGTAGGGGTTTATATGCATTCAAAAAGGCTGGAGGAAAGGTCCCAAGGAAAAAGAACCAGCCAATAATTTGAGAGAACGTAAAAGTAAGTTCCCGACTATAATGTATATATTATTTATGTGAACTATGCTTAGTTTTATTTTTTAATATTTTTTATGTTTCAATTTATAGTGCGCTACACAAGACAACGACTGGGCATGCGCATACTATGTGATGCAATTTATGCAGATGATTTTCCAATATGCCACATTGGACATCGATACCATACATGAGGTATTATATATAGTCTCATTAGTTAGTATGAAATATATCAATCTTATTTTTATATTATTACTTATATATATACATCATTCTCTTTGTAGGTGTTTAAAACTGACCACACTATAGGTAAACGCTTAAAAGATGTACATGCTCCATATACGATGGAAGTATTAAATGAAGTAAGAGAAGAATGGGAAAGAGCCATACAAGAAGTGGCGATTGTAAGATATAATTGGGATGATGATAGCAATGTTGAATGATATTTTGTAAATGAATATTTCTGAATGTTTATACATGTCTGAATGTTTCTACATGTATTTGAATGTTTCTACATGTGTGAATGTGAGAATTGAATTGATGTTTGAATGTATCTACTTGTGTGAAAAGTATATTTGTTGATTTTGCAGGTTTGTGACATGTTTGTAGGCTGATATCAATGGATGTCGTAAACCTACAGTTCAGAAAACTGAACTGTAAGTTCTCATCCTGCTGACCTGCCACAGCAGGCCTACAAATTGATAAGAAAAAAAACATAGGCGTCAGTTATTAATAGAACATCGTCATCAAAGGCTTACAGTGTCGGTTATTGGATAAAATCGCCGCCTAATATCAAAAACAACCCGACCGTGCAGGAAAGCACGGCCATGGTAGAAAAAGTGTCGGTTATTAGTACAAAACTGACGCCTATAGTACTAAACACGGTCGTATAGGGAAGCACGACCGTGGCATCTGGGAATATGGCGTCAGTTTTTTAGTTGCAAACTGACACAGAAAGTGTCCCAGATGGCGCCCTTTTTGTGGCGTGAACCCTTTTGGCGTCGACTTACTATACATAACGGACGCCTATCGGTGCCCTGCTGGTGCATTTTCGGTGGCGCGAAGCCTTTTGGCATCGGTTATAAAACTGACGCCGAAGAGTTTGACCTTTAGCGGCGCCCACATAGGTGTCGCTTGAGAACCATCGCTAAAAGGGCATAAACAACCGACACCAAAGACATGTTTTGTAGTAGTGAGGACATTATTAGGGAAAATGGAAAACAACTAATATGACACGGAATCCCATACAATAGAGAGAGAAAGAATCATCCAAATAGATATCAAAAAAAGTATTCATATAGTAAGACAAAAAGAATTATAGGAAGACATAACAAGTATGATGATTAAATTATTTTCTTTGAATATCAAATTAGACAACAACAAGTAAAAAAAATCTTTTTCATGCAAATTAAGTATTAGACAACAACCATCCAAAAGCATGGTGGAACACTTCCACATTGCATGCCTAGGACAGAGGTGAGAGCACCAGCAATCATCGATGTAATGGTATATATATATATATATATATATATATATATATATATATGTCTCTCAATATATATCAGGTGAGAGCACCTAGGGCAGAGGTGAAAACACCAAAATCACATACATAGGAAAAGTTGTACAATGGGGTTGAAACCCATAACATACCACTACTTATAGATAATAATAGTCTCAATAATCAAACATGCATATAATACAGAGGTAAGATAAGTTTAGACCAATAAATTCATCAATTTAGGGTTTCTATTACAAAATGGAATAATAAGATGAAAAATGCAATAAGGGTTGCAAATTTAAATAAGTATCAACAAGGTTAAAGAAAGTAGATTTTAGTTTTCACTCTCAATAGTTCATACCAAGGCATTGTACCCAATTGGGTCAAACATGTATAATCAAGTGACATGTAAAGCAATATGCCACAAACAAGTCAAACAGAGAAAGGGAAAATATAAATCATTATCCAATATAGAATTGAAGGGATGCAACTGCACTAAGAGAGATAAATAAATTAATTTTGCAATATGATTCAGAAGGAAGTGTAATATACATCAAATATGTGTATCAAGAATTCAGGGTCAATCCCTAGATCCAAAATAAGGTCGAAAGATACCTGTGAAGAATTCAGATGGGTTAGGGTTTAGGCTCCTATAGACAAAACCATAAAAAATGAACCTTTTATCACTACTACAGAAAATCCTTTTTACAATGGGAGAAACACACCAATTCTTCTGGTTATGTTGCAGTTAGCATACTTATTAAAACAAGCCTATTTTTGGGTTGATATTGTATATTTTATACAACACAAGTTACTTACAACATGCAAAAACCGTTGTAGTTTGTGTGATACTACAACATGTGCGAAAATGTTGTAATAGACTATAGTATCACAACATACTCAAACATGTTGTAAAAGACCTTAATTAGACAACATATTGTGACATGTTGTAATAGTCACACATGATAACATGTTGTAATAGACCATCATTACACAACATAGACTAACCCATTGTAATATATCATACATACACAACATGCCTTGGTTTTGTTGTATTAGGTATATGTTGTAATAGACTACACAAACACAACACGTTGAAACCCGTTGTAATATACCAAGATCACACAACAAACTCTGACTTATTGCTATATAATATAATAATACAACATGTTGTGACCCCTTGTAATAGCTACACATGATAAATCGTTGTAATAGACCACCATTACACAACATGGACTAACTCGTTGTTATATATCATAATCACACAACACACAATACACTTTCACCTTTTGTAATAGGTACCCGTTGTAATAGACCACATGTAGACAACAAGTGTATACGCAACTCATTGTATATGTACGAAAAAAATGCATGTGATGCATAATAAGAAATTGGTTCAGTGGTCTGAGCTATGCTTTACGTTCATGTGGTCTCAAGTTTGAAACCTATATCGAGATGTATTTTCCTTTTTCCTCAACACGTTGTAAAAAAACACCCCTATTACAATGGGTATGTTTAGTGAACTACAACATGCATTAACTGTTGTATAAAACACATATATTACTACATGTGAAAAACCTGTTGTATAAATAACCCCCCATAAGACAATGCAATCTAATACAACAGTTGACACATGTTGTAAAATGGAAAAATGAACTGTTGTAAAAAGTATTTTCTATAGTAGTGTATAATTTTTGAATTAGATCATGTGAACTATGTAATAAAACAAGTTATGATTTTTCGATTTCAAAATGTATTATTAATTTATGACTTATTAATCATTAGATATGAATTTAAAAAATTAAAGATAATTTAGAAAACCTATAAGAATCACATCCTTAATCTATTGGAATTAGGTCAACAAAATTGTACTAAAAGATAGATAATGATTTCATGACTCCAAAACATGCCCTGCTTCTTTTTACCTTCCAATAAGTTACTATGAATTTTCTAATGTAACTCAATTTACGGATTAATTTAAAACAACATGAAATATCAGTAGTGCAGCCTCACACTGCGGTGGCTCAATAGCCACCCGCCAAGGTGGCACTGACTTGTCTGAAGACTAGGAATGGGGTACCCTCCCAACTAAGGAGAAAGGATAGTTTTTCCCCTAGCGGAAGAAGAACACAAAAAATAAACCAGAGACTGGAAACATGAAAGGACATGTGATCATCTTCCTCGTTGATATCTCATATGGGATGACGATACAAATATATTGACCCTAAATCCTAAAATTAGAACCTCAGAGGCATCCAAAACTGTCTCATGATATTGGTCCCATCTTCTTCCTAAGATCAAGATGGACTTGGTGACCTTTAGTACTTGGGTGCGCAATGGGAAAAAAACAAGAATAGGGCCCCACCATGGCTGCCGCCATGTGAAGCTCTAGAATCCCATAAACCAGAACAAGATGCATGCTCAAACGAGAACCTAAAGACTTGAACCACAAACCTCAATTCCAAACAAAGTCAAAGGAAATGCAGCCACGAGCACCATACGCAAATATGTGGCATGTTCCAACAACAATAAAAGGGGGAAACATGGAGGTGTCATATACTTACCCAATTGATGATACATATATTTCCTTGATGGTACACTAAGGCCGAGATAAGGCTTTGGGATTTCGAAGGTCCAAATCCTCTTTTCGAAGTCATGCGACAATCTACAAGTGGATGGAGTTAGGGAGGCTAGATGCAACTAGATTGACTTCAAATGAGAACCTAGTGAGGGTCCCTGGGAATTTGACAATGGTATAGATACAATCATATATATAGGTGTGGATTCCTTGATGATCGAGGAAACCTAAGGGTTCATGACATGGGGAAATGAGAATCCATGTCAGGTCAACACATTTTCATGCACAACACTGATCGTCTAATGCCGAAACACTTGAGGAAGGTATGTGGGAAGAAATCCAGGGATGAGGAGGAATGGAGAGGAAGAGATATACATGAGGGAAGGAGGAGAACACCCAGACTATGTGGAGTCTAGAAATTTTCATACTTAAGGAAGAAGAAGGGTTGAAGCTCACGTGATTTCTATCTTATGGTTCAGAAAGATCCTATATAAAAGAAATAGGTCGAGCCTAGCATTACGCAACAATATTAGGATAATCCAGGAAATCATATGTGTCACTATAGTTGTAATTTAAATCAAATAAGTCCAAAGTCTGTTCTACATTGGGACTTAGTATTTATGTATTTTCATCTCTTAACTAAATTGAGATAGCAACCATAATCTGATTTTGGTGAAATTTTGCATCTAGACTAATTAGGACCCAAGGAATCCAATTTTGGGATCAGATTGGTCTTCTATGAGTTCAATACAATTAGGGTTTAACTCAGTTATCTCAATAATTATTATTTTATATCAACATTATCTTCAACATTTAGGATTTATATTTAAATTATCATCAAACTATTTCCAATAGGGTCACATGATATTTATTATACAAATTATGATATTTTAGGATTGAGAGTTCAGTTATGTCCATTAATTTCAATTTTAACTCAAATATTGGCACATTAATTACTCCCACTTACCGTAAACACCCACTTATTGTCACCTTATATCTATTGGTCATGTTATTGTCTACATGAACCATTCATTTACATTCATTCACCTCCAGTTACTTGGTATACACATTAAACCCCCACATTAGCCATTTATGCACATTTATGACGATCTATTCATGTTTTGTGGGTGTGAATATTGGGCGGTGAAGAAACAAGGACTCCCTAAGATGAACGTGGATGAAATGTGTATGTTGAGATGTATGTGTGGGAAGACAATAAAAGATTGCTTGAGAAATGACTATATTAGGAATAAAGTGGGGGTGGCGTGCATTGAGGACAAGTTGTGCAAGAGCCAATTCAGATGGTATGGACATGTGCAACACATACTGATTAATGTGACTATACAAAGCAATGCTATTGAGGCAAACACAATTAATAGAATAAGAGGAAGGCCTAAATTAACATGGGAAGATCTTATAAATAGAGATTTTGAATCTCTAAATCTCAACCAGAATATGACCCATGATAGAGTTGAATGGAAACGAAGGATCCATGTAGTTGACCCCAACATAGTTGGGACTGAGGCTTAGATGATGATGATGGTGGTGGTGGTGGTGGTGATGATGATGATGATGATTATGATGATGAATATGACAATACAATTACTTATCATCCATAATTGAGTCATTAGATGTATATTAGTGAATAAGGTGAAACATATTATATATTGAAAAACTCATTTTCATATCAAGCCATGATTAGGTGATTAGGTCCAATCTATGTATATTAATATATGGTTTATTATTATGGAACCTATTGTCAATATGTATCATGAACTTCATCAAGGATATACATGTTAGGGTTAGCCATTTACAACTTGGGGTTTAGGTCAACACAATTACTAGACATCACATACACTACATCAACATCAGTGTTAGGTTACACACATCATCTCATCTTCTCATTCGGGTTTATAGGCTCATGCATGGTTTGGAACATATGTGTCCATGGTTTGGGTTTATATGCATTCATAATTAGGGTTTGTACTTTGATTAGACATAATATATGCATTAGAGTACAAACATGTGGCTTGCTCATTATTTGCACATTATACGTCCATCATGTTATTTATGTATAACTCTATCCTTGTTTGGTCAATTCTATGATGCAATAAGACTATCATGCTATTAAAGTAGTTAGGGTTTCTAAATTTAGGATATCCAAATCTCATTATGTTACATATATTCTATTGGTTGAGTAGGTTCACATGCATTGTATGAATGGAAATTATAAGAATGGTCATTCTAACCAGGATCAAGGGCTATGATCTCCTCCACATGTACGTGTGTTCAAGGTTGTGTTGTATATCATACATGTTGGTCTTTTAAGGTCTTTTTTAAACTAAAAACATAGCACACTTCATATACAATTAACATGCTAGATAATTAACTTGTAAATTGTACTATTTCAATCCTTATTCTAGAAAGATTTCCTTGACCCTAAAGAAATCTCAAACTCAATGGAATCCTGGCTAATACTCCCATCCTCACTTAATAGCATGTCTTTCTAATCATCGAGGTTTCTTCAACTTCTTCATCTATCCTGATATCTCTATACCACTATAGAGTAATCTTTGAGAGTCCACCTCAGTAACGCTAACTAAAAACTATTGGTATGTATGCCCATAGAGAAAATCATATGATGATTGTCATGGGATACTTTGTAAATGATTTGAATAATAATAAAGGCAATTTTTGTCTATATGTCTTAACTGTTTTGAGATAATGGTATAATAAGATAGATGTCTAAAGAATTGTTTTACTCAATGATGTATGCCTTCGGGTTGAGGACCTGAATGATGAGATCATACATATGCTAAGAGTATACATTCTTGTTTTGTCCCTAGTCAGTTGTTATTGTGGAAATAACTATAGACATCAATAACACATAAGACTAGAGTGTGTGTTGGTTGATGATAGAATCTCATTAGTCATGATATAGGATATCAAACCAAGCACATAGATACATGTTAGAGAACAGTGTATTGGATAGACCCACCATAAGAGTGATGCATGGAAACCACACTTGGTTAGTCAGGATCAAATCTTATAGTATTGGTGGTGACTATGGTTCTTAGACCTAAAATCACTACACTCATCACATGTCGTTGGGTACATTTTTACATCATCAAACGCAATTTTGAAATATGTATTGTTATAAAGATGATGATCGGGTGACTTTGACACATGGAGTTTTGACTGTGAGTGATAGATATGGGATTTGTCCCTCCTAAGGGAGTATGATATCCTGGCCACTTGATGAGTGAGACTGAGAAAATCATGGCCATGCTCATGTGAGTCAATGTGTGACATTGAACTTACATATATCTCAGATAGTCTACTCTGGATCAAGAAACATGGATTGAACATTTGTATAGGATGACATGTCCATGCCTCAAGTTCAATATGGATATCAGTGACAAAGGAACCATACATTCACTGTAACACCAATTGCAGAATGTAGGGTTGAAAGTTGTTCTCTAACTTTCCTTTTCACTTGGGTAGCACTAATGTGCGACTAGGCACCGACTCTTTGCTTGTGAAGTCATAAGTGGTTATCGACTTTCACTTCCAATGTGAAATGGGACATATAGGGTCACACACATAGGATTAACCTAGAAGAGGAGTTTATCCACAAATGATGTTTAGATTGATTACTAAAGTATTTAGGTATTCAATTAAACATTGAATCAATAGACTTGACTCAGAATCATCAAGTTCAAATGTTGAACCAATTGATTAGAGTGTCAGATTGATTGAGAACTGCATTAACTGAGTTATGCACAACCTGGACCACCAATCGACCGATTTGCTGGGTGAACCGATCCACTCATGGTTAGTGATACAACCAGTTCTCCTGCTCAGGAGGATGAAGGTCAACCGCAATCTGGGTCAGGACCAGGAGCTACACAGACACCGTCCAAATCTAGGTGATTGAAGACTACACTAGTTGTGAGGTATTGTCACTGAGCAAGCCTCGGGACTAGGTACACCTTGCTAAAACCATCCTTCCTATTTCATATTCGTTGATGCGATCTGCTATTTTATGGGTTTGTGGTGAGAAACTTTTTGTTTCCGATGCCTTCTCTGTCCCACTAATCCCAACAGAAACAATGTCTTTGTTTGACATGATCAAGAGGTTTAATTTGTACATGGATATAATCTTACTCCAGTTCAGCTTTTCTAAAATTTATGAAATCATGGTCTCCTCGCTCAAGAAGGGGATGAACCACTTTGCACTGGTCATGTTTCATAACATCGTCATCACTATTTTCATGGCACCCTTTGCCTTGTACTTTGAGAGGTTCCACAAGGATATATCTTTCACAAGAACAAATAGAGTATCATGGTAAGGAATCTTCTCTTGGATCACGTTTTCCCTATTCTAAATATCGAGATGCTCTTGTGGGACAACCAACGTTGGGTGCCCTAGGTGACAGTGAGTAACTGAATGAATCATCCAAGGTCAGGAGGAACTCATGGATCCATCGCATGGGCATTCTAAGAATAGGAGGTGGGAGTCAATGCTCTGGTGGACCCACTCATGGTGCAACCTAGGTTCTGTGTGAGGAAGAAGAAGCAGACTTGAGAAATCACATGGCTATCCCAGACTGAGCGTTATAAGGTATGATGTGTTGGTCTTTTATTCACTTTGTTTCTCCTTTCTACATGGCCATGGATTCTGAGATGGTGTGAGCCCATTTTCTTAGGCCAGCCTCATGACATGTTGGGATTAGTAATTGCTGATGTGGCCTCTCTTGTTTGGCCCAAATCTAGTTGTCTTGCAATTAATGCAACAATTAATGGCAGCTCTCCTGATGGTGATCCCAAATATGGAATTGATCAAGAAAATGAGTAGATTCAATATAAAATATAATCAAGGCCTAGTTCTGATCTAGTTCTAAAAGTATTTATGATATATGAAAATAGTGTGATAAGTACATAACCCTTAGCTTTGATAAATAACATGTTGAATGCATTGAATAAGTTTAATCTTTCATATAAATTGATATTGTTGATTATAATGAGATCCTAAGATAATGAAGATGATGATGATGTATACTTAGGGTTTCTAAAGCTTTTAGAACATATACATGTGAATTAGGGTTTTGAAATGAATGCTTATAATATGCTATGATCTTAATCCACACAATTTGATCTATGTGTTCATAATAACATGATATGTTAGATCTATGAGTTAGGGATACACATAATGTTAGTTAGGGCTCCTAACACTTGGAAACAATGATGTGATTGAACTAGGGTTTGATACCCTTGTTCCTAGTCCACACCCAAGATGACCCTAAACCCTAGTTTAGGACCTATGTTAGGCTTAATTGGTGTCATGCGAATTCAATGGTGACACATGTAGAATGGATATTTTAAATATTTTAGATTGATGATTGGATTGTATAAAGTACACTTGAAGTATGACTGCATCTCTTATGCATGAAAGAGGTATGTGGTTGTTTATGAAAGATCACACATATCAAATACCAAAGCATGTTAAATATTTCTCAAAGTTTGATGAAACAGATTATTGGGTGTTTATTTACTTCTTCTTCATTATAATACCACTATGACTATCACATGAAGAAACCTAAAGGTAATCCAAACCCTAGGTAAGATCTACCAAGGGGTAGTTCACCTAAGTTCAATGATGGATAGAGAAAAATTATTACATTCAAGGTGGTATGACAAACATGGGTTAGTTTATCTAAATAAAAATTCATATATATTTGAATGTTAAATATATGTTGTTATCACACAATCGTACTTTTTAATGTACTGATATACACAATATAGCAATATATTGATCCATATTTTTTTTGTAAGTGTTTTAGGTGACTGTCTTATATAAAGATATGAAGACATGAAGATTGTGACTTTAATGTATCTCCTCACTTTTGTCAATTTCTCTCCTGTTTTGGCATTGTACCAATTTATTTACTTATCTCCTCTTTTGGTATCATGTGAAGGCTAGTAAGAGTTTGACACATTGAAAGCAGGTGTGGTTTTATGGAAACTGGTCGAAGGCGCCACCCCCATGGATGATAACATTCATAGGTGCTGCATCGCTATGGAATCTAGATGATCATGCTATCAGGATCGAGATATAGAAGACGTGTATCACCTTTTCTTCCATGGGGAGACGGTGAGGTTCCTTTGGAGGATCATCAAGAGTATCACATGTGAATTAGCCTTGCGGGATATGGTGTCCTTAATCTGATGGTGCCAATAGAAGCAGAAAAAGTCACCCAAGGCATGGTTGGCTATCAAGATGGCAGCCCTTATCCCATGGAGGAAATGGAGGATTACATGTGCGGCCAGGTTTGATGATAGGCCATTTCCCCAGCCTCAAAATGGTCTACAATCACTTTTCCCCTAAATAGGATGATGGAAACCAGATGTTTTACAGTGATAGAGACACCAAAGTTTTATAGGGTAATCCAAGCTTTCGACATTAATGACCCATGACTGAAAATGCAATGGATCCCCTGATTCAGTAGAGCCCACCCAATTTGGCCAATCTTAATATGAATGTCATGATTGGTAGGTGTCAGGTCCCCACCGTTATAGTACACAAATGGGCGATAGGAGTAGTAAACAATAGTCATGGTTATACCGGGCTTGCCTTTAGTGCATGGCTTCATGTTACTGGTTTTACCTTGGCCTATGTGCTCGCCTGTGTCATGGGTCTGAAGTTAGTAGATGACAAAATCTCACTCTCTCCATTTTTGAGGTGGATGAGTGGTATGTGCATGATATCCTTTGGAAGGGATCAATTGAACCTTGGCGCGTGACCCCTTTTGTCGGAGAATTACACAAGGAATTGGAAGATTTAGATATGTATGGGGTAGCCACCTTAGAGAACTATTTATGTACACAGAACCTACCACCCTTCCCATGAGGGTCAGAGGGATGATCATCCTAGAGGGATGATCTATCCCATACATAGAGGTGGTGAGATCTGATAGAGAAATCTGATAGTTTAGTGTGTCCTTTTGTTGACCATGATCGATGTAGTACTAAGATGCCTTGCGACCTACATGAGGGGGTAGGATGAATAAAATTTCCCCTGGGTTTTAATAAAAAAAGGGTTAACTCACAACCTTCTATACTGTAAAGAGTGAGACTCGAAAGGGGATCCATTCAAAATGATATAATACAAGAGCCATGTAATAATAAAGCAGCGGAAACAAAACTATTACAAAGTTACTTCATGATTCATTTATACAATTGTTCCTCACCATAATAGGTGATTTTCAAAAACTTGAACTAAGTACAACTAAAGCCAGTAGTAGAGGGTAACCCAGCCATTCCAAGCTATCCTTCAGTCCATGTCATGTTGGTGATCTTTTTGATCTCTTGTCTTCTAATGTACCTAAACCTCGGTGGAAGGGAACATCACCTAGAACATAGGAAACAACATAGAGATCAGCAAAGGCTGAGTATGTACACATAATAAACTTTGGGCATTATATTGGGGTAAAAGTGCTAAAAGAGATGTTCCCACAAGAAGGGGGCTATTTGCAATTAGGTAAGTTCAAGAGAAATGTAACAAAGAAATTAGGCATATTAAATTTAGATTACAAGCATAATAATAAAGAGTGTCTTGCCATAACAATCATCCACAGATTCACATTAAAACAATAAATATTTACATGCATAACAGTTTAGACTAAATATACCTAAATTAGGGACATAACACCATAGGATCATGGCCTAAAAGAAATAAGGGTGGAAATGCACATCCCAGGCGGAAATGCACGCCCTATATAAGTATGGTTGTACATAAGTACCACTATTCTAGATATTCTAGTCAAACATGTAGCATGCATAAAATAGAGAGGTAAGACTAGCAGTTCAGTCAATTCGTCATAAAATGACAATCATAGCAAGGGGTTCCAAGAACCCATATAAATAGAGTAGTTCATCAACCACATGAATATAATGAATAAGGAACATGAGATATGAATGTCCAAGTAAATGAATTTCAAGTGGAATTAAAAGTTCAAGAGATGCCTCATTAAAAGAAAAGTATGTTTCAGTCAAATAATGTCCAAACTAAAATAGAGGATGTACATACCTTGTATCTTTGCCTAACAAGTCCATGGTCACAACCCTAGGTTCATGCTTGTGTTCAAAACACCTATTACCAATACATATCAGGTTTAGTGTTTAATTGCACTGAATGTTCAAACCCTAAAATTTACTTTTAACTCTTAACTTAATGTTCTCTCTGTAATACCATAGGGCCACTTATTATTCCTAGCATCATGTTTATCATGCTTATTAGTATATGTGGACGTTTTATTACTGAATTCTTGAATATATTCTAAATGCAAGTGGGTAATATATGGATAACTGGGATGAGTATAATCCATTCCAACATACTGCTCAAAATAGGTCAATCCATATAAAGATACTCTCTTAATCTAATTTGTATCCATCAACTATATAGGTGTGATATGTAAATGTATATGCTTGCATGTATGTGCATATACATATTTAGGTCTCTGTTCTCTTGGGATTCACATTCAAATAGTTGGTCAACTAGGTTAGGTTGTCATTATAACTAAGTATGTTAAGATTAATACATAATGTCTTAACCATTATCAATTCTATTTCAAGATATTATTGTCGACATTAATATTCTAACTCAAAGATATTTTCCTTGATGCCTCTATAGTATATTCCTTGGGTTATAAAAGGAACTTAGAGCTTATTTAATGTTTATGTTCATATATTTCCTTTACTGTGTTATTATTAGAACATATATGCTCAATATTATGTTTAAGATGCCTTTTAGTGGTCTAATGGTTCCATGTATTAACACTATCAGGATTTGTGGCATTGATATTAATCTAGTATATAACTTTATGTGTACATGTATTAAGATGATGGTATTAGGATATTACATCAAATTGATTGTTATCTTAAGGATGCATCAATTGTTATCATCTCTAAGATGTCATTTAATCTATCCTCTTGAATGAGTTTCTAAAATGCAATGTATAGAAAATAATTTACTGACCTGCATTACTCGACACTTCCTGATCTTTGATGATCATTCAAGTACAACCACCACTAGATTGAGGTGTTTTGCTTCATGGCTATCAAGCAACCCTACGATCCAGGTGACAACTTGGTCAAAGTTCGAGGCTGGCTAGACACCCACCTAGGAGGAGGACAACTCATTATTGACTTGTCATCGAGATTGTAGGTCTTGTAACTTCAGTTGACAACTCAGTAGTTGGAGACTTGGGCTACAAATTTCTACTGTTAATGACTGATGGGACCTTGTCGATGGAGGGATGAACGGGCGAGAGGATTATCCATGGGCATATCATGGATTACACCATGGATTTAGACTGCAATGGAGGTAACAAATTGGTATGCAAGGTGTAATGAGATCCATGGACTATCTACAGGTCTGAAGTTCTCCCTCAAGAATGTTAGAGGGCAAAGCTAGTAGTTTTGTATTGCAGGTCATGGTGATGGTGGGTTTGTTGGGCTGCTGCCTTATTGTAGGGCTCTGTGGAGTTCGTGGTAGGGTTTTTTTAGTAGGTTGCAATATGGGGAAGGAGAAGAGGAGAAGGGGAGATGGAGGAATGGTCATCACTGGCAAGGTTTCTCTGATGCAGGGTACCTGTGCAGAGAGCCTGGCAATGACAACTGGTGGCAGCCATGTCTGCGTGAAGGAATGTGGATGGAGTGACTTGGCTTTAGCTGGTGAACACTGGAGTTAGATACATGGGTAGACAAGGTAAGGTCAGAGGAAGAAGAATATCAGAGATGTCACTGTTCTGTGTGGTACCAGATCTTGCGTTGTAGGTTGACGATGAAGTTGTGGATTGATCTTGATGGCATCATTGTTGGTGGAGGTATCTACTCTAGATTGGCTTGATTGCAGTGCGAATAGAGATGAGTAGAAGAGGTTGTTGGCACTCCCTAGAGATGCTCGCACTATCTGGAGAGGCTCAGCTGCTGCCTAGTGTTGCTTGGTGATGTTGGGCGTAGGTGGAGGAGAGGTGCCAGTCGGCGGCTATTCTTTCAGCCAGGGTGACTGGTCACAGATTCAAGAGGAGATGATGAACCTGGTACGGAGGAGGAAATAGGAAGGAGGCATCTAGCTCTCATCCTACTCGTGGCAATGGTCCTGATGATTGGAGGAAGAAGGCGCCATTGCCCTATGCCTCAAACCACACTTTTCCAATCACTCACCAGAGACATGGTGTTGCAGGTTTGATGCGAGGAAGAAGAAGAGGCTACGAGGGGGGTATGATAGCTTGATGAACCTGGAGTGGTGGTGGGCTTGAGAGGACGTCGATGGATTCATGGTCAGCATCATCGATGGTAGTCGGGGGTGCCGAGCAGGCCACGTGGAAGTGATCATGTATTGCAGGTGGCATCCGATGACTAAGGGTAGGAGAGAAAGAGTGGGACTACAGGGAGCTAGTGCTATAAGAGGAAGGAAGTAAAGGATGAGGAGAAGAGGGAGAGGAGAAGAGAGAAAGACAGAGGAAGTAGGAGGAGGAAGATCTGATGGCTGCGGTAAGCTATTGCGGAGAGGAAGGAGACATAGTCATACATGGAGTAAATCAATCACGTGACCAGGAGAATTAAGCAGTGGAAATATAATGTAATAATAATTTGATGGAAAAAACATAGATATTTTAGATACTTGCTCTTTTTAATTTGATTGAAGGAGTGAACAAAGTTTGATTGACATGAAAAATGACCAATAGACTAATTAGGACGCCACGAACCCATATTTGAACTCAATTTCTCCTTCTAGAAAAGGTATGATATTCTTTTTCATTATTTGGATTACATTTCATTTAATGTGTTTATTTTCTCCTATCAGCCAATTTGATACGATTATTCAAAATTCATATAGTTCCTTTCTTCAAATATATTTAGTAAGACTTTAGAGTGTCAATGTAAGTCTAAGACTCATTGATTGATAAATTTTCATATTAAACCCTAGTATCAAATTTATTTGTTTATTTTATCCTAACACATTTTAATTTAGGAGAAATAATACCATATATTAATACAATTGAAATGTATATAAGATAAGATAGGTCTAGATAATGTACATATATTTTTGAGTATGTTACATATACTATACGGAATCATCCGCTGGAGGTGTATTTTTCTATTAATAAGGGTAAAATATAACATTTTCTTTTATTGTTTGAGATTACAGCCTGATCTTTGTGTGTATCATATTTTAGAACCTTCTCATTTGTCTTTGGGTATAAACATGTAGTGTTCTTAAGCCCATGCTATGGGAGGGGCTGTATAAAATGTTTTTCTTTATTTTGTTGAATACTATAAAGGAAATCCCATGAAATAAGTAAAATGAAATGTTAGACTTCATTTTCTGAAATCACAAATCTGTCCTTGTGTGTGTAAAATATAATTTCATCTTTGTTTGGAAATATAAAATGGTCCTTGATGCTTAAATAAGTACAAACAATCATAGTGTTTATGTGCAACACATGTGTTTATGGGAGGATTGTATTGAGATAAATATATATATATATATATATCGCAAGATATATATCTCAATAGATTCGTATATAAATTTTTCCTTTACCTTTTCAAATATTACATAGGAAACACCATAAGAGGGTTAAATGAATTGCTTGCCTTCATTTATTTGAATTATAAATTTGTCCTTGTGTGATTTTGTTGAACTTCTAATTTGTCTTTGGGTATACACCCACAGTGTTCTTAAGCTCTTGCTATGGGATGGGCTATATAAAATGTTTTTCTTTATTTTGTTGAATACTATAAATGAAATCTCGTGAAATAAGTAAAATGGAATGTTAGAGTTCATTTTCTGAAATCAAAAATCTATCCTTGTGTGTAGAAAATATAATTTCATCTTTTTTTGGAAATATAAACTTGTCTTTGGTGTTCAAATAAGTACATACAATTATAGTGTTTATGTGCAACACATGTGTTTATTGGAGGATTTTATTGAGATAAATATATATCTCAAGATATATATCTCGATAGAT
Organism: Alisma plantago-aquatica; assembly: GCA_963693085.1. NCBI lineage: Eukaryota > Viridiplantae > Streptophyta > Magnoliopsida > Alismatales > Alismataceae > Alisma > Alisma plantago-aquatica. The sequence goes on along the minus strand of OY856414.1, from coordinate 52,363,952 downwards.
TTGTATACAACTTTTTCCTTTACCTTTTCAAATATTACAAAGGAAACACCATAGGAGCGTTAAAGGCATTGCTTGTCTTTATTTATTGGAATTTTAAGTTGGTCCTTGTGTGTATAAAACAAATATTTTTTCCTTTATTTTATAAAAATAAAAATTGGTCTTTGTGTGTTCCATAAGTATATTCAACCATAGTTATCTTAACCCTCATGCAGCACATGTATTTATGGGAGGGATTGTATAGAATCTTTCCTTTTTTATTGCAAAATACAAATCTGTTATATTCTAATAAGACAATCGTGCATTATACGTGTTTATGTCTAGCATCATGATTACATAATACTAAACTAAATGTATTTTCATACAATAAATGTAAATATTGAATCAAACTCCTTCCATAGACCTAAATCCATGTGATACACAATTTCCTTATTTAATTATGATGACTATTTTTTAACTCAAAAAGAAAATCATAGAACCCTCCCACGCTCTATCATAGATATTGTATAAACATGTGCATCATAAGAATGACTTATTAGGATACAAGGTCTGTAATTTGAAAATATAAAATAAAATATTGCACAACATTTAATATACTCTTGCATATATAGTATAAGTATGTCTCAATTGTGCTTATCCTAACATGCACGTACTAGTATACATCATCAATGCTCAATCTATGACAGTTACATAAGCTTCCATCATTATTTGCATAATATACACATCTGTGTTAGCATTATGAACTAACAAATTATTTTTATTGACCCACTATTTACCATCTATAATATGAGTTATATGTGATTTATTAGGAAATTCCTTCTAAATCATAGTCAACTTTCATGATGGCATTAAATTATAATCATATTCCTTTATTTATTTATTTTTGGTGTGAGCTTATGAAATGAATTGGTTGTATATAAGTCCAAATTCAGACTAAATCAAATCTTACCAGAATGGTGCTAAACTAGAAAAAAGGAAAGTTCTTGAATAAGGATGAAAAATATGAACCAGACTAGAACTGGTCGAATCACTAATATTCTAGATAATTATAAAATATAAAAGAACCTTGTATTCATTTGATTAGTCACTGATTTTTCCATAATGTTTTAAATTAGAAGTTTAAAAATATAATTAAGGTAATTTATTTGGGTACTTTCAAGTCTTGTAATACTTTGTATAACCTACTTCTTTCCTATATATACATGTTTATTCATAATCATGTGGTTCACAATAACTATTTTGGTTTCTAAACATCAATGACAAATATTTTTTCATGTGAAATATTGAAACACAACTTTCTCATCTGTGTATGTGACTTTAGCTCATGTTGATGTTTTAAAAATATTTACTTCTAAGTCTTGAATAATAATGTTGTATAAAGTGATATATAAGTTCTAGTTCGTAGAATTTCATTGTGTATTCCACTACGGACGACCCTTTACAAATATTAAGTAACAAAACATTTATTTTATTTGTTTCTTACATGTTCCAAAATATCGTATATTACCTGGTCTAACCAGTCTAGGTTGATTTTGGACCAGAGTTCTGACCCAGGACCAAAATCACAAAAAATAAAGGATTGAAGACCAAGTCAAAGTTGAAGTCAATCCTAAATAAGACGACCATAGTTCACCACTATGGTCAGGTATATGCACATGCCTAGAGACACCCTTGGATTTGAACTAATCCACTGATCTGAACCTATATTTGTATACCCCTAGACACGAATCATAATACATTTCACTTTCCATTCAATGGTGGAGCTCAAGTAACTATCAAATTTAGAGACATACTCTACCAACTTGACTTCACAATGTAAATTTTGGAATGGTTATAAAATAGTTGACATAGTTGGATTTTGTACCTTTTCTTTTAATCCAAGAATTTATATGTTTCTATCTATTTCTCCTTATTACGCTACATGGTGTATGTAATGTCCTAGATAAACAATCAAGGTGTGATCCTTGTTGTCTCAATAATGACATTGATTTTATGGCACATGGAAATTACAATATCTACTCCATCAATTATCATATTGTGAGGCATAGTTAATATACAACTTTTTTAGAGGAGTAGATAGTATACTTTAACATGTTTTATTTTCTTAAAGTAACTTCATCATCATCATCATCATATAAGCATCAGTCCCAACTATGTTGGGGTCAGCTACATGGATCCTTCATTTCCATTCAGCTCTATCATGGGCCATATTCTGGTTGAGATGTAGAGATTCAAAATCTCTCTTTATAAGCTCATCCCATGTTAATTTAGGTCTTCCTCATCTTCTATTTATTGTGCTTGAGTCAATAGCATTGCTTCATATAGGCACATTAGTCAATTTTCCTTGCATAAGTCTGTACCATCTGAGCCAGCCCTCATGCAACTTGTCCTCAATGCTCACCACCCCGACTTTATTTCTGATATAATCATTTCTAAATCAATATTTTCTTGTCTTCCCACACATCCATCTCAACATATGCATTTCATCCACGTTCATCTTCTTGAGACTTTATTTCTTCACCATCCAACATTCACTCCCATAGAGCATGGTTGGTCGTATAGTCGTTCCATAAAAGTTACTTTTTAACCTGAGAGGGATCTTCCGATCACATAATACTCCAGTTGCACTCCTCCATTTCAACCATCCTATAGTGATCCTATGAAAAACATCATTTTGTACATCCATGTCTATTTTAATAATAGAACTCAAGTAACAAAATCTATCACATTTTGGTATATCTACTCTGTCCAACTTGGTTCCATCATTCACACTAAGGGATTATCTGAAATTGCAATGCATATATTCATCTTTGCTCCTACGAATCACCAATCCATTTGATTCCAATGCCTCTCTTCACCATTCAACTTTATCATTTAATCCATCTTTAGTTTCGTCAATCAAAATAATATCATCAGCAAATAGCATACACCAAGGAATATCATCTTGAATGTTCTTTGTCAGCTCATCCATAATGAAAATGAACAGATATGGGTTGAGTGTGGATCCTTGGTGTACCCAAACTATGATAGGAAAATTTGGTGTCTCTCCTCTAGGAGTCTTCACACTTGTAGTAGAACTATGGTACATGTCTTTGATCAAGTCAATGTACTGAATTGGCACACCCTTTTTTCAAAACCATCCACGACACTTCTCTGGGTACTCGATCATAAGACTTTTCCAAATCAATAAACACTATATGAAGATCTCTTTTGCTTTCTTTATACTTCTCCATAAGCCTCCTTATCAGAAAAATAACATTTTCTGTTGATCTTCTAGGCATGAAACCAAATTGGTTGTTTGATATTGTGTTATAGATCTTAGCCTCTGTTCAATAATCCTCTCCCAAAGATTCATTGTGTATGACTCATCAACTTGATATCTCTATAGTTTGTGCAGCCTTGGACATCCCCTTGTTCTTGTAGATTGGGACTATAGTACTATTTCTCCACTCATCTGACATCTTCTTGGTCTTCATGATCTTATTAAAGAGATTTTTAACCACATAACTCCTTCATCCGCCATATTCTTCCATACATCAATGGGAATGTCGTTTGGTTCGCATGCATTTCTCATTTTCTTCTTCTTCAAAGCATTCTTGACTTCAAATGGTGAAACTCATCGTGCGTAAATGATATCTCTTGTATTCATGTCATATGAGTTTCTAACATTATTTGTAGTATCTCCATTGAAAAGCTTATGGAAGTAATTTCTCCACTGGTTCTTGATATCATCATCCTTCACCAACACCCTGCTATCTTTAGTCTGGATGCATTCACTTGACTCAAGTCTCTTCCTTGTCTTTCTCTTATATGAGCCATTTTATATATATCTTTTTCCACTTCTCTTGTATCCATCTTCTTATAAATATCATCAAAGTATCTAGACCTTGCCTTCTGAACAACCTTTTTAGCTTCTTTCTTTGCTTTATTGTATCTTTGGAACATTGCATCATCTCGAGATTTGGGCAAGCTCCTATATATCTCCCTTTTCTGTTTAATAGCCTTATGTACTTCATCATTCCACCACCAAGTCTCTTTTTGTGGAGGCCCACAACCTTTGGACTCCCCCAAAACCACTTTGGGAAAAAATTATGCAGGATCTCATGTTATGACACATAGTATTAACATCAGAGTCCAAGTTCTAAGTTCCCTCCTTGGTGATTTTATCATGAAAAGACAATTTCTTTTCTCCTTTAAGATTCCACAACTTGATCTTGCTATCTTAGTTTCTTTTCTGATTGCCTTTATTGATCTTCATGTTAATATCCAAAACCATCATCCTATGTTGGGTCATGAGTTCTTCTCCAGGAATCACTTTCCAATCCTTGCATATATTACGATCCATCTGTCTTGTAAGGAGATAATCAATTTGGCTACAACTGTACCCACTCTTGAAAGTAATCTTATGAGATCCTCTTTTCTTGAAATGGGTGTTTTCCAAAGTCATATCATATGCAACTCTAAAATCTAAAATCCTCTCTCCTTCTCCATTTATACTGCCATATCCAAAACCACCATGAACTCTCTCGTATCCAGCATTGCTACTCCCTACATGTATATTTAAATAACTCCTAATAATAATCTTCTCCTCAGTCAGTATTCGCTGCATTAGTCATCCATGTCATCCCAAAATCCTTATTAGCCTCCTCGTTAAGGCCAACTTGGGAGGCATAAGCGCTAATAATGTTAAAAATATTTCCCCCAAGAACAACCTTGATAGCTATGATTATACCACCCATCCTTGTGATCTTTACAACATCATCCTTCAACATCTTATAATTTACATTATAAAAATTCTACTTTATCCTTGATGTACACCTATATTTATAAGAAGCATTTTGTCTATTAACCCAATATGTCTTTAACTTATTCACCTTAGGAATAGGAGGCATGTTTTTATCTTTAGATTTTAGTAGCATAAAGATTGATTTGTAATTTAGAAAAATGAAGACTTCTAAATATTTCATGGAGATTCTTATATAACTAACATAAACCCATGCTATGTATAATTGCCTTTGTAGTCTAAAATGAGTAATATATGTGTTAAACTTAACGAACAAATAAGAGAGGATGCAATAAATATATACAATATATATTAATCACACACATAAGTATTGATTTTTAATCCCAAAATATAATAGAGAAAATTGCATTGAGTCCCCACCATGGTCTTTCTAATATAGTGCAGATGAGTCTCCTTATACAAGATATAATTTTAGAAAGTAAAGACAAAAATATGGTGTACCACACAGGGACCAGTTTATGATGTTAAAATAGTGGAGAAAATTGTGTTGCGCCCTCCTTGGGCTTTCTTATATAGTATAGATGAGTCTCCTTGCACAATATATAAATCTAAAAGTAAAGATAAAAGTAGGATGTACACACATAGGAACTGATTTGTAATTATGAAAAAATGAAGAAAATTGCATTGAGCCCCCTAGGCAGGCTTTCTTATATAGCATAGCTGAGTCTCCTTATACAATATACAATTTTAAAAAGTAAAGATAAAAAGTATGGTACACACAAGGATCAGTTATGATTCCAAAAAATAATGGAGAAATTGCATTGAGCTTGTCTGTTATCTTTCATATATATAGTATAGATGAGTCCCCTTTATACAATTATACTTTTAAAAAGTAAAGACAAAAATATGGTGTACAAATAGGGACCAATATGTGATTCCAAAAATAATGGAGGAAATCGCATTGAGCCTCCTCTGTGGACTTTCTTATATAGTACAGATAAGTCTTTTTATATAATATATAATTTTAAAAAGTAAAAAGAAGTATGGTGTACACAAAGGGACCGGTTTGTAATTTTTAAAAATAATGTAGAAAATTTCATTGAGCCCTCTATATGGGATTTCATACAAAATAGACGAGTCTCCTTATACAATATATAATTTAAAAAGGTAAAAACAAAAGTATGGTGTACACACATAGGGTGTGGCTCCTCATTCCAAAGAGTAATGGAGTAAATTATATTGAACCCCCTCCATGAGTTTTCTTAAGTATTATAGATGAGTCTCGCTATATAATATATAATTAGAACTGTAAATTGATATTCAATATCCACACATCTGATTCACATTTGAGTTCAAAATTAAAAGAAAAAAAATTCACATTTTGCCGATTTAGATTCGAATACCATACACGGTATCTAGATAATTTTAGATCAGATATTGGATATTATAATATTTTCTCTGAGAAATATTTGTATCTGAACATATATTTGGTAAAACTATATAAAACCTTAGGGTCCTTTTTGGTTTGGGATCTAATCATGACCAATTTACTATCTCCACATAGGCATAAATCTCAACCAACTCAATTGCACTCTAACCCTTTTTGTTTGAAAAAATAGACTAACGGAGTCTGTTTCAGATTCCATAATGCTTTTATCAGATACAAAGTTATCATTGGGCATGGTGATGGAAATTTTAATACAAATAGTGATTTTATGCTACTTTTTGTTACTCCACTTTAGGTCAGAGTTATAGAAATGTGTTGTGATGAAAATATTATTTTGAATATTGAATCTCAATGTTACTATCAAATGGAACTTCAAATTCAGATATTATCTGAATTCAAATATTTTACATTTGAATTCGGTTTTACATATAAAATTTGATGGAGATCAAATGGAAAAAATCATATAGGTATTATATATATATATATATATATATATATATATATAGAGAGAGAGAGAGAGAGAGTCTAGCTAGAATACACTCGAGTGTACAGATCGCATGAATACACTCAAGTGTGTTTGCATATCAAGACTATTTTTTGCAAAATATAAACCATTGATCTTCACCGTCATACTATAACTAGGCTACATATAAATTTGGAGCACATTTGGATGAGTGTAAGTCACTCATCCAAGGACAATAAAATTGATGTGTGAAACTAATTTGAAATGCATAATTTTTTCGGTCGTTTTAACATGACCTATAAATGTCTAAATGTGCTCAAATTTTGTGTATGTTCTATTCACAACATGTTTAAGAAGATCAACATATTAATTTTTTGTAAAAAATATTGCATCATGAAAAACTACTTGAGTGTATTCTACTCTAAATACACTCAAGTGTATTATAGCCTGACATTATATATATATATATATATATATATATATATATATATATATATATATATATATATATAGTCAGGCTAGAATACACTCGAGTGTATTCGGAGCAGAATACACTCAAGTAGTTTTTCATGATGCAATATTTTTTTCAAAAATCTAATCCGTTGATCTTCTTAAACATCTTGTGAATAGATCATACGTAAAATTTGAGCACATTTGGACATTTATAGGTCATGTTATGAAGACCGCAAAAAGTATGCATTTCAAATTAGTTTCGCCCGTCAATTTTGTTGCCCTTGGATGAGTGACTTACATTCATCCAAATGAGCTCAAAATTTATATGTAGCCTAGTTATAGTATGACAGTGAAGATCAATGGTTTACATTTTGCAAAAAATAGTCTTGATATGCAAACACACTTGAGTGTATTCGTGCGATCTGTACACTCGAGTGTATTCTAGCCGGACTCTATATATATATATATATATATATATATATATATATATATATATATATATATATATGTGTGTGTGTGTGTGTGTGTGTGTCTATGTGTGTGTGTGTTTATGTGTGTGTCTATGTGTATGGCATATAAGTTAATCCCTCCTTCTTCTAGGCCCTATTGGATTATGTTAATATCCAATACCTCTTTCCTCAATTAAAATTCTTCAGGAATAATCGACGCCAAATAGTATCATGAATGTGTTAATACCCTTTATATATGTACCCTTTATAATATTGACTCCAAATAGTATCATGAATGTGTTAATACCCATTACATATGTGGTAAAATTACCAAAAATCGTCACTAACATGGATTAATGTACAAATAACCTTAATGATAAGTTTCACACCGAATTGACAGTCTGAAATAGTAGTAGGAGTATAACATGAAACAAATTGATTTAATGTGTAACTAAATGTCACAATTGAGTAATTATGATGATTAAATACATTAATGGGATGCTTAATATACAATAATGAAATATAATATTACACATTTTCAAAATTTGAAGTTAATGCAAAATACATATTCCTCACCCTTCAATTAGCTAAAAACACCAATTTCGAACTAATTTAGATATCAAATACCCACCCAATTTAACTAAAAAAGGAAAACATAAATGGAATTATTAATCTCTAAAGTCCATGTGTTTAATAGTAGTTGACCTATCAGGTGGAGCCTTTATCTCCTTTGGCTCATGCCCACACAACTAATGACTGGGATATTCTTTCAGACCGGGTCCATTGGATCTGGAGATCTAGGTATTGGCTTCCTTCCCTGAAAATAGCTCCTCCACATGCGACGCTGACTGGGGCAACGATCCTCAATGTAAATCCCTCTCCTTGATCGGTAGCTTCATCTATTACTCCTCCTACCTATTTCACTATTTGCGAGCAGGTCCTTCGTAATCCCTCCTCTCACTCTAAAGACTTGTCCTTCCTAGATTACCTCTCCTTCTTCTAGTTATAACCTACCAATCACGAACAGCTTCCTCAGCATGACCGACTTCCACTAAATTCTTTTCTTTCATCACGACATCTACCTCCACCAATGCTTCCTCTCCCTATTTCTGGCATCCATGGTAGTGATTCATGTTGTCGTATGTAGTTGACAGAGGATTGGCAGATTCTAGGTCAAAACCCTTGTCCTCTTCTTCTCCTTCCTCCTCCTCATGTCTTCCTCAACCTCTCCCTATCTACCTTTCTCTCTCGTCTCTTACTTAACCTAGCCCCAGCCACCCACTTCTCATCCCCTGTATGCGAAGTGGCTATGATTGTAGGTTATTGTCACCGCCTTCTGCATTGGTTGGTAGGGGTCATGTTGGCACTTGCAACAGTGGAGCCCCACTTCATCTTCACCATAGCAGCCTCAAATGTTGGTCCAACATCTACCATAACCTCTTCCTCCTGCCTTCACCACAACCTTCGAACTTGAGGACCTACAAATGGAGTGACCCGACTACAATGAAACATAGCTCCTGGTCTGGTGAATCATGCCTGCAACTTGACCACCTACCTTCCTAAGAAATGCATCCCATGTAACATCTTGGATTTTAGCCTCTAATTAACTATTAATCATAGAGATTAAAACCTAAGGGTGTTACGAAAGAAGCATCAAGAAATAGATAGCAACCACAAAACTTTGTTACATCTTCAAATGTTGTATTACCTTAAATAATTTACATCAATGTTTCAAACATTACATTCACTTGATTAGCATTTAAACATCTCAACATCAACTAAGCATTTGATCACATTAGCCTGATGTTGCTCCCGCCAGAATCTAGTCAGAAAAGACACACAATGAAACTTGAATCATTTTGCAACCTATGGTGCGAGGGGAACAAGAATCGTAGCAAGAGGAATAGACAAATGTCTAAGTATGGAGAGGCATAAAAGTTTAAGTGGATCATATAAATATTAAAACATTTGATAACATGAGACAAATATTTGTAAATGGAAAGAAGCATAGAAGCAAAGTGTATGGTGTGAAAGTTGGAGCATGTAATAATGAAATAAAACACATAATAAGAGACCAAAAATGTATGAATCATTTTATTGTTTCATTCTCCACTCAGACCAGAGGGATTGTTAACCAATCCTAGATCCATCTCATGGCTTGCAACCACAGCTAAGGTCACATAGACCATGAGTAACAATAATATATGTATATTCACATGCACACTGTGAAAAATCTTTCCTTTATAATTACTTATTGATTCATCTATACTTGAGTAATGTTTTCTTTGTTATCTTTATTTTCTACATTCATATACTATGTGCCAATTCCAAGTAGAATGTTTTGACTATGAGTTAGTTCTCCTTTCTTTTAATCTAGCCTATATATATTCGTGTCCACCCTAACCCTTTTATCTTTATAAGAATAATTGTTTTGTTTACTTTGTTATATCTTTAATTCAAAATATATTGCTTGAATTTTCTATTTCAAAACTTTAAAATTACTTTAATGATTAACTAAAATTTTCTTTTTCCAGTTAAGTCTTTCCAAAAATATAGGTTATTACATCATTAACCCCTAACAATAAAATTACATCCTCAAAAATTAAACCATATATTACTCATAGTCAACGTACTAGTATATTGATGAGCCTCTTTTTATGTGTGTAATAATGTGAATAACATAGATGATGAACTACATAAACAATTTTACTATGTGTGTGTAAAATCCTTGTCTATCAGAAACATTTTCCTTAATGAATCACATTGAGGTAGTAGTTTTTTTTTATTTTCCATCACAACAGGAAACAATAGTATTATTCTTACTAAATCCAGAGAAGAAAAGTATAGCATCAATGTAATTTCTTTAGCACTGCATCAATGTAATTTTCCATAGCATTTAAATTACACTTTATTATATGTATGTATACTTATGTGCATTTCATAAATAAATGTGGAATGAATTTAAGTTTGGTAAATTCAATTAAATTATTAGGATGTTACAAAATATTTTATTCTCGACACATGAATAATATATTTTTTTGTTTTATTTCTATATCCATTGTATAGTTATTTACCACTCATATTATTTATTCATTCGCACTTGCTACCCATTTTATTTGCTTGCCTTTATTTGAACATTACTTGTTGCATATATTTGTAATGGTGAAAACATTGTCCACTTCTTTTTTATGAATTCTCATTCTTATATTTTATTTTGGAAAGTACCAAGTCTCACGCTTTTTGTTTTTCTTGTTTCAGTTACTTCCTTAAGCTGTTTATCATGAAGTATTATCTTTGTTTGAACCTACCAAAGAGGAGAATATATCCTTGAGAAAATTTTCTTAGCTTTAAAATTAGAACTTATTTTGTGTATAAGTACCATTGATATATGTGATAGATAAATATGTAAGGAAATCAAGTTTGTTAAAGGAAAACATTCATTTTTGACACATATTGATTCATAAGATTCTAATTTTTTATGTTATTTTTATAGTAGTCTACTACTCATATTATTTGTAACTTTTCCTATGTTATTCCTTTTTCTCAAATTGAAGAATAATGTTAAATACATTTGTAATAGTGAGAACATGATCGATCTTTTATTAAATATTATTTTTTAAAGACGTATCAAGATACTTACTTACCTTTAATATAGATACCTCCTTGACCTATTTTAAACAACTATTTGTGAAGGCAATTTTTTTGTAAAAAAGACAAGTAAACAACCCATCTAAAAGAAATTTTCCTTTAATTTTTTATTTTCTGATTCCAATATGTTCTTTTATGTCTTTTCTATCTTACTATTCACATATCTTTACTCATTCCAATCCAACTCTTGAATACTTGGCCAGAGCACCCAAAGTTAGAGTAGATGAGAACCCAAGCTTGATATCAACTTAATTATTCAGGTCCCAAACACCCGGCCAGGGTAGTTGAGAACCAAAATAAGTTACACCAAGTGTTCTTCTTTAAAATTACTTTTCATATACTTTCTACATGAAGCTTCCCATTTTTATTTTCTCTTCTTTCCCAAATAAGGTTCAATGTAACATGTCCTTGCCCTACTCAAAATTATATCGACTCATATAACTAGATCAACATCTTCATGTGAGACCTATATCCATGACATTATACCCATGTACATATTTTATAAGGGTAAAACCAAGTTCTTTTATTGTTTTTCCATAGTAATATGTATTGTGTGTGTTTTAAGTGTTTTCATTGTGTGGTTTTCTAACCATGCTCTGATACCACTTGTAACATCCTAGATTTTAGCCTCTATAATTTACTCTTAATCATAGAGATTAAAACCCGAGGGTGTTATGGAAGAAGTATCAAGCAATAGATATCAACCACAAAACTTTATTACATCTTCAAATGTTGTATTACATGAAATAGATTACATCAATGTTTCAAATATTACATTCATTTGATTAGCATTTAAACATATGAACATCAACTAAGCATTTGAACACATTAGCCTGATGTTGCTCCCACCAGGATCTATTCAGAAAAGCCACATGATGAAACTTGAATCATTTTGTAACCTACAGTGGGAGGGGAACAAGAACTGTAGCAAGAGTTAGACAAATGTATAAGTATGGAGAAGCATAAAAGTTTAAGAGGATCATATGAATATTAAAACATTTGATAACATGAGACAAATATTTGTATATGGAAAGGGACATAGAAGCAAAGTGCATAGTGTGAAAGTTGGAGCATGTAATAATGAAATAAAACACATAATAAGAGACCAAAAATATATGAATCATTTTATTGTTTCATTCCCCACTTAGTCCAAAGGGATTGGCTAGATCTAGCTCATGGCCTGCAACCACAGTTAAGGTCACATAGACCATGAGTAACAATAATATATGTATATTCACATCGCACACCGTCGTTAGACATGTCACATAGATACTAACGTTACACATGTGCTAGTTCTACCCTCACAGCTTCATGTGTCCCACTGCACATAGCTAGTGTAGTTTGTAGGCCTCTGATTTGATACCTACTTGAAGGGTAGTATTGCATACCTTAGTCTGTCCTTGAGGTGGGGTCAGTCTCCAACCATAACTCTCCATGGTCTAGTGGCCTAGTTCAGGTGCTCTCACCTCAGCGGTCGTTATACACAACCTTTGATGATTTATCTCATAGATCAACATCACTTCAACTGCCCTCAAGGTGGGGTAGTTGCAAGGGAAAGGCTATTCCTCCTCCTTTCAAAATCCCAAGGATACGATCTGAATCAAACAAAACATAACATAACATATCAATCTCGATCTTCCGGTCCTCACCAGCATTGGGACTATAACACCAACTCTTCAGTGGTGGAATCTCAACAATAAGCATGTTAGTCATACCAAACCATGATGAAATTCATTGAACATCACAATACATTAGTAAAATCTCATCATTTTAGCATTTTCATCATTTTCTCAAATATATTAAATTTAGTCATGTAAAAGAGTTTGATAAATAGAGCAAGACTTATTTCAAGGACCTATTCCAAAGCTGATTAGATAAAGATAAAAGGAAGAAGTAAAAATGTCTTTGATCTCACTTTTCACAAAAGCCAATGTTTCAATTGAAATAATAGATAATGTATGTAATATTGATTCTCATCAGATCATGTTAATCAAAAGTCCCATTTGACAAAACCACTTGTTATAATAGATAAATTCTTATTGAGGTTGACTTAGCAAGAAAGGGAATTCCAATTTAGCATTTAACTTGAAAGACATGTAATCAATTTTCAATGAGCATTAAAGGCCTTAATGTTACATTATAAATATAAGATACTTAATTTTTAAGATAAAAGAGTGAATACAAATGTAAAAGCTCTAACATATGAACTAATCAACCCTTTGATTATATTTTCATCTTACATTTATGTTATTAATAGATTGTACATGATAATAAACTTGAGAAATGCTCACAAAAGAGGAGAGGAGGTGATGACTCATCAAAAGGGTTGTGATTCCTTACAAAAATGTATGTATGATGTTTATGACTTATTAAAAGACACTCCATACAATGATTTTGGTAGCATCAAAAGGATTGTGCTACAATTTCTATATCAAGATGACTCAAAAGAGGTACTCCATACAACAATTTATGTAGAAATGTGATGACTCAGCAAATGGAATGGTACTCCATACCTTTTCCTTTTGAGGTTTTACACATGTAAGTCATCACTTTGTTATGTAGGGCAATTGATTTCTCCTTTTCTAATCCTCTAGTTATCATCTTGTCTCTCCACCTATATTCACAGCAAATATAGAACCATGATCATGATGATTGAAGTTCACGTGTGAAAGACGGTAGGAGAAGAACTTACGCTTTTAATAATTTTGATCGAAGGAGGGATGGTTATGAAAAAAAAGAAGGGAGACCATGTGTAGGAGATGAGATTGCGTTTTTGTGGGCAAGGAAAGTACCACAACCTCTTTTTGTGGGCAAGGAAAGTATCAAATGGGCTGGTATGGGAGGAAGAACATAGATGATGAAGGAGGAGAAGGAAGATGATGTAGAGGAGTGGGGATGGGGTTTGGAGCTGATGGTGGTTCGTCTACCACTCGACTGGGGTTTATATCTGTGTTTGGAAAGGTCTATTGGCGAAGGTTTCCGGCAATGAGTTTGGTTGGATAAGGATGGCTCAGAGTCTACTTTTCAGCACTTAGTTAATGATGACGGGAGGTTTTTTTTATCTATGATAAGTCCTTTTTTTTCGCAAGTAGCATAGGGACAAGGAATATGATAGAGATTATGATCGTGATCGTGAGCGTGAGCGTGAGCGTGGTAGAGGTTGTGACAGAGATAGGGAAAGAGACAGGGATCGACATATGCTGTGAGATGATGACTATAGCCTGGACAAGAAAAGAGAAGGCAGGGATAGGGATAGGGATAGGGATAGGGATAGGGATAGGGAAGGGAAATTATTCGTAGCGGATCTGTTCTACCAACAATCACATCCCAGTCTCGGGAATATGCGTTCCAATTATTTTCCACACTGTGCGACCCATTTTTCGCACTGTGCGACACGGTCCACGAGAGCGTGAAGAGATAGTGGGCTTGTTGTTCATACATCATAATTGCATATCTCTTTAACCAATTTCTTTTTTATTCTCAATAAAGTACTTTACATGCATGCGCTGAAATAAAACAGTCAATAAAGCAATGCATGCAGCATTATTACGTGTATGCAGTCGCTGCATTAAAGCACTTCAGTGGTCAATAAAGCAATGCATGCAATATTATTATGTGCATGCAACCTCTACACCACTATTAGCATTCATTACTTTTCTTACACCCAAAACAACACATTTAAATTTTTTTTTCTAACTCCCTCTATTTATTGGCAGGATATACTATTTGATACAACTATGTACACATTTATACTCATTTTACGGCTAAGTCCAGAGTCAATACTTGAATATACTCAATGTAGTACTAAAATACATTAATAAATATACTAAATATAAGAAAACACAGTGTGTACAGTCTGAGGTTGATTTGATTAGAGAAACTAAATACAAAATTGGTTGTTTATTATGCTTATATAATTCTTATTATTCATTGTACACATGTGAAAATCATCATTTTATTTTTCCTAAGAATGAAAAATTAACAAAACCACAACGTCATGCCATAAATATGTTCAAAGCAGTACCAAAATCTATTAACAACCAGACCTGATATAAGTAGTGCTTACAGTCAATGAAATTATATGATTACATAAACATATTATAAGACATAGTAACCAATTATCATTGCACAACCAAAATAATATTTTTGCATATTTTTATGATAAGTTAAAAATAAATATTCAAATGAATTTTAAAACAGTACTAAGAATATAACGATACACTACCAAAAAGTCTATAGTGCGAGCAACACGAATAATTAGATGATTAGTCTGCTGATGTGATTGCATGGCTGCATGCATGTCACTACTGCCACAAATAAATATTGCCCCTAGCCACTCACTACCAACCACCAACCAACCAATACATTTAATTCCCGCCCACAAACAATTAATAACTCATTTCAAATTTTAAAAAAAAATTCTCTCCAATTTTTCTTTTCAACTGCCCACAGTTCCATTTGTACACGTTTGACGTCTGAATTAGAAATTCATACTTAAATATGTTCAAAGCAGTACCAAAAGCTATTAACAACCAGACCTGATATAAACCTTAACAGTGATTACAGTCAGAGAAATTCTATGATTACAAAAATATATTATAAGACATAGTGACAATTCACCATGGCACTACCAAAATTATGTTGATGTATATTTTGATGATAAGTTTAAAAGAAGTACTTAAATGAATTTAAAATTGTACTAAGAATATAATGACACACTACCAAAAAGTCTATAACTCAGAGCGACATGAATAACTCATTTTAATTTTTTTTTAATTATTTTCCTACTAATTTTTCTTTTCGGCTGCTTACAGTACTATTTGTACGCGTTTGACGTATGAATCAGAAAATCGTACTTAAATATGTTCAAAACAGTACCAAAATCTATTAATAATCAGACCTGATATAAACCAAAATAGTGCTTACAGACAGAGAAATTTTATGATTACAAATATATATTATAACATAGTGACAATTCATCATTGCAGTACCAAAAGACATCCTCAATGAGACTAGATACAAAATTAAGACAATCTTTACAATTAGAAAAAATTTACAATGTTTACAAGGCACAATATATTACAAGGATGCGGTGTGGCCACAAAAGTGACATGTTGTTGTTGCCATGGTAACGGAGGAGGAGGCACGACGATAGAGGGGTCGGTCAGAGCAGCAACTTTGGTATGGCAGCAGGCTGGCGTGATACGGTCGGACAATACGATGGCGAGATAGGCGTGGACGGCTGGCTAGGGGTGACCTTATCTTGGTCACGACGACGGGCTAGGACGGTGGCGAGCTAGACGGCGGCGGTTTTTGGGCAGGACAACGACCAGCGGAACAACGGTAGACTGGATGTGATCGAGGATAGGAGTAGGCAGCCAACGGGCGGCGCGGCGACGTGCAAGACGATGACGCGGCTGGGCGGGACGGCGGAGGACACGACGTGGAGGAGAGGAGGAGGCAGCCAACGCGCAGAGCTTGGTCGGACGGGAGCAAGAGGGAGCATCGCTAAAAAGTGGGAGAGAGTGGGGTATGGGGGATTTTATAGCCTCAATATTAGCATGTATGTTCATCTTGTGGTACGGTTCAATTGTGAAATCAGCACAGTGCGGACAGAGTATTGGAAACACGCAAGAATCAAAAACTGCATGTGCGCAGGATGTCAATTGCGGGTTCCTGAGGCCAGGGTGTAGATGTTGGTGTAAGCAATACTAGTACTCATAGGGAAAGGGACGGGGACAGAAGAGATAGAGATAAAGGGCGCCACAGGAGTCGGTCAAGGAGTAGGAGCAAGGAACGTCGTGATCGGGATCGAGACAGGGATGATCACCGCAGGAGGCACGGTCGCAGTGTTAGCCCACGTAGGCGCAATGAGGATGAAAAGGAAGAACATAAGAAGAAGAAGAGTGATGGTACTGAACACCCCGGATCCGGAGATTGCAGAGGCAAACAGGCTTAGGGCTTCTCTTGGCTTGGCTCCCTTGAGGTTGTGATTGTTGTTGTAATTTGCAATCTTTTGCTTCAGTTGCTAGGTGAGTGTTCCATGGGCCATTTGCAGGTGAGTTGATGTATGTAGCAATTGTAGTTTTGTAGTAAGCACACCGCGTAGTGTTGGTAAATTAGAAAGCATATCTTTATAGTGGTAAATTGGTGACTGGTTTCATTGAGTTTTAAGTGTGATTTTGCAAGCATTTGTGCTTTTGAGACTTTCTTTTCGAAGTGCTTAAAGGTGTTGAAATGTTTCAATACGGGTGTACATATTGGAAATTGAGGTTATGAATTCCATGGCCCAGGAAGGTGGAGTCATTATCAAGAGAGGAAGCATCACATTTTCCTTTCGTGTGGATTACATTTATTTTGTTACGTCTGGTTATTTTAGACAGCAATGTTTAAAAACATCCGCCAGCGTCCGTTGTAGCTTCTTCACAAAGAATTGTGACGTCTTCTATGCAGCGTGATGCTTTTGGGGGGCAGTAATGAAATTTGAATGAGATTGTGCTCTACTAGCATAAGCAGTGATGTGACCACTTCTGAGGAAGCAGAAAGTCCTTGGCAGAGGCAATTGAGAACCGGACGAAATCAATCATTCTCAAAAAAGTTTTGCCATATCGCCCATATATCTTAATTGTTTTTCTAACAAGGACACCGTCCCCCTAAAGCCTAAAATACTTTAACAGAGTTCTCTTTTTAGTAAAATTATTAAGAACATGGATGTTGAATTTGGCATGACCACTAGACAGAAAGTTGTTTTCCAGTGCTTACAAGTTGAACATGCTCACGATCCTATCGATGGTCTTGGGCTGCATATGTCACCATTAGAATATCGTACTATTCTCAGATATTGATTCCTTTATTTTCTACTGATGAGGTATGTCCAGTCTGTCACAAATCCTTCTTAGACATTTTTGGGGAACATGCGCAGGGAACACCCGGTTTTCAAGTACAGACATGATCTTGTAAGGGATGTTCTATATGATGTACTTAGACATGCAGGAGTTGCAGCTAAGAAGGAAGCACCTATGAATTTCTTGATTGATCCGCAGGAGGGAAGATCAACACTTAGACCAGCAGATGTTCTCATCTTTTCCTGGGTTGGAGGAAAACATGCATGTGTAGATCTAATAGGGGTCTCTCTATTGGTGGGCCTGAAAGTCGGTGAATTTTTTGTGGGACATGCTGCCCGTAAAGTTGTTTCTGCTAAAGTGGCCAAACATGAAAAAGTATGTATCGAGAATCAACATATTTTTATCATATTTTGTTTTGATACCTTTGGATTCTTGGCACCAGAAGCAGTGGAGCTTCTTAAGAGAGTTTAAAAAGTTATGCATAGCAATGTGATGACTCCTAGATCTATGGATGTCGTGTTTCAGAGGATTGGATTTACTATTCAGAAGGGATTGGTGGTGCAACTTGTTACCCGTCTCTCTTCTATTTCTTTGTAATCTATTTTATAACTATTTCAATGTGCTTGGCATCAATTCTAATCATTTGTTGCGTGATATGACGGGCTGACGGGTTGCATAACTGACGAGGGACAGACTGGCTGGAGAGAGAGAGAGCGTGAGAGAGGGGTATGTTGGCTGACATGATGGGCTGGTGGCTAGAAAAGATTGTGTGAGAGAAAGGACTGAAGAGAGAGTAGTTGTACGGAGAGAGAAAAAATAAGAGAGAAGTTTATTTTGTTAATATCTTTCAAACCATTATGTATTTTTTAACAAAATAAAAAAAATTAGGTCTCTTATGAAAAAATACAATCCAATAAGACTAATGTCAATATATTTTTGATGCTTTAAATATATCACTCCTCATAGTTTTATGTCTCATCTAGCATGTTGTTACCGTTTGCTATCTCGCATCTAGAATTTTGTTATTGTTGTCAAACTATTTATTATTTCTAGTCAAACTTTTTTATTTCTTGTTATCTCTAGTAAATATTGTGTTATCCCTAACAAATGTTCTTGTTATACATGGTTAATGTTTTGTTATCTTTAGAAGAAATTTTTTTTGAAAAACAATTGTTATCTATAGGAATTGTTTTTGTTATCTCTAGCAAATTTTCATGTTATCCCTAATAAATATTTTGTTATCTGTAGTCTTTTTGTTATCCAAGTAATTTTTTTATAGTTGATATCTTTAGAGATTTATTTTGTTATCTGTAACAAATTTTGTTGTTATAACTAGTAAAATTATTTTGTACAGATTTGTGAGGGAGAGGTCAGAATGGTTTTGTTATCCCTAGCAAAATTTCTTGTTATCCTTAGTAAATGTTTTGTTATCTCTATACAAACTTTTTGTTATCCAATATAAGTTGTTATCTATAGAGAATGATTTTATTATCCCTATTAAATGTTATATTATCCCTAGAAAATGTTCTTGTTATCCTTGGTTAATGTTTTGTTATCTCAAGACAAACATTTTATTATTCAAGTAGTATTTTTTTTTAAAATTAGTTGTTATCTATAGATTTTTTTATCCCTAGCAAATTTTCTTATTATCCCTAGTAAATGTTCTGTTATATGTAGTCAAACTTGTTGTTATCCAAGTAGTATTCTTTAAAATTGATTATTATCTATAGAGAATGTTTTGTGTTATCCTTAGCAAATTTTCTTGTTATCTCTATTGATTTTTTTGTTATCTCTAGTCAATTTTTATTTTGTCCAAGTAGTATTTTTTTTAAAATTAGTTATTTTTTCTAGAGAGTAGGAGAGAAGTAGTGCAATTAATTAGTTAAAATTAGTTATTATCATTGGCCCATTTGTTGTTATTTCTAATTTGGTTTGTTATTACCTCTAATCCAATTTATTATTATCTTTTGGTTGAGCTTGTTATCATAGGAGAGAAGTGATGTAAAAGAATCTACATTTTTTTAAATATCAGCATTAGTCTTATCAAAATGTATTTTTAATCAAGAATCTACCATTTTTATTTTGTTTAAAAGTACATAACGGTTTGAAAATTATTAACAAAATAAATATCCACTAGTACAGATAACGTCTTTAGTATCGGTTAAGTAAGACTTTTATCGTCAGTTTTGAAGAGACACCTAAGTGGGTGACACTAAAAGTAGACTCCTTCAGCGTTGGTTATATAATCTACGACATAAAGTCGTTCACTATTATAAAGTGTCAGCAATCGAACCATAGGAGTCGGTTTCTAGAAAACAACTGACACATTAAGCATTTGTTGTCGGTTGTTGGTTTTTTACCGACGTCGATGTTTTTTTTTCTTATCAGCTCCCAGGCCTACTGTCCGACTTGTCAGCAGGATGCAGGAGAACTGAACTGCAAGTTTACAACATCCTTTAATTTCAGCCAACAACATGCCACAAACCTACAAATATTAACAAAGATACACAATCATATAATATATATGGATCATGTGATTCACACATATGTATAAGCATATTTAATTTCAAATATGATTCATCACATGCACATATAGAAACATGTAGTTTCATTTCATATTCACACACATTTAGCAACATGCAGTTCCATTAATTCATTTCATCTCTTTTCATATTCACACATAGAAATAGTTATTCATTCCATCTTCACAAACACATATAGATAAGATAATTCAAAAAAAATCATTCAGACATAGTCTTTCAAAGTTGAACATGTTATCAAAATACTAATTATGACAACAAAGTTTAGAAAATAGCATGACAGTAACTAAACAAGGGGCTTGTTGTACACCCCTAAACATGTGCATAAGATGGGAAAGTAAATTTTTGCTTGGACCTACTTTGTTGATGTTTCTATGTCACGGAGCTCGTCGTTGTTAGAAGAATCTAAACTGATGGTGATAGGGAAATGGACAGTACCAATAGTATGAATAGAAGAGAAATCGGGTGTGCTCTCCTCATCAAATGAGTCTAAATATGTACTATCCCCTGTCGAGTACTCAAATCGGACCAGATGATCAGGAATCTCGTTGTTGATGTTGGTTATCCAAACCTTGATGGTATTATGGCCAATCGGACAAAGAAAAAGCCTATCACTACGGCCCAATAGAATCTTCCTAACCCACTCGCACCAACTGGATGTGGATATAAGATTTCCGTCAACATCATACTTAACCTCGATAACATATGTTGAAGTTCTAAAATTTAGGGCCACTTCACCAGTCGTGTAGCATCTTCCATTTAGATAATGCCAATGTTTAGGTATAGTGAGTTGTGCTAATGAACGATCGTCTAGAAAGATGTCCAACTATTCTTCAACAGTGAATAGTAACATTGGGGTAGAGGCCCAAGCCATTATGCATACAACAATGTAAAATGTTGACAAAAAGTGATATAAATGTAAGTATTAACAACAGACAACAACATCGGTTATTTCATATTCATGATGGAGAAATAATTGATGATGAGGATGATGATGATGATGAGGATGAGGAGGAGGAGGAGGAGGAGGAGCATGAGAAAGGGAACTCATCATCCTCATCATCATCCTTAGCATCATCATCATTATCCTCATCATCATCATCCTCATTATCCTCATCATCATTATCCTCAATCATTATCCTCATCATCATCCTCATCATTATCCTCATCATCATCATCACATGAGGATGATGATGATAATGATGATGTTGATGATGAGGGATGATGATGAGGATGAGAATGATGATGATTGATGATGATAATGGCTAAGGATGATCATCATCATCATCATCATCATCATCATCATTGACATCATCATCATCATCCTCAATCATCATCATCATCATCATCCTCGTCATCATCATCCTCATCATCCTCCCATGATGATGATGATGATGATGATGACGATGATGACGATGATGATGATGATGATGAGGGATGATGATGATTATGATGATGATTGAGGATGATGATGATGATGATGAAGAGGAGGATGATGATGATAATGATGATGATGATGATGATGGATGAGGATCATCATCCTCATCATCAGTATCATCATCATCGTCATCATCATCATCATCATCATCATCATCATCATCATTATCATCATCATCCTCATCATCCTCATCATCAGCATCGTCATCATCATCATCATCCTCATCATCATCCTCATCATCCTAACATGAGGATGAGGATAATGATGATAATGATGATGATGAGGATTATCAACATCATCATATCATCATCATCATCATTAGCATCATCATCATCATCATCATCACATCATGATGATGATGATTACGATGATGACAACGATGATGATGATGATGATATGATGATATGATGATGAGGATGATGAGGATAATGATGATTATGATGAGGGTGATGATGATGAGGATCATCCCATCATCATCATCATCCCCATCATCAGCATCCTCATCATTATCATCATCATCATTATCCTCGTCATCAACATCGTCGTCGTCATCATCATCATCATCATCATCATCATCATCAGCAGCATCATCATCCTCATCATTATCATCATCATCATCATCATCATCATCATCATCCCCACCATCAGCATCCTCATCATCATCATCTCATCTGTTATCATCATCATCATCAATTAATTCAATTAATTCTTCCATTTTGTGTTTATTCATTCATTATTAAACTCCAATTCAATATTAATCAACTACACAATCTTAGAGAAACTAAGTGTAAATCTAATTAATTTAGATTATTAATGCATCATTAACCCTAATCAATAGTAATCAACTATATGATGGCATTTATTAACCCTAAGTTAAAATTTAGTACTGATTAAACCACTCATCGTACGGGTGGATCGATCAGGTTGTGGTGGCGGCGCCCAGAGGTGGAGGTGGCCAGCACTGGAGGTGAAGTATAGGAGGTGCAGGCGGTGGTCAATGGTGGTGATTGGAGCATATGAAGGTGGCTAGAGGAAGGCTCCTCATTCTACCTAGAGTAGGTGGTGGCGACGATGGAAGCAGGTGGTGGCGGTCGGCAACTGAACAACAGCAGCAGCTCCAGTGTGAGCAACTAGCTTCGGCGTGTGGAGGCGGTGAGCAGCTTCAAGCTCATCGTGGCGGCGTGCAGAGGTAGCAAGAAGCTTCGAGCTCATCGTTGCAGTGCGTGGAGGCGGTGAGCAGAGAAGGGGAGGTGGCAGAAAAATCGCCAGACCTAGCTAGGTGGGAAAAGATCGAGAACTAAATATTGAAGCAGAAGAGTCTGGCCACTACTACAGAATACGCCTTTGGCGTCGGTTGTTTAACCCCCTTTGGCGACGATTTTCAAGCGATGCCTATGTGGGCACCGCTAAAGGTCGAACTCTTCGGCGTCGGTTTTCTAACCAATGCCTATATGATCTATAGCCATCGTTTATCTATAGTTGGCCGACGTCTATAGGGTTCGCGCCACAAAAAAGGGCACCACCTAGGACACTTTATGCGTCGGTTAACAACTGATCAACCGACACCATACTCCCAGACGACACGGCCGTGCTTCACTGCACGGCCGTGTTTAGTACTATAGGCGTCGGTTTTATACAAATAAGCGAAGCCTTTTCTACCACGGCCGTGCTTTCCTACACGGTCGGGTTGTTTGTCATATTAGGCGTCGGTTTTTATCCAATAACCGACGTTGTAGGACTTTGATGACGGTGTTCTATAAATAAGCGACGCCTATATTTTAATTTTTTTTTTCTTATCAGTTTGCAGGCCTGCTGTGGCTGGTTAGCAGGATGAGAACCTACAGTTCAGTTTTTTGAACTGCAGGTTTACGACATCCATTGATATCAGCCTACAAATAGGCCACAAACCTGTAAAATCAACAAATATTTTTTCACACAAGTAGATACATTCAGACATCAATTCAATTCTCACATTCACACATGTAGAAATATTCAAATACATGTAGAAACATTCAGACATGTATAAACATTCAGAAATATTCATTTACAAAATATCATTCAGCATCGCTATCAGCATCCCAATTATATCTTACAATCACCACTGCTTGTATGGCTTTTGCCCATTCTTCTCTTACTTCATTTAATGCTTCCATCGTATATGGAGCGTGTACATTTTTTAAGCGTTTACCTATAGTGTGGTCAGTTTTAAACACCTGCAAAGAGAATGATGTATATATATAAGTAATAATATAAAAATAAGATTGATATATTTCATACTAACTAATGAGACTATACATAATACCTCATGTATGGTATTAATATCCAATGCGGCATGTCAGATAATCATCTGCATAAATCGCATCACATAGTAGTGCATGTCCAGCCGTTGTCTTGTATAGCACACTATAAATTGAAACATACAAAATATTAAAAAATACAACTAAGCACAGTTCACATAAATAATATATACATTGGAGTCGGGAACTTACTTTTACGTTCTCCCAAATTATTGGCTGGTTCTTTCTCCTTGGGACATTTCCTCCAGCATTTTTAAATGTGTCTAAACCCCTACATGTTAATGTAACATAGTAAATTGCATAATTAAATAGTAATGTAATAACAGATGTTAACAGATATAAAATGAAATATTTCTCACCAGAATAATGGCATTCTCAATATATGTCCAATTTTAGTGTTCAATGTACTTCCCGCTGGATCTAGATAATAAACAGTGAACGTCCCAGGGACAATAACTAGTAACTCCCAATGTCTACCGCTAGAGGTAAAAAGGTTAAAAATTAATAACCCAAAATGCACAATAAAAATGGAATTTTATTAAGTCTAAATTATAAATAAAGTAAACTTACTTGACATTGAATGGAGCTATTATTATCGTCTTCTTTTGCTGACCGAAAATTGTAAAAGCATCTATACAGTATTGTTGAACACTATCAGGGTCTTTAGCTACCATACTTATCAATGATGGAATCAAAAAACCCACATGATCAAATGCAAATTGTTTGCATTGATCTTCGACTAAGTAGCTGCAAAACATATATTATGTATGCATTAATATATAAGAAACCAGATCACCGGATCTTACAAAAGGTATATGGATGTATAAACAAGATCTCACTGTATCCATGTCTCTATCATTGATGTATTCAACCAATCATACATAAACAGCTCAATAATATATTGTATAAATAAAGAGCTATCATATGATTGACCTGCATAATCTGCTTCTAAAGAAACAATTATAGGGCAATGTATAATATGTTCCCGTAGCCAACATGCCATTCCCCTACAAGCAAGACCTAACGGGTATTTTAGGTCAGTTGGAACCCAACTTGGTAATGCAGGAAGTGGAGGTGGAGGCCTAGGTGCTCTGGGTGTCTTCTTTTTAACATGTATATATAATTTCAGATCAGTTGACCTCATATATACACATTAACAATCTAAAGTAATGTAAATTTATCTTACAATTTCAGTAGTGTAGACGACATCTGCTTTGGGCCACAATATCACCCTGCCTTCTGCCTCACCAAGTGTATCAATATCTGGGTGGGCATATGACAATGCAGCTTCCCTCCAATCGGGTAATACACATATCGGGCTCACACGAATGTAGCCCTGCGGCATTGGAGTCCCATGAAACATTGCCCCAGGAAGGAACTGGTAAACCTGCGCCTTTGCAACAACATAGTCATGCATTCTTAAGCGGCATGGCTTCAATGCCTACAAATTTACGTAAAGAATGTTATACATATATACATATTATCTTGAATACATATCATCTTGAAAAGACTAGCTACAATGTCATAAACAATACTTACAGCAGACGTGTTAGGCGATGGGTCTCCAGGATTACCCGCAGTCTGTGCATCAGGAGATGAGTGGGTCGCCATACGCTGATTGGAAGCCTGAGATGCCTGCCACCACACTATTTCTTCCTTGACCTTCTCAGCAACTATATCATTGATCTTCTTAGCAACTATATCCTCGACTCTCTTATTCTCCTATACATGGACAAAAGAAACATTAGCTTCTTATTATTGAATTCCCTTTTGCAGTAACATTCTAAAAAAAGAATAGGTTACCTCTTCTTGTGAAAGTCCCGCTCTGGGTTTGTGTTGGGATGGCCCAAAGAATGTTTTGATGTCCACACCAGCACCTGCACCCCTAACACGTCCGGGATGCTCTGGGTTACCCAGAGCAACTGTCAATTCATCCCTTGTGCCCTGAGGGATGAACGTGCCTTGTTTCCTCTGCTCGTGCAGCTCCCGCTAATCACCATCAATAGAAATTGGTAAGTTAACATCACAAATAATCAATATTCAAACCATTGCTCTAAGAGTTGTATTTTACCATTTTTGCAGCCACCTCAGCAGTTACGGGCTTCTTTATTTCACCCTTCTTGTTTTGCCTCCCAGCTATCCAGATATCATGGTGAGGCATGGGTGTGGCAGACTCCTGAGTAGGAGCAGACTCCTGAGTAGCCGCAGACTCCGCCTGTAGTCTTTGGCGAACGCTTGCATAGCCCTTTGGACCCATAGTGTGGTCATGCACATTCAGTGCACGCCTTGCTTTTTGCGCGTCATTGAGGGCCTAGTTAGTATGCACATTAATGATTTGGTTAGTAGCACTAAATGTTAATCTTGAATAGGTGAATACAATGTATATTAATTAAATTAGGAGTGACACCTAATACCTTGAATTTTTCAGATTTTCTTGAAGCAATAAAATTGTCCCAATCTTCTTTGTCCAAGAAGTTCTACTGTTCAAGGGCTGACTTCTTCTTCTTATCACCATCTTTTATGTATTCTCTGTTGAGATTTGTCCTATAGTTCCTAAGCATCTTTTCAGCGCATTGCATCATGCTTTTACGATACAACTTCTCATCCAATGCAAACAGATTCTGTAAAATAGAATTCTTATTAACTAGTATCCAAAAATAGAATTGCAAATAATATAATTTGTAATCTACAAAATAGAATTGCAAATAACAATAACTCATGCATAAATCCTTCCATATCAAGTCTTTCTTCCCCTGAGGAACTTTATGCCAATTATCATACTTAACACCACAATGGCTTCGAGTGACACACCCAAGATAGTTTACAAAATTATTGCGGTTCACTCCAATTGCATTTCCTCCATTATCAAACTCCACAACCAATTTGGATCCACTACCACTTAGCGCTATTAACTTCTTCAACAGAGTGATGCCCCTTTTCTTGTTAAGTGTTTGGTGTTGCGCATCAAGTTGCTCCAGTGCTTCAGTGGGTACCTGTGCATCATCAACCTAAAATTTGACAAAAATAAGCACACTGAATTAGCGCAATATAGAAATATGGGATATATGACATAACTAGAAGATAATGAATTTTATAGAAATATAGGATATGTTTTTAGAACTTACATTGGTATCCTCGTCATGCTCGTCATGGACAGCATGCTCATCATGGACTTCATGCTCATCATGGTCAGCCATCTGAAAATGTCATTAAAAAGGCAAACATTTAGCATTTGTATTAACTAGAAGATAATGAAACATCAAATCTGAAAATGATCTAAAATCCAAAGCCCTAGAATGGGTAAAGTTTAAGTCAAAATGGCTACAAGTGTGCGTTTTGGGTTTTCTATGTAAATGACCTTAGAACATCTATGTAATCACTTGTAATGATGAATTGACTTGTAACTTAGAAGAGAAAAATGTTTGGGAAAAATTTCACCAAGTGCTAATCACTTTAAATGCAAATTAGAAAATGGATTACAGGCACTTGGTCGGTCGAGTTTTCTTGGATTGAAACTCAACCGATCATCCTTGGTCGATTTTCTGAAGATTGCATCGGTCGGGTTTTGTGAGTGCACAACTCGACCGATGCAATCTTCAGAAAATCGACCAAGGATGATCGGTCGAGTTTCAATCCAGGAAAACTCGACCGACCAAGTGCCTATAATCCATTTTCTAATTTGCATTTAAAGTGATTAGCACTTGGTGAAATTTGTCCCAAACATTTTTCTCTTCTAAGTTACAAGTCAATTCATCATTACAAGTGATTACATAGATGTTCTAAGGTCGTTTACATAGAAAACCCAAAACGCACACTTGTAGCCATTTTGACTTGAACTTGACCCATTCTAGGGCTTTGGATTTTAGATCCTTTTCATGTAACATGCCATTTAGCATTTGTATTAACTAGATCATATTCATATCCTTACCAACAGCAAACATGACCGTGGCTGTGTTAGCCTACCACGGCCGTGCTGCCCAGCACGGCCGTGGTAGGCCACTCTTCTCAGTGAAAGAAGTAGAACACTAACTAGTCTTTAACGAAATTGATTGATTATTTAGTCAGGAAGAAAGTGAAGTAAGGACTTCTATAACTAGAAGGTATCTCACTGAATTTCCAGGTAATCGTAGCCAAGTGGCTAAGGTGCTTAGGTTTTTAAGTCAGGAAGTGTTGTAGTTAAAGAGCTAGGGAGAAAGAAGAACAGAGGCTACGTCTAATACCTGGAGAGTAGAGCAGCAAGCAGTGGGCGGCGGAAAGGAAGAAGACAGCGCCGCAGTTGGGCGTGAGCAGAGAGGAAGGAGCGCGCCGTAGTAGGGCGTGAGCAAGGAGGTAGGCGGCGCGGCGGCGACGCAAGGAGGAAGTCGGCGGGTGGCGGCGGCGACACAGAGTAGCAGCAGGGAGCGTCGGCGGCGAGCGAGAAGCAGCAGGCACCAGGCGACAATTTTGGAAGAGCGGCGACGAGCAGTGCACAGGAGAATCGATGAAACAGGAAGAAAGGGGGAGAGCCGGGTGATCAGGCCTCTATTAAGTTGGTCAACGGCGTCAGTTATCTACAAAACCGACGCCTATTATGATTTAGCGTCGGTTGATAGTAAACCACCAACGCTCAACTAGACAACCTTTATCATAAATTATTTAGCGGGAACCATTATCAGCGTCGGATAACTGACACTAAAAGTGGGACTTTTCGCGCAAATTGTCATTTTAAATAGGTGTCGGTGAATAGTTAAAAAACTGACGTTGTAGGTGACCTAAAATGTTTTCGCTCGAAAATTAGATTTCGCAGGCGATTTTAGGCGTCGGTCTGTTATAACCAGCCGACACTGAATACAAAGCGGTACCCGTGTCTGGCTGGTCTTCGAATATAGATGTCGGTTTGCATAAAAAACAGACGTCTAATATTATAGGAGTCAGTTTTTCTAAATAACCGACGCCTAGAAAAGCGACACTGAATGTTGTTTCTGTAGTAGTGGGCTCACGTAGGTGCTACTAAGTTAACACATCTGTGTCAGTTATTCCTCCAAAACCGATGATAAATAAGGGAATGAATTTTTTCCTCGCGAAGGATATTTAGTCGGCAGTTCTTTAACAAAAACTGACGACAAATGAGGGGATAAAAACTTTTGTGTGGCTTGGCGTGGAACATGTGTCGTCATATTTTACACAATTGACGCCGAATTTAAATTTTTTGGAGGAAATTTTTTTCGCTAAAAATTTATATTTTGCGAGTGATTTTAGACGTCGGTTTTGCTTATTAAAATCGACATTAAAAAAGTGATACCTGTATCTTTTGTAAATCAACCGGTCTTCACATATAGGTGTTAGTTGTCTTTATAAGCCGACGTCTTAGACTATTTGCGTTGGTTTTTGTGCACCAACCGATGCCATCAAATGTGATGTTATACGTCATTTCTGTACTAGTGATCCCTCTTAATTTTTCTCTCTCCGTATGGCCACTCTCTCTCTCCAGTCATCTCTCTCACACTTTCTCATTTTCTTTTATCGACATTAGTCTTGTCAGAATGTATTTTTAATAAGGAATCTACCATTTTTATTTCATTTAAAAGTACATAATGGTTTGAAAATTATTAGAAAAATAAATATCTTTCTTAATTTTTCTTTCTCTATACAGCCACTCTCTCTCTCCAGTCTCTCTTCTCACACTTTATTATTTTCTTTTATCAACATTAGTCTTCTTAGAATATCTTTTTAATCAGAAATATAACAGTTTTTATTTTGTTTAAAAATATATAATAGTTTAAAAGTTATTAACAAAATAAATATCTCTCTCTTAATTTTTCTCTCTCCATTCAGCCACTCTCTCTAGTCCTCTTTGTCATACTTTTTTATTTTCTTTTATCGACATTAGTCTTGTTAAAATATATTTTTAATCAGGAATGTAGCGGTTTTTATTTCCTTGAAAAATACATAATGGTTTAAAAATTATTAGCAAAATAAATATCTCTCTCTTAATTTTTCTCTCTCTATAAAGTCACTTTCTCTCTCCATTTCTCTCTCTCACACACTTTCTTATTTTCTTTTATCGACATTCATCTTGTTAAAATTTATTTTTAATCAAGAATGTAACCGTTTTTATTTCATTTAAAAATACATACTAGTTTAAAAATTATTAGCAAAATAAATATTTCTCTTTTGATTTTCTCTCTCTTTGCAACACGTTATATTTTTTTAAAATATGTCGACATTAGTCTTATTAAAATGCATTTTTCATCCGAAATCTAACGGAATTTATGTTGTTAAAAAATATATTTTTCATCTGAAATCTAACGGTTTGAAAGTTATTAGCAAAACAAATATATCTCTCTTGATTTTTCTCTCTCCTTACACCCACTCCCTCTCTCTCCCGTCCTCTCTCTCTCTCCCTCTCACTCTCACCCATCCAGCAAGTGGTCTCATCTTAGCCACTTTTTTTCTAGTCCTCTCTCTCCCTCTCTCTCTCACACCCAGCCAGCAAGTGGTCACGTCGTCCGCAGGCGCAGTCCTTGGACACAGCACATATCATGTCATCACAGCAGTTGGGCCCGGCGCTAGCAACCAAATGGCGTCCCAATTCTGATCTGGTCCGGGGCTACATAGCATTTTGTTTGATGGTAGTTTTCTGTCAAAGTTGTAGCCGTTTACAGAATGTCTTTGTACAAATTTGTAAATGTATTTTTTTCATTCATTCACTGAAAATGTTCTGTTAAAGTCCAGAACTTACAAGTTACTTTTTATTTATTTAAAAGAAGCTACGAGGTTTCTATTAAAAAAAGTTAGTACGAGAGAGAGGATAAGATGAGAGGAATAAACTATGGGGATAATTATGTGGAAAGCAATCAATGCCACTGTAAGTTGAGGGGGCATTGCTAGCAACCCAAGGAATGGGGGAGGCGTTGAGAAGAGGAAGGAAGGGATATGAGGAGGAGAAGAAAGCATTCATGGGTGAGGTGTTTGAATGGTAAAAATTGTGGAAACATTATTGGAAATTCATCTATTACTAACAGATGCTTGTAGTTTATTTAATATATACAAATATGTCCTATTTTCGCATATTGACTGTTGTAGGCCTAATAAATTGCCCAAAAATATTTTGCTTCGTACACCACATATAATATTTGTACAACTTCATTAGCTTCTTATCTAGCCATTCTATTTACTAAATTAGCTTTTCTTTCTTACCTAAATCGTAAAATTATGTTTAGAAAAAAAACGATCCTTTCAAATTGCTTTCTTTACAAAACATAATTTCTTTCTATACATTCTTTTTGGATGCTACTTTGCATCCTCGTGGCTTGCCTTTGTTACTCATCTCATTGATTGATATTAATCTTCTTAGTACCTTTCATTTGACTTGAAAAGCTTTCATTTATAATTATTTCAAATATACCATTTATATATCTATATTAATATAGAAAAAATTACTTATTGATTCATCTATACTTGAGTAATGTTTTCTCTGTTATCTTTATTTTCTCCATTCATATACTATGTGCTAATTCCAAATAGAATGTTTTGACTCTAAGTTAGTTCTCCTTCCTTTAAATCTGGCCTATTTATATTCATGTCCACCCTAACCCTTTTATCTTTATAAGAATAATTATTTTGTTTATTTTATTATATCTTTAATTCAAAATACATTGCTTGAATTCTCTATTTCAAAACTTTAAAATTACTTTAATGATTAATTACAATTGTCTTTGTCCTAGTTAAGTCTTTCCAAAAATACGGGTTATTACATCCCAGCCTTCACCTAGGCTCATGAATCTCTATCCTTCCCCCCACCTTACATGATCACCATGCCTACAGGTCAAGGAGTCTACAAATGACTCGCCAAAATAGAGATCGCCTCTCCTTCTTCATATTCCTATTCCATTCATGTGGGCCTCATACCTAGCTGGTGT
Organism: Alisma plantago-aquatica; assembly: GCA_963693085.1. Classification (NCBI taxonomy): domain Eukaryota; kingdom Viridiplantae; phylum Streptophyta; class Magnoliopsida; order Alismatales; family Alismataceae; genus Alisma; species Alisma plantago-aquatica. The sequence goes on along the minus strand of OY856414.1, from coordinate 52,331,730 downwards.
CTGGTTAATGTGACAGAAAAGAGCCCCTCCATCAAGTTACCATTTGCTTCCAATGATCATGACAGACCAGTTCATTAGAGTGTGGGTTGGTTGATAATTGGATCTCATTAATCATGATATGGCAATATCAAACCAAGCACACGGATACATGTTAGAGAACGATGTATCAGACAGACCCACTCTGAGAATGACACATAGAAACCATCATATGGTAGTCATAGTCATATCTCATAGTGAAGGTGGTGATTGTGATTTTTAGACCTAAAATCATTGCACTCATCACATGTCGTTGGGTATACTTTGACATCATCAAACGTAATTCAAAAATATGGGTTGTCATAAAGGTGATGATTGGGTATCTTTGACACATGAGGATAGATTGTGAGTGATAAAGATGGGATTTGTCCCTCCTACTGGAGTATGATATCCTGGCCACTTGATAAGCGAGACTGAGAAATGCATGTGTATGCACATGTGAATCAATATATGATATTGAGTCTCATTATCTTAGATAGTCTGCTCTTGGTTCAATAAGAAATATGAGATGAGCATTGAGAGGATGACGAGTCTATGCTTTGAGTTCATTCTGGATATATCTGAGATAAAGGAATTATACAAATACTGCAACACCTTACAGAGATTGTAGGTTGAAGTTGTTCTCCAACTTTCCATTCACTTAGGTAGCATTGATGTGCGACTAGGCAACTCTCTCTACTTGTGATGTCATAAGTTAATTGTGAACATTCACTGCCAACATGATATGGGACCTATAGGGTCACACACAAAGGAACTCATCTAGAAGAGGAGTTTGATCTTCAACAATGATTGGGTTGATTACTAAAGTGTTTCGCTACTCAATTCACACAACATATCAGCTGACTGCACCCCAGCCAATCGTCTTAGAGGTTGAGATGAAAGTTTGGTGCGTCAAATGATCAGCTCAAATGTTGAGACGGTCATTTTGGTTCTCAACTGATCAAAAATTGAATTGGCTAAGTTCTACCCAAACTAAGGTGTGAATTGTCCGGTTCATTCTGTTGAACCGACTGGTTCAGCTCGGATCACCAGACGACCAACTGGGTGAGAGAGACGACCATCTGGCATGTGTGAGATCACTCAGTTTGTGAGAAAATTTGGTTGCAACAAGGAATTAGTGTTGATGTCATGGTGTGCATCAATTGGAATTGAATTGTCAAACTCATATGTGATTGGAAAACTACCAGACAATTTTATCATAGAGAAAAATGACCGTCTCTCCAGCCAGACAACCGTCTGGGCTACTAGATAAATGTTTTGGATGTCACAGGTTGCGAAAATTCAAGATTCTCTGATCCCTTCCACTCCCACACAAATCATGAACATACTAGGAACCCTGTTCCTTACCCTACCTATAAATAGAGGGGTATTTGGGGCCTCCCAGAAAATAAAACAACACAGACAATCGAGGATCCGTTACTCTAACAATTTTTGTTCACTCTAATTATAGTAACTAAGAGAGCCCAATCAAGTCCTATCTGACTAGAGAGAGATAGTGACAGGAGAGAAAAACTGAGGATCATTGTCGTGGGAGAGAAAGTTGATGACTAGTATGCCAACAGGTGGAACAACTCCTTCATGGCTATTCTAGCAAGATGACATGAGTTCTAGTTGGTCTGTGTGGACTACTGTAGAGGAAGGAGTCATTTGGCTACTTCTAGAAGACAAAGTCAGTCTGCAGTCTATGGTGAGACCGTAAGGGTCACTACAGAAATTGTCATATCTGTCGTCTATGGTGAAGATCAGGAGATGTACAGTCACCGTCCAAGAGTAACTAGAAGACAATTGCATTACAACGAGTTGTTGTTGTTGGACTTTCTCCAGGACTAGGTATGAACTCGTCAAACTATCCTTCCTATTTTGTAGTAGTTGACACGATCTTGCTGTTATGGGGAATACAGATAGATAAACTTTTATTTCCATTATCTTACTTTGTGCCCATATTTTCCAACAATGGTATCATAGCCATGTCAATTTACTAATTTTAGGATAATCGAAATGATCGGATTTTTGGTTTTATTGTTTATTTATTACATATGATGTGAATATTTAAATTGTCTCATATGTGTATCCGATCAAATACCACATAATCATGAACTAATATATATATATATATATATATATATATGTGTGTGTGTGTGTGTGTGTATGTATGTATATATATACATATATATATATTTATAAATGCAATTTACACTCTAATATATACATGAAATTTACACCCGTCACCTTAAAAGTAGTTTTGATGGTGGATGTGTAGCATGGTTATGGCCTAAACCCAATATTTATGTGTGGTTCGATGGTTTGATTTTATTCCTATTTATATCAGTCTGCGTACCGAACCTCTATCTCCTTATTCCCAATGTAAAGTTAATTATTTCCTACCTTTGCTCCCCTTAAATGTAACTTAAGGTTTCTCTTTAATCAACGTAATAAAGTAGCAATAGGATATTTTCCTTTCTTGTAATGATGACGATGATGATCATCTCCAGATGTGACGACCAATTTGTGAGACGAGTCGACCGTCCCGAAGGACCATGGAGGATAGAATAAAGGAAGCTAGACGAACGCCTGGTAGGTCCAACCAGCCATTTTGAAGGAGTTTAAACATCAGTTGGATAGGAGGCTAGATGACCGTCCCAAAAGGCCCAACCGACCATTTATAAGGTGTCCAGACATTTGTTGGATAGGAGGACCAATCGACCGGCCAAAAGGCAAGATGACTGATTCAAGGGTTAAATCGATCTACACAAACAACAGGTTCATATATGTGATGTGATGATTGACCTAGGTGGTTGTAATTCCTTGTGGATCTAAGGAATTACATCCGACATGACCACAACTATCACTTTTTTTATATTGCATGTTTATGTTGTGGGATATAGCATGTATATGATACGTACTATATATGTGGTGATTGGATACACTATATGTATATATATTTTATATATAAAAATCCTTCAATCAAAATATATTAAGTCTAATATACTTTTCATTAGCAACGCACATGAAAAGCTTGTTCGACCAAGTGCAGGTTACGCCCTCGCGTGGTGTACCATCTACCTCGTGGAAGTATGATGGTAGTTATACAGGTCCCGCCATCACGGAGTGCATTATTATTGTGTTGGCTATTGGGTCAGGCTTAACTGGTGATTCTTAGAGCATATAAGCCCTAAAATATGCATATGATTATGGCAAGGAGTGGCACATATTGTCTATCAAGAATTGCATATGATGCAATTAGCAAGTTGTTGCCTCAATGGTTGATTCTATATTGCAGCATTGGTCACTTGATAATTGAATCATTTTGATAGTCACTGCAATTTTCCAAATTGATAGTTGAGGGTCATCAATTTGAACAAAATAATGAGAATGATAATTAATTAAAGACCTAATCAATATCGTCAAAATATTAATCAAATCAAATAAAAATAAGTTTTGATAAAATTACATATTCTTTTGCAGAATCAAATGGCAAAAAACAACAATCACTGTTCTCTGCGATCAGTCCTTGAGAAGGGAAAACTTAATGGAAACAACTTCCACGACTGGTTCAGGATGCTGAGAATCGTTCTCTTACAGGAGTGCAAGCTTTGTATCCTAGAGACGCCATAACCAGATGAACCCCTTCCAACTGCACCTAGGGCTAGTAGGGATGCTACAAGAAGAATATTGAAGATGTCACGGATGTCAAGTGTCTGATGTTATGCTTCATGAACTATGAGTTACAGAGGAAGCATGAGAACATGGATGTGATTGAGATGGTACACATCTCAAGAACATGCTCTAAGATCAGGCAAGACAAGAGAGATATAATGTCTCCAAAGCATTGTTCGAATGCAACATGCTAGAAGGAGATCTAGTAGGTCCTCATGTACTCAAGCTCATTAGGTATGTGGAGAACCTAGATAGACTAGGATTCCCCTTGGGTCAAGAGTTGGCCACTGATGTGATTATAAAGTATCTACCAAAATCATATGGTAAGTTTGTTATGAACTACAACATGCTCGACTTTGACAAATCATTGATAGAGTTGTGGGGCATGTTGAGAACAACTGACGGACAAATGAGGAAAGACAAGCCCAAGTCTGATGGTGATCAGTAAGACAAAGGGGAAGTCTAAAGGCAAAGGCAAATCTAAGAAGAGATCAAAAGCTAGCCAGAAGCCCAAATCTTCATATCTCAAAGCAAATGGAGGAGTGAAGAAAAGAGGCAAATGTCACCATTGTCACTAGCCTGGAAATTAGAAAAGAAATTGCCCTCTCTGGTTAGAGGAACAACAGAAGAAGAAGGAAGGCGTTGAGGCCTCCACTTTAGGTATAAATGTTTTAAGATAAATTTGATTACTTCTTCTTGGTATGTGATACCAAACAGAGATCTGAGATACTTGATGTGCAGGATCTGACAAGAAGTAAAAGCCCTCATGAGAGGACAAAGATGGACAATGTGGATCAAGAGTTGCTGAAGCTTTAGTCTACATTTAAATTCATCTTAGCCCAATGGACATGTAATAGAGTTAGTTGAACTGCTATTTTATTATGCTAAGAAAGCAGAATCAATGACAAGAATGATGAATTAATAAAGTAATATATTAATGTTTCTATTTCGAAAGATATCATCTTATGTGGCAATGCCCAAATACCTAATGATCTTTATTTTGAAAGAATAGTGGATAAATTTTCAACGTTAATACTAAAGTATCGTAATTGATAACTCAATACTATCGTTAGCAATAGTCACTTTGGATGTATATATAAGAAATGCATATCTAGAATACATATTGATGTTAATCTAGACTCCCTTGGTTTTTGAACCTTAGGAAATATGCAATTCTTATTTATACATAATGTGACATAACATCCTTCATTAGATGTAGTGGGAGGATAATTTTTCCATCAGACCTCATACATATGATGCATGAAGATCTTATGGAACGATGCTATAGATAATAGCTTATACCTCATTTCATTTACTACCAATATTATGATATGTACTCAGTAAAATAGAAACATAAATCTCTTGAAGTGTTCAAGGAGATTATAAATGAAGTATAACTTTGATAAAAAAGTATTAAGAAACTTTGATGAGATCAAATGTCGAAATACTTTACATCAAGATCTTGAGAACCTTCAGGAAAGAACTGTGATAATGTATCACAACTCAAATCCATCTGAACATTGTGTCAGAATGAATGAATTGTACCATGATGAGTCATGATATAATTATCAATTAATCAATCTTCTTATATCCTCATAGATATATACCTATCGCTAAATCATATACCATCTAAATGGTTAATGAGATATCATATATGATATGAAATGGGAATGTCCCAATATGTCTAAAGGATTGAAACCTACATTGAGAAAGTAGTTTCTTGAAGAAGATTTATCCATAAACCATGATTGTTGAATATTACTATTAATCCCAATCCAATGACAAAAGTGTTTTATTACTAGGATGATTGAATTTTCAAAGAATTAGAGGGAGTAAAGGTAGAACTTGAAATGTTTGAGATCAACAAAGGATGCAATGAGAACTAAGAGAAACACAAATTGTTGTGGAATCACAAGTTCATCATATGACACAGAAATAAAGTATTTCTAGTAGAACATGTATGAGATTGAGGATTGAGAATCCAATGACTCAGACATGTTGGTCATAACATGATGAGCCAAACAATCAAGTAGAAGTTATTAAGTACCATAATCTGAGTAATGGCTCAAGGCCATTATGGAGTCCATGTAAAGTAGCAAGGTATGACCTTGATAGTACAACTTGAGGGTTAAAACCCAAAAGGTAAAGTTAGGGTCTTGTGTGAAAGACCTAAGTGAATAACATAAAAGGATAAATTGGTTGAATAAGTTATTCAAATCAGTACAAGTTGTTGAATGTGATAGACATTCATTTACCAATTGTCAAACTTGTCGTTGTAATTAAAATAGACTAAGAGATCTAGCATATGAAGATAAAATTGGATTCCTTAAAGGATATACATCAGAGGATGTGTACATGACACAACCGAAAGGGTTTTATGAGTTCATGAATGCAAATAAAGTCTATGAACTACAAAGTTCAATCTAATCAGGGATTGAAACTAGCATCTTAGATAAGGGATCTTTTGACTTGACAAGATAGTCAAAGAGTTTGACTTGAATTAAGATAAAAGATGAAATCTATGAATACAAAAGATTTAGTGGGAGCATATATGAATACTCCACATGTGATGAGGAATAACATCTCAATGTTATGAATATTGAGAACTAGCATGAAACACCTTCAACAATGAAGGATTAGGTGAAACATCTTATGAGATAAGGATCAAGACCTATAGAGATAGTTCTTGAATGTTTCACAACATAAGTTTAAGCACATACAATAGTAATATGTTGAAAGAGTTCAACATGGAAGGATTATTTTGAGAGAGAATCTGGATTAGTCTCTCATGAACCATATGTTTGGATTCTTGTGAAGAATGAAAATGACATGATTATCATGGCATAGGATGTAACAATGGATCTATCATGAATACTATATATGTCCTTATGCCAAAAATCTTGTATGTATTGGACATGACAAGATGATATTAAATTCCAATAAGGGTTATTGGAAATTCATTAAAATGTCCATTAGTACTTGAGGAGTACTTAAGGATAGATTGGTAATAATTAAATATAGAAACAAAGAAAGAGTTGGATGTAAAAGGTTACATTGATGCAAGCTTTCATAATGACAGAAGTGATCACAATAGAATATGTTTGATTTAAAAGGAGAAATGGTGTTAGTTGGAAGAGTTCCAAACTAATAGCCATTAATAATATTCTATAATAGAAGTCAAGTATACTTGTGTTACAAATAGAGATTGATACTATATGGATCTAGAAGTTCATATGATGAACTTTTAGATGTTCCAACCATTGATGACTCAGTAGTAATACTATGAAAACAATGGAGCTACTTGTTAGGAAAGGAATATTAGATACCATATTATGGCATTTCCATCTCACAACGAGGAGATAAGAAACATGCAATATATTGAATAACAGCAAAATGTTGCTGACCCGCTGGATTAGCTATTGTACAGTAGAAATATGGTGGACATGTTTAGATCACTAAGAATAAGATTCAAGGGTGATTGGATTTAAGTACAAGTTTAAGTCTGTTGGTAAGGTGTGCCCAGAGAGACAATCATAAGATGGTTTACATGGCATATACCATAAAGGATTTGATTATATTCATAAAGACAAGCTTCCAATTAATCTTATTTCATTCAGTTATGAGATAATGAGGAAACATTATGAATTTCTAAAGAATGACCGTATTAATTGATGTATGTCTTCAAGTACGTGATTTGGTGAATGAGTACATACAAATGCTAAGAGTATGTACATTTTTATTATGTCCCTAGTTGGTTATTACTATGGAAGGTAGATAGACACCAGTAGCACATAAGACTAGAGTGTGGGTTGGTTGATGATTGAACCTCATTAGTCATGATATGGAAATATCAAACCAAGCACACAGATACATGTTAGAGAACACTGTATGGGACAGACCCACCTTGATAATGACACATGGAAACAATCATATGGTATTCATAGTCATCTCTCATAGTGAAGGTGGTTATTGTGATTCTTAGACCTAAAATCATTACACTCATCACATGTTGTCGGGTATACTTTGACATCATCAAATGTAATCCTAAAATATGGGTTGCCATAATGGTGATGATTGGATAAATTTGACACATGGGGATAGATTGTGAGTGATAGAGATGGGATTTGTCCCTCCTATTAGAGTATGATATCTTGGCCACTTGATAAGTGAGACTGATAAAAGCATGCACGTGAACATGTGAATCAATATATGATATTGAGGTCACATTATCTCAGACAGTCTGCTCTTAGTTCAAGAAACATGAGATGAATGTTGAGAGGATGGAGAGTGATAACCTCCAGTTTTGTGATGTCATCTTAGTGCTTTTCTTCAATTTTCCACACTCTTTCTTAGATAAATTAGATAGAATCCCTAGTTATCAACTAGATAAATTAGATAAATTAGTTCAAGAAACATGAGATGAATGTTGAGAGGATGGAGAGTCCATGTCTCAATTTCACTCTGGATATCAGAGACAAAACAATTATACAATCACTGCAACACCTTACACAAATTGTAGGTTGAAGTTGTTCTCAACTTTCCATTCACTTGGGTAGCACTTATGTGAGACAAGGCACCTCTCTCTGCTTGTGATATCATAAGATAGTTATGAACATTCAATTTCAACGTGATATGGGATCTATAGGGTCACACATAAAGGAACTCATCTAGAAGAGGAGTTTGATCTTGAACAATAATTGGATTTATTACTAAAGTGTTTAAGTACTCAATTCATGCAACATATCAACTGACTGCATCCCAGCCAATCTTCTCATAGGGTGAGATGGTCATTTGGTGCACCAAAAGATTGGCTCAAATGTTGAGACGGTCGTATCCGTTGTTAGGCTAATCAGAAATTGAATTGGCTAAGTTCTACCCAAACTGTGGTGTGAACCGACCAGTTCAGCTCAGCTCACCAGATGATCATCTGGGTGAGTGAGACGACCATCTTTTATGTGCAAGATTGCTCAGTTTGTAGTGAAATTCGATTGCAACAAGAAATTAGTGTTGACATCATGTTGGACATTAATTGGAATCAAACAGTCAAATTTATATGTGATTGTGAAACTACTAGACAACCGTCTCATAGAGAAAACAACCGTCTCACCAGCTAGACAATCGTATGGGCTTCCAGATGAATGTTTTGGATGTCGCAGGTTGCAAAAATTCAATATCCTCCCTTCCACTCCCATACTGATACCGAACAGAATGGGAACCATGGCCCTAACCTCACATATAAATAGAGGGGTATTGGCTTCTTATAAAACAACACAACACAGACAATTGAGAATTGGTTTCTCTAACAATTGTTGTCCTCTTTGGTTGAGGTAACCCAGAGAGCCCCAGCAAGTCCTACCCGACTAGGGAGGGATAGTGACGGGAGAGAACAACTGATGATCATTTTTTTGGGAGAGCAAGTTGTTTACTAGTACACCAATGGGAGGGACAACTCCTTCCTCTTTGTTCTAGCAGGACGACAAGAGTTCTAGTTGGTCTGTGTGGACTACTATAGAGGCAGGAGTTCTTTGGCTACTACTAGGAGGACAAAGTCAGTCTACGGTCTGTGGCGAGACCGTAGGAGTCACTGTAGAAGTTTTCCTATCTGTTGTCAATGGTGAAGACCAGGAGCTGCGTAGCCATCGTCCAAGAGCAACTAAAAGACAATTTCATTACAATGAGTTGTTGTCACTGGACTTGCTCCATGATTGATATAAACTCATCAAACCATCCTTCCTATTTCTTAGTAGTTGACGCGATCTTGCGGTTATGGGGAATAGAGATACATAAATTTTTATTTCTGTTGCCTTACTCTATGCCCATGTTTCCCAATAATGTGTAGGTATGTTCCCTTGATTCTATATTTCAAATTCAGAAATCTAGCAGTTATTCATACAAAACTCAAAATAGTAATATTGTTCCTTTCATATAATAAGAAACCTAGATGGGTACATTTTTATTTCTATACATACGATTGTATTTTAAAAGGCACATGGATTTAGGAAATACGTTTCTCTATGTATACCAATACACAATAAAATGGAATATAAGAGGAACAATATATTGTGTATAGAATTGAAGTATGGATGGTATGTTTGTTCACATTGTATTGGAATTTACTATCATTCACCCATTGTAATATATACTAATACTTACTACATATATAAGAATGGGATGATGAAATGTATGTACACACTAATGGGCATGCTAAATATGGTGTTAAAGATAAATGGAAACTCATTGTATTAGAAAGGAAAAATCTTTCAACATATAAATTGGTGGAATGCAAATCATTATGAACAGATGTATGTAATATATTAGGCTTATTTGACTAAAGGTGAATCCTACAACTAAAATAAACATTTTATGGCTCATAATGTTCACTAAATAAGGTTTAAAATTCCTAATATGCTTTTAGGAGATAACCATAAAAGTAAGAACATTATGTATATCTATACTAGGGATGTATACACATGTTCACTTTATTTTGGCTAGCATACCAATGTGTTTTTAGGGTGAAACATTGACATCATGGACCAAGTATGCTCCTATTAAGTTAATCACTAGTCTTAAAGATCAGGTAAGTACATCCTCTATTTTATTTTGGGCATTATTTTACTTAAACCTAAATCCTTTTAATGAGGCATCCTTGAACTATCAATTTTACTTGAAATTCAATTGCTCAGACTTCCATATTTCATGAACCTAATTCATTATATTCATGTGGTTGTTTAACTACTTTGTTTATATGGGTTCTTGGACCCCTCCTCTCATGATTGTCATTTTATGTGAAATTGACTAAAACACTAGTCTTGCCACTCTATTTATGCATGCTACATGTTTGTATCGAATATTTAGAATAGTAGTAATTATGTGTAACCAAACTTGTATAGGGCGCATATATTTTTCTTGGGATCCTTATTTATTTTAGGCCATGATCCTATGGTGTTATGGCCATATTTTAGGTAATTTTTAGTCTATATTGTTATGCATGCAAAAGTTATTATTTTATATCAAGGTTGTTGATAACTATTATGGCAAGACACTTTTATTTCCATGCTTGTAATATGGATGTTAATATGCCGCATTTATATTTTTATTATTCTTTTGAACTTACCTAATTGCAAATAGCCTCCTTCTTGTGGGAACATCTCTTTTTTCACTTTTAACCCAATATAATGCTATTATTTGTACATACTCAGTCTTTGTTGACCTATACCTTATTTCCTATGTACTGGGTGATTTTCTCTTCCACCCAAGTATAGGTACATTAGATGACAAGAATGCAGGAAGATTGTTTACATGGTATTGTACATAAGGATATCTGACAATGGTCAGGTGGTCCTCTGTAATAGGTATTGCACGTGACTAGATTTATGAGATTTATATCTCTTAACTTTTCTATACCACCTTTTATGGTAAGTAACAATTGTAAATGAAACAACATGTAACTTCGTAATAGTTTTGTTTCTACTAATTTATTATTATATAGATCTTATATTGTATCATTTCAGTGTATCCCCTCTTGGGTCCCACTCTTTAAAAAATGGTATCAGGGCCTAAGCAATCAGTGACTTGACTATTTCAAGTTATCTTAGGTTAACCCTTAATTAGATAGGTGACCTTAGAAGTTTTCGATATACCTATTTATTGGTCATGGGATACCAAGAGGGAGTTCGGTCCTTATCTAAATTGGTCACTACCCCTCCCCATACCACTTCAATGGTTGAGATATAATATCATCTTTACCCTCTTTATGCAGGTGGAAATTTCACCACATAGGAAGTGACTTTCATAGTGTTTTATTCTTATCTCCTATCATATAAGTGTTTATCATGAGCCTTATGAAGTGTAGGTTGATTTGAAAAATTATTGCTAGGCTTAACCCTATTTCTCACCTTAGACCCCTTTCTTTTGTTGTTATTTTCTAGCATGCCTCCCATATGTCCACTTTGAGTGTTGAGCATGCATGAATGAAAAATGCAAAATCCTAGGTAGGTATTAGAGTTGAGATGATTTCCTTGATACTAATGGATAGTATGGATAAGACATGTTTGGGTTAGGCATGCTTTGACTCAACATGGAGTATCTCAACATAGTTGTACCCAAGGACATATATCTAAGGGCTAGATACCATATTCATCGAGCTTGTATGCCTCATGCATGAGGATTAGTGGATGGAATATATTAGTTTGGTAAAAGTTTCTTAGGATTTTACCTCTATCACCTTTATGGTGTAATTAGGTTATTTGTTGAATGAGATGATGGGTGATTTTACTATATAGTCACCTTACCTTGTGATGGCACTAGGGTTGTAACGAGAAAGTGATGGAGGACCCTAATTTCTTCCTAATCGTTTGGATGATCATATGACTCCTTGATGTCTTAAAATGAAGATGTGTAAATCATGATTAGGGGGAAGTGAGGAATATTATATGTACTAATAGGATCTGATGGAAGTTGACCATGTGTAATAAAAAACTCTTCTCCTTCCTATGCTTATGTACAGGAGATGCATTCAAATTCCCTTTTAGTTGTTTGGTAATTTAGATGTTTTTTTGTGGAATGAAGTGACAGTGTGTGTGTTGTGTTGTGGAAGGTGGATAACTTGGTTATTGGATTGATTCTGGCACCAATTTTGGATCTTCATCAAAAAGGTTTTATTGCTAAAATTACTTTAGTTATTAAGTTATGTGTATCAAGAGACAAGCTTTTAGAGTTTTATTGATGGTTTTAGGAACCAAGTCACCACCACAAGGAAGTTTGAGTTGTAGATAAATCCTTTAATTGTTAACACCTCAACTAGCACATTCAACCATGAGACCCTAGTCCTAGTGTGCAGTAGTGAATACTGAGAAGAAATTTTGGGTATATAAGTTCTAGTTGATATACCCTTGTTGCCTCTATAGATGTTGGTCTAAGTTATAGATTAAGTGGGTTTGCACGCTTGATTCATTAGGAGTGTAGTTTAACTTAAGGAATAATCAAGATTAACAAAAGTTACAACAAGTAAAATTTAAATATCTTCTACTAATAAAGTAAAACAAAAGTTGCTACCACCTAACTAGGATTACTAAGTGATCCTTGCTAATTATACCACCTTAAATGTTATTTTGATAACAAACATAAATTTTAATATTTATCTTTACTAATTTAAAAAAAAATATGAACTTAAGTTAGTGTTAAAAAAGAATGCACCACACCCAAAAGCCCAGATTAATGTGTTGTACCCCGATTTTCAAGTAATTAATTTGTAAGGATAATTCCACAAAAGAAGATAGGTTAAACACGTTAGGGATGGTGAAATTGTGAATTCACATCTTTCTCATTTGACCTTAATAAACTAAAGTAAAGATAAATTAATTTACACCTCAATCAAAGCATGTTTAATGTAAGATGTATGTGTATACAGTAGATGAATAATTCAGTAAGTGGCATATAATACATTGTAGTCCTCAATTGTGTAGGGTAAACATGTTTGCAAAACAAGACCCTAATCTTATACCTTTGCCCTGATCTGCCTTATATTTTGTAGATAATGGCTTGGTATCTAGACAAAAATTAAATAGTTTTTCTAGATGAAATTTATAGATATATCCAACTTAAGAGAACTCTGGTATTGGCAGACAAAGAAGACATATATGTATTATATACCCTAATAGTACATGCAAACTTAGTCTTTCAAAAGAAATGTTGATAATCGTATAAGAACATAACGCTTACAATAATGTTGACAGTAATCATCATAATATATGTGTTGAGGTTGACGTTCCTAACCTACATGTCAACTTAGTGGTAGTAATCTAATGATTATATCAGGAGATCCATGTATGGTGATTCATCATTCATGCTTAAGTGAGGGAAAATGAGAAACTATAGAACAACCTAGTGACCTCAGGTGTGTAGTGATGTAGAGCAAGTAAGAAGATAATGAAATTGCCAAAATATGATAGGTGACCTCAATGTATGTAGCACCGCTAAGATAATTTATGACTGGTTGTAAAAGTTTCCTAGCTCAACCTAGAATATAAGAAGACTGGGGGCACTTTATGTGTCAAATAATTTAGGTTCAGAATGGAATTTGGATATAAGTATGATATGAAGTGTTTTACAATAATTCACTACATCAAGTGTATTGGAAACCTTAGATTGGTATAGAAGAATGACTTAGTACACCTAGATAGTGATGGATGGATTTCAAGGATGAAATTCTTTTTAATAGGTCGAGTGTTGTAACATACTTGGTTCTAGGCATATAAGTTAATCCCTCCTTCTTCTAGGACCTATTTGATTATGTTAAGATCCAATACCTCTTTCCTCAATTAAAAATTCTTTAGGAATAATCCAAACCAAATAGTATCATGAATGTGTTAATACCCTTTATATATGTGATAAAATTACCAAAAATCATTAGTAACATGGCTTAATGTACAAATAACCCTAATGATAGGTTTCATACTAACTTGACAATATAAAATAGTATTAGGAGTATAACATGAAATAAACTGATTTTATGTGAATTAGATTGTTAGAATTGAGTAATTAAGATGAGCAGATACATTAATGGGATACTTGATATACAATAATGAAATATAATATTACACATTTTACAAATATGAAATTAATGCAAAATTCAGATTCATCACCCTTCAATTAGCTAAAACACCAATTTTCAACTAATTTGGAATATAAATACCAACTCAATTTAACTACAAAAGGAAAACACAAATTGAATTATTAATCTCTAAAGTTCCAGGCATTAAGTAGTAGTTTTCCCTGTCACATGGAGCATTTCATCCCTCTGGCCCTTTCCTACACAACTAATGGGTGGGATATTCTTTCAAACTAGGTACATTGGATTTTAGTGATGTAGGTATGGGTTTTCTTCCCTGAAAAGCTCTCCACACGCAATGTTGATTGGAAAAATGATCCTATATCCAAATTTCTCTCCCTACTCGATGACTTCTTATGTTCCTCCTCATTACTATTTCACTACCCGTGAGCGGGTCCTTTGTAATCCCTCTTCTCACTCTAAGAACTCATCCTTCCTCCATTACCTCTCCTTCCTCTGGTGATAACCTGCCAACCACAGACACCTTCCTTGGCATGACGCTCCCCCCTCATCGACTCAATCATGTTTCCAGATGACTAATAGACTGCCACTACATTCTTCTTTGCCATCACAATGTCTACCTCCACCAATGCTTCCTCTCCCTATTTCCAACATCCATGGTTGTGATTCATGTTTTTATATGTATTTGGCAGAGGATTTGTAGATGACGGGTTAGAAATCCTTGTCCTCTTCATCTCCTTCATCCTACCCATGTATTTCTTGACCTCTCCCTATCCACCTCTCTCTCTTGTCACTTGCTTGACCTAGTCCCATTTTCCCACTTCTCATCCTTTTTGTGCCAAGAGATTGTGATAGTAGGTTGTTGTTGTCGCATTCTGCATTTTCTAGCGGGGGTCATGATGGCACCCATAATAGTTGCGCCCCACTACATCTTCACCATAGCGCCTCCATCTTTGGTCCAGCACCTACTGTCACCTCTTCCTCCCACCTTCACCATGACCTTTGAACTTGAGTACCTATAGATAGAGTGCCTCGATGACAATCAAAAGGTACTCCTAGTTTGATGAATCTTGTTAGCAACTTGACCACCTACCTTCCTATCCAATGGATCTCGACCTTCCCCTAGGCTCGTGAAGCTCTTTCCTCCCCCACTTGCGTAATCACCATGGTTACAGGTTGACGAGTCTGCAAATGACTCTCCAAAACAGAGATCATCTCTTCTTCTTCATATCCCTCTTCCATTCATGTGGCCCTAATACCTAGTTGGCATGTGGTTAACATGACAGAAAATAGCCCCACCATCAAGTTAATGTCTACTTTTGATGATCTAGTTCATGGGAAAGGATAATTTTTCCTCCCATACAGTTATGTTCCCTTCAACCCTTCTTGGGGCAGGTCATGAGTGGACGCTGATGAAGACTATGTTGTGATAGACAATTTAATTATTCGTTCATATCTCTCCTTGATTCTATATTTTAGATTCAGAAATCCAGTAGTTATTCATAAGAAACTTAAAATAGTAATATCATTCCTTTCATGGATCAAGAAACCTTGATGCACAAATTTGTATCTGTATATATGATAGTATTTTGAAAGGCACATGGATCTAGAAAATATGTTTCTCTAGATATACCAATACATAGTATATTGGAATATGAGAGGAACAATATATAACACTTTGAACTTAAGTATGGATGGTATGTTTGTTCACATTGTATAGGAATTTACTGCCATTCACCCATGTAATGTGTACTACTACTTACTACACATATAAGAATGGGATGATAAAATGTATGTATAGACTAATGGGCATGCTAAGTATGGTGTTAAATATAAATGGAAACCCATTGTGTTAGAAAGGGAATAACTTCCTAGACATAAATTGGTGGAATGCATATCATTATCAACACATAAATTTAATGCATTAGGCTTATTTGACTAAAGGTGAACCCTGGAACTAAAATAGACATCTAATGCATCATAATGTTCACTTAATAAGGTTCAAAATCCTTAGTATGCATGTAGGGGACCAACATTAGGGTAAGAACACTATGTATAGCTATACTAGGGATGTATACACAAGTTCACTTTAGTTTGCCTAACATACCCAATGTGTTCTTAGGGTGAAAGTTTGACTTCATGGAACAAGTATATTCCTGTTGATTTAGGCATTGGTCTTGAAGATCAAGTATGTACATCCTATATTTTGTTTTGGGCATTATTTTACTTAAACCTAAATCCATTTAATTAGGCATCTCATGAACTATCAATTTTACTTGAAACTTAATTGCTTGGACTTGCCTATTTCCTGACCCTAATTCATTATATTCATGTGGATGTTGAACTACTTTGTTTATATGGGTTCTTGGACCCATCCTACGATGATTATCATTTTATGTGAAATTGACTAAAACTCTAGTTTTGCCACTCTATTTATGCATGCTACTTGTTTGACTAGAATATCTAGAATAGTGGTACCTATGTACAGCCATACTTATATAGAGGGAATGTATTCTGCCCAAGGTGTGTGTTTCCATCCCTATTTTTTTAGGCCATGATCCTATGGTATTATGTCCCTAATTTAGGTATAATTAATCTACATTGTTATGCATACAAAAGTTATTATTTTATATCGAGGTTGTTGGTAATTGTAATGCAAGACATTTAATTCCCATGTTTGTAATCTAGATTTTGATATGTCTCATTTCTCTTATTATTATTCTCTTGAACTTACCTAGTTGCAAATAGCCTCCTTCTTGTAGAAACATTTGTTTCTGCACTTTTAACCCGATATAATGCCCAAAGTGTTTATTGTTTGTACATACTCAGACTTTGTTGACCTATATCTTATTTTCTATGTTTTGCGTGATGTTCTCTTCCACCCAGGTGTAGGTATATTTGAAGACAAGGGTGTATGAAGATTGTTTACATGATATTGGACATAAGGATAGCTTAGAATGGTCGGGTTGTCCTCTGCAACAAGTATTGCACGTGATTAATTAACGAGATCTATATCTCTTTACTTTGCTATACCACCATTTATGGTAAGGAACAATTGTAAATGATACATCATGTAACTTTATAATATTTTTTCCATTTCTTTATTATTATATGGTTTTATTGTAAAATTTGAATAGATCCCCTCTCGGGTTCCACTCTTTACGGTGCATGTGTGTGATCGACTTACAAGTCTATATATAATTCTAAAAAGTAAAGATAAAAGTATGATATACACATAAGGACCAGCCATAATTTTTAAAAATAATTGAGAAAATTTCATTGAGCCCCTTCACTGACTCTTTATACAATATAGATGAGTCTTCTTATATAATATATAACTTTAAAAAGTAAAGACAAAATAATGAAGTACAGGCACAAGGACAAGTTTATAATTCTAAAAACGTTTGAGAAAATTGCATTGAGGTGACATGGACTTTCTTATATAGTATATATGAGACTCCTTATATAATATATAATCATAAAAAGTAAAGACAAAATTATGGTGTATAACTCCAAAAAAATAATGCAGAAAATCATGTTGAGCGACATCACTGGGCTTTATTATATAGTTTAGAGTTTCTATATAAAATATATAATTTTTATAAGTAAAGACAAAAATATGGTGTACACACAAAGATCACTTTGTAATTTCAAAAAATAGTAAAGAAAATTGCATTGAGTCACTATGTGGGCTTTCTTATATAGTATAGATGAGTTCCCTTATGCAATTTATAATTTTTAAAAGTAAAGACAAAAATAGGTTGTACAGATATAGGGAGCAGTTTGTAATTCTAAAAATAATGAAGGGGCTTTATTATATGGTCTAGATAAGTCTCCTTATAATTTTAGAGAGTAAATACAAAACAAATGGTGTACACACAATGATTGGTTTACAATTCTAAAAAATAATGAAAAATTGTATTGAACCCCTTGTGAGCTTTCTTATATAGTATATATTGACAAATATTTTCTACAGACCAATGAAAAGAAATTTAAACAATTATAAATAGCAAATAGAAATTTTATAAATTTAAATTGAGCTTGGTTTGGGCATTTGATCACAAGTAACAATAGCCAAGAAACAGAAGAAGACATCATTAGTGTTTGTTGCAGTAGGCAACGTCTCGGACTCACGACAGGACGATGGAGTAGTATGTCTCTATTCACACCTCAAGCAATAGATCTATATGTCCCCTTAACTAACAGTTTGGCAGTGACGTAGAAATGTGATTGATATGTTCTTCTATTATCTAGGAGGACAAACAAGTCAAACCCATGCGTGGGTGTTATCTTATAGATTATGTATGACATTGGTACAAGATGGTTTTGAAATAATTGAGCAATTATGTGGGATAGTAGATTTGCAGATTGTCCACCAGGTACAGAGCCACAGGGGGACTGGCTAAAGCCCTCCTCCACTCATAAAAAAGTTACAATAATAATTGTATTATAATTATGATACCATGAACTGGTTAAATATTTGTAAATATACTTTATTAAACTATACAAACGATAATTGTTCACCTTTTTATTTAAAGAATTACATTACCTCTGTTTGTGCATACAACTTAGGTGTCATACAATTGATGATTATATCTCTTATGTTCTTCACAAATCGTAACACTTATAATCTTGTTATAGATATTACCAACTACTAATATATTTTAGGCAATGAAATTGAGATATTCAAGTTTCTCTCATTTTCAAACTTTTTAAAATAATCACCATCATTCTTCTATCAAATTTAGCTTATAATTCTATATCAATGTGTGTCATAGGTATGTAACTCACAAAATATCATAAATAAAGATATTTAGAGACTAGGCAATGTGTATCCTAAACATAGAAAAATGATTAAATAATATAAATTTTATAATACAAGTAACATGTTGGTCTAGTAATTAGGATTCAATACCATCTTGTCAGTTCTTTAATTACAGAACATAAATAAGTATAAATTGAGTAAATGTGCTCAACAGTAATTACATATCTATGAAAGTATTATGTTTATACATGTACAACTAACTAACTACCTTCTATTTTAAACTTTTTTATAAAGTTTTGTGAGTCATACTCTTAAATAAAAAAATATTTGTGTATCTAAATAGAAACATGTCTTACAACTTTTTTTTAGTACATGATATTTTTACTCCTTTAGTTACATAGTATCCAAAAATCTAAAATTTCATCAAATAGTAGTAATTAAAACTATACATAAATATCAGAAGACAATGTTAGTCTCTCTCTATGTACATAAAAAATGAAAAAACTTGTGTCAATAAATGTTACCTTTTCGCATAAGGAAAAAGAAGAGAAAAGATAGGTAAATTATCTGATAAGGAAATGAAAAGGAAGGGTAGTCCATCCAGATATACAATTTTATCCATGGAGATATAAAAAGAAAGATGTCATTTGAAAGAAAATTTAAAAAGAAATTCGTAGTAGAAGATTGGACTATGACAAAAAGAATCTAGATCTTCTGGTGTGACGCAATATACTAAATGGTATCATATTATTTTCAGTTACTTGAGCTCCACTGGTAAGATGAGCTTTTTCCCATTTTTCATACAAGTGGTACATTCTTATGAACGCATAATATATAAGTGTGTGTGTGCGCGCATGTGTGTGTATGTATCTGTGTGTGTGTGTGCGTGTGTATATATATATATATATATATGTATATATATATATATGTATATATATATAGGGAATTCACTTGCTGCCCGCACGGGTAGCGAAGCGAAGTTACCCGTGCCTAAATATTACTACCCATGCTAAGTAGCGGTGGCAAATGTTGTAAATACTAAGTTGTCGGCTCATCTGTTAATTGGCTGGAAAGCGGTGGCATTTATTTGTAATTATCAAAACTTTTGCTGCTGCGTTTCGAGGAGAATGCGGTGATGGGTGGGGCAGTGACTAACCTTACGTTTGGATAAGTACATCACAAGTCTCGGTAGTTGCTGTATTAAATTCTATAAATTATACCATTCATCTTTGTTCCACAGCGGCTGATACAGTAGCACTCTCTCTTTACCAAAGTTAAAAGCTATTTCCAGCTGACGGCAAATTTTCTCACAAACTACCAGAACTTAGAAATGCAACACTCAAACTAGGCCTAAGAATAAATAATATTTGTAATGATTCTCTCTTATTAGATCTATTATTGTATTTCCTCCATAACACGACACTAAAGGGCATCGTTATCTTACATTCAGCTTTGACAAAGATATTTCATATTATTATTTACAGATCGAGGTTTGAAATTAAGAATAAGTCAAAAGTTTCAAGGCATGATAGAATAATAAGTCCATATTACAGATGACACTTGATTATTACAATATGAGTATCCATATTACAAAAGTGTCACTTACATGACTACTGGCTCTTTCCTATTACAAAGTGACTGTCCATATTACAGATAACACTTACTTATTACGATATGACTATCCATATTACAAACGGTCACCTGCATTACGATTGACTCTTCCATATTACATTTGATTTTCCATATGACAAATTACACTTGCTTATTACAATATGACTATCCATATTATAAAACTATCACTTACATTACATTTGGTTCTTTCCTATTACAATGTGAATGTTCATATTACAGAGGACACTTGCTTATTACAATATGAGTATCCATATTAAAAGATTGTCACATGCATTACGGTTGGTTGTTGTCTATTACAATGTGACTGTCTATATTACAGACGACACTTGCTTATTACAATATGAGTATCCATATTACAAAACTGTCACTTGTATTACGGTTGGCTCTTGCCTATTACGATGTGACTGTCCATATTACATATGGCACTTGCTTATTACAATATGAGTATGTGTATTGTAAAATATCTCCTATATTACAGTTTGCTCTTTCCTATTACAATGTGACTGTCCATATGACATATGTCACTTACTTATTATGATATGACTATTCATATTACATAAATGTCACCTACATTACAATTATCTCTTGCCTATTACAATGTGACTTCCCATATTACATATATCACGTTCTTATTACAATATGAGTATCCATATTACAAAATTATCACCTACATTACGGTGGGCTCTTGCCTATTACAATGTGACTAAAATTATTACATTTTGGGGGTTGGTATGAAATTTTTGTCTCAAAATACATTACGAATATATAACAAAAGAAACCCAATCCAAGCACGATTTGATCCCCCTCTCATCTATAGTTGGATGATATCAGTCGTTGCCGCCCCAGGCTCTAGCACAGTCAGTAGCATTGCCGACGTGCGTGACTCGCGGTGATAGCCTTCTGCAGAGATCGAGTAAAAATGATATTTGTAACAAAAACAACGTAGTAATACAAAATGAGTGTTTGTATTACAAATTTGGTTATCTCATTACAAACGTTGCATGTCTCATTACAAATATGTATCTTCCTATTACAAAACAGATGCAGTGAATGAATGACTCTTTTGTATA